>CM065686.1:21443376-21458638 GCA_017654935.2 Phymorhynchus buccinoides
TTTTTTCACGGGCTCAATTACGGACAAAAACATGCGGGCAGTTTTGCAGTCTAGTCTACAAATTAGTATGAAAGCCACGTGGCAAATGACGTTTTTGACCGTTGAGATGGTTTAAATTCCCTTTGTTCTACAGGTTAGTCTTTTATTTACCCCGATACTTCCTACCCCCTTCCTTTGCAGAGATGTATCTCACTACAATATCAAAGATAAGCTGCTTTTCTTTCTCATTTGCTCCGTACCTTATCCACATCCCTTATATTGCTTTCTTCCCCATTCTGATCATCCCAAGGGGGTATTGTAAGTTCAAGTGGTGACATGACAACTTAAACAATGGAAATCTACAAACATGCTCCCACACGTTCATTGTGTTAGCTCTACAAGAGCATGCGTTTGCCTAGACATAGTCTTTGCATTTCCTTTCTTTTTGGCACGCAACACATCTTAGCGCACGCACAACACACAGCCTTTTCCACCCCCAATGCTCTTGTAAACTCTCATCCTCCGTACCGTTCTTGCACTTGGACTGAAGAAGTTCTCTGCCACATTTCAATCTGTGAGCAGGCTCCTGTTTTTCGGACAAGGACAGGCCCTCGAAGACGGCCTCAAAGGCTTTGGCAAAATCCACAGGGCCTGAATTGGCAGTCTTGTTATGCTGGTGATGGTGATGATGACCAGTGTCCACAGCTGCCTCTCTCAGTCCTGCTGAGCTGAGGTCATAGTCTGTGCCGATGGAGAGCGTGCTGGACATGGAATAGGTCCCTGCTGCACGTGCAAGAAACATAAGCATTGATCGCGCTGGAAAATTTGAAAACTAGTTCCATGAACGATTACCACCCCTCTCCCCCTCCAACGACCCATGAAGAACCTGTCCTAGGGAAACAAAAAACACTAACAACCCCACAAAAGAGAAAGTAAGGCCTCTGGTGAAACCGTGTATCGGTCCTAGCAAAAATATATCGGTCCCGGTGACTGACGGGTCATTTTTTTATCTCCAATATTCTGCTTTTGCAATCAGTATTTTAGTAATAATTGCTAGTTAACGCGATCCCTGGACATATTGATGCAATTTATTTTTTTGTCAGGTTGAATTATCTTGTTTATTTCATGTTATTTGAGGTTTAGGTATAGGCCTAAGCATTTCCATTTTTGCGAAGAAGCGATTGATCATGAATTACACACCACAATCATCCTGCAACCATTATCCTTCCCCGTTGCCATTGCATTGCTACACACACACACACACACACAAACACACAATGGCGCCACGCTTGCATAAGCAACAAAAAAAAAAACACATAACACCTGAAGGCTTATTGAAAGGAAAATTTCACTACCTCCAAAGCAAACATTAACGCATGCATATATGAGCAGGCCTATTCCTAAACACACACGTATGCGTGCATACGCCAACACATAAAACCTAAAGGCTTATCGAAAGGAAAATTTGACTACCTCCAAAGCACACATTCACACATATGAGCAGGCCTGTTCCTACACCCACTCTTTCCAAATGTGCATACAAGCACGCGCGCGCACACATGCATACACACATTCCCAAGTGCACTTATAGCAGAGGAACTATATTTACTATTAATTTGATTCCTTCAAAAAGCGAGGACCCTAAACCCTTTCACCGCCAAATGTCGCATTTATGCACCACAATGGTTTAAACACCTGTCACTAAAAGAGCATCATATCAGGGCCTGTTATCTGAAGACCCTATACATTTTCTTAATTTCTTAATTATGAGTCCTAATGCTATACTTGTCACAGAGGAATTCCCAATATTGAAGATACATTTTTTTCTCTGCCCAGTTAAGTTTATTAGTATTTTTTGGCTGAAAAATGGCTGGCGGCGAAAGGGTTAAGACGCTCGGTAGTTGCCTGATAGCGGATGAATTATTCAAACTTTAGCCGCAGATTGGTTTGATGGTCCTGCTGGCAACTTGCGGGGAACTTGCCCGTCTTGTGCTTAAGACGTTCGCCTGCCAATTCAAAGCGTGAGTGACCCAGGATCGAATACCGACCTCACCCTTTTCTTTCCAGTTTGGGAAATCGAACTTAACGTCAACTTTTTTTGGATGGGGGACTTAAGGCAAGTCTGACCTGTGTGCATTAATGCGCGCACAAAACAACAAGCTATAAAATAAATAAAAACTTGGCAGATAAAAGTCGATAAGAGCAGGAACAAATCCTGCTACCTGTTAAGAACCAAATTGATAGCTACGCTTTACAAGTCCGCCCCCCTCCCCCTGTCCTCACCCCCCCCACCCCCCCCTCTGTCCACCCTCCACACTCTCTCTCTCATACTCTCTTGAGCGAGCTGTTTTGGGCTTTGCTCGTTATTTTTTAATAACTAACGCCAACCCCACCCCCCACACCCCCCAAAAAAAAAAAAAAAAAAAATGGTAGTACTGGACTATCAGCGACACGATCTCCTGGTGGCAGCGACCCAGATTTCAGTCTGTGACTAAAAAAGAAAAATAATAGAGAAAGTCTTTAACGTCCTCCGGCCTGAACCAGGTAGGTAGGATACATGTGGGACATTTTTAAACTAAAAAAGATTGTGGGACGATCCTGGAGGTACTGCAAATACCAGGAAAGTCCCGATTGTTTTTATAATAAACGTCGCTAAATAATCGGGCGCAACCCTGTTGCGACCAGTGGTGTTGCACTAGTTGGAATATTACATGTGATGGGTTTTATGTTTTACTTTTACATGCCATCATAAGCTGCATATCCTTTTAACCCTTTTCACCGCCAGCCATATTTCAGCCAAATATTTCCATTAAATTTACCTGGGTAGAGAACAAAAACAAAAATCTGCAGTATTGGGGATTCTTCTGTGACATATTATAAAATAAGGTCTATCCTTACTTCCCAAAAACAATAGGGACTTTGGATAATAGACCCCAATTTGATGCCTTTTAGTGACATAGGTGTTAAATCACTGTGGTGCTAAAATGTGACTTTGGCGGTGAAAGGGTTAAATCTCATTCACATCGCAAAGATTTTCAATTATTAAAAAAACTCACAAAATCACTCCAGCCATACACACAAACAAAACATACATAAACAAAAGGAGAAATGAAATGAAGGAAAGATCACAGGCTTTTACTTCAGGCTTAGAGATAGCGAAGTGCTAGATCACTTTTTTATGTCATAGACTTTATATAGAAAAACTCTCTACACCGATTGGTTACCCCCACAGCAAACCACTACAAAAGCAAAGTCAGAGGCAAAATTGTAGTCTAAAGGAGCAGAGCGAGTTTAGAAGTGACCACACAGATTTACTTCCCTTGAAGCCAATGCATCAAATTGACAGCGATCTATTAATTCCGGACATATATGGCCGGAACGACGTGAATGAGTTTGGACAATAAAATGTTGTGACTTGTGAAATACCTGTGATTCTCTTGGCCACCCAGTGCGTGCCCGCTGTCTCTATGGCCCGGCCAGGCCTGCTGTAAATACCTGCAATTCTCTTGGCCACCCAGTGCGTGCCCGCTGTCTGGATGGCCCAGGCCTGCTGTAAATACCTGTGATTCTCTTGGCCACCCAGTGGGTGGGTGCCTGCTGTCTCTATGGCCCAGGCCTGCTGTAAATACCTGTGATTCTCTTGGCCACCCAGTGGGTGCCCGCTGTCTCTATGGCCCAGGCCTGCTGTAAATACCTGCAATTCTCTTGGCCACCCAGTGGGTGGGTGCCTGCTGTCTCTATGGCCCAGGCCTGCTGTAAATACCTGTGATTCTCTTGGCCACCCAGTGGGTGGGTGCCCGCTGTCTGGATGGCCCAGGCCTGCTGTAAATACCTGCAATTCTCTTGGCCACCCAGTGGGTGGGTGCCTGCTGTCTCTATGGCCCAGGCCTGCTGTAAATACCTGTGATTCTCTTGGCCACCCAGTGGGTGCGTGCCCGCTGTCTATGGCCCAGGCCTGCTGTAAATACCTGTGATTCTCTTGGCCACCCAGTGGGTGGGTGCCCGCTGTCTCTATGGCCCAGGCCTGCTGTAAATACCTGTGATTCTCTTGGCCACCCAGTGGGTGCCCGCTGTCTCTATGGCCCAGGCCTGCTGTAAATACCTGTGATTCTCTTGGCCACCCAGTGGGTGGGTGCCCGCTGTCTGGATGGCCCAGGCCTGCTGTAAATACCTGTGATTCTCTTGGCCACCCAGTGGGTGGGTGCCCGCTGTCTGGATGGCCCAGGCCTGCTGTAAATACCTGTGATTCTCTTGGCCACCCAGTGGGTGCCCGCTGTCTGGATGGCCCAGGCCTGCTGTAAATACCTGCAATTCTCTTGGCCACCCAGTGGGTGGGTGCCCGCTGTCTGGATGGCCCATGCCTGCTGTAAATACCTGTGATTCTCTTGGCCACCCAGTGGGTGGGTGCCCGCTGTCTGGATGGCCCAGGCCTGCTGTAAATACCTGCAATTCTCTTGGCCACCCAGTGGGTGGGTGCCTGCTGTCTCTATGGCCCAGGCCTGCTGTAAATACCTGTGATTCTCTTGGCCACCTAGTGTGTACCCGCTGTCTCGATGACCCAGGCCTGCTGTAAATAGGGGAAGACGGGGTAAAAAGCCCATGGGCGGGTAAGAAGCCCATGGCAATTATCTCATGAAATGAAGAGTTTCAGTCAAATTTTGCCCATAAGACGAACGCTAAACATTAACACTTGATCGTCTCATGGGCAAAATTTGACTGAAATTTTCTTCATTTCATGAGATAATTGGCATGGGCTACTTACCCGCCCAAGGGCTTTTTTTACCCTGTCTTACCCTACCTGTGATTCTCTTGACCACCCAGCGGGTGCCCGCTGTCTCTATGGCCCGGCCAGGCCTGCTGTAAATACCTGTGATTCTCTTGGCCACCCAGTGGGTGCCCGCTGTCTCGATGGCCCAGGCCTGCTGGCGGTCAGCGAAGAGGAAGGCGTTGTGGTAGGTCCACTGGCCATAGGACGGGTCCTCGCAGCACGGCCCGCCCTGACCGTGTCTGGTCAGCAACGACGTCACCGTGTCCACTGCTTCACGCGCAGTGCAGCTGCGTTCCAGGGCCAGTCTGCGTGATCATCATATTCGTGTTAATAATTCAGTGTAACCTCCCTTATAAGACCTTCAAAAATAATCCAAAATGAGGTCTTATAAGGGAGGTGATTTTAATGCTTACAAAGAAGGGCAATGTCTCAGAGACGTAGGTCTTATGTGGGAGGGAGTCTTAAAATGGGAGGTCTTATAAGGGAGGTTCCACTGTATTGACGCTGTCAATACAGGGCTTCTGATCTTTTCCCCTCTTTTAAGGGGTACGTTCACTTCCTGTTTAGAATTTTAACGGGTATTTTCACCCCCAGTTGCAAATTTTAAGGGGTAAAAGGCGAAAACATGGGAGAAGCTCCATCCCCAAATCTCCACCCCCCCATGCGCTATGAGCTTTCAACGATTTGGGCTTTCTGCGCAATACAGTAGAAATTTAGATCTAGCCCAGACAGCTTGTGGCAGAAAGGCCTAGACGATTTAAATGCGAAGAACCTCATTAACCTACTGATAACTAACGGTTGTGTTCACGCACGCGTCACCATTTTAATGCGTCATCTCACCCCCTAAATGAGATTTAAAAGGGTAAATCTCATGCACAGTTTCAGATTCTAGGGGGTGATTTGATGAGAGCTCTAATTAATGCGTAAATACGCACAATCTGTACATTTTCAGAAGCCCTGCGATACTGAAAATAGCATGTCGTGAGCTTGATAAGACGTTAAACTCCAAAAGCTTTGAAAAATCCTAACCATACCCAGACCCTCAAAAATCTAATCATCAGAAAGTGAGAAGAAACATTCACTAATAAACAGTTAAAATGATAGCACCGTGTGACATGCATTTCTGCAGTTGTAACATTAATCAGTCGCAACCTATCCATATTAGCATGTCATGGATAGTTAGTTACTTAGTCTGGTATAGTCCCGTCAACAGCTATGGTTATCTCAGGACTGTCACCGCATAAAGTCCGACCACGTATAGCAAAACACAAATCCATGAATCTTAACAACGTACAAAACCTGAAAACAAAAAATGTAGTACAATGCATAACATGACACTTCCATCATTATACCCTATAGCACATAAGTCCACACAGTGCTGGAAACGTGGAGCCACGCTACTCTGATTTATCGGATCCAGGTTATAAAAAAACCAGTAAAAAAGGATAACAAATACATACTAGTAAGCTAAAATACATACAAAGGCTATATAAGCAAATATGCACTGCAGAATGGACAACAGGTGCCCACTTAAGTGCGTAACGTCTCACGCGTGGACGCCAGTGTACAATAATAAAACAAATGGCATGTCATAGACTGTAAAAAGGAAAAAAGGGGAAGGGTTTTATAGAAAAAATGCAGGAGAATGGACCAATAAGGCAGAAAGAAGTAGACGCCAGAAAGCAAAAAAGAAGAGAAAAGGCAGAGTCAAAGAGAGTGATAGAGTAGGAGAAGTTACTAGCGTAGAACTTCCAGAAGAAGGGGGAACTATTTCTGCTGAAAGACCCCCCGGTATCCCCACGGGAGGGCCCTATCCGCTTAAGCCAGCCTAAGCCGTTGCCCGCCTCCTACGACGAGGACGTGTGGTTGGACTTTAGGAGGCTGCTGGGCTCCTCACCATAAGCCCCCTCCCCCCCCCCCCCCCCCCCCCATGATAGGTGGAAGCCCGCCTGGGGGATAGCATGTCATGGAAGAGAAGGCTACAAATAGAGATATTGTATTGTAATTCGCACAACAACAACCCCCTATCAATCAATCATCAATCAAAAAAATATTGTCTTTAAAACATAAAGAAAGTCTTTGTCTGGCATGGGGAAACCGGAATAAGACCTAAAATACATTGCAGCCCAAGGTCGAAACATTGTAATACTGCAATGCCGCCTAACACCTAAATATACCATGTAGCCTAAGGCCTAATATACGATGCAGCCCAACACCTAATGTACAATGCAGCCTAACACCTAAAATACAGTGCAGCCTAACACCTAATATACGGTGCAGCCCAAGACCTAATATACAATGCAGCCTAACATCGAAATGTACAGTGCAGCCTAACACCTAATATACGGAGGAGAAACTTGACACACACACACGATGAGGTAAGAGGTGTATTACTTTATTTGAATTAAAATGAATTGAAATAAAAAATATAACTGCATACAACAAAATGTAATGTCATATATGCATTAATTGATTGAATGATCGATTGATTCACTCATTTAACACATATCCTCATAAAGTAAATGTCATGCATTCATTGATTTTTATTCACTCTTTCATTCAAGACATGCCAAACACACGAACAACGTTAAGAATGGGATCTCGACACTCATGGCAAAGAAATGCCCCACATGGCTTAGGCCGGGAGGACGTAAAACAAACAAAACTCATGGCATTTGTTTCCAGGCGGGGTCAATGTCATAGTGTCAGCACACTCCAAGCACGCGGAATGGCCGCAAGGTGTGATGACAGCATTTCTTGCAGCCATTAAACACACTGGGCACATGTTGCCTGCTCCTGCTGGTGGCTGGTTGGCTGGAACTGCTTCGATCTCTGCCTCCACTGCTGGGGCAACCTCTGGCTCCTCTTCTTCAGCCTCGGAATATGAAAATTCTGTGTCGGATTCGCTGCCGATGTCAATGGCATCTACATATCGGTGGAAGCGCGAACACGATTTTTTCAAGAACTCTGCGACGGAAATGTCATCATCAGTCAACTGCTGTTCCAGCTCCCTCAGCCTGTCCTCATTTGCAAGCTGTTGCGGGGGTTTCCTTCTTGTCAGCTGTTTGCCGCTGTCCAAGGCTTTCAAATCGGCCAGCTTGCTCTCAATGATCTAAGGATGCATTATATATTATATATTAGGTGTTAGGCTGCCCCGTATATTAGGTGTTGGGCTGCACCGTATATTAGGTGTTAGGCTGCACCGTGTATTTAAATGTTAGGCTGCATTGTATATTTAGGTCTTAGGCTACATTGTATTTTAGGTGTTAGGTGATCCGGTATATTTAGGTGTTAGGCTGCATTGTATATTAGGTGTTAGGCTGCACTGTATTTTAGATGTTAGGTGATCCGGTATATTTAGGTGTTAGGCTGCATTGTATATTAGGTGTTAGGCTGCACTGTATTTTAGGTGTTAGGCCGATCCGGTATATTTAGGTGTTAGGCTGCATTGTATATTAGGTGTTAGGCTGCACTGTATTTTAGGTGTTAGGCGACACGGTATATTTAGGTGTTAGGCTGCATTGTATATTAGGTGTTAGGCTGCACTGTATTTTAGGTGTTAGGCGACACGGTATATTTAGGTGTTAGGCTGCATTGTATATTAGGTCTTAGGCGACATGGTATAATTCTTGTACATTTTCGACCTTAGGCGGCAATGTTATACACGCCATGTTTTGTCGACCTTAGGCTGCATTGTATTTTAGGTCTTATTCCTGTCACCCCTGGCATGCACATAAAACACACATATAAACATAGAAATAATAAGACATGCATAATATACAGTAAATACATCATAAGAATAAAATTACAATGCAATATAAGACACACACGCACGCACACACACACACACACACACACACACACACACACACCACACACACACACACACACACACACACACCATGCCCACCCTCACACACACGAACACACACACACACACACACACCACCCCGTCCCCCTCCCCACACACATATTCAAAATCTCCACCCTCAACCACGCCTCTCCCCCATCACACGCACACACACATACGCGTGCGCGCGCGCACGCACGCACGCACGCACACACGCACACGCACGCACGCGCACACACACACACACACACACACACACACACACACACACACACACACACACACACACAGAGCTAAACAAACAATTTGTATAAAAGTAATAACAGGACAACAAACAAAATTTATAAAAGGGGTACTCATACACATGTATTACACACACACACACACACACACACACACACACACACACACACACACACACACACACACACACACACACACACACACACACACACCATCTTGAATTCAACCCCCACCCACCTGACGAGGTCAGAGCCCAGCAGTCTCTCCACGTGGTCCCCGGGGTGGCAGAGTCGTGTCCACACGGAGACGCAGCCCCCGGTCAGCCCCTGGTCGTTGGCGCCCATCTCACAGCCCCACGACCACCCGGCCTTGCTCAGGACCACGCCGTGCGTGTGCGGGGGCTGATCCACCTCCAGGAACGTGCACTGAAAGACAGCATTATTGATTAGTATGTAGTTGGGTCCATCAATAAATAATATCCTAAAAGGGTGCCATCAAAAAGCTTTTTGGTGCCATACGCTTGTTTTTGTCCATACACGCATAAAAGCTATAGGTCCCTATCGTAATAAAAACCCGGCTTTTAACAGGCACAGTTTGAAAATGAAAATATTGTATAGCATAGTACGTTCTATAGTAGACACGCTGAGCTTGAAGTCCACCGACGTGATTTTAGCAGCAGTGCAGTGTCTCCTCGGATGGTTGCCTCCTGACGGCCTAACATAAAGTTTGCTCCCCTTTGACTTCCGATTGTTGGTTTCCGCGACCTAATTACGAATCAGGGTGTGGATGCGAGTTGGGACTCGGGACGAGCGGCGTTGGAGCAACGCCACAGTACGGTCCAGAAAATGGCACAGCACACACAGGAAGTTACAGGCACAGAACTTCCAGAAGGTGGAGGAACTACTTTTACGAAAGACACCCCCCCCCCCCCCCCCCAGTATCCCCACGGGGAGAGACTCATGGAGGGAGGCGGGGGTCGTCCAGCTTCCCGTATGGAGGCACGAGGCATCCACCCACTGTACATGACTGTCATCAATAAAGAACGTTGAAGACACAACCACCACCCAGCATTGCTCAGAACCACACCATGCCTGTGCGGGGGCCGCTCCATCTCCAATAGCGTGCACCGAAGGACAGCATTGATTAGCTTATTGTTATAGATAGATCACATTGAAGATGGAATGTGAATCAAGATGACTGTCATCAAATAAAGAGTGTGGAAGACACAACCACCACCCGGCATTGCTCAGAACCACACCATGCCTGTGCGGGGGCCGCTCCATCTCCAATGACGTGCACTGAAGAAAATCATTGATTAGCTTATTGTTATAGATAGATCACATTGAAGATGGAATGTGAATCAAGATGACTGTCATCAAATAAAGAGTGTGGAAGACACAACCACCACCCGGCATTGCTCAGAACCACACCATGCCTGTGCGGGGGCCGCTCCATCTCCAATAGCGTGCACCGAAGGACAGCATTGATTAGCTTATTGTTATGGATAGATCACATTGAAAGATGGAATGTGAATCAAGATGACTGTCATCAAATAAAGAGTGTGGAAGACACAACCACCACCCGGCATTGCTCAGAACCACACCATGCCTGTGCGGGGGCCGCTCCATCTCCAATAGCGTGCACCGAAGGACAGCATTGATTAGCTTATTGTTATGGATAGATCACATTGAAGATGGAATGTGAATCAAGATGACTGTCATCAAATAAAGAGTGTGGAAGACACAACCACCACCCGGCATTGCTCAGAACCACACCATGCCTGTGCGGGGGCCGCTCCATCTCCAATAGCGTGCACCGAAGGACAGCATTGATTAGCTTATTGTTATGGATAGATCACATTGAAAATGGAATGTGAATCAAGATGACTGTCATCAAATAAAGAGCGTGGAAGACACAACCACCACCCGGCATTGCTCAGAACCACACCATGCCTGTGCGGGGGCCGCTCCATCTCCAATAGCGTGCACCGAAGGACAGCATTGATTAGCTTATTGTTATGGATAGATCACATTGAAGATGGAATGTGAATCAAGATGACTGTCATCAAATAAAGAGTGTGGAAGACACAACCACCACCCGGCATTGCTCAGAACCACACCATGCCTGTGCGGGGGCCGCTCCATCTCCAATAGCGTGCACCGAAGGACAGCATTGATTAGCTTATTGTTATGGATAGATCACATTGAAAATGGAATGTGAATCAAGATGACTGTCATCAAATAAAGAGTGTGGAAGACACAACCACCACCCGGCATTGCTCAGAACCACACCATGCCTGTGCGGGGGCCGCTCCATCTCCAATAGCGTGCACCGAAGGACAGCATTGATTAGCTTATTGTTATGGATAGATCACATTGAAGATGGAATGTGAATCAAGATGACTGTCATCAAATAAAGAGTGTGGAAGACACAACCACCACCCGGCATTGCTCAGAACCACACCATGCCTGTGCGGGGGCCGCTCCATCTCCAATAGCGTGCACCGAAGGACAGCATTGATTAGCTTATTGTTATGGATAGATCACATTGAAGATGGAATGTGAATCAAGATGACTGTCATCAAATAAAGAGCGTGGAAGACACAACCACCACCCAGCATTGCTCAGAACCACACCATGCCTGTGCGGGGGCCGCTCCATCTCCAATAGCGTGCACCGAAGGACAGCATTGATTAGCTTATTGTTATAGATAGATCACATTGAAGATGGAATGTGAATCAAGATGACTGTCATCAAATAAAGAGCGTGGAAGACACAACCACCACCCGGCATTGCTCAGGATCACGCCGCGCTTGATATGGGGGCTGCTCAATCACCAGGAACGTGCACTGAAAGACAACAGTGATTGCATTGATTACTCCTTTCGTTTTTGTGTGTTGGTCTTCAGAAAATCAGAAAGTGTTGAGAAATTTAGTTTTCTATTTGTATAAAGCGTTTCTTCTTAGAGAAAGAACGTGCCATTATTTGTTATACTGTTGCCTTCGAGAAAATATGCAAATGTAAATTGTATCGCCCCAATTCAATTTCATATTCATATACGGCTTTTCTGAATAAATCATTTGAACTCTCTCTCTCATCTCTCTCTCTCTCTCTCTCTCTCTCTCTCTCTCTCTCTCTCTCTCTCTCTCTCTTATATGCAAGCGCTGCTGAGCTAATGACAGTAAATTGTCGATTGTCTGGTGTCTCCAATTCGTTTGCTGAATGGCTGAATAGAACATTTTGTATTCATCGTAGACTCGTTCAAGACTTGGCAAGCACAGCACGCATTGTAGATAATCGGATCAGGTTGTCCCCTCTGTCTTGTTGTTTGTCTCACGTAGTGTCTGTTCTCTGTTAGTGTGTTGTCTCTTGGCTTCGTTTTCAGGTTTTTCAGCCTTTTAAAAACTTGAAATCTTTGGTGCGTGCTTTCAGTGCTCACATCAACTTTTGCATTGTTTCACAATAGACAAAACGAAAATCAATGAGGATTAAAACGTAAGCCCCAAATAAAACATAAGCCATACAACTTTTATATATCGATTAGACGAATGTCCTGTTTGAAAGTTCATGCTTTCCCCCTTCGAATGTGGCCAAGGCATAAGCTATTCGCATTCATCTATTCTTGCCCACGAGATGAAGAGTAAAGAAGAAGAAGAAGAAGAAGAAGATGATTGATGAAGAAGAAGAGAATAATGGCCAAGGCATAAGCTATTCGCATTCATCTATTCTTTGCCCACGAGATGAAGAGTAAAGAAGAAGAAGAAGAAGAAGAAGATGATGATGAAGAAGAAGAAGAATGTGGCCAAGGCATAAGCCATTCGCATTCATCTATTCTTGCCCACGAGATGAAGAGTAAAGAAGAAGAAGAAGAAGATGATGAAGAAGAAGAGAATGTGGCCAAGGCATAAGCCATTCGCATTCATCTATTCTTGCCCACGAGATGAAGATTGAAAAGAAGAAAGGAAGAAGAAGATGATGATGAAAGAAGAAGAGAATGTGGCCAAGGCATAAGCCATTCGCATTCATCTATTCTTGCCCACGAGATGAAGAGTAAAGAAGAAGAAGAAGAAGAAGAAGATGATGAAGAAGAAGAGAATGTGGCCAAGGCATATAGCCATTCGCATTCATCTATTCTTGCCCACGAGATGAAGAGTAAAGAAGAAGAAGAAGAAGAAATGATGATGAAGAAGAGAATGTGGCCAAGGCATAAGCTATTCGCATTCATCTATTCTTGCCCACGAGATGAAGAGTAAAGAAGAAGACGAAGAAGATGATGATGAAGAAGAAGGAGAATGTGGCCAAGGCATAAGTCCATTCGCATTCATCTATTCTTGCCCACGAGATGAAGAGTAAAGAAGAAGAAGATGATGATGAAGAAGAGAGAATGTGGCCAAGGCATAAGCTATTCGCATTCATCTATTCTTGCCCACGAGGGATGAAGAGTAAAGAAGAAGAAGAAGAAGAAGATGATGATGAAGAAGAAGAGAATGTGGCCAAGGCATAGAAGCCATTCGCATTCATCTATTCTTGCCCACGAGATGAAGAGTAAAAGAAGAAGAAGAAGAAGAAGATGATGATGAAGAAGAGAATGTGGCCAAGGCATAAGCTATTCGCATTCATCTATTCTTGCCCACGAGATGAAGAGTAAAGAAGAAGAAGAAGAAGATGATGATGAAGAAGATCATTGAGAATGTGGCCAAGGCATAAGCCATTCGCATTCATCTATTCTTGCCCACGAGATGAAGAGTAAAGAAGAAGAAGAAGAAGATGATGATGAAGAAGAAGAGAATGTGGCCAAGGCATAAGCCCATTCGCATTTCATCTATTCTTGCCCACGAGATGAAGAGTAGAAGAAGAAGAAGAAGAAGAAGAAGATGATGATGAAGAAGAGAATGTGGCCAAGGCATAAGCCATTCGCATTCATCTATTCTTGCCCACGAGATGAAGAGTAAAGAGAAGAAGAAGAAGATGATGATGAAGAAGAAAGAGATGTGGCCAAGGCATAAGCCATTCGCATTCTATCTATTCTTGCCCACGAGATGAAGAGTTAAAGAAGAACAAAGATGATGATGAAGAAGAGAATGTGGCCAAGGCATAAGCCATTCGCATTCATCTATTCTTGCCCACGAGATGAAGAGTAAAGAAGAACAAGATGATGATGATGATGAAGAAGAAAGCATGCTAAGACATCTATCTTTCAAATTCATAAAAGGCAAAGTTTTATTACACTGAAGTCCTTTAGTAAAGAGATCTTTTTTTTTAGTCTCTATAGTCCTAGTGTTTAATCTTTCAGGCAAACTTAATGAGTATACATAAAATAAAACGTATAGTCAAACTGGCGCTTGCTCCCTTCCAATATAGAATGGTAATGAGACCTCGTAAAACTGGATTGCCATTTTTAGGTCTGGTCTCTCGGGTCCTCGATACATATTTACGATGTAGTGTCCTCCCAAATAGGCACCATGCAGTCTCTTACAGCAAGAAGATTAGAGAGAAAGGGTTTTCTTCTTGGAGACAGTCTGTGTGCGAGCTTAAAAAAGGGAGGAGAGAACGGATCGGAATAAAAGATCGACTAAAACGTTGAATCTTCTGACAGAGTGAAAGTCTGTTTAACGGTCCTCCGGTCTGGAACAGACAAACATATGGGACAGTAGTAGATATAAAGATGGTGGGAACGACCCTGGAGGCCATGCCCATAGGCAGTGCAACATCAGGAAAGTCCCAAATGTTTAACTTGCCTAAAGATTAACACACTAGGACTATAGAGACTAAAAAAAATCTCTTTACTAAGGAACGTCAGTGTAATAAAACTTTGCCTTTTATTAATTTGAAAGATAGATGTCTTAGCATGCTTTCTTCGTCACATCATCCATCATCTTGTTCTTCTTTACTCTTCATCTCGTGGCAAGATATATGAATGTGGGGAAGGAAATGGCTTATGCCTTGCCACATTCTCTTCTTCATCATCATCTTGTTCTTCTTTACTCTTCTCTGTGGGCAAGAATGATGAATGCGAATGGTTATGCCTTGGCCCCATTCTCTTTCTTCTTCATCATCATCTTCTTCTTCTTCTTCTTTACTCTTCATCCTCGTGGGCAAGAATAGAATGAATGCGAATGGCTTATGCCTTGCCACATTCTCTTCTTCTTCTCATCATCTTCTCTTCTTCTTCTTCTTACTCTTCATCTCGTGGGCAAGAATAGATGAAGCGAATGGCTTTATGCCTTGCCCATCATTCTCTCTTCTTCTCATCATCCTTTCTTCTTCTTCTTCTTTACTCTTCATCTCGTGGGCAAGAATAGATGAAGGCGAATGGCTTATGCCTTGCCACATTCTCTTCTTCTTCATCAGCATCTTCTTCTTCTTCTTCGTTAACTCTTCATCTCGTGGGCAAGAATAGATGAATGCGAATAGCTTATGGGA
>CM065686.1:21466638-21496638 GCA_017654935.2 Phymorhynchus buccinoides
GCCCGGGGGGGGGGGGGGGGGGGGGTCCGGAAACACAGGAGCCCCCCCCCCCCCCCCCCCCCCCCAATCCGCCCCTAAATCCCGTCTCTCTCTCTCCCTCTCTCTCATGGGTAGCAACTCACTTCTTACGATTCTATCCAGCGTCTGCTCCCCCCCCCCCCCCCCCCCCCCCCCCCTCTCTCCCCCCCCCCCCCCCCTCTCTCTCTCTCTCTCTTTCTCAAGCGTTCAAAGCTCGGCAGATTGCTTTATCTCTGTCTTGAATGTTTCTTTATGCAGTTGATTGTGTTGATGTTCACCTTTTGTTATGCTCATTCCTCCCCCCTCCCCTTCCAAAGGGAGCCTTGGCCTTATGGAATAAAACCTTCATTTCATTTATTTTCATTCTCTCTCTCTCTCTCTCTCTCTCTCTCTCTCTCTCTCTCTCTCTCTCTCTCTCTCAAATGTCTCCACAGTTCAATTTCTTTCTTCTTTTCCTTTTTTTTTCATCCTTAGCAGTCTGCCAGTAGCATGATTAATTTAAGGCTTAGCTAGTAACAATGGATCGAAGCGCTAAAAAGGCCTCTCTCTCTCTCTCTCTCTCTCTCTCTCTCTCTCTCTCTCTCTCTCTCTCTCAAATTTCTCCACTTTTCAATTTCTTTTTTTTTCTTCCACAGCAGTCTGTCAGCAGTAATAAAGACCCACCAGGTCACGTGTCAAAATCACGGGTTCCGCGTGTTTTCCCTCTTCTAGCTGGAAATAAATCTTGTTTTGACCAGGTCTCACTCCCATACAAATGCCGCCAAATTCAAACCGAAACATCATTTTAAAGAGCAGCCTCTCAATTTGAAGTTGGGGACATTTGTATGTGGGTTACAGCTACCCAGAAAAAAACCCAAGGGAATCGTTAATCGTTAAAGGTGACGTGTCAAAATCGTCAGTTTTCATCCTCTTATAGCGGTTAAAATCTTCCAAGCATAAGCTTAAGCTAGTGACAATGGATCGAAGCGCTAAAAAGGCCTGTGTCCTTGCGCCGTCCTTGCTCCTACGAAGGAACCATTATGTTTGTCTGGTCTGTCGTTTCCGACTATGTCTGCCAGACTACCTTGCTGGTAGGCTATATGTTCATATATACACGGATCCTAGATTGAAAAAATGCCTCAAATGGCCCTTTGGTCCAGAAGGCGTTAAATCTCTAGTTTTCTTTCTCTAAGAATGAATATTAGGGGAAGACGGGGTAAAAAGCGCATGGGCGGGTAAGAAGCCCACCCCAATTATCTCATGAAATGAAGCAAATTTCAGTCTCATTTTGCCCATGAGACGAGCGTTAATGTCTAGCATTCGTCTCATGGGCAAATTTGACTGAAATTTTCTTTATTTCATGAGATAATTAATTCGTCTCATGGGCAAAATGAGACTGAAATTTGCTTCATGAGATAATTGGGGTGGGCCCCCGCCCATGCGCTTTTTACCCCGTCTTCCCCTACGTTTTACGTCCACCTGGTCCAGCGGAGACACGTGGGACATCCTAGATTAGAGAAGGTGAGATTAGCGTCCAATCGGTCCGAGACCCTTATGGAGGGTATCCTAGATTAATGTAGGTTCCATGATATAGGGTAAGACGGGGTAAAAAGCCCATGGGCGGGTAAGAAGCCCATGCCAATTATCTCATGAATATAAAGAAAATTTCAGTCAAATTTGTCCATGAGACGAATGCTAAGCATTAACACTCATCTCATGGGCAAAATGTGACTGAAATTTGCTTTATTTCACGAGATAATTGGCATGGGCTTCTTACCCGCCCATGGGCTTTTTACCCCGTCTTCACCCTATATAGCACTCCAAATGGTAGGCCTACCAAGTTACAGAAATATTATCTGGTAAAAGGACGAAATTGGAAAATTCGATGTGGAAATAAGACCAAATGGGAATCAGGCGAAATGAGAACGAAACGAAATGGGTAAAGGCTGATTTCGGGATGGTAACCATTTATTCTTCTTCTCCTTTTCTTCCAAGAAGATGCATCTCCCCCTCTCTCTCTCTCTCTCTCTCTCTCCTGTCCCAGCAGTCTTTATACAACAACGAATTGCAGGGCCAGGCTATTGATCGAGGAGTAGGCCCACAGCGTAGGGTAGTGCTCACTCTTTGCTATTTCTGTATCCACAATGAGAGACTTAGTGCGATTTTTCTCACGCCAGAGGGCATGACGCTCGTGTGGGGCTAATCCTCTCTATATTATTAGTTGGGGATAAAGAAAGAGAGAGAGACAGTGAGTGGTCCTACCATCACTCTCTCTCTCTCACTACGCCCAAGTAAGAAAATCGCGTGATAAGCCCCTAGTGCATTGACTGCCCTCTGGCGTGAAAAATATCGCCATGAGGTTGACCATCAACTCTTCTAGCGCCATGTATTTTTTATTTGTTTTGACGTTCTTGGTTGTCCGTTGCATCTCAACCTCACACACACACGCGCGCGCGCGCGCACGCACGCGCACACGCACGCACGCACACACGCACACACGCACACCACACACACACACACACCACACACACACACACACACACATGCATAGGGGAAGACGGGGTAAAAAGCGCATGGGCACAAGCCCACCCAATTATCTCATGAAATGACGTCTCATTTTGCGCGAGACGAGCGTTAATGTCAGCACATTCTCATGGGCAAAAAAGACCCCACTATTCTTGATTTCATGAGACAAATGGGGTGGGCTTCATACCCGCCCATGCGCTTTTTACCCCGTCTTCCCCTAAGTACACACGCGCGCGACCTCACACACATTCGGGCAAAAAAAGACCCCACCATTCTTCACCATGAGACAAATGAGGATCTCAACCACAATCTTCCACCAGAGGCAATTAAGTAGCCTCGATCCCCCGCCCCCCCCCACCCCCCGGGAACCCCACGTCACCTTCAGTGTGACCCCCCCCCCCTCCACACTTCCCATCCGTCTGTCTCACTATTCTGCGTACACAAACCTCCGTAGGTATTTGCCGGAAGGTACTATGACGCCTTCCACACACGCCTGGCTGGCTACTCGCAGACCGTCAACATATGAACCGCAATCTCTGTAAAGGGTATTTTCCTGGTGATCTCGACCGGTGTTTCTTGCAAAAATCCATCCACCAGGGTGCGTGACCCTTTAAAGACTTAGTTTACATACGATTTGCCGGCAGTTATGGAGGTGCAGGGGTAAAACAACCACCAAACAAAATGGATTTGAACTCCAAAATAACGATCCCCAACTTTCACTGGGTGATTTCTAATAGACCTACATCGCTCTACTACATAATGTTTATCAAAATCTACTCATAACATATTATGATCAACAATCCTACCAGCTAACACAAGTTGGACCAAATGAATGTCTTTTAATTAAAAGCTATCGTTTCATCTTATATCTACTGTCTAAATAACAAACTTATATTAAGTCTAAACTAAACCGGAAATGAACATAGTTGTGTTAGCATCCTCCAAGAGTCAAGACCCTCTACCAAATTTGATGATAACATTCCGTTCGTGTAATATAATAACGTATTTAACTATTTCTCAGGCGCATAACGGCAGCATGACGCATCTGCGCTCATAATTGACAGGAAACTATCTGAGCGATCGAAAAGAAGAAGAAGCGGAATAAAACGCTTTAATTACAAGCAAATTTGTTTAAATCTGAGAGATTTCGTGGACAAGGAAAAATCAAACACAAAGGCAAAACCTCTAACGTTTAAAACATACGTACAAGCGTAACCTTAAGTTCGAAATACATGTTGTTATTTTTCAAGTCTTTCCCCATGGCAGCGGCACAGTCGTTCACAGTGTTACCATGTGAAAAGAGTGAAAAAGAACAACTTCCATCTCCCTCTTGAGGCTAATCGACCAAGGTTTTTCTTCTTCTGGCACGCGTATAAGTGGAAAAGCACTGGGAGCGCTGGGGAGCGTCAAGTACAGAAACATTGACTCCCCATTTGTTGTTCAGCTGCAAGACAGCGCTTCTTTTCAGAAAACAAAGGTTTCTGACTTGAAGGGGGAAAGAAACGTTCAGTTTGTGAAAGTAGGCATGGAGAAAGTGGAGTAAAGGAAAAAGGAAGTCGGTGTTGGATGAGGGGGGGGAAATGAAGTAGAAAAAAAGAAGAGAGGGAGAGAAAGGAAGAAGGCGAGGAAGAGAGAGAGAGAGAGAGAGATAGAGAGAGAGAGAGAGAGAGAGAGAGAGAGAGAGAGAGAGAGAGAGATCGAGAGGAGAGAGAGAGAGAGAGAGAGAGAGAGAGAGAGAGAGATTTGTGTTATCATTAGTCTTTCGAAATTTTAAGAGAGGGAGAGAAAGAAAGAGGGCGAGAGAGAGAGAGAGAGAGAGAGAGAGAGAGAGAGAGAGAGAGAGAGAGAGAGAGAGAGAGAGAGAGAGAGAGAGAGAGAGAGAGAGAGAGAGAGATTTGTGTTATCATTAGTTAACTTTCTGTCTTCCGAAATTTTAAGAGAGAAAGAGAGAAAGAAAGAGAGAGAGAGAGAGAGAGAGAGAGAGAGAGAGAGAGAGAGAGAGAGAGAGAGAGAGAGAGAGAGAGAGAGAGAGAGAGAGAGAGAGAGAGAGAGAGAGAGAGGAGAGAGAGAGATTTGTGTTATCATTAGTTAACTTTCTGTCTTTCGAAATTTTAAGAGAGGGAGAGAGAGAGAGAGAGAGAGAGAGAGAAGAGAGAGAGAGGAGAGAGAGAGAGAGAGAGAGAGAGAGAGAGAGAGAGAGAGAGAGAGAGAGAGAGAGAGAGAGAGAGAGAGAGAGAGAGAGAGAGAGAGAGAGAGAGAGTGATCGATGTGAGAGAGAGAGAGAGAGAGAGAGAGAGAGAGAGAGAGAGAGAGAGAGAGAGAGAGAGAGAGAAGAGAGAGAGAGAGAGAGAGAGAGAGAGTCTGAGTCAGAGAGAGAGGGAGGGCGAGGAAGAAAGAGAGAGAGGGAGGAAGGAGAGTTAAAGTTGGTGCGTGTGAAGTTGTTTGTATGATGTCTTCTTGTCTGTAGGTCCTATTGTAGTATGGTAAACTTGAAAGTCCCTGGGGTTCCAATGCGAAAATAGTAGACGTAACAGACCCATTAACAGTGGACAGAAAGAAGACTACGTGCATCGATCTATTTATCTATCTGTCTATCCATTTTGCTATCTATGTGCTTCTCTCTCTCTCTCTCTCTCTCTCTCTCTCTCTCTCTCTCTCTCTCTCTCTCTCTCTCTCTCTCTCTCTCTCTCTCTCTCTCTATCTCTATCTCCCTCTCTCTGGTTTAAACGTGTGTGTTTTTTTTATTGTCTTTACATAACAATGCTGTCAATGGTCCTGATAATAGTGTCCGTGCTGTCGTCCCTTTACCTGTTGCTCTCTCTCTCTCTCTCTCTCTCTCTCTCTCTCTCTCTCTCTCTCTCTCTCTCTCTCTCTCTCTCTCTCTCTCTCTCTCTCTCTCTCAACGCTATATATTTATACAGGACTCGATCTCTCTACTTATGGTATCTATTTCCGGTGTCTATCTGTCTTGTGATCTGTCTGTCTTGCGATCCATCAAAACAGAAACAGACAAGACAGACTGACAGACGTAGGCCTACACAGAATAAGACAAACAAGACTGACAGACGTACACACAATAAGACAAAACAACTATACCAATTGATACTTTTACAACTACAGAAATAAAGAGATGATGTCACGTGGCATAGTATCTTTCTTAAAACTCATACGAGTATTCTATTAGTTGGGACGTAAAGCAGGGCGAAAATAAACCCTGATAGATGCAGTGGCAAGTTGTAGTGGATGGTACAGACGTCCTCGACAACTGTAGGCCTAAATATAGCTTGTGTCGTCCTTTAAAGACCCCCCCCCCCCCCCCACGTCACGTGTTACATTCCCTCTTATGCTAGGAAGCTTTCTTTAGATTTCTTACCAGCTATAAGAGGGAAAACACGCGAAAACCGTGATTTTGACACGTGACGTGGTGGGTCTTTAATTGGGCAAATAACCTATAAATAAATTGTCCCCTTGCTTCCCAATCCGTCTGTTCAGCCTCTCTGTCAGAAGGCAACATATCTCAAATACACATTATGTATTGTTAAACATTTGGGACTTTCCTGGCGTGGCACTGCCTCTGGGCATTGCCTCCAGGGTCGTTCCCACCATCTTTATATCTACTAATGTCCCAGTGTTCCAGACCGGAGGACGTTAAACAGATTTTCACTCTGTCAGAAGATCAACGTTTTAGTCGATCTTTATTCCGTCCGTTCTCCTTTTTTAAGCTCGCACACAGACTGTCTCCAAGAAGAAAACCCTTTCTCTCTAATCTTCTTGCTGTAAGAGACTGCATGGTGCCTATTTGGGAGGACACTACATCGTAAATATGTATCGAGGACCCGAGAGACCAGACCTAAAAATGGCAATCCAGTTTTACGAGGTCTCATTACCATTCTATATTGGAAGGGAGCAAGCGCCAGTTTGACTATACGTTTTATTTTATGTATACTCATTAAGTTTGCCTGAAAAATTAAACACTAGGACTAGAGAGACTAAAAAAAAAGATCTCTTTGCTAAAGGACTTCAGTGTAATAAAACTTTGCCTTTCATGAATTTGAAAGATAGATCATCGTGGGCAAAATAGATTGCCTGCCTTTCATGAATTTGAAAGATAGATGTCTTAGCATGCTTTCTTCTTCATCATCATCATCATCTTGTTCTTCTTTACTCTTCATCTCGTGGGCAAGAATAGATGAATGCGAATGGCTTATGCCTTGGCCACATTCTCTTCTTCTTCATCATCATCTTCTTCTTCTTCTTCTTTACTCTTCATCTCGTGGGCAAGAATAGATGAATGCGAATGGCTTATGCCTTGGCCACATTCTCTTCTTCATCATCATCTTCTTCTTCTTCTTCTTTACTCTTCATCTCGTGGGCAAGAATAGATGAATGCGAATAGCTTATGCCTTGGCCACATTCTCTTCTTCTTCATCATCATCTTCTTCTTCTTCTTCTTTACTCTTCATCTCGTGGGCAAGAATAGATGAATGCGAATAGCTTATGCCTTGGCCACATTCGAAGGGGGAAAGCATGAACTTTCAAACAGGACATTCGTCTAATCGATATATCAAAGTTGTATGGCTTATGCTTTATTTGGGGCTTACGTTTTAATCCTTATTGATTTTTGTTTTGTCTATTGTGAAACAATGCAAAAATTGATGTGAGCACTGAAAGCACGCACCAAAGATTTCAAGTTTTTAAAAGGCTGACAAACCTGAAAACGAAGCCAAGAGACAACACACTAACAGAGAACAGACACTACGTGAGACAAACAACAAGACAGAGGGGACAACCTGATCCGATTATCTACAATGCGTGCTGTGCTTGCCAAGTCTTGAACGAGTCTACGATGAATACAAAATGTCCTATTCAGCCACTCAGCAAACGAATTGGAGACACCAGACAATCGACAATTTACTGTCATTAGCTCAGCAGCGCTTGCATATAAGAGAGAGAGAGAGAGAGAGAGAGAGAGAGAGAGAGAGAGAGAGAGAGAGAGAGAGAGAGAGAGTTCAAATGATTTATTCAGAAAAGCCGTATATGAATATGAAATTGAATTGGGGCGATACAATTTACATTTGCATATTTTCTCGAAGGCAACAGTATAAAAATTAATGCACGTTCTTTCTCTAAGAAGAAACGCTTTATGCAAATAGAAAACTAAATTTCTCAACACTTTCTGATTTTCTGAAGACCAACAAACAAAAACGAAAGAAGTAATCAATGCAATCACTGTTGTCTTTCAGTGCACGTTCCTGGTGATTGAGCAGCCCCCATATCAAGCGCGGCGTGATCCTGAGCAATGCCGGGTGGTGGTTGTGTCTTCCACGCTCTTTATTTGATGACAGTCATCTTGATTCACATTCCATCTTCAATGTGATCTATCTCTAACAATAAGCTAATCAATGATTTTCTTCAGTGCACGTCATTGGAGATGGAGCGGCCCCCGCACAGGCATGGTGTGGTTCTGAGCAATGCTGGGTGGTGGTTGTGTCTTCAACGTTCTTTATTGATGACAGTCATGTACAGTGGGTGGATGCCTCGTGCCTCCATACGGGAAGCTGGACGACCCCGCCTCCCTCCATGAATCTCTCCCCGTGGAGATACTGGGGGGGGGAGAGGGGGGGGGTGTCTGTCTTTCGTAAAAGTAGTTCCTCCACCTTCTGGAAGTTCTGTGCCTGTAACTTCCTGTGTGTGCTGTGCCATTTTCTGGACCGTACTGTGGCGTTGCTCCAACGCCGCTCGTCCCGAGTCCCAACTCGCATCCACACCCTGATTCGTAATTAGGTCGCGGAAACCAACAATCGGAAGTCAAAGGGGAGCAAACTTTATGTTAGGCCGTCAGGTGGCAACCATCCGAGGAGACACTGCACTGCTGCTAAAATCACGTCGGTGGACTTCAAGCTCAGCGTGTCTACTATAGAACGTACTATGCTATACAATATTTTCATTTTCAAACTGTGCCTGTTAAAAGCCGGGTTTTTATTACGATAGGGACCTATAGCTTTTATGCGTGTATGGACAAAAACAAGCGTATGGCACCAAAAAGCTTTTTGATAGCACCCTTTTAGGATATGATTTATTGATGGACCCAACTACATACTAATCAATAATGCTATCTTTCAGTGCACGTTCCTGGAGGTGGATCAGCCCCCGCACACGCACGGCGTGGTCCTGAGCAAGGCCGGGTGGTCGTGGGGCTGTGAGATGGGCGCCAACGACCAGGGGCTGACCGGGGGCTGCGTCTCCGTGTGGACACGACTCTGCCACCCCGGGGACCACGTGGAGAGACTGCTGGGCTCTGACCTCGTCAGGTGGGTGGGGGTTGAATTCAAGATGGTGTGTGTGTGTGTGTGTGTGTAATACATGTGTATGAGTACCCCTATTATAAATTTTGTTTGTTGTCCTATTATTACTTTTATACAAATTGTTTGTTTAGCTCTGTGTGTGTGTATGTGTGTGTGTGTGTGTGTGTGTGTGTGTGTGTGTGTGTGTGTGTGTGTGTGTGTGTGCATGTGCGTGCGTGTGATGGGGGAGAGGCGTGGTTGAGGGTGGAGATTTTGAATAATATGTGTGGGGAAGGGGAAGGGGTGGTGTGTGTGTGTGTGTGTGTGTGAGGGTGGGCATGGTGTGTGTGTGTGTGTCTTATATTGCATTGTAATTGAATTCTTATGATGTCTTTACTGTATATTATGCATGTCTTATTATTTCTATGTTTATATGTGTGTTTTATGTGCATGCCAGACAAAGACTTGTTTTAAAGACAATATTTTTTGGATTGATGATTGATTGATAGGGGGTTGTTGTTGTGCGAATTACAATACAATATCTCTATTTGTAGCCTTCTCTTCCATGACATGCTATCCCCCAGGCGGGCTTCCACCTATCATGGTGGGGGGGGGGGGGGGGGGGGGGGGGGGGGGGGCTTACGGAGAGGAGCCCAGCAGCCTCCTAAAGTCCAACCACACGTCCTCGTCGTAGGAGGCGGGCAACGGCTTAGGCTGGCTTAAGCGGATAGGGCCCTCCTGTGGGGATACCGGGGGGTCTTTCTGAGTTTCAGCAGAAATAGTTCCCCCTTCTTCTGGAAGTTCTACGCTAGTAACTTCCCCTACTCTATCACTCTCTTTGACTCTGCCTTTTCTCTTCTTTTTTGCTTTCTGGCGTCTGCTTCTTTCTGCCTTATTGGTCCATTCTCCTGCATTTTTTCTATAAAACCCTTCCTGGACTTATGTGCTATAGGGTATAATGATGGAAGTGTCATGTTATGAATTGTACTACATTTTTTGTTTTCAGGTTTTGTACGTTGTTAAGATTCATGGATTTGTGTTTTGCTATACGTGGTCGAACTTTATGCGGTGACAGTCCTGAGATAACCATAGCTGTTGACGGGACTATACCAGACTAAGTAACTAACTATCCATGACATGCTAATATGGATAGGTTGCGACTGATTAATGTTACAACTGCAGAAATGCATGTCACACGGCGCTATCATTTTAACTGTTTATTAGTGAATGTTTCTTCTCACTTTCTGATGATTAGATTTTTGAGGGTCTGGGTATGGTTAGGATTTTTCAAAGCTTTTGGAGTTTAACGTCTTATCAAGCTCACGACATGCTATTTTCAGTATCGCAGGGCTTCTGAAAATGTACAGATTGTGCGTATTTACGCATTAATTAGAGCTCTCATCAAATCACCCCCTAGAATCTGAAACTGTGTACCCTTTTAAATCTCATTTAGGGGGTGAGATGACGCATTAAAATGGTGACGAGTGCGTGAACACAACTGTTAGTTATCAGTAGGTTAATGAGGTTCTTCGCATTTAAATCGTCTAGGCCTTTCTGCCACAAGCTGTCTGGGCTAGATCTAAATTTCTACTGTATTGCGCAGAAAGCCCAAATCATTGAAAGCTCATAGCGCATGGGGGGGTGAGCAGGGGATGGAGCTTCTCCCATGTTTTCGCCTTTTACCCCTTAAAGTTTGCAACTGGGGGTGAAGTTACCCGTTAAAATTCTAAACAGGAAGTGAGCGTACCCCTTAAAAGAGGGGAAAAGATCAGAAGCCCTGTATTGACAGCGTCAATACAGTGGAACCTCCCTTATAAGACCTCCCATTATAAGACTCCCTCCCACATAAGACCTACGTCTCTGAGACATTGCCCTTCTTTGTAAGCATTAAAATCACCTCCCTTATAAGACCTCATTTTGGATTATTTTTGAAGGTCTTATAAGGGAGGTTACACTGAATTATTAACACGAATATGATGATCACGCAGACTGGCCCTGGAACGCAGCTGCACTGCGCGTGAAGCAGTGGACACGGTGACATCGTTGCTGACCAGACACGGTCAGGGCGGGCCGTGCTGCGAGGACCCGTCCTATGGCCAGTGGACCTACCACAACGCCTTCCTCTTCGCTGACCGCCAGCAGGCCTGGGCCATCGAGACAGCGGGCACCCACTGGGTGGCCAAGAGAATCACAGGTATTTACAGCAGGCCTGGCCGGGCCATAGAGACAGCGGGCACCCGCTGGGTGGTCAAGAGAATCACAGGTAGGGTAAGACAGGGTAAAAAAGCCCTTGGGCGGGTAAGTAGACCATGCCAATTATCTCATGAAATGAAGAAAATTTCAGTCAAATTTTGCCCATGAGACGATCAAGTGTTAATGCTTAGCGTTCGTCTTATGGGCAAAATTTGACTGAAATTGTCTTCATTTCATGAGATAATTGCCATGGGCTTTTTACCCGCCCATGGGCTTTTTACCCCGTCTTCCCCTATTTACAGTAGGCCTGGGTCAGAGACCTGGGTCATCGAGACAGCGGGGCCATAGAGACAGCACACCCACTAGGTGGCCAAGAGAATCACAGGTATTTACAGCAGGCCTGGGCCATAGAGACAGCAGGCACCCACCCACTGGGTGGCCAAGAGAATTGCAGGTATTTACAGCAGGCCTGGGCCATAGAGACAGCAGACACCCACCCACTGGGTGGCCAAGAGAATTGCAGGTATTTACAGCAGGCCTGGGCCATAGAGACAGCAGACACCCACCCACTGGGTGGCCAAGAGAATCACAGGTATTTACAGCAGGCCTGGGCCATAGAGACAGCAGACACCCACCCACTGGGTGGCCAAGAGAATTGCAGGTATTTACAGCAGGCCTGGGCCATCGAGACAGCAGGCACCCACTGGGTGGCCAAGAGAATCACAGGTATTTACAGCAGGCCTGGGCCATCCAGACAGCGGGCACCCACCCACTGGGTGGCCAAGAGAATCACAGGTATTTACAGCAGGCCTGGGCCATCCAGACAGCGGGCACCCACCCACTGGGTGGCCAAGAGAATCACAGGTATTTACAGCAGGCCTGGGCCATAGAGACAGCGGGCACGCACTGGGTGGCCAAGAGAATCACAGGTATTTCACAAGTCACAACATTTTATTGTCCAAACTCATTCAAGTCATTCCGGCCATATATGTCCGGAATTAATAGATCGCTGTCAATTTGATGCATTGGCTTCAAGGGAAGTAAATCTGTGTGCACACCATACCTTGGTCACTTCTAAACTCGCTCTGCTCCTCTAGACTACAATTTTGCCTCTGACTTTGCTTTTGTAGTGGTTTACTGTGGGGGTAACCAATCGGTGTAGAGAGTTTTTCTATATAAAGTCTATGATATAAAAAAGTGATCTAGCACTTCGCTATCTCTAAGCCTGAAGTAAAAGCCCGTGATCTTTCCTTCATGTCACCTTTTGTTTATGTATGTTTTGTTTGTGTGTATGGCTGGAGTGATTTGTGATTTTTAATAATTGAAAATCTTTGCGATGTGAATGAGATTTAACCCTTTCACCGCCAAAGTCACATTTTAGCACCACAGTGATTTAACACCTATGTCACTAAAAAGGCATCAAATTGGGGTCTGTTATCCAAAGACCCTATTGTCTTAGTTTTGGGAAGTAAGGATAGACCTTATGTCACAGAAGAATCCCCAATACTGCAGATGGATTTTGTTCTCTACCCTGGTAAATTTAATGGAAATATTTGGCTGAAATATGGCTGGCGGTGAAAGGGTTAAAAGGATATGCAGCTTATGGTGGCACGTAAAAGTAAAACATAAAACCCAATACATGTAATATTCCAACTAGTGCAACACCACTGGTCGCAACAGGGTTGCGCCCGATTATTTAGCGATGTTTATTATTAAAAAAATCGGGACTTTCCTGGTATTTGCAGTACCTCCAGGATCGTCCCACCATCTTTTTAGTTAAAAATGTCCCACATGTATCGTACCTACCTGGTTCAGGCCGGAGGACGTTAAAGACTTTCTCTATTATTTTTCTTTTTTAGTCACAGACTGAAATCTGGGTCGCTGCCACCAGGAGATCGTGTCGCTGATAGTCCAGGACTACCATTTCTTTTCTTTAATTTTTTTTGGGGGGTGTGGGGGTTGGGGTTGGCGTTAATTAAAAAAATCAAGAGCAAAGCCCAAAACAGCTCGCTCAAGAGAGTATGAGAGAGAGAGAGAGAGAGAGAGAGAGTGGGGAGGGTGGACAGAGGGGGGGGGGTGAGGACAGGAGGAGGGGGCGGACTTGTAAAGCGTAGCTATCAATTTGGTTCTTAACAGGTAGCAGGATTTTTTCCTGCTCTTATCAACTTTTATCTGCCAAGTTTTTATTTATTTTATAGCTTGTTGTTTTTTGCGCGCATTAATGCATACGGGTCAGACTTGCCTTAAGTCCCCCATCCAAAGAAAGTTGACGTTAAGTTCGATTTCCCCCTCAAACTGGAAAGAAAAGGGTGAGGTCGGTATTCGATCCTGGGTCACTCACGCTTTGAATTGGCAGGCGAACGTCTTAAGCACAAGACGGGCAAGTTCCCCACATTAGGTTGATCACTGCCAGCAGGACCATCAAACCAATCTGCGGCTAAAGTTTGAATAATTCATCCGCTATCAGGCAACTACTGAGCGTCTTAACCCTTTC
The DNA here is from genome assembly GCA_017654935.2 of Phymorhynchus buccinoides. Taxonomy (NCBI): domain Eukaryota; kingdom Metazoa; phylum Mollusca; class Gastropoda; order Neogastropoda; family Raphitomidae; genus Phymorhynchus; species Phymorhynchus buccinoides. The sequence continues at coordinate 21,480,133 of CM065686.1, forward strand.
GCCGCCAGCCATTTTTCAGCCAAAAAATACCAATAAACTTAACTGGGCAGAGAAAAAAATGTATCTTCAATATTGGGAATTCCTTTGTGACAAGCATAGCATTAGGACTCATAATTAAGAAATTAAGAAAATGTATAGGGTCTTCAGATAACAGGCCCTGATTTGATGTCTTTTAGTGACAGGTGTTTAAACCATTGTGGTGCATAAATGCGACATTGGCGGTGAAAGGGTTAAGGGTCTCGCTTTTGAAGGAATCAAATTAATAATAAATATAGTTCCTCTGCTATAGTGCACTTGGGATATGTGTGTATGCATGTGTGCGCGCGCGTGCTTGTATGCACATTTGGAAAGAGTGGGTGTAGGAACAGGCCTGCTCATATGTGTGAATGTGTGCTTTGGAGGTAGTCAAATTTTCCTTTCGATAAGCCTTTAGGTTTTATGTGTTGGCGTATGCGCGCATGCATGTGTGTTTAGGAATAGGCCTGCTCATATATGCATGTGTGAATGTTTGCTTTGGAGGCAGTGAAATTTTCCTTTCAATAAGCCTTCAGGTGTTATGTGTTGGCTAATGTGAGTGTGCGCATGTGTGTGTGTGTGTGTGTGTGTAGCATGCATGGCAACGGGGAAGGATAATGGTTGCAGGATGATTGTGGTGTGTAATTCATGATCAATCGCTTCTTCGCAAAAATGGAAATGCTTAGGCCTATGCCTAAACCTCAAATAACATGAAATAAACAAGATAATTCAACCTGACAAAAAAATAAATTGCATCAATATGTCCAGGGATCGCGTTAACTAGCAATTATTACTAAAATACTGATTGCAAAAGCAGAATATTGGAGATAAAAAAATGACCCGTCAGTCACCGGGACCGATATATTTTTGCTAGGACCGATACACGGTTTCACCAGAGGCCTTACTTTCTCTTTTGTGGGGTTGTTAGTGTTTTTTGTTTCCCTAGGACAGGTTCTTCATGGGTCGTTGGAGGGGGAGAGGGGTGGTAATCGTTCATGGAACTAGTTTTCAAATTTTCCAGCGCGATCAATGCTTATGTTTCTTGCACGTGCAGCAGGGACCTATTCCATGTCCAGCACGCTCTCCATCGGCACAGACTATGACCTCAGCTCAGCAGGACTGAGAGAGGCAGCTGTGGACACTGGTCATCATCACCATCACCAGCATAACAAGACTGCCAATTCAGGCCCTGTGGATTTTGCCAAAGCCTTTGAGGCCGTCTTCGAGGGCCTGTCCTTGTCCGAAAAACAGGAGCCTGCTCACAGATTGAAATGTGGCAGAGAACTTCTTCAGTCCAAGTGCAAGAACGGTACGGAGGATGAGAGTTACAAGAGCAGGGGGTGGAAGGTGTGTGTGTGCGTGCGCATGTGTGCGTGCAAAAAAGGAAAGGAAATGCACGCACGCATGCTCTTGTAAGCTAACACAATGAAACGTGTGGGAGCATGTTTGTAGATTTCCATGTTTAAGTGTCAGTGTCACCACTTGAACTTACAATACTGGATGATCAGAATGGGGAAGAAAGCAATAAGGGATGTGGATAAGGGTACGGAGCAAATGAGAAAAAAAAAGCAGCTTAATCTTTGGATATTGTAGTGATATACATCTCTGCAAAGGAATGGGGTAGAGAAGTATCGGGGTAAATAAGAAGACTAACATGTAGAACAAAGGAAGAGTTAACCCAATCTCAACTCAACAAAACGTCATTTGCCACGGGCGTTCATACTATAGACTAGACTGCAAAACTGCCCGCATGTTTGTCCGTAATTGCAGTGAACTCTCTAAAAGCCGCCTCACACTTTCCAACCAAGTCGGATGAAAATGGTTGTGACCTATCCACAGTTTTCCTTTCTTTCGACAGAGTGAGTAGAAATCACAAATGCAAATTGTGGTCGCATGAAACCCTTCCAACCAGGTCGGATCTGCGGAAGGAATTGACGATTGCACCGTTTCCTACTTCCAACTCACTCAGACAGTTGTGGGAACAAAGCTTACTGATAGTGAAGGTGGCACACAGCCATGAATAGAGTTCACAACTGAATAAGGTTGGATAGTGCGAGGCGGGTTTTAATTCAACTCTTTCATTTCAATTCAGTGAAATTCAAGTTTGCCCCGTCCGCGGCAAAATATCCTATTGTAAGAATCAGAAATGAAGACTCCTTGAACGATTCCTTACGCAGGTGCCCTGACGGTGACGGAGCTGTTCGACATCCTGCGGCACACGGACAGCAGCATCAACATGTGTGGGGAGCTGCTCACCATGGGCAGCCAGGTGTCCGTGGTTCAACCCCCGGGCTCCAAACTCCCCGACGTGCACTGGCTCACTGCCACCCCCGCCCCCGACCTCTCCACCTTCAAGCCCTTCATCTTCTGCCCGAACCCTTGCCTGGGAAACGCCACCCTTTCCCCTACCACCGCCCTCCACACCTCCACGTCGGAAGGCCGGGGTCGATCCGGGTCCCAGACGTGCGCGGACCGGCGCCATCTGTTGTACCGGATGCACGAGCAAGGGAGAGAACTGATGGAGAGCGAGAGCAGCCAAGGGAAGCGACTGTTGGAAACGATGCGCCGGTTGGAGAGGCAGTGTGTCAAGGACATGGGCGAGTTTGTGCAAAGCTTCGAGCCGGCTATGACGGAAGAGGTGCAGGACCTTTTCAAAGACATTACCGAGTCTGAGATTAAATTCTACAAATGAATCAAGCGATTATCAGTCAGAAGACATTTGGCCCGAAGTCCTTGTTTCAAATGGAACCAGCCCCCCTTTTTCAGTCTTTTTTATTTTTTGTTTACTCCTGAGAGTGCCAGAATGATCAACTGAGTGATTGTGGACCCCAAAGAGAAGAAGAAGAAAACATTTTGGCCAATTTGTGTTACCCCCCCCCCCCAATTTTTTTTTTTATTACAAGAAGAAAGATTCTGCTTTGCTTGGGTAACGGATAAGATTTAGATTAGGTAACAGAAAGAAAGTTACATTGAGCCTGAAAGCCGACAAACTGAAGAGGGTAGCTTGGCTACAATTTTGCTCTTAGTTTTGACGCCTTGACATGTCCTGGATATTGACCGTCTAGGCTGATACATAGCCAGTCAAACTTTTGGCAATAAATGCTTGCATTTAAACCCCATAAGAGGAGATATAGTCTCTTTATGTACAAACCTTATTGAGTCATTTGCTCAGCTTCTTTCTGCTCATGAACTATGATTGATCTAACTTTTTAGAAGTGGAGAGATTTGAATATCCGTTATAAGAATGAAATTTGCTCATTTGGATTGTATTAAAAAAAAAGACTTTTTTTTTTAACAAATGGATATCGCCTGCTGGTTTGGCATTACACATAATATAGTCTCTTCCTGCATAACAAGTTTCTTTTAAATTATGCATTCTCGAGTTCCCTTCTTTGAGCTTTCCAGTTACTTTGAACGTGTGCACTTAATTTGTCATATCATTTGTTTTTTCTTTTGGGGGGGGGGGGGGGAGGGTACGGCATCATTTGGAATTTCAATTTTGGTGCTTAATTTTTGTTTGTGGCCCAAGCCACAAACCTATAACTCACTTTGTCGGTCGGTCAGTCGGTCTGTCCAAAATTGTCGCACATTTCGCAAAAATGTTGCACATATTTTAAAGGAGAAAAAAATACTTGGACATAAAGTAACATTTCAGTTGTCATATCTACATATCTACAGTTCTTACGTATGGAAAGAATTATATACTGAACAGAGCACATGAATCGTCATTTTAAAGCGTAGAAAATAATAAACATACGTAATACACACTGCAACAGACACGACAGTATGCAGTACTTCTTTTGATCAGCATAAGTAGGATACATAGTTTTAAATGTTTTCCAAAAGATATAAAAAGTTACGAAATGGTGCAGAGATAACATTCTGGGCCTGTATTCACGTTGAGATAGCATAAGACTTAGCATGATGCTAACTTAGAAGCTCTTCCAGAAGTCCTATTAAATCCTATAGGACATTGGAAGAGCTTCTAAGTTAGCATCATGCTAAGTCTCATGCTATCTCAACGTGAACACAGGCCCTGGTTTACAGATTAAAATTATTGAAAAGCCAGGGGAAGTGACTCAGTGTATATAATGATTGCAGTGGTAAAAATAGACCGCACTTCAAATCGAGGCTGCTCTTTAAAATGATGTTTAGTTTTCAATGGTCGCACGCCACAAACGATTGCGAATCCGCGCTTGTTTTGTAATGACTCATCCGATTTTCCTCAGTAGAATCAGTTCTCATCAATGTAAATGATAAATTCTTTCAAAGTATGTGTGTACGTTATTAAACTAATATCTAACAATTTATTTTTGGGGTTTTCACATCCAAAACTAAAATATTCATTTTTTCTTTAAACTTAGAACCCAAAATCTAACTGACATTGTTTACACACCCAAATACGTTTGTGTCTTTTTCAGTTTCTCGTGAATTACAGAAACCAAACAATTTTTATTCAGCGAAAGGTTTATTTAAAACAAATTTTTGCAAGAATTTTTTTTTTAGCACATTCTAAGCATGTAGAGGTTATTGGACTTCAATGTATGCTTTATCTATTTTTATTACTCGTTCTGTATGTCTGTGCACTTGTAGAATCTGAGTTTGTAGTATGCCAAGTGTGTGTGCGCGTACACACACACACACACGGTCGTTCATGCAGACACACAGAGATTATCATTTATTCAAAACTCAGTATTCACAGAGGAACACTACTAACTTACAATTGTTCCCGTTTTCTTTTTCTGAAATGTTTTATGCGTGAATGAATGTGTATTTCTAGCAATTCAAATAATATAGACTAACGCAAAGCTGGACAATATGGATTGTTTTATTAACAATATCAAATAAACTATTCAACAACTTCTTGATTTTAAATACAAGTTGTGTTATTTTGTGAGTAATGATCGCTGTTTGTTTGTTTTAAATCACACAAACACACAAAAACAACAACACACACACAGCTTTTGCCTTTCATTTTGCACACACACGCACACACTACACAGAGGGAGCTTTTGTCTGTTCATTTTGCACACACACGCACACACTACACAGAGGGAGCTTTTGTCTGTTCATTTTGCACACACACACTACACAGAGGGAGCTTTTGTCTGTTCATTTTGCACACACACGCACACTACACAGAGGGAGCTTTTGTCTGTTCATTTTGCACACACACACACACACTACACAGAGGGAGCTTTTGTCTGTTCATTTTGCACACACACGCTACACAGAGGGAGCTTTTGTCTGTTCATTTTGCACACACACGCACACACTACACAGAGGGAGCTTTTGTCTGTTCATTTTGCACACACACGCACACTACACAGAGGGAGCTTTTGTCTGTTCATTTTGCACACACACACTACACAGAGGGAGCTTTTGTCTGTTCATTTTGCACACACACGCACACACTACACAGAGGGAGCTTTTGTCTGTTCATTTTGCACACACACACTACACAGAGGGAGCTTTTGTCTGTTTTTTGCACACACACGCACACTACACAGAGGGAGCTTTTGTCTGTTCATTTTGCACACACATGCACACTACACAGAGGGAGCTTTTGTCTGTTCATTTTGCACACACACGCACACACTACACAGAGGGAGCTTTTGTCTGTTCATTTTGCACACACACACTACACAGAGGGAGCTTTTGTCTGTTCATTTTGCACACACACGCACACTACACAGAGGGAGCTTTTGTCTGTTCATTTTGCACACACACACACACTACACAGAGGGAGCTTTTGTCTGTTCATTTTGCACACACACGCACACACTACACAGAGGGAGCTTTTGTCTGTTCATTTTGCACACACACACTACACAGAGGGAGCTTTTGTCTGTTCATTTTGCACACACACGCACACACTACACAGAGGGAGCTTTTGTCTGTTCATTTTGCACACACATGCACACTACACAGAGGGAGCTTTTGTCTGTTCATTTTGCACACACACGCACACACTACACAGAGGGAGCTTTTGTCTGTTCATTTTGCACACACACGCTACACAGAGGGAGCTTTTGTCTGTTCATTTTGTACACACACACACACACTACACAGAGGGAGCTTTTGTCTGTTCATTTTGCATGTACACACACATACACACACACACACTACACAGAGGGAGCTTTTGTCTGTTCATTTTGCATGTACACACACACTACACAGAGGGAGCTTTTGTCTGTTCATTTTGCATGTGCACACACACTACACAGAGAAAGAGATCTTCAAACGTCATGCGTTTTATCTCCGAGTCTGCACCCTGCTTGGCCAGCCATACTTTTTAAATGTAACTGGGGGAAAGCTTTAAAAGATAGCCAGAACCGGTTGTCCGAGTGTAGGTTTGCCTTCCATGTTGTTTCTCTATTTTCTACATTTATTTTCTAGATATCCCGTTTCCTAGTTTTGGTGGCAGAACGTGCTGGCTACTACGCATGGGTAGCCTAATTATTATTTTTCTATTTGTCTGCATAAGCCATTGTCTCCCTGTACCCAGTGTGTGTGTGTGTGTGTGCGTGTGTGCGTGTGCATGCATGCGTGTGTGAACGAGAGAAGAAAAAGATATGAGAAATATAAAGAGAGACAATCAGACAGACAAATAGACGAGAAAAAAGAGGGCAAATGTTAATAAAAAGCCCCCTTCCATTCATTTCAGGATGTTCCATCAATCATAACGTACTTTCAACTTTTATTATTTTGTGCATTTGACGCTAAACTGACCCTAAGCCTATCCCTAACCCTATTTCTAACCCTAAGGGAATGCGACAGCGGTTTCAGGGTAGGGTTAAGGATTTGGGATAGGGTTAGGGATAGGTTTAGGGTCAGCTTAGTGGTAATCTGAGAATGTGACAGCGGTTGATGGAACAGCCTGTATGAATGGAAGGGTGCACTGAGGAGGGGGCTTTTTTTAACAATATCCCCAAAAGATATTTAGGTACACAGAGACAATCAGACAGACCAACACAAAGACACAAAGAAGGGCAGAGAAATAAGGACAGAACATAATTGATTGAGAAGAAAAAAACAGAGACCCCCCCCCCACACACACACAATACTAGTAAGTGCAAATGTATGACTCTTTTTAGATGCACAAAGCTGTGTGTTTTGAAAAAATCATTGGGTTCTCGCATTACTGTTTATATCCCAAAAATCACAAAGCAGGGTCTTAAGAATTTAGGTGGCTACAATATATACAAAAGTACATTGTGATACCAAAAAAACAACCCACCCAGCAACATCAATATTTCAGAATTATTTTTATTTTGCTCTTTTTAAGGTTATGTGTAAAGAATACTTTAAGTGAGCCTTGTGCTTGCATGTTTTGGAGTTAAAGTTCAGCTATATTCTATTTAACTTTTATCCTCCCCCCAACTAGAGTTACCTTGATGTCTTGCAATACAAATAGTTCTCCCACCTTCTTGAAGTTATGTGCTGGCAACTTACTCTGTCAGTCTTTTGACAACGTTTTCCTTTTCGTTCTATCGTCTACTTTTTCTGCCTTGTTAGCCCATTGTCCTGCCTTTTCAGTGTCTGAAAAATATTTGTTTTAAATTTCTCCTCTGGGCTCAACAGACATTGGAATAAGTTGGCTGAATAGTGAATGCAGGGAGGAAAGTAGAAAACTCAAGACATAATTTCACACACTGTGGCCGTATAGGGTAGCCTGGACACGCATAGGAAAATTTCACGTTTTAATAGGAATTGTTCGGAAATAATGCAGGGGAGTAATTTCATGGTGTGTGGGAGTGATCTTGCTTAAATCAGTCGGTCAAACAGGGGAAGTTACTCTACCATCAGGTAGATCCCCAGCCCTCGCCTCGTGTGCTCGAGGAGACACATAGCACGTAGAACTCAGTGCGTCATTCTAAAATTGATGTCATTTATATTTTTACAAGTTCTATCAATAGACAATTTTCTGAAAAAAACACGGGAGAGTACTTCATGAAAATTATAGTTGATTACTTCGACTTACTCAGTGAAAACCATAGCAACAATGGCGGTGAAGCTTGAAACCGCAGGATGCAAGTCAGCGACTTGCAAACATTTTTTCATAAAAATGAGGGGCGGCCAGTATCCACAAACTGAGAGAACTTGCAAAATGTGACGTAAAAATATAAATTTGTCATCAATTTTAGAACATCGCACAACGTTCTAAGTGATGTAAGTCTACTCAAACACACAAATCGAGAGCTGGGGATCTACCTGAAGGTAGAGTAACTTCCCCTGTTTGACCGATTGAATTAGGCAAGATCACTCCCACACACCATGAAATTAGTTCACTTAATTATTTCCGAACAATTCCTATTTTGTAGCCACTGGCCACCCCTTATTTTTTTAGGTCTAAAAAAAAAATGTTTTAAGTCGCTGACTGGCATCCTGCGGTTTCAAGCTTCACCGCCATGGTTTTGACCTAGTAAGTCGAGGTAATCAACTCTGATTTTCTCGGAAAGTGCTCTCCCCTAGTTTTTTTCTCTCCAGAAAATCGTCTATTGAAGTTATTGTTTAGGTGAGATGACTTGTTTGTGACCGTTCAATATCAAGAGCCCAAGATTAGCCTTAAAACTATGGAAACAGATATTTTTTTTATATTAATTTTTATTAATAAACAACCCCATAGTTGCCTCCTACTAGGTCTGTCCAGGATTATGGAGAATCTATTGTGGTTGATGACAACACCACCAGTCATCACGCAAGTATCATACTGGCATTAAAAACCGGGACTGTTGTCGTCACTAAGGACGAGTCAACAAGATCTCCAGGTGACTGAACATGTAAGGGATTTCTTCTTATTATTATTATTATTCTGCGTTCCCGGGCCATATGGCCATAATGGGTAAGGTACGTATGTGTCCGGTTTTCAGTTAACAGCCGAAACATTCCGATTTTGGAGGTCAAAGGAAAAAAATTATTTGGAAGATTTTTTTTGAAAAAGGCAGGAGAATGGGCCAATAAGTCAGAAAGATATAGTAGATGACAGTAAGCAAAGGCAGAGTCAAAGAGAGTGGAAAAGGCAGAGTCAAAGAAAGTGGCAGATTAGAGGAAGCTACAAGCGCAGAACTTCCAGAAGGTGAGGGAACTATTTTTACGAAAGACCCCCCCCCCCCCCCCCCCCCCCCCCCCCCCCCCTTGTATCACCATGGGGAGACTCGTGGAGGGGGCGTGGTCATCCAGTTCCCCGTATGTAGACACGTCGAGGCATCCACCCACTGCCCCGATGTTAAGGGACATGCTGCAGAGAGGCGGATCACCAGAGCTATGCAAGAGGAGTGGTGCAACAGGAATTGTTCGGAAATAATTAAGGGGAGTAATTTCATGGTGTGTGGGAGTGATCTTGCCTAATTCAATCGGTGAAACAGGAGAAGTCACTCTACCATCAGCTCTCGCAGCCTGTCGACTCGTGTGTTTGAGCAGACATACAGCAGTTAGAACACCGTGCGTCATTCTAAAATTGATGTCATTTATATTTTTACGTCACATTTTGCAAGTTCTCTCAGTTTGTGGATACTGGCCACCCGTAATTGTTCTAACAAAAAAATGTTTGCAAGCCGCTGACTCGCATCCTGCGGTTTCAAGCTTCGACGCCATTGTTGCTATGGTATTTGATAAAGTAATGGAGGTAAACAACTCTAATTTTCACGAAGTGCTCTCCCCTATTTTTTTCCGAAAATCGTCTATTGGGATCAACAAAAGCCCATTTGCAATGTGCTAAAAAGGTGCTAAAATGTGATTTAGACATGTCGGTTACGTCCATTACTGACAGCAACTAAGTCACAAAGTATTTGTGAAAGTGAAAGGCACAAAATTGTGTTACTTGTTCTGGGTGACCAATAAAAAAAGGGAAGCGCAACTGTAGTTTGTTTTCTGTGGCCTTTCCAAATAAAACGTTTCTAGAAGAAATGAAAGGCTTAACCCTTTCACCGCCAATGTCGGATTTTTGCACCACAATGGTTTAACATCCATATCATTAAAAAGCATCAAATCAGGGCCTGTTATCCGAAGACCCTATTTTTTGTAATTTTTGGAGTTAAGGATAGGCCTAATGTTATGCATGTCACAGAGGAATTTGCAGTATTGCAGATTTATTTTTTCTATGCCCAGGTAAGTTTAATGGTATTTTTTGGCTGAAAAATGGCTGGCGGTGAAAGGGTTAAAATGAATCGCCTTCTTTGCTGGGTGAAATTAGGCACTTAGTTTGACATTCAGTTATCTTTTTTTCAAATCAGTACACGACAGAATGACTTAGCATACATTGTATGAGTTATTAAGTTTTGTTGTGGATTTCAAAGCGGAACTTGTTGGTACGCGTTTAGTAATAATTTTATCGTCCAACAGAAAAATAACTAATTATCTTAATTAATGAAAACATAGCTTTGTTGATCGGAGTAGGTACTTCAGTTTTTGAAGACAAGAATTAATGTGAAACATAAAGTTTACATTTCAACCCATAAGTTGTGTACAGAATCCAATTCAATTAAGAAAACAATCAAAAACATTTTTCAGTAATTTATTTCCGTAACTGTAACATCAAAGCTTAGAATCAAACATGCCCATTCATTCAAAGAACTTGAAACGCTTGTTCTCATTTGATTTTGTAGGGTAATGTTGTTTGAATGTTGCTAAAAAATAAATACAGTTTCAAAACAATTAGGCCAACAACTAGTAAAGAGTATTAAAAAAATACAAACATTAACAATAACAAGTATATACTCTCCTCTCCCATCTCCAGTCCTTAAAAGATCATTTCCTTTCTTCGTATATTCTATGCCGTTTTGTAAAGGAACTTAGAGCATTCTCTAATGTGTGACATTGCTTAATACCATGTAGACCTACATACCTACATAGGCTAAAACATTCAAAGGGTCTATTTTTAACTGGATCACAATTAAGGGAATCCGTGGTAAAGATAGTACTAGTATTGGTAGTATTTTGAAGAGAACTGGATTTCCCGAATGGCTAGCAATAATTAGGCCTCCCAATGGCCGAATTTCAAGGAAATAACAGCAGCATTTTCAAGTGCACAAGAAATTTTGAGAATCAATAACGGCATTTTAAACTGGACCAAATTTGCAGGGAACAAAATTCGCCAGTTTTACCTTAATTTTATGGAAATTAACGGTATGATTTTTAAACTGGACATATCTGTAAAGTCCAGAATAAGTATTGGCAAAAAAACAGCGGCATGCTACTACAGGCATCAGAATTGTCTGAGGTCCAATCCTCTGAAAACTGCATCAGAATTGTCTGAGGTCCAATCCTCTGAAAACTGCATCAGAATTGTCTGAGGTCCAATCTTCTGAAAACTGCATCAGAATTGTCCGAGGTCCGATCTTCTGAAAACTGCATCAGATTTGTCTGAGGTCCAATCTGAAAACTGCATCAGAATTGTCCGAGGTCCAATCCTCTGAAAACTGCATCAGAATTGTCTGAGGTCCAATCCTCTGAAAACTGCATCAGAATTGTCTCAGGTCCAATCCTCTGATAACTGCATCAGAATTGTCTGAGGTCCAATCCTCTGAAAACTGCATCAGAATTGTCCGAGGTCCAATCCTCTGAAAACTGCATCAGAATTGTCCGAGGTCCAATCCTCTGAAAACTGCATCAGAATTGTCCGAGGTCCAATCCTCTGAAAACTGCATCAGAATTGTCCGAGGTCCAATCCTCTGAAAACTGCATCAGAATTGTCCGAGGTCCAATCCTCTGAAAACTGCATCAGAATTGTCTGAGGTCCAATCTTCTGAAAACTGCATCAGAATTGTCCGAGGTCCGATCTTCTGAAAACTGCATCAGATTTGTCTGAGGTCCAATCTGAAAACTGCATCAGAATTGTCCGAGGTCCAATCCTCTGAAAACTGCTTCAGAATTGTCTGAGGTCCAATCCTCTGAAAACTGCATCAGAATTGTCTGAGGTCCAATCCTCTGATAACTGCATCAGAATTGTCTGAGGTCCAATCCTCTGAAAACTGCATCAGAATTGTCCGAGGTCCAATCCTCTGAAAACTGCATCAGAATTGTCCGAGGTCCAATCCTCTGAAAACTGCATCAGATTTGTCCGAGGTCCAATCCTCTGAAAACTGCATCAGAATTGTCCGAGGTCCAATCCTCTGAAAACTGCATCAGATTTGTCCGAGGTCCAATCCTCTGAAAACTGTGGTAAAAGGGTCACCAAGGCATTACAGAGTAGACGGGCAACATTAAAATAATAATGTTCCCCAAAAGGTAAAGATTTAACTCCCCCCCCCCCCCCCCCCCCCCCCCCCCCCCCACACACACACACACACACTTCCATTTCTCGGCTCTCCTGGCATTTTCAGACTTGCCTTTCTTAGCCAATATTTAGCCGTATTTTATCAACATTTTGAACTAATTATCTTTGTTGAACAATTAATCGCAGTCATAATAAAGGCCAATACTAAATACCCCCCACCCCCCTTATGTAGCGCAATACACACAACAGCCGCGGAGCAGTTGGTCACAGTCTTGGTTCATAGCGTTCTTTTCGTCTTGCCTTTATGTTCCTACTATTATTGAATGCATATTTTCAATCATGTAAATGGATGAAAATTAACGTTAAATATAGAAAACGATAGAGGTTGAAGTGCTCAATCTGCAGTAAGGAAGGCAAGACTGGAAAAAAAAAACCACAAAAAGAACCAGGAAATCGAAGGGAGTGGGTGTGGGTGGGTGTGTGGGGAGGGGGGGGGTCTTCACCTTTACCAAAAGTTATCTGACAGTGAAGACTATATTAAGAAGCAATGCTAAAACATCTTCCACCCCAATCGAATCCTTTACCAGCCAATGTTCAATCCTCTGAAGTTTGCAAATCCTCTGACAATTCCGATACCTGATGTGAATTTGGGCAGGTAATATTAAACTGCAAGTCTACCAGAATTTTCAACAACAACAACAAAAATAAAGCTGTATTTTCTTTCAACTGGACCATATTCTCAGACAGGTAGGAAAGAAAAAACAAACACAAAAAAACAGGTCGTTGTTATAGTAGGTTTTACGTCCTCATAACAGTTGCTCTTAGAGACCAGTAGTTCTGGTGCTGTAGTCTTCGAAAAACAGGTCTATTCTGAGGAGGGCTTAGACCATGGTACCGCGACGGTCGGCTACATAGGATGCAGACTGTGAGAGAGAAGAAAAATAGGAGGAGGAACCCATATCAGTGTCTGACTGAGAAGACAAATAGGAGGATGCTTCAGTAGTACCTGGCTGAGCAGACAAATGGGAGGATGCTACATTAGTGCCTGGCTGAGAAGACAAATGGGAGGATGCTACATTAGTGCCTGGCTGAGAATCCACATCAAGGGGTGGCTGATGAAGCAAAAGGGAGGGCGGCACTTGGGAGTGTCTGAGGTTCATTGCGCTTTCTCCCAACACCGAGCTAGCCGCCATTGATTCCCCCATTGACTTGCTACCGGGAGCGACGTCCGTTGGCCCTAGTTGTGTCAGGGGTGTGTTGCTGGAACTACCTGTAAAAAAAGGTATGCGCTTATCATAAAATATCAAAAATATATATATATAAACGATCAAAAATTTAAGAAGAAAAAACAAACACACCATTAAACTTTCCTCTTATGTATATATATAATTTGCTTTCATAAGAAAAATTTGGTATCCAATGTATGTTTTGTGAACCTAAGAAACAAACTCAATTACTTTAACTTTAACTTTATGATTTGTGTTCTGAAAAGATGTGCTGATATATATATATATATATATATATATATATATATATATACAGAACAAAAGACACAGAGGCAAACAAGTTGTTTTTCTTCTTTCCCAATATTTCGACGAGATTGGTCTCGTCTTCCTCGGGGGACTTTATTCTCTCAATTGTACAATACATAAGTCTCAAAACAAACAGGTAGAGAAATTAACTACATTGAAAACTACTCACATAAAAAAGAAAAGAGTCATTTTTTGACAAGAACTCAGAATTGTAAAAGTGGTGGGGAGAAAAGAGGGTACACAAGCAAACAAACAGAAAAACCCAACAACACGCTTCACTGAAGTGCAAACTAATGGACACTATTTAGTTCAAGAGGTATCAATGAAAACATTATGACATGAACTCACTCAGATTCGGAAATGTTAAACTGGTGCCTAAAGAAAAGTTAAACAAACACCCCTTAAATCGTTATTCTCGCTCCAATGTCAACGTCCGAACACAAGTGGGGTGGGGGTGTGGGTGTGGTGGGGGTGTTGTGGGGGGGGGGGGGGGGGGGAAGAAGGGGGAGGCAGTCTGAAAGAAACACAAGCTGGGACGATGGCAGCCAACATGTATCCCAATGTCATTCCAGGGTGTTCAGCCCCGACGGAAATAGCGTCCCCAACTTTCTAATCCAAAAGGTCTCCCTTCTCAGGAGGGCCTCCACTGTTGTAGTATGTACCCTCTCCACTGCGACGCACTTCATGTTTTGGAGTGTGTGATTTGATTGATTGAAGTGTTGTGTTACGTGAGTGCCTGTGTTCTTGTTGATGTTTGATCTGTGCTGGTAGAAGCGAGTGCGGAGAGTGTTTTTTGTCTGTCCTATGTATTGTGTGTTGTTGCATGCGTCACAGTAGAGAAGGTACACCACATTCTTGGAATCACAGCTCAGCCTGTGCCTGATGCTGAAGGTCTCCCCCGTCTTCTGACTTTTGAATGTGACGGTCTGTTGGAGGTGCTCCTTGCATATAACGCATTTGCCCGAGCACCTCCAGCACCCAGCATCAGGGACAGGTGGACTGGGCAGGGTTGAGGGCATAAGCATGTTCCTCACGGATTTGTTGCAGCGTTGTGCCAGTAGTGGGGGCTCAGGGACTGCCTGCCTCAGCCGTTGACTGGAAAGGAGGAGGGGTTGCAACTCACACAGCCACCGGCGCAGTGGTGGGTTGCCAGGGTGGTGGGTGACCACCAAGGGTGGCCGGCTGTTGGTGATTTTTTCCTTGTAGTGGAGGGTTAGTCTGCGTGGGGTGTTTCTTGCCCTGTCTGCGGCCGTCTGCAGCGCTAGTTCAGAGTATCCCCTCTGCCTGAAGTGTAGCTTCATCTGTTCTGCCCTTTCATTGAAAGTTTCAGTGGTGGAGCATATCCGACGAATGCGTAAAAACTGGCTGTATGGAATGTTTTTGTGTACATGGTTCGGGTGGCAGGAGCGGCGGTGGAGGTATTGATGGGCGTCTGTGGGTTTTGTGTATACGTCCGTACAGAGGAATCCGTTTTGGAAGAAGACACGAGCATCAAGGAAAGGGATTTCGTCAGTTGAGGAAGATGAGGTGAATTTTATTGTTGGGTGGAAGTTGTTCAGAAAGTCAAGGAACTGCTGTAGTTCTTGCTCCGTGCCTGCCCAGAGGAGGAAAATGTCATCAATAAAACGACGCCAAAAGTCCTCTGAGACAGGCACGGGGCTGCGGTCAAGAATCTGGGACTCCAGCCACCCCATGAACAAATTGGCCAGGCAGGGGGCGACTGGAGTGCCCATGGCTGTCCCATGGATCTGTTGATACAGCTCTCCCTCAAATGTGAAAACGTTGGATGACAGAACGAATTCCACCATCTTGATAATTTTCTCTGGTGGGGGTAGGGTGCTTTGGGAAGTGTCAGAGTTATGGAGAAAGTGGCGTAGGGCAGACTCCAGGTCGGCCATGGGGATGTTGGTGTACAGGCTGGTGACATCAATAGTCACCAACCGCACACCTTTGTCAAACGGACCGTACTGTCTGTTCCACTCTTCCAGAGTCCGCAAGAAATGGGTCGTGTCCTTGGTCCAGCTTGGCAATGTGGTCACTATGTCCTGGAGGAAAGAGTCCAATAGCTTTGAGAGTTTCTCCGTCGGGCCATTCACACCGGAGACTATTGGGCGACCTGGTGGATTTGTGAGAGTTTTATGTATTTTAGGGAGCATGTGGAGTCGATGACATTGGGCTAGCTTGGGTTCGATGAGAGCCCATTTGCGCGTGTTTTCATCGATGTAGTTGGTATCGAAGAGGTCTTGGACGAAGGCATTAGCTTTCTTTGCGTTTTGGAACGTTGGGTCTTTGTCCACTTTTCTGTAGTGACAGGGATTGTTGAGTTGTCTTTGTGCTTCTCTGATGTACTCAGCACAATCCTGTACAACCACTGCCCCACCCTTGTCTGCCGTAGAGATCCTGACAGTTCTGTCCAGCACCAATGTTTTCAGTTGGCGCAGGGCTTGGCGTTGAGCTGGGCGGAGATTGTCATGGATACCCTGTGGACATTCGTACGTCTCAGCTTGGTTTTGGAGGGTGTTGCAATAGGCGTCCAGTGCTTTATCTCTGCCCGCCTTTGGACAGTAGCCTGAAGGTTTGTAGAACCTGGGGGGAGCACTGCCATCCGGGCTTTCTGGGTCAAAAAAGAGTTCCTTCAATCGCACACGCCTGCATCCTTCAGCCACGTCTTCAATGAGCTGGTCACGGTCAAAGGAACGGGGTGTGGGACAGAATTTTGGTCCTAATGCAAGGACATTCAAT
>CM065686.1:21504138-21521638 GCA_017654935.2 Phymorhynchus buccinoides
AGGTCGCCATGACAGCAGGGCATGCAAGGCCATAGAATTTGAGACCTTTTTTTTTCTTTTTGATCATTGATGGAAATGAGGCGGTTGACAATGATGCTGATGCTATAGAGTTCCGTATCAGTCTATGACTATGTGACAGGGCTGCATTCTACGCTTCCTTTCATAATGATATCCTGGCGTTAACCAGGCCCGAGAACTACAGAGACCTGCAGTGTTGGTCATAAAATTAGAGCAACACTCTCAGAAAAACGTTTTGCTGACTTCGTTAAATTCGTTACGAGAGTGATATTGCTCTAAAATCTCATAAAGATCGGTTCCTTAGTTTTAGTTGTGACACACAACAACATTTGTTTCCAAGAATAGACGGAGAAACGTATACCAATCCTCGTTCTTGTTGTAAACATACTGCCGCTCTTTTTTAACAGGGAAACAGGCATTGGCTAATATGTACCGTATTTTTCAGACTATAACTATAAGGCGCACCTTTGTATAAAGCCCACCCCCCAAATTTTATCCACATTTTAGATTTTGTTATCACATTTTCTTACTATTTTATTAGCCACATTATAAGGCGCAGGGGTCTCAGTCTGAGAAAAAAAGTATTACCTTATAGTCCGGAAAATACGGTAAAAGAATGCAATACCACAGAGTGTAGACACATGCAAAATAGTCATTGGAGGAGTGTGTGTGAGTGTGTGTGTGTGTGTGTGGGGAGGGGGTACTTTGAAACATGAGTTCCGTGGCCTAAATCGAACTCTTACAAACACATACGAATGTAGATGTACGTACTATGACAGGAACGAAAGAGTAGTGCAGCTCTGGGACTTTGTCCCCCAAGAACTCTCTCTTATCAAACCAATAGTAGGCACCCACCGCTGCAAAGCACAGAGAGAAAAAAAATTAAACAAAAGGCAAAGCCTTCAAGGCTCACTCGCTTTATGTTTTTTGGGGAGTTGGATCTAAAATTCCCGATTGTTGACTTCCAAATACACTTCAAAGGTCAAAGGTCAGAAAGGGTACAATTTCTTTTTTTTCTTCTTCAAACATCTTTTATTGAATGAATGAAAACAAGCAAACATATAAATGCATTTGACATTGAGCATAGAAGCATACATCTATTCTTTTGTTTGTAATTAACAAAGACAGACAGAGGAACAATAAATAAATAAATCGGTAAATGAATCATTCAAAGAGACAAAGAGGCATTGGAGTTAAATGGTGAAGAGCGTCATAAAGACATGAATATATTATGTATCTGCGGCAAGGGTCACTTATAAATGGCAAAGAAACATTTTATATATACATTCATAAACACGAAAAGCACACACAATGCTTTAGCCCAGAGACTAAGACGGTTTGTTAAGTATAACTGACACAAACGCCATAATAAAAGAGTCATACTAGAAAAGGGGACCATTTCTATGCTAGACACTCCATGCGATATACCACTCTATAAAATTTTAAGTGATTCTGTGCAGCGGTTCGTGGGATATTGTGAGAGAAAAAAACAAGGTCAAAGTTCAAGGCCATCATGGTCACCGATGTCATCGATACTTAGCATTCCATATGAAGTTAAGCTAGTGTACCTACTTTCCAAATTTGGGGAATGTATCTGCCAGGATGTAAAAGGTATGGCCAAAACAAATAATTGATGATTTTCAAGGTCAAGGTTGAGGTCAAGAGGCTAAAAGTCACCCTGCATACCTTATCACCTTAAGCTAATGCATCAACATGCCACCTTTGGGGACCATAACCGTGAAAATGTGAAAGACAAACATTACATGTTAGATGTCAAAGGTCAAGGTCATTGGTTTACATTTTAGGCAAATACTTTATCTTGAAAGATTGCATAAACATCTATAATGTGTATGCAAAATTTGAACAATGTACGACATAATTTCCAGGAAAAAATTACCAGACAGACACACACACATACATATACATACACCCAGAAAACCGATCGAACAGGAAAATAATTATAGACTCACTACGTTGACACGAGTGAGCCAAAAAACAAAGAGGAAGATGTTTTGAAGGAGAAAAAAGAGAAGGAAGAGGTGGAAAAGGAGGAGAGAGAGGAAGAGAGAGAGAGGCAGGCAGGCAACAGACATAGAGTAAAGGCTCGGCTATACGTCAACTAAAATCGTAGAACTGTATGATATGATTCGACCATGTGGTCTTGAAGAACAAATGTGACTCGCGCTTCGAGACCATGTGATCGAATCTCACTGTACAGTCATACGATTTCAGTTGACATGTAGCCGAGTTTTAAGACTAAGAGAAACAGAAATATTCATGGTCCTTAGATCACAATAAAGAATAACTGGAGTCATTCTTTTACCTTAACGTAATCTCTCCCCCTCCCCCCTCTCTCTCTCAATCCTATAAATATATACACACTACATACACACACTTTCATAAGTAAACACATTAGCTTAATGTGTTCATGCACACATATAACACAAATGTGACCCATCACCACAAAGTGGGTCTTAAGGTGAAAATGGCAGATTTTAATATATTAGCATTTACATAATCTGCAAACATTTACCTTTCTTTTGATATATGATTTATTGCTCTACTACAAAAAATGAGGAAGTTATAGGGTGTTAAAGAGGGTAACCCAGCAGATGGCCGTTTTGAGAAAACGGGGTGCAAAGATTTTTTACCCATCCTAGGCCTAGCACTAGTCACTGACTAGTGTAGCAGTCGCCGAGTCGGAGTCGAAGCAGGTTTTACAGTTTTGAGGCAGTCATCGTCACGGTCAGTTTCGTTTTCATCGTCGGAATCGGTTGAGTTGAAATATTTTATTAACAATGCTCCAAGTTCTCCTTGATCTGCGACTGGTAGGGTTGTAAATGACCGAGAATTGAGCAAAAAAGTCAATCTTTCGAAAGAGATCGTCTGCATCATATCCATGTTGCTTCGAAACTGCAAGCAGCAAGTTGTCTCCCTCTCGACCAATCCCGTTGCGCGTTGCCTTTCAGTAACTAGAGACAGAGTCTATCCTAACCTCTCATTGGTCAAAGTTTTCAACTCTCTCACTCTGTGTTTACGCCTAAGTTTTGCAATACCATGCTTCTGATTGGTTGGATTTCAAAACGAGCACGCGAGCAGAAGCAGGTTAAGGTCACAAGCTTTCCAGAGATATATAACATGATGGGGCCCGATCAGGGTTTCAGTTTACAGTTTTCAATCAAAAATTTAGTCTTTACAGGCGATTAAAATAGGATAATTGCCATGGGGTATGTCATTTAAAATGTGTTTTAATGCATTTACAATTTGAATTTCACTTAGTCCAATGCATGAAGTTGAAGTTTAATGGTGGCAGAATCCATTTCAAGTGAAAACTCAAAATCCATACTTTTGACCCACTGAACCTTTTTTGGGCCTCTACCACAATCGCTGCTTGCGAGTTAAGACCCGGTTCGTGAAATCGGGTCACAAATAGACACTCATATAATATAGCACGCACACACACACAATCGCAGATTAAGACACACACACACACTCTCACACACACACACTCTCTGACACACACACACATACTCACACACTCACACAACACACACATACACAGTTTTTTTTTACAGATGGCTTGATAAAAAAAAGTATATTATTTGCTTATTCAATGTTCCATCTGAAAATAAAATTTTGACTTGACTTGACTTCACACACACACACACACATCTAAGCAGACACACACACACACACACACACACACATACTGTCACGCACACACTGACACACATACCTGTAAGAGCTGTGATAGCAAGCTTGGAAATCAAAATCATGAAGCTCACGACTCTGTCCAAGATACCCGCCCTACAGTTCAAACACACACAGAGGAAGGAAAGTGGTTGCTGTTGTTGTTGTTGCTGTTGACGTACACTGGCTAAAAGACTCCAGGGATCATCTCAACAGCCGGAGCCCTTGAACACTCGGGTACAAATGCATCAGCTACGGGTGAGATCATTACGTGTGTTGACCGTTTTAGATTACCCTGCCACATAGGCAGCCACACTCCGTCTTCGGGGGATTTTGGAGACTGGTGATGTTATGCTAGGAGCTTGTCAGGGCCTAGTACAAGAGACGTCCGCCTGTCAATGAGTGAGTGATCGAACCCCAGCCTTGCCCTTTCTTTTAAGTTCAACAGGAATATTGAACTGAAATTTGAGTACTTCCATAGGGGACTTAAAGCAAGCCTGACCCATGCACTTTACGCATGTGAAAACCCCACGGCAGCGAAAAGTCGATAAGAGCAGGGAGAGTCCTGCTGCCTGTTATGAATCAAATTGATAAGTAACGTTCCCTGAATCCATTTGTCCCCCCAACGAGTCTCTGCAACTAAAAAATAACACCAGACCATACCATACCATACCATATCATACCATGCCATATCATACCATGCCATATCATACCATGCCATATCATACCATATATCATACCATGCCATACCATACCATATCATACCATGCCATATCATACCATGCCATATCATACCATATCATACCATGCCATATCATACCATGCCATATCATACCATGCCATATCATACCATGCCATATCATACCATGCCATATCATACCATATCATATCATGCCATATCATACCATATATCCATACCATACCATACCATACCATACCATACCATGCATAAACGAAGATGACAAAATTAAAAAAACCGCAGTCATGCACTTAGGCACAAGCACACGCGTGCGAGCACACACACACACACACACACATAGTCACACAACACACACACAGCATCACACATACACACACACACACACGCTTGCACACACGCACACGCACACATCATAAGACGTGCATACACTTCGTTATCATTAGTATTCTTACGCATTATACTGTTAGTATTATTAGGTACACACTTTGGTTCTTATGACACCAATGAATTAAAAGCAAAATGGTACCAAGTTAGGCGATACTTTCAACACGTGATACGGCAATTTCAGAAAGAAACGGCTACATGTGAAAAAGGCGAGCTGAGCAAAAAATAAAAAGGCTCTCGCATTGAAAAATTAAAAATTAAAAAAACAACCATCGTACATGTCGGTCAACTTGGTCTACTTACTGCACTATATGTCTCATGAGGAGTTGGAAGGCATCTTTGGTAGAGAAACAGAAGTTTCTTCCGAACATAGCAATCTGCCCCAAAAATTGAATATACTAGAATAGTAGATGATCCCCCCACACACACTCTCTCTCTCTCTCTCTGTATCCTCTCTCTCTCTCTCCTCTTTCTTTACATATTGAAGCATAGACAATTTTCTAATGTTAATTCTACAGTGGAATCCCCTTTGCAAGACACCCCCCCCTTCCCCATTATAAGACTCCCTCCCTTGTAAGACCTACTTCTCTGACATTGCCCTTCTTTTAAGTATTAAAGACCCCGTGACGCGCCACGGTTACGTCCCTTGGTTTTTTCTGGGTCGCTGTGACCCGCAATCGAAATACCCCATATTCAAATTGAGGCTGCTCTTTAAACTGACTTGTAGCTTTCAATTTGGGGTACTTTATATGGGAGTCTGACTTGGTCAAAACAAGATTTCTTTCCAGTTATAAGAGGAAAAACACGTGATCGGGGGGCTCTTTAAAATTATCAATTATCTCCCTTGTACAACTCCCTCCTCATTTTGGATGATTTTTGAAGGTCTATTATAAGGGAGGTTCCACTGCATCACCAAATATATTGCTATGTACATCTGCTGCGCCGTGAAGAAAAGAGAAGAACGTATAATATCAAATATAATATACAATATGATAAAATGCTACTGCGTGTAATATAAGAAGTACATTTTATTGTCTGATCCTTTTTCTATGTGTGACCCAGCACCACGAAAGGGACATCAAGTGTCAGACTGAGCATTCTGAGAGAATTATGCATTTCAAAACTTCAGACAATTCGCTTTCTACAAGATACAAGAACCATTCTTGTATCTTTTTCCGTTCCAGAGTTAGGAGCATTTAGATTTAGTAGGGTGAGAGCATTGGTGATCATGAGAAAATACAATCTAAAGTCTAGCCTGGATGAAGAAAAAGTATTGACCTACTCATTTTAAAACACTTATAAGACCATTAAGAGACCATATTAAAGGTCATCCTTTATAAATATGAAAGATAAGATGTTAGAGAACACGAAAACACCCATAACTCAAAATTGACAAATAAATGATATTTTTGACTTTCCAATCCTGTTGTGAGAAACTAGCCCAGCGCCTTAATGTCCCTTTCATGGTGCTGGGTCACACGTGTGCATTGCATCTCCTATGTTCATAGGCCAAAGGTCTGACATAATAACATTGTGCTCTCTCTATATATATTATCACACACACACACACACGCACATAGCCTACTCTCTGTCTTTCTTTCTCTGTCCGTCATCACTCCCACCCACCCCATCTCCTCCAACCCCCCTCCCCTCCCCCACCCACCAACCACCGATGTTATCTCTGGCCATCTCTCCCCTTCTTCCCACTGAAAGTGTGTGTGTGTGTGTGTGATGTTATCTGTGTGGCCATGTGTGCTCCATATGCCGCATGTTCTTTTTTTACCCTAAAACACATACTGCGCACGCTATCATTCACACATTGATTAATCCATAGCTTTTGCAAACAATACTATGACCGCTTCCGCTCTATACATCTAACGGTAGGCCTCCACCCTACCCACCCCACCTACACACACACATATACACACTTTTTTAATTTTGATTGCATGCTCATTTCTCGTCATTCATTTATTTCTTTGTGTTATAGATGGCTTGATGTAAAAAAGCAAACATTATTGCTTATTCAATGTACCATTTGAAAATTAAAATGTTGACTTTGACTTTGACTCACGCGCGCATGCACACACACACAAACACTCTCTCTCTTACCATGATGTAGGCATGTTCATTGAGGTACTTGACACATTTCTCTACGCACCACAGGCAGCACATCAAACACCTGCAGTGGGAAATGTACACTATCATTCATCACACCCATTGCCCACTAAATAAACATTTGAAGACAAAAGCAAAGTGAGAGCTGCTGCACAATTTAAGTAGTGACGAGCTCGATAAACTGGCAAACCACACGAAAGAAAAGCGTTAAAATTCGAATAACTTTATATTATCGATGACTTTCGTTTATAAGAAAAGTTGCCTCATGCCTAGCTGGACGACCCCGCCCTTCCACGAGTCTCTCCCCGTGGGGATACCGGGGGGTCGTAAAAATAGTTCCCCCACCTTCTGGAAGTTCTGTGCTTGTAACTTCCTCTAATCTGCCACTCTCTTTGACTCTGACTTTTTTTTTTGCTTTCTGTCATCTGCTATCTTCTCCTGCCTTTAAAAAAAAAAATCTTTGAAAATATTTTTTCTCCTTTAAAGACCCACCACGTCACATGTCAAAATCATGGTTTTCATGTGTTTTCCTTCTTATAGCTGGTAAGAAATCTTAAGAAACCTTCCAAGCATAAGAGGGAATGTGACACGTGACATAGGGGGTCTGTGTCGGCTGTATATATGCAGTGGGGAGACCAGTGAAAATTGAAAACCAGACACATATGTACCTTAGCCATTATGGCCTGGGAAACGCAGAAGAAGAAGAAGAAAAAGAAGAAGAAGAAGAAAAGTTACTAATATTCCTGGATACCTGCTGCAATGTATCTAAGACCCCTCCCCCAAAAAAAGAAAAGAAAAAAAAGAAGTGTTATTGTATGACCCGTTTCTGTTTCATGCATAACATTTTTTGTCGAACAAATATTAGAGCGGTTTATAAGAACTCCCTGGAGTCTTTTAGCCAGGGCAAGCCAACAACAACATAAGAACTGTTGCTATCAGTTGATATAAAACAAAATACTATAGTGAAACAAGCATACGGTAACCATATAATTATGGTGCGAGCGAAAATGGTGTTTTACGTCCTCTTGGTCTGAATCAGACACATATGGGACATTTGTAAATACAAATATGGTGGGAACAATACTGGAGGCAATGCCCGGAGGCAGTACGAAACCAGTAAAGTCACGATTTTTTTTATATTAATACAGATAGCTGTAGCGGTGACCACGCCTCGGTTAAACCTCATCGGCTATGGCACCGCCACAAGTAATAACCATATGGTGCATTGTAAATTTAAGCTTAAGTCCTCTCGACCTGGGAAGGCACATATGGGACATGATTAAACCATATGGTGCCAAATTCTTTCAATATTTTCTAGCCATTTGTGTCCCACAAAACCTCTGGTTTTCTTACAACAATAAAAACAATTGTTCTTGTTCTTGCACCCCATCCCAGATTATGATGTCTTACATAGGCTAGGTAGGCATGCTCTCTAACACACTATCATACTAATTAAATTTGAAATACTGTATGTACAGTGGAACCTCCCTTATAAGACTCCCTCCCACATATCAGACCTACTTTTCCGAGACATTGCCCTTCTTCGCAAGTATTAAAATTACCTCCCTTATAAGGGTCCTCTTCTTCTTCTTCGATTGCTCAGACGGTTTCCTGTCAATGATGAGTGCAGATGCGTCATGCTGCCGTTATGCGCCTAAGTAAGAAATAATTAGGCCCAGCATGTCCGACTTCGGCTGGAGGAAATCTTTTTGAAAGTGTTTATTGAAAAACACTGCTGGTAAGGCAGACAGATAGTAAATGACAGCAAGCAAAGTGAAAAGGCAGAGTCAAAGAGAGTGACAGTTTAGAGGAAGTTACAAGCACAGAACTTCCAGAAGGTGGGGGAACTATTTATACAAAAGACCCCCCCCCCGGTATCCCCCCTTATAAGACCTCATTTTGGAATGTTTTTTTGAAGGTTGTATAAGGGAGGTTCCACTGTACATGTACTAGCTAATGAAATATTGCCAGGACAGGCAAAATGACGAGGGAAAAAAATCCACCTAATCTACAAGGAAATGATTGCAATACCTCATCGCTTCGCATGACGACTATCTGCTAACGATACAATAAAATACAACACGGAAACATAACACAACAAAACACAAGACCTAAAACATACCCCCAAAACTGAAGCACAGTGGAACCTCCCTTATAAGACCGTCAAAAATCATCCAAAATGAGGTCTTATACGGGAGGGGTCTTGTAAGGGAGGTAATTTTAATACTTACAAAGAAGGGCAATGTCTCTGGGAAGTAGGTCTTATATGGGAGGGAGTCTTATAATGGGAGGTCTTGTAAGGGAGGTCCCACTGCATAAACAAGCCAAATCCTGCACATTCAGGCAAAATCTAATTCCCTGAATCACACAGACGAAAGAATGTGTGGAAGAAAGACAAAAAAGTTTGTATATGTGTGTGTGTGTGTGTGTGCATGTGCGTACATGAGCGCTCATGTGTGTGCTTGTGCGCTTATGTGTGCATGTTTTGTGTGCATCAGTGCATGTGCATGCGTGCGTGCGAGTGCTGGTTCTGACTTGACGATGAAGAGGGCGACCTTGCTATTGGCTCTCCTCATTTTGCGGTGCACAAACTCCAGAAACAATCGGACCAACTGCACGACGGCGATGATGAAAGAGCCAAAGGCCAGGGACCCCAGGTGGTACCTGAAACAACGTGGAAAACAAACATATACTAATAGCTAGATACTTT
Source organism: Phymorhynchus buccinoides (assembly GCA_017654935.2). Taxonomy (NCBI): domain Eukaryota; kingdom Metazoa; phylum Mollusca; class Gastropoda; order Neogastropoda; family Raphitomidae; genus Phymorhynchus; species Phymorhynchus buccinoides. The sequence continues at coordinate 21,513,756 of CM065686.1, forward strand.
GTCTATATATGCAGAATACACAAAACAAAACCAACAACAAGGAACTTTCTACAGGAATTGAAAAATTTATATTGAAAAAACAATACTTTAAAAAAAAGTTTTACACATGCCATGGAAATGCGCATTGATGAATTCAACAAAAAGTGGTTACCCTACCTAAACTTGCTACCTAAGTAGGTCTAAGGGTGTTTTTTAATTATTTTTATTTTTTATTTATTATTAATGTCTGTGTATGATTTAGCATAATACATAGTGTTTACTCCACTGCATTAATACCTACATTGGGATATTTGCTTTCCTTTGTCATACCTTTGTAAATCTAGTTTCAAAATGTTCATGTTGATCATAATCACACACACACACCTTTTTTATGTTCCCTTTATCTTCTATTTTTGTTTTTCTTTCCTGTGTTCTTATATTACAGATAAAACCCCTGTGAAGCTGGTTTTAGGATAAACTAGTGGATTCTTTAGAGGAGATTGATTTTCAATTGCTGCTAATGTATATGCTGATTTGTTTTATTTGATAATGATGGATATTTGGTATGACTGAGTTAATCATTGTGTTATTTAGTTCTTTAAAAGAATATTGTCTTGTTGTAACATGCATTATGGAAGAAGAGAACCTTCTTTGCAAGGGGGGGGGGGGGGGGGGGAACACCAAAAAAACATTGTGTGACAAGATTGTTCCACCACAACCCCCACCCCGAAAAAAAAGAAAAAAGAAAGGCAGAATGTTCAGAAATGCAATGTATTACTCTTCATACCTCCTGCTGATTCTGGACGTGGCACACTTGGCCACTTACTGTACTAGTTCTTGCACCTTTGAAAATGAATGAAATGTCGAGAAGGAACAACCAAGGTTGTCTTTAATCTTAGTACTTGTCTTATTGCGACCCTTAATATTTAATAAGACGATTTTCTGATGAAAAAAAATTAGGGGAGAGCACTTTGTGAAAATTAGAGTTACTTACCTCCATTACTCGGTCAAATACCATAGCAACAATGCAACAATGGCGTCGAAGCTTGAAACCGCAGGATGCGAGTCAGGACTTGCAAACTTTTTTTTTTTAGAAAAATGAGGGGTGGCCAGTGGCCACAAACTGATAAAACTTACAAAATGTGACGAAAAATATAAATGACATCAATTTTAGAATAACGCAGTGTATGTCTGCTCAAACACACGAGGAGAGAGCTGCGGATCTACCTGAAGGTAGAGTAACTTCCCCTGTTTGACGGATTGAATTAGGCAAGATCACTCCCACACACCATGAAATTACTCCCCTTAATTATTTCCGAACATTTCCTATTGTCTTGTGTTTGTTGATGTGTATTTTTGCACCTGCAACCAAATTTCTCCACGAGATAATACAGTATTCTTGACTTGACTTGACTTGACTAGTCACCCCCAGCCCCCTGTTTATGATCGATCCTCAATCTCAGTCTGCTTCTTTTAGTTTTATGAAACAAAATCTTAGGCTGATCCTAACCCTATCTCTTTCCCTCAAACGGCAGAATGTTGCTTCTCAGTAAAACTCTTCACTGAGAAAATTTGAGGGGGGAGGAGGGGTGTGTGTGTGTGTGTGTGACTAAAATGCATGTTGGGACATTCTCGCTTCTTCCAATATTTTTCTACACTTTTTTTTGTGTCGGTACAGTGGAACCTCTCTTATAAGACCTTAAAAAAATTATCCAAAATGAGGTCTTAAGGGAGGGGTCTTAAAAGGGAGGTAATTTTAATACTTACAAAGGGTAATGTTGTTTTTATTGGGGGGGTTTTAAAACACAGAACATTTAATAAAGTTAACGTTAACTGAGTTTGTTTCTGAGGTTCACAAATACAGACATTGGACACAGAAAAGTTTTATCAAAGCGAAGAAGGGTAATGTCTCAGAGAAGCAGGTGACAGGTCTTATGTGAGAGGGAGTCTTATAACGGGAGGTCTTATAAGGGAGGTTCCACTGACTGTATACAAATAAATAAGCAAAATGAGAATAAAAAGCGATAGGGACTAAAAATAAAAAAATCACCCGCCCCGGGATGATTTAGAAAAGCTACACACAAAAACCCCGAGACCTGATGGCTCTCCAGAAGGAGATGAAGACGCCCGTGTTGAAGCACTGGTTCTTGTTGAAAGTCCAGTACTGGAAGGCGAAGGCCCCGGCCTCCACCAGCTGGCCCAGGTCCACCATGAAGTTCATCATCCACAGGAACATGAACAGCTGGTAGATCTCCATGTATATCGTCAACCTGCACCACACATGCAGCCATTCCAACCATCAATTACTTGGCTTTATGGAAAGTTTTGGCCGAAAAATGGCTGGAGTTGAAAGGGTTTTAATTAAAACCCATTTCAACGCCAGCCATTTTTCAGCCAAAACTTTAATTAAAACCCTTTCAACGCCAGCCATTTTTCAGCCAAAACTTTAATTAAAACCCTTTCAACGCCAGCCATTTCTTAGCCAAAACTTTAATTAAAACCCTTTCAACGCCAGCCATTTTTTTTAGCCAAAACTTTAATTAAAACCCTTTCAACGCCAGCCATTTTTCAGCCAAAACTTTAATTAAAACCCTTTCAACGCCAGCCATTTTTCAGCCAAAACTTTCCATTAACCTTTCCTGGGTAGAAAGAAAGATTTAGTCTGCAATAATATTGGGGATTTCTCTCTGACCTGCATTAAAATAGGGCCTATCCTTACCTCCCAAAATTAAGACCATAAGGTCACTGGTTAACCACCCTCATTTGATGCCTTTCAGTAACATGGGTGTTAAATCATTGTGGTGCCAAGAGGCGACAGTGGCGATGAAAGGGTTACAAGTCTGTGTCAGATCAACTGACATAGGCTAGAACACATGTCAAAGGCTACATCAAAATGTTGTTATGCTATTGCATAGTTGTGCCGGGGATTGTCTTTAGCCATATGACAAGCTCAGACCTGTTTACCCCCTACACAAGTCTTGAGTAGTCTGGATAGCTGAAATGAGTAGTTTTGGTGTGAAATGAGTAGTCCTCTTTATTAAACCATCAAATAATGTTCACTGAAAATGAGTAATTAGAGCATTATTTTCAATTTTGAAGAGTAGTAGAGGTCCAAATTGAGTAGAATACTACTCGAAAAGAGTAGAGTAAACAGGTCTGCAAGCTCCTAGCATAACATTGTCAGTCTCCAAAATCCTCCGAAGTCGGGAGTGTGGCTGCTCGTGTGGCGGGGTAATCAAAAACTGTCAGACACGTAATGTTCTCATCCCGAGCTGGTGCATTTGTACCATAGTGTTCAAGTACTGCGGCTGTTGGGATTATCCCTGGAGTCTTTTAGTCAGGATACGACAACAACAACTTAGGGATCAGATTCACTACATACGATGCGATCTGATTGCGAACCGATTGTGACGATGTATGAGTCATGATTCACGTGAAATACTTCCGTCTAAAAATAATCCGACTGTTTGGTTTTCGTTGACGACTCATGTAGACACCCCCCCCCCCCCCCCCCCCCAATACACAAACGACATAAAATGTCCGATACAAAAATACAAATGTTTCTTCAGATTCGGGGACAGGGGACTACAATTATAATAGGGGGAGGGCATTAGAATTTCATGAGAATCATGCCTCACAAAAGGATTTCATCAGATTCATGTAGACATTAGAATTTCATGAGAATCATGCCTCACAAAAGGATTTGATCAGATTCATGTAGACATTAGAATTTCATGAGAATCATGCCTCACAAAAGGATTTGATCAGATTCATGTAGACATTACAATTTCATGAGAATCATGCCTCACAAAAGGATTTCATCAGATTCATGTAGACATTAGAATTTCATGAGAATCATGCCTCACAAAAGGATTTGATCAGATTCATGTAGACATTAGAATTTCATGAGAATCATGCCTCACAAAAGGATTTGATCAGATTCATGTAGACATTAGAATTTCATGAGAATCATGCCTCACAAAAGGATTTGATCAGATTCATGTAGACATTAGAATTTCATGAGAATCATGCCTCACAAAAGGATTTGATCAGATTCATGTAGACATTAGAATTTCATGAGAATCATGTCTCACAAAAGGATTTCATCAGATTCATGTAGACATTAGAATTTCATGAGAATCATGCCTCACAAAAGGATTTCATCAGATTCATGTAGACATTAGAATTTCATGAGAATCATGCCTCACAAAAGGATTTCATCAGATTCATGTAGACATTAGAATTTCATGAGAATCATGCCTCACAAAAGGATTTCATCAGATTCATGTAGACATTAGAATTTCATGAGAATCATGCCTCACAAACGTCACAGTTGGATCTCATCGTATGCAGTGATTCTGCCCCTTCACTTACAACGTGTCCATGTTGTCAGCATTGTTACAACTAGCTAAATTTGAAGGCCCCTAATACTAAAATGTCTCTGCCCCCGTCTCATGTACTGATTTGCGTGCGCCACCTGCATGATAGGATCGCCCTTGCGCGTCACGAAGAAGCAGTATACAGCCACTGAAAATTCTCTGCCTTGATCGTCGCACTAGGTGGCGCGCGGTCGCCTCAGTAAATACAATTATTTGTGTCTCTTACATCCACACAAAACCTTTTTTGGCGCAAATCAAAGACCACACTATGACTTAGAGCGAGATTGGGCAACTTTATTATTTAAAGTGCCAAAACAGGGATGCCAATTTCAATTATATAACAAATAGATAAAATTCACAAGAACTTATATAACTTGTCATGATGTCAGATTTTTGTGTGCATAACACTAATTACCGTATGACAACATGATTGAGTTAAATGTACGATAATAGACTTAGGTAATGAATTAATTAGCTTAATACTGTAATCGCAACAAACTATGTGAGTTTACAAAATTGACTGATACAGTGGAACCTCCCTTATAAGACCTTCAAAAATCATCCAAAATGAGGTCTTATAAGGGAGGGGTCTTATAAGGGAGGTAATTTCAGCAGTACTTACAAAGAAGGGCAATGTCTCAGAGAAGTAGGTCTTTATGGGAGGGAGTCTTATAATGGGAGGTCTTATAAGGGAGGTTCCACTGTATTACATAATGTAAAGACAAGTGTTACTTTATCAAGTTGAATTTTACTTTAAGAGTGTGGGGCTGACCGCCATAGCTGGCAGAACTCTTCTGACAGCAGCCAAAAAATTATTTATTTGCTGCACGTCGCCAAGAAGTAGTCTATAAAGCCCCATTGTAAAGTGAGAATGAGAGCTATGCGGTGGTTTTTACGGTTATGGAAAAAATCATGTTACAGTTTAGTCTTTCATGAATCTCCGACTGCCAGAGAAGAGGCATTTTCATTTGCTCAAGTGGAGAAGCCTTGCACATGTGTCAAGGGTTCTGAAAACGTGGAGATTGTGCGTATTTACGCACTAGAGCTCTCAAATCACCCCCTAGAAATCTCAAACCATGCATGTTATTTACCCTTTAAAATCTCAAGTAGGGGGTGAGATGACGCGCTAAATGACGGTTTGTGCGTTAACATAATCATTACTTTTCAGGTGCTTCAACCAAAACGCCTCTTTGTTTCAACTTCTGCTAGTCCTATCTATGCTGCTGCCACGTCCACAACAATATGCAAGCTGAAGTTGCTAGTGTAGATCACGCTAGGCACTGTGGTATATATACGCGCGCGAAGGCAGTGGGGTGGAGTTTCTCCCATGTTTGTCTTTACCCTTTCAAATTTGAAACTGGAGGTGAAAATACCTCCTTAGAATTCTAAACAGGGGTGAGCTTACCTCACCAGATCACGTGTCAAAATCACGGGTTTCACATGTTTTCCCTCTTATAGCTGGAAAGAAATCTTGTTTTGACCAGGTCTGACTTCCATATAACTGCCCCCAAATTCAAACCGAAACATCATTTTAAAGAGCAGCCTCAATTTGAAGTTGGGGACATTTGTATGTGGGTCACAGCTACCCAGAAAAAACCCAAGGGACTTAATCGTGGTGCGTCAGTGTGTCTTTAAGAGAGGAGAAAATCAGAAACCATGTGTGTGTAGACGAGGTTTGGCAAAAAAGAAAATGTGTAGTTTTTCTATGGTCATACCATAGTGTAGGCTGAGGCCTGAATTTATTGCCACCACCATTACTATAAATGACACCAACAGTGATGAAGATGGGGGATGACGACAATGATGATAATGAGGATAACAACAGCAACTCACTCGTTTCCTCCGTACTTGACGAAAGTACACACTGAATTCAGAGCAGAGATGTTCTGGAGACAAAAAGCACATAGTCTGAGGGCTTGAATACATTGTATCCGCAAGTTCGGTACAGAAACCCCACACACTTATATGAGAAATAAACGGATGGGGTTGGGCATGAGATTTCTTACTTCCAGATTTATTTATTTTTTTGCGGATTGTGCATGGATTCTGGTTCTGAGGTCCGTTTCACAAGGGCTAACGTTACGGTGCGCTAGCTCAAATCGGCGAAAACGGTCTAAGAAACACCCTTCGTTTGCCGATAGTTCGCGTGGCATTTTGTTCTTGCCAAACACTGAGCAAGCACAGTATCCAGGCAAGACCAATCCGGCTATCATAGCGCGCGGTCCCCGGGGATCGTATGAACCCTGACCCGGCACAGCTCCTGTCCTTCATTTACCACTACATTGACCTATGACCCCTAACTCCCTAGATTTAACCCTTTCGCTGCCAGCCATCTTTCAGCAAAACATTTCCATTGAACTTACCTGGGTAGAGAGAAAAATCTGTCTGGAATATTGGGAATTCCTCTGCGACATATTTAAAGTAAGGCCTATGCTTGCCTCCCAAAATTAAGAGAATAGGGTCTTTGGATAACAGACCCTGATTTGATGCCTTTTAGTGACATGGGCGTTAAATCATTGTGGTGCAAAAATGCGACGTTGGCGGTGGCGGTGAAAGGGTTAATCTTTGAGTGGTGCGGGCCGTGGTGGCGAACCGCCTGGCGCTGATGGTGCTGCGCTGGCGGGGCCTGCTGCGATGGCGGCGTCGTTCAGTTGATTCCACTCCATCACCGTTCTTACAAAGGAGGAGTTGTATTGAGCAGTGTGGCTTGATGGCACAATGAAGCCTTTGGGATTCTGCACTGCTTGTCTATTAAAGGCCCACCAGATCATGTGTTAAAATCACGGGTTTCACGGGTTTTCCCTCTTATAGCTGGTAAGAAAAATCTTGTTTTGACCAGGTTTGACTCCCATACAAAAGCCCCCAAATTCAAAATGAAACATCATTTTAAAGAGCAGCCTCAATTCGAAGTTGGGGACATTTGTATGTGGGTCACAGCTACCCAGACAAAACCAAGGGACTTAATCGTGGTGAGTCAGTAGTGTGTCTTTAACAATGTTCTCATGGGTTTCCACATGTATGCGTGCCGGTCTTGTTAGTTGTTTTTTATATAGAGGGTGGGTAGTTTGGAGACGATGTGTGCTCGTGCACGTGTGCATGCGCGTATACATGTTTGTTTAGTAGTGCCTGCTCAAATAATATGAAAGTATGCAAATGTGAATGTTTATGCCAGCCAGCCAGGAACAAACAAGACAAACGTCACTGAAAACATTACCAGCTTTGCTTGCGCAGCTGGGGTAATCACTGGAATCCCCTTGAAAGCACAGACTTTTCTAAAACAGCAATGTTACAAGTTCAGGGGGAGGGGAATGAAGTGGTGTACATGTGTGTGTGTGTGTGTGTGTGAGGTGAGTGAGGGGGGAGAGGGGGCGATTAACAGAAGACTTTTTCTTTCGCGTTTTTTCATCCAGGGGGAACCAGAAAGTACTACTAGGTTATGGGTTAGGCTAGGTACATCATAGTCACAGAGGCATCTCTGTGAAATTCGGGTTGCTCCCACCTGGAAAGAGCGTCGCAGCCAGAGGC
>CM065686.1:21526638-21558748 GCA_017654935.2 Phymorhynchus buccinoides
GAGAGAGAGTCAGAGGCAAATAATAAATAATTTGCAAACATTGTTATTTTCTACAGGTAACAGCAGACACAAAGATAAAATTACGACCCTCATTCTCAAAGTTTGTTTCTTCCTGAGCAAGCCGGGGTGTAGCTGCGAATTGGGACTCGGAATGAGCGGTGTGGGAACAACGCCACTGTACGGCCCAGAAGTTAGGACACCGGAAAAAAAAAGTTTGTTTCTTTTAGTTTTATGAAGGTAATCCTAGGCTGATTCTAACCCTATCCCTTTCCCGAGAATGGCGGAATGCCGTTTCTCAGAGAAAATGTTCAATGAGAAAATTTGAGGGGGAGCGTAAAGTGCATGATAGCCTAAAATTATTCTAATGAAACTTCGGTTTAACGTCCGCTCGGCTTCAAAGAACACACGTGGAATGAACCATCAACCAACCACCATTACTTTAAAATTATCCTAACCAACAGGGATTTCTCTCTATATATATATAATCCAGGTGTTGTCTGTTTACCGTTTCTAGAGTCATATCAATTTTGCCTGAGTAATCAGGATTGGCTAACTCAGATAAATCAAGAGACAGACATATTGAGGTAGAGAGAGAGAGAGAGAGAGAGAGAGAGAGAGAGAGAGAGAGAGAGAGAGAGAGAGAGAGAGAGAGAGAGAGAGAGAGAGAGAGAGAGAGAGAGAGAGAGAGAGAGAGAGAGAGAGAGAGAGAGAGAGAGAGAGAGAAAGAGAGAGAGAGAGAGGAGAGAGAGAGAGAGAGAGAGAGAGAGAGAGAGAGAGAGAGAGAGAGAGAGAGAGAGAGAGAGAGAGAGAGAAAGAGAGAGAGAGAGAGAGAGAGAGAGAGAGAGAGAGAGAGAGAGAGAGAGAGAGAGAGAGAGAGAGAGAGATGAGCACAACCACAGGTTTTTGTACTTTTGTAGCACAGGCCTATACTTTTAACACATGCATTTGTTTGTTTCTCGTTTCTTTTTAATTATATTAATTTGTGTTCTTTATTGTGTAATTAAACGTCTGACGTGACCGCAATCAGATTATCCTTTATCCTTGGACATATTCCAGAAGTTGACAAGTTGGGTTTGAGTTGAGTTGAGCTGAGACGAGTTCCTATTTCAGACATCAAAGACAGATGCTTCCGATTATTGGTCACACCTGATTACAGGAGTGTAGACCGCTTCGCGCACAATGACTGGACACTCCAAAGTATAAAATTGTTTAACCCTCTCTTGGACAGACGCCAAATTCGACCGAATTTTGTCAACTCATGCAGCCCGTAAGCGCCGATTGCGCCCGCTGAACGCCAGGTCTAGTACGTTCACTTTCACTTTCTCCCTACCCACAATGCAATATACTAAGTTAGTTCTTCCTGTTCCTGACTCTCGCTGGTCCGTTTTTGGTTCTTACAGCAAGGGAAAGCACCCACTAGTCTTTTTTAACGGATTTTTCGAAGTGACCCCAAATATTTTTTTTCTTTCCACGTGACGTGACGCAGTATTGACTAGGCGCGATGCTCGGAGTGCCATTACGGATTTTTTTTATTCCAATTCATGGTTTGTTGTGTGACAGTGTGTTAGCTTTGGAATAATAATATCATCATTGCTATTCAATATGCATCTTTCAGAAATGAAATGTGAGTTAGGCTTTATTCTGGGTGATTCTTTTAATGAAAATATTTAGTGTGACGTTCAGAGTTAATTCCCATCTCTCGGGAACTGGGATCGATTCTCGGTTCGAATGGTTTGGGCGTCATTGGGTTTGCATGCACACATGAAGAAATGCTCCCAATTATTAACCACTTCTGGATGCGATATACATGAATATACAACGCCTCCCCACCCCACCCTTCAATAAAGATCATATAGTCCCCATGGATTAATATCAAAATTCCAGATGTTACAACAGCACTCCTGCGCTAAAACAAAATCCAGGGCATGCAGTATTTATTTAGGCATTCACACCACAATCGACTTGAATTGATGATTGAGTTTACTCCTTTTTTTGACCACTCTCATCATACTTTACTATAGAAAAACAATAAACAACTGACCAACCCAGATACTTCTAATAATGTGAGATATTGAAGTACAGAAGACACACGCAAATACGATTCCGGGACTTTAATATGACAATTGTTCATAAAAAAATTTATTGAGAGAGAGACAGACAGACAGACAGAGAGACAGACAATGACAATGATAATAGTTTTATTACCGAAAAAAAATTGACCCATTAAGAAGGGTAACAAGTAAAGCACCATATATAATTATTATCAAGGATTCAAAAATTTGGCAACAAAACAATACTCATGACAAAGCAATACTTTTAATTCTAAAAGCCTTGTACAAATATATGGACAGTTTTTGAATTGCATCATTTCCACAAGACATCTATAGACTTAGCTTATTAAATAAATTGGGATTTCTATACAAATTTTAGCACCATATATAATTATTATCAAGGATTCAAAAATTTGGCAACAAAACAATACTCATGACAAAGCAATACTTTTAATTCTAAAAGCCTTGTACAAATATATGGACAGTTTTTGAATTGCATCCTCATTTCCACAAGACATCTATAGACTTAGCTTATTAAATAAATTGGGATTTCTATACAAATCTTAGGTGTAATCAGGGATTGTTTTCCTCCGCTCATCAGTTGAAAAAAAGAATGGGCAAGAAGTTCTTTTGACAGAGAGACATAGAAAGAGACAGAGAAAGCGAGCTTTATTGAAAAGCTACAAAAATTTATTTTAAAAATCAGGAAGCTGACCAGCGGCAAATGCAGCAAATGTGGCCAGGATGGACAAACACACAATGGGCATGGCAGTCACTTCGAGGAGGAAGACCCACACCATGGCGAAGGCTATCACTATGCCCATGCCTCTGAACAAGCCAAAGCAGAGCAACAACATCTACATTATTATGCACATAGGTAAGCAAGCAAGAACATACACACACACATACACATTAACGTGCTTACATAGACATGAGCGCACATGCTCATACAAGAATCAAGAACTTTAATCCTAAAAAATGACCGCTTTGGGGGCGTGGTTGATAAAAATATTTTTTTGTTTTAAAAGACATAAAATTCAACCACAGAAATTATAAAGTGTGAACTTAATGGTATGCACACACACGCAGAGGTGTGTGCACACACACAAACACGTGCGAGCATACGCACGCACGCACACATATACTCGAACTTTAATGGAAAAAACTAGATCTCTCACACACACATGCACACACGCACACACACACTTAGTCGGGCAAAGGACAAAAACAACCAACAACACATTGAGACAAAACTTAGACTCCTTTTGCCCGGTACAATCTGGAGTACAGAACAATGCAACAAAAAAGAGCCCACTCGTAAATCCCCATGGACTCACATGAGGATTTGTTTCCACGCAGCGACTAGATCCTTGAGGACGAGCTCAGCATAGTTCATCACTGTAGTGAACTTGGCAAGATACCTGCCACACACCAATAATGTCACCAATACATAGAATAAAATAGTGAGGCCAAGAGAGGAGCTAACAAAATTGAACAAAGGGGAGAACTCTCTTTCTAATTAACTCCCCCTCCACCAACGTTGATCAAGATACCAATCACCTAGCAATGCGCGTATCAGAGACAAAAGGAGACAAAGCATAATTCTCAAAAAAGAATGTGCCAAGTTCGCCTTTGTTGATGCGTACTGTGTGGGTGAAGGGTCATAAAGGCGAACTTGGCACATTTCTTTTTTGAGAACGATGCGTTGTATGTCTCCCTTTGGCTCTGATCCACGCATTGCTAGATGATTGGTATCATAATCAACTTTGGTGGAGGGGGAGTTAATTAGAAAGAGAGTTCTCCTCCTTTGTTCAATTTTGTCACGTATACATACCGGTAACTATGGCAACAAAATTTGTCTATCTTGTACTTTACGCACCCACCCGTCAAATTTTTTCATTGAAAATTTTCACTGAGAAGCAGCATTCTGCCATTCTCGGGGAAAGGGATAGGGTTAGGATCAGCCTAGGATTGTTTTCATAAAGCTGCTTCGAAAAGAAGCAGACTTTGAGATTGAGGGTCATAAACATTTCGAAGCAGACTTTGAGATCGAGGTACCCCCCCCCCCCCCCCACCCCGTGGGGATACCGGGGGGGTCTTTTGCATAAATAGTTCCCCCACCTTCTGGAAGTTCTGTGCTTGTAACTTCCTCTAATCTGTCACTCTCTTTGGCTCTGCCTTTTCCCTTTGTTTTCTGTCATCTACTATCTTTCTGACTTGTTGGCCCATTCTCCTGCCTTTTTTCCCCCAAAAAAATCTTCCAAATAATTTTTCTCCTTTGAGCTCCTCCGAAATCGAAATGTGTCGGCTGTACGCAGCGGGGGGACCAGTGAAAACTGAAAACCGGACACATATGTACCTTACCCATTATGGCCATATGGCCTGGGAATGAAGAAGAAGAAGAAGAGATTGAAGGATGGGAGTGGGGGGGTCTAAAGTGCAAAATTGCCCAAAATTCTGCGTTCTACCGACTTCAAGTCAGTCGTGTCCGACAATGACTTCCACACAGCAGTGCTATTTTTTGAAAGCAAGGCCTGGGGCAGTGGGTGGATGCCTCGTGCCTCCATACGTGGAGCTGGACAGCCCCGCCCCCTCCACGAGTCTCTCCCCGTGGGGATACTGGGGGTTCTTTCGTACAAATGGTTCCCCCACCTTCTGGAAGTTCTGTGCGTGTAACTTCCTCTAATTTGACACTCTTTGACTCTGCCTTTTCCTTTTGCTTTCTGTCATCTACTGTCTTTTTGACTTATTGGCCCACTCTCTTGCCTTTATTTCCCCAAAAAATCTTCCAAACAATTTTTCCTTTATTGAGCTCCTCCGAAATCGGAATGTGTCGGATGTAAGCAGCGGGGAGACCAGTGAAAACTGATAACCGGACACATACGTACCTTATCCATTATGGCCATATGGCCTGGGAACGCAGAAGAAGAAATTGAAATTCATAAACATGGAGGGGGGGGGGGGTTCTAAAGTGCAAAATTGCCCAAAATTCTGCGTTCTACCTACTTCAAGTCAGTCGTGTCCGACAATGACCTCCACACAGCAGAGGTGGCTATTTTTGGAAAGCAGGGCCTGGGGCAGTGGGTGGATGCCTTGTGCCTCTATACATGGAGCTGGACGACCCCGCCCCCTCCACGAGTCTCTCCCCGTGGGGATACTGGGGGTTCTTTCGTAGAAACGGTTCCCCCACCTTCTGGAAGTTCTGTGCGTGTAACTTCCTCTAATTTGACACTCTTTGACTCTGCCTTTTCCCATTGCTTTCTGTCATCTACTGTCTTTTTGACTTATTGGCCCACTCTCTTGCCTTTTTTTCCCCAAAAAATCTTCCAAACAATTTTTCTCCTTTGAGCTCCTCCGAAATCGGAATGTGTCGGCTGTATGCAGCGGGGAGACCAGTAAAAACTGAAAACCGGACACATACGTGCCTTACCCATCATGGCCATATGGCCTGGGAACACAGAAGAAGGAAAGCAAGTCGCACAAATGCAAGGCTAAAATTTGTTTATTATAGTGAAGACGCCTTGCTGGAAGAAAATATGGTTTAAACGTCCTCTGAGACATACGAGACATTTGTTAGTTACAGAGATATTGGGGGAAAGGGGGGGGGGGAGGGCGGAGGGGGAGAAAGAAGAAGACAATTTTTTTAAATCAAAGAAGACAATTTTTTTTAATCAATGTTTTAGTTCGGTCAATTTATGGGAAAAACAAGACAGGGATTTTAAGACTAAGATGAACTTATATAATGTCATAGAAGTTATTTTAAAATGTCATTCTCGCTAGACTGCCTGCACGGCTACAACTCCTACTATGACTAAAATTTCAGGACCACTGGCTAAAAGAAAATGTCCAAACTTTATTGTTAAAAAGGTCGTTTACGTAAAATGTACACTATTTACATAATTACGTTAATCTTCCTAGAGTGATACACAATGTATCCATGTTGGGCCACAGTAAAAAATGTCCGTGTGCACGATGTCAGCGATTATAAAAGAGAGTACTTTTTTCAAAAAAGGTGTCTTGCACATGCTTGCTGTGAAGAGATTTTGCATTCACAGTGGATCCTCCCTTATAAGACCTTCAAAAATCATCCAAAATGTGGTCAAGGGGCAAGCAATTATAGAAAGTTGAAGATGCTTGAGCGTTCGTTGAGGGCACTATTTTGACATACTTCTGTTAAGCTGGTCTGGTGCCATAACTGTTTGGTTTGAAAGGATATCCACGTGCATGTGCTCTAGTGATGGACTCTTCTAAAAGTTTGACTAGCCAGGAGGATGAACACTGCCAGTTCTCCACATTGCAAAATATATGGAGTTCCCCTCGTACAACTCAACCCAACATGCACTGCACAATTTTTATTGTAAGCCAGAGTTGAAAGACCAACATCTTGCTTGAACACTGCTATACTCTTTTTTTTTTTGAAAGGCGCAGCATTGACTCTAAACGGAAAGAGTGGCAGTCGAGTCGCACAATAACAAACCATCCATGACCACACAACCACACATCAAAAGCCCATGGCCTGATCATGGATCCAATCAATTATATCATATCCTATAATATCCTACCAGGGCTCCCAGGGCCCCCCATTTGGGGGTCTATGAAGTACTAAAATTCTAAAGGACCCTCTACAAGAATGTGCAGGGAGGGTCCCAGGGATGCACTAGAAAAATTATTTTTAGCATTCGCAATGCCACTGGGACCCTCTATCCCGCCTCTAGGGCCCTCTATACTGTGGGTGAAGGAGTCCCTGGGACCCCTTGTTTTGTGGGACATTTGGGAGCCCTGCCTACCATAATTATCTCATCATGACAATGCTCAAGAGAGTGTACCGTGTGGCATGGTCGAGCTTTTCTCCTGTGACGACCTCACCAAAAGGCGTCTGCAGCTCAAAGTCACCGGAGCTCAGGGCAAGTGTCATGTTCACCATCTTCTTGAAGATGTTGGGAATACAGCGCCCCATCACTGCAGAAGCAAAAACAAAAACGATCTCATGTCTGTGTGTGCGTGTGCGTGTGTGTGTGTGCATGTGTGCTTGTGTGTGTGAATAATTGTACTGTTTGTGTGGGTGATTAAAAATGACAAAGCACTTTTACAGGCCTTCTCTAAAACTAGTAATGAGACTATAATACTGCACATACATTCTTCATAACATCATTCGAGGTAAGAGCGCTCTATTGAGCAAAAACATTGCACTAAACTCGTTCATAGTGGGACGTATTGGACAAGTTGAAAGCAAAAGAAAACAAAAGGACAAGTAGAAAGTGAAAGCAATTGTACTTGCCTGAATCCCTTTTTCACATAGTCACACACACACACACACCAGGCATCATCACATAAACTCACTTTGCGAGCTAAAAATGAAAAGATAAAAGGATTAAGGTTAACAACACATTACCCGGAGTAGATGGCAGATAATAGCTGGCACATTTCTCTGTGTGTACCAAGCTGTCGATACTTTCCTGAAACATGTATATAAAGACAGACAGACAGACAAGGACAGACAGAGAGAGACAGAAAGAGAGAGAGAGAGAGGGTGAGAGAAAGAACACACACACACACACATACATACACACACACCTCCACCACCACACCACAATACAAACACATGCGCATTAACAAGAACATTATGATAATGTTTCGTTGTACAGAATATGATTCAAGCGGTTGCAATTTTTCTATGCATTGCAATTGACTTCATTTTCTACATCTTCCAAAAATAAAAAAAATAAAAATAAAAAGCACATGCCTTCAAACAATGCCCTCAAAATTCAATCCACTCAAATCTAATTCTAAGCAGACATGTTTTTGTTGGGATCAATTCGATGTGCCCCCGTCTCAATGTGTCACTATCATTGTGCCCCCGTCTCTATAAATTATGTCCCCTTCTCCAAATAAAAATCCTGATTGCTTCTCGGCCTTTTGGCCAAGACAGTGATTCAGGAACATAAATTTTTGTTTATACCATGGTTGGTTTGTTCAGCCCGTCGTACATGGCGAAAGCCGATACGCGACGTTAAACTGAACTTCCATGTGTCCCCTCAGGCTAGGGACATGGTTAGGGATAGGATTTAGGTTTCTGGTTAGGGATAGGGATAGGGTTTCAGATTAGGTATAGGTTTTGGATTAAGCTTAGGTTTAGTTTTTGTGTGTCACATACAGCTGGATAGATATATAACGGGGACATGTAGAGATGTGGATACATAATATACAAAGTTGGTGACACATGTACTTTGAGGCGGAGGCATAATGCTATGGGACCATTTCTGTTAATCGTTTCATTATGATAAGCTGAAATCTCATCGCATTAGGAAAGAAGGTGGCATGGTAGTTAAGGCGTTCGCCTGCCAGTTCATTGCATGAGTAACCTGGGTTCGAACCCGGATCCGGAATCTAGCTCGACGAGAAAATCGAACCGAATGCCTAGTCTTTTGGATGGGAACTTAAAGCTAGTCTGACGTACCAGTGCACTTTTAAGCACATCAAACTCCAACAGCAGTTAAAAGTCCGTAAGATAGAAATAAATCCTGATACCTAAAACAAATATATTATACCAAATTGATAGCTAGATTTCCTGAGTCCATCTTCCTCATCCTCCTACACACACACACACACCCACACCCAAAAAAACACCCCCAAAAAATAAAAAATAAAGATTTTAAAAAAATTAAATGGGTAGTGCCGCACTGTTGTAGCTCTCTAGGTGGGAGCAGCTCAAACTTCACAGAGATGCGTCTTTGTGAGCGGAAATAAATAATACAAACTACAAAATACATTCAATATTGTATAATCTACTTGCGTTTGAGCGCCTTTGTATAAGCTTTAAGCTTGTTGTGCTCGTTCTCATTTGTTTATGTTGCTGCTTTACCAAGTGTTACTCAATAAAAATTCGTTTAAACCAAACTACATTCGAATTCGAGGTTAAAGGATCCACTCCATCGATGCAGTAGAGCTGTGAGCGGGCCTCTTGCACTTCCTTCTTTTTATTCTGGTCCGCTTCATTCTCCAGTTTTTCCCCCTGCAAGTAGGTGAAGTAGGCGTCCGGGCACTTGGCCACACATACCTGCAGTAGAAGACATATGTTCCGTATAGTAACACGGGTGGAGCGCCTCTGGCTGCGACGCGCTCTCCAGGCGCGGGAGCAACCCGAATTTCACACAGACGCCTCTGTGACTATCAAGTACCAAATACCAATACAGTGGAACCTCCCTTATAGGACTCCCTCCCACATAAGACCTACCTCTCTGAAACACTGCTCTTCTTTGTAAGTATTAAAATTACCTCCCTTTTAAGACCCCTCCCTTATAAGACCTCATTTGGGATGATTTTTGAAGGTCTTATAAGGGAGGTTCCACTGCACCAAATGCTAACGATATTATAAGAAAAGGTGCATACACATACACAGATCTGGTATTACCACTTACCGGTAAGTTAAACAAGTCATGAGTAGTCTGGATAGCTTCTTCTTCCTTAATAAGTCAAAAACCAACTGAATGCAGTACAGTGGTACCTCCTTAATAAGACCAAAAAACAACTGAATGCAGTACAGTGGTACCTCCTTAATAAGACCAAAAAAAAACTGAATGCAGTACAGTGGTACCTCCTTAATAAGACCAAAAAACAACTGAATGCAGTACAGTGGTACCTCCTTAATAAGACCAAAAAAACAACTGAATGCAGTACAGTGGTACCTCCTTAATAAGACCAAAAAAACAACTGAATGCAGTACAGTGGTACCTCCTTAATAAGACCAAAAAACCAACTGAATGCAGTACAGTGGTACCTCCTTAATAAGACCAAAAAACAACTGAATGCAGTACAGTGGTACCTCCTTAATAAGACCAAAAAACCAACTGAATGCAGTACAGTGGTACCTCCTTAATAAGACCAAAAAACCAACTGAATGCAGTACAGTGGTACCTCCTTAATAAGACCAAAAAAACAACTGAATGCAGTACAGTGGTACCTCCTTAATAAGACCAAAAAAACAACTGAATGCAGTACAGTGGTACCTCCTTAATAAGACCAAAAAAACAACTGAATGCAGTACAGTGGTACCTCCTTAATAAGACCAAAAAAACAACTGAATGCAGTACAGTGGTACCTCCTTAATAAGACCAAAAAAACAACTGAATGCAGTACAGTGGTACCTCCTTAATAAGACCAAAAAAACAACTGAATGCAGTACAGTGGTACCTCCTTAATAAGACCCAAAAAAAACTGAATGCAGTACAGTGGTACCTCCTTAATAAGACCAAAAAAACAACTGAATGCAGTACAGTGGTACCTCCTTAATAAGACCAAAAAAACAACTGAATGCAGTACAGTGGTACCTCCTTAATAAGACAAAAAAAAACCTGAATGCAGTACAGTGGTACCTCCTTAATAAGACCAAAAAAACAACTGAATGCAGTACAGTGGTACCTCCTTAATAAGACAAAAAACCCAACTGAATGCAGTACAGTGGTACCTCCTTAATAAGACCAAAAAACCAACTGAATGCAGTACAGTGGTACCTCCTTATTAGACCAAAAAAACAACTGAATGCAGTACAGTGGTACCTCCTTAATAAGACCAAAAAAACAACTGAATGCAGTACAGTGGTACCTCCTTAATAAGACCAAAAAACAACTGAATGTAGTACAGTGGAACCTCCCTATTAAGACCTTCCCTATTAAGACTCCCTTTAAGATATGACTCCCCCAACAACAAAATCACCAATTTTGTTCCCTTTCCTATCCGGACTACTAATTAATTGTCCACCTCCCTTGTTTTGTTCAAGGTCTAAATAGGGAGGTTTGACTATATTATAAACGTAACGAGTGTATTGACTGTAGTCCACATACATTGGGAAAACATCCAAGGCGCCCTTTCATTAAGTTCTAACTTAATTAAGGGCCCAATTTAAACTAACGTACTCATTCGTGGCCTTATCCAGGGGTCCCACTCTTGAGCTGGACAAAAATTTAAGGACTTTTCCAGGTTTTTTCCAGGGATATTTGAATTCTTAAATAACAGCACTTAAGGCTCTTGGAAACGTCCATCTTAGTCAGCCACACAGACAATAGGATGAAAGAGAGCGGGGAAAAGTCTACCTAAAAATTTTTTTATAATAAACAGGGGGAGGAGGAAAAAAGGGAAAAAAAAAAGGGGGGGGGGGGGGGGGGGGGGAGAGAAAAAGAACAAGGAAAAAAGGAGGAAAGGAAGGAAAAAAGAAAGGGTTAAAATGAAGGCGGAAGTGGTGGTGGGTTGCATGATGAGTGAGCAAGATAGCGGAGGAATGATTGGGTGTGGTGTGAGAGTTACATATTTGTTAATGTAAATTTATGTTTCATACTTGTATTTAATATTTTTATTTTACACGGTGGAAGACAAGTTTCCATGTGCATTGTACAATGCCAATGGACAATAACAAAAACTTATGACTTATTAAAAAATTATGAAAGATAGCGGATGACAGTAAGCAAAGGGAAAAGGCAGAGAGAGTGATGGATTAGAGGAAGTTACAAGCACAGAACTTCCATAAGGTGGGGGAAATACTTGTACGAAAGACCCCCCGGTATCCCCGCATGGGGAGACTTAACGGATAAGATGGTCTACCTACCTGTGGAGTCGGGCATCCGAGAGAAAGACTGGCGGAATAATGAGTGCACTGCAGTAGGTCAAAGAAAAAGAGGTGTGGCTTATCTCTGTAAGCACACACACAGACAAAAGCATGCACACATACACACGCATGCATGTACACGTGCATGAATACACAAACACTAACATGCACACACACACACACACAAGCGTGCGCACACATGCATGTATGCACATACGCATAAGTAGACATGCACACACGCACAAACACACACACACACACACATGATTTGTTATTCGCAAAACATTCTTACTTAATTCACAGGTATTATACACGCATTCGTAGAAACACAAATTTCCATAAATCTTTGTACAATTTATAACACTATTTTGAATTTGGTTTTAAGTATAAAAAAAGGTAAGGAATTGCGGACACATTGAAATAGATATACACAGGTCTGTGAGACACACAGGGCCCAATCCAGGGGTGGGGGGTGCGGGGTGCTACCTGGATTCCATAACACCCCTCCCCCCTCCCGCCAAAAAAATAAATTAAAAGAAAAGAAAAGAGAGAGAGAGAGGGGAGGGGGGGGGGGGGGGAAAGATTGAGAAAGAAGTCATTATTACTGTTTAATTGTTCTTAGGTACAATTTAAAGGGGTTTTCACACTATATTTTCTTTCAAAAAAAGCTTCAGCTTCTGGGGGTGTTGAACCCTAGCCCCACTGCAGGGGTATTGCCCCTGGACCACACTGGGGGCCTATGCCAGCCCCCATTCCCCCGCCCTTGTTTTAACACACACACACACACACACCTCTAATGTATCCCAGGTCTGGCCCTGCAGACACTTTCAAGCACAGAGAGAGAGAGAGAGAGAGAGAGAGAGAGAGAGAGAGAGAGAGAGAGAGAGAGAGAGAGAGAGAGAGAGAGAGAGAGAGAGAGAGAGAGAGAGAGAGAGAGAGAGAGAGAGTGTGCATTTACTTCTATAAAAAGAAGCTGGCCACCACCACAGAAGAGAGAGAGAGAGAGAGAGAGAGAGAGAGAGAGAGAGAGAGAGAGAGAGAGAGAGAGAGAGAGAGAGAGAGAGAGAGAGAGGAGGGGAGGGAGAGAGTGTGTGCATTTACTTCTATAAAAAGAAGCTGGCCACCACCACAGAAGGAGAGAGAGAGAGAGAGAGAGAGAGAGAGAGAGAGAGAGAGAGAGAGAGAGAGAGAGAGAGAGACAGACATACAGACACTGCAGCAGGAGTGAAGAGACAGCTTACTTGTGGTTTCCATTACCACAAAAGTGGCCTTTAGAATCTGTGGGATACAGCAGACGTCTGGGATCCCCACGCACGTACCCTGAATAACACGCACTCACTGGTTTATTTACAAGAACAAAACAAAACAAAACAAAAATACATGTAGTTGTATTAACAAAAGTAGCTTTCGACGACAAAATATGATCATCTTTTGAGTCAAACAAGCTGGGCTTGTAAATAAATAGCGTTCTCTAATTTTAACAAGATAACTAGCTAGCACGTCATGTTATTATTACAAGAGTTTGCTGATTTTCCGGTAGTTCTAAACACCGAAATGGACACAGAAACGGACTCAAGCAGATGTACCTAGGTTAAATTTTAAGATAGCAACCTTCAATTTCTTTTACAAATCTTGGACCCTCAAATTTTGCATGCTGATAGGTAATTAGGATATCTAGGCCTAGTTCAAAAAATGAATGTCATTGGACAAGAGTCAAAGTCACTGAAGCCGAAAACGCTGCCACGCGGCTGGTTAATCTAACGTTTTCACACTCTAGTTTTGTTATTGCTTTTTACCTGACTCAGGCATGGTAGTGGGGGCAAAGTTGTTTTCAAGGAAAATGGCCGGGAGTCCAGGGGGCCGAAGAAAATTCAATAAAATTTAATAAATGAGAGTGAAATTTTCACTTTTTCATGCTATTTCAATGCATTTTTTAATAATTTTGCTTAAAACTTTCGCAGATTTTCCACGATTCGCGGAGGTCTACCATGCCCGCTGACTACGCACCCGCGCTCGCACACGCACGCACACTCACACGCATGTATACAATTATGCATGCACATGACATGTGCTGACATGGGCACACAACATTTGTATCTCTAGTTCCTTATATCAAGCCTCAGCTGGAGTCCGTTTCGGTCTGTTTCGATGTCCGTTTTGGTCCGTTTCTGAGTTTAGAAGTACCACCTGAAAATCATGTGCTTTTAGTGGGGTACATTCTAATGATTGAGGTCCTCATTGTGGTGCAGACAATATAAATACTCTTATTACTAATGATTCCCCATGGGGATACCGGGGGGTCTTTTGTACAAATAGTTCCCCCACCTTCTGGAAGTTCTGTGCTTGTAACTTCCACTAATCTTTCAATCTCTTTGACTCTGCCTTTTCCCTTTGCTTTCTGTTATCTACTATCTTTTCTGCCTTACCGGTCCATTCTCCTGCCTTTTTTTCAAAACAATCTTCCCAATTTTCTCCTTTGAGCTCCCCCGAAATCGGAATGTGTCGGCTGTACGCAGTGGGGAGACCAGTGAAAACTGAAAACTGGACACATTATACCTTACCCATTATGGTCATATGGCCTGGGAACGCTGAAGAAGAAGAATTACTAATGAGAGTATTATTAGATATTAGATACAGTGGAACCTCACTTATAAGACCTTCAAAGATCATCCAAAATGAGGTCTTATAAGGGAGGGGTCTTATAAGGGGGGTAAGTTGAATACTTACAAAGAAGAGCAATTTCTCAGAGAAGTAGGTCTTATGTGTGATGGAGTCTTATAATGGGAGGTCTTATAAGGGAGGTTCCACTGTACTGTGATGAAAATCACAAAAGGCAGCAGTACTAAAAACATTGATACCAATTTGGTCTTTTAAAAAAGAGACTTTTCCACCCAGGAATTTAGATCAAAGTAGCTTTAGTGTTTGTCTAAAAGAAACAATTCAATGGGCTTACCAATGACTGCACATGCCACGGAGCCAAAGATGCACAGCAGAAAGATTAAGCAGCAGATCACATCTGTGCATGATCTGTACAAATGTATTCACGAGAAGAAGACAAAGTGAATAAAAAGGAATCAAAGAAAAAAAAATCAATCACTATAAATCATCAAAGTTCTAACTTGGATGATGTAAGACTTGCACATTTTATTTAATTGGTTTTCTTTTCTTTTGGGGGGTTTGGGGGGGGGGGGGAGGTTTCGTTTTTTGCATTCCACGAACAAGGTTAATTAATTAATTGAACAAAGAACATAAGAACGCATTTATAGGTATGTGTGTGGTGATTGCAGTGTGGGTGTATGAGTCTGAGTGCATGTGTGCATAGGCTATGTGTATGCACGCACAACTGCATTGTGTGTGTGTATTTCTGTTGTGAAAATACATGCATGTGCATGGATGCGTGTGTGTGTGTGTGTGCAGGTGCGCATGCAGTGTGTGTGTGTGTGTGCGCCTCAGTGTGGAAGGGATGGGTGGGTGACAAGGTGTTTGTGCATGAATGCATGCGTGTAAGCTGATAAAAATGTTCAGTGCATCTATTATTATAGGAGACGCCCAATTAATTTTACCAGTAAACCACTGTATATGTTTTGTTGTTGTTGTTCTCTGGCTTAAAGACTCTAGGGATCATCCCAACAACCACAATTGAACACTATGGTACAAATGCACCAGCCAGGGATGAGAACATTACGTGTGTGACCATTTTTGATTAACCTGCCACGTGAGCAGCCACACTCCGACTTTGGAGGATTTTGAACTGATTATGTTGTTATGCTAGGAGCTTGCCATGGCTAAAGACAATCCCCGCATAGCTATGTAGAACATAACATTTTGATGTAGCCTTGGTGTTCTAGCTTATGTCAATTGGTCTGACACAGCCTTATGCCAAGGTGAAAACCACGATCAAAACTCGCTCATTATGCTCGTCAAAACACTGTCTCAGGGCCATGCATCTGGGCACGTGATTAAATCTTCAAAGAATACCGATACAGTAAATCTGTGCTTACTCAAGAAAACCCATGATGTAAGAAGACAGGGACGAGTAGGGGCGTAATGTAAATTAGGGCGAAATAGCATCAAGCTGATGAAAACTGTAAGAATACTGTACGGGCATACGTAGCCTAAAGTGAAGGGAGGTTACCATTACAAAAATAAGCAAAATACAGGCAAATGATGATAAACGAAAGGCAATGTACACCAGCAATTGGAGTTTTTGTGAATTTAATAGAGAGAGAGGAGAAAGAGAGAGAGAGAGAGAGAGAGAGAGAGAGAGAGAGAGAGAGAGAGAGAGAGAGAGAGAGAGAGAGAGAGAGAGAGAGAGAGAGAGAGAGAGAGAGAGAGAGAGATTCGGATATTTTATTCATAAAGGCCATAGCCCCTTAGAAGGGGGGGGTAAACAAACAGCACAACAAAAGCAATGAAAGCTAGATAACTCTACATAGATACAGCATTTCGCCTCTTAAATGCTTTATAGTATGGCTCCCCCCCCCACCTGCGTGTGCATCCAACAGAAGTGTCGCCATCTTAGTCAGATTTGTGTGTAAACAGCATCGATCTGGCATTTTTCAAACAAAGTTACTGACTAAGATGGCGGTCTCCCATAATATGGCATGCTCCTTGTGGCCGGATATGACGACACGTGGGTACCAGCCATACAGATACAGACAAAACAACTTGACAGTATTTAAGAGAGAGAGAGAGAGAGAGAGAGAGAGAGAGAGAGAGAGAGAACAATAAACAAATGGTTTAATGATTATGCTAATTTAATGATTTAATTAATGAATATTGTAGTTGACATAAATTTAAAAAAAAACATGTAGACATTAAGCAATGCATGATCAATGAAAGAAACTAGAAAAACAATAATTAAAAAGTAGGATTCCTTTATAAATATTTAACTAGTGCATAGTATCTGCCCCCTCTGCTATCTGGCAGTCATAGTCGGAAACGACTGACTGGCGTACATGTATACATGAGCACAAAATAAATCTCGGCTTCAACAGAAGAAAATTGACAATTTAATTAATTAAAAACAATTTTAAATATCTAGCAGAAATATTTTGAGCATGTCGAAGACGATGTGGCCTTAACCCTTTCGCCGCCAGCCATTTTTCAGCAAAACAATCCCATCATACTTATCTGGCTGGAGAAAAAAAATCATCTGCAATATTGGAAATTCCTCTGTGACATGTATATAGTAAGGCCTACCCTTACCTCCCAGAATTAAGAAAATAGGCTCTTTGGGTAGCAGACCCAGGTTTGATGCGTTTTAGTGACATGGGTATTAAACCATTGTGGTGCAAAAATGCGACATTGGCGGTGAAAGGGTTTAATGAAGAAATGAGAGAGAGAGAGAGAGAGAGAGAGAGAGAGAGAGAGAGAGAGAGAGAGAGAGAGAGAGAGAGAGAGAGAGAGAGAGAGAGAGAGAGAGAGAGAGAGAGAGAGAGAGAGAGAGAGAGAGAGAGAGAGAGAGAGAGAGAGAGGAGGGGTAAATACAGACTGAGAAAAAGAGAAAGAGAGCAAAATCAATTTTAAAAAAAATTATGATTACAATAACAAAAAATAAAACAAAACAGAACCAAAAAAGGCAAATTCCGCATAAAGTTGCACAAAAACAACAACGAAACAAGCAAAAAACCACCCAACGAAGATCGTCTTACCTTTTTGCGCTAAAATAAAAATGTAATCAACACGTACATTAAAGCAGATTCTCTCTTCCTCTCTCTCTCTCTGTGTGAAGTGGAGCACATTTCATTGGTGCGTGTGTGCATCAAAGTCAATTATTTAGAGATAAACACTCAATAAACAAACATATTTGCTTTTTTCATCGAGTCATTTGTAAACAGAAAAAGTATGCAAACAAAAGAAAGAAAGAAAAGTGTGCATGTGCGTGCGCGCTTGTGTGTGTGCGTGTGCGTGTATACACGTGTGTGTGTGTGTGTGTGTGTGTGTGTGTGTGTGTGTGTGTGTGTGTGTGTGTGTGTGTGTGTGTGTGACAGTGTAGAGTGTGTGTGTGTGTGTGTGTGAGAGAGAGCGAGAGAGAGAGAGAGAGAGAGAGAGAGAGAGTGTGTGTGTGTGTGTGTGTGTGTGTATGCGTGTGTGTGTGTGTGTGTGTGTGTGTGTGTGTGTGTGTGTGTGTGTGCACGAATGAGGTTACAGACTCAACATCTGTATGCAATGTATTCTTCTTCTTCGATCCCTCAGACAGTTTCCTGTCAATTATAAGCGCAGATGTGCCAAGCTGCCTTAATGCGCCTAAGTAAGAAATAATTAGGCCCAGCATGACATGTCCAACTTCGGCTGGAAGAAATCTTTTTGAAAGTGTTTCTTGAAAAAAGGCAGAAATGGATCGGAAAGGCAGAAATTAAAAGATAATAGATGACAGCAAGCAGATGGAGAAGGTGGGAGAACTATATATACAAAAGACCCCCCCAGAATCCCCATGAGGGAGGGGGGGGGAGGTATGGGATGTCAATATGTGGGCCTTGTGCTTTTGTTAATGCAACTGTGAGCACCGGGTGAGAGAAAAAAACAAAGAGAGAGAGTGTGAGAGAGAGAGAGAGAGAGAGAGAGAGAGAGAGAGAGAGAGAGAGAGAGAGAGAGAGAGAGAGAGAGAGAGAGAGAGAGAGAGAGAGAGAGAGAGAGAGAGAGAGAGAGAGAGAGAGAGAGAGAGAGAGAGAGAGAAGGGGGGGTAGCCATTTCCGTTTGAAACAGGAATTTTTCCAGATAATTGGGCTGAATCCATTGTTCTTCCTCTTTATAAGAAAGGTAATGTAAATGATCAAAATAATTATAGAGGGATTTCACTTTGTAACGTAAGTAGTAAAATGTACAAGAATGGTTTGAAATAAATAATATTACTGGGGAATTTCAAGCTGGATTTAAGCATAACTATTCACATTTTTACTGTAATGGCTTTTGTGCAGAAGCAGCCTTCTCTTAATTGCAAATTGTACGACGCCTAGTTTATCGATTTTGAGAAGGCATTTGATTCCATTAATAGAACTATTCTGTGGCCTATATTAGTAAAGTCTGGTATCCGTGGAAAACTTCTAAAATGCGTAATGAGCATGTATGAAAGCTAGGGTTAGATGTGGGGGTAAATTAACAGATTATATACAGTGTACTGCTGGGGTAAAACAGGGTGATGTTTGCAGCCCGATTCTTTTTTCATTATTCATTAATGACTTAACATCTGAGATAGTTAGTAATGGAAGACATGGTGCAGTTTATAGGTGATATTTTGGAAATATTTATTCTTCTTTTGGCTGATGCTGTTTTGATGTCTGAGACTTTTTTAGGATTACAAGCTCAATTGAATTGCTTATATCAAGCAGCTGCATCACTTCAGTTAAAAGTAAATATGTCTAAAAGCAATATTAATTATCATAGTACACTGTATTCAGAAAAGGGGGGTATCTAGGGGCTAAAGAAAAATGGACTTACGGGGGAGTCAACGCATATAAATATTTAGGAACATACTTTTCAACAAAGCTTAGTTTTACTGTTACATGTAAAGATTTAGCAATTAGAGCTAAAAGAGCATTGATATGCATCATGCAGAAATTATCAAACCTAGAAAATAAATCTCTTGGATTATTTATTTACAAGTTCCACCTGTTGCTCTGTAAGGGGCTGAAATATGGGGTCTTTACAACTCTGCAATTCAATGTGAAAAGGTTCATCTTTTTGCTTTGAAAAAGGTTTTTTTTAGATCTTGAGTACCTTTATAATATTCTATATTAAGGTACTTTAACTAGATCTAGAATTAGTGGGCCCAACACACACACACACACAGACGCACACACAAACATGCGTGCACACACAAATAAAGACAGACAGACATACACAGAGAGACAAATTAGAGAGAAAGAGAGGGGAGAAAGAGAGAGAGCGAGAGACAGAGTTCCAGAAAAATGCGGGCACCACTAGATTTTTAATAAACAGAGGGTCACTGAGATAGATGGAAAAAAGGAAAAAAGAGAAGACTCACTTGTTCGGGGATACATGTATAAATTCAGAATCATCAAGTCGTTGTTTGCCTTGACAAAGAAACAAACAAAAGAAGAAAAAAATCAATTCACTAGTGTTTAAATCTTTTTCAGCTTAGCAGCAAAAGAGTGTTGTTGACAACAAAACAGTGTTGTTGACTAGATCTAAGTCAGTTTATTAATCCGACTGGTGATAATTAACTGTGTCAAATGCAAAGTTATATAATCATACTCATACTTTAATACTATATAGGCTATACAGTGGAATCTCCCTTATAAGACCTTCAAAAATCATCCAAAATGAGGTCTTATAAGGGAGGGGTCTTATAAGGGAAGTAATTTTAATACTTACTAAGTTACAAAGGGCAATGTCTCAGAGAAGTAGGTATCTTATATGGGAGGGAGTCTTATATTTAAGTTATAATGGGAGATCTCATTAGGAAGGTTCCACTGTATTATAAATCTAATTCTAATTCTATATTCTTCTTAGGCCTCCCAGGGACCCCCATTTGGGGGTCTATGAAGCACTAACATTCTAAAGGACCTCTAAAAGAATGTGCAGGGGGTCCCAGGGATGCACTAGAAACATTCTTTTTAGCATTCGCTATGCCACTGGGACCCTCTATCCCGCCTCTAGGACCCTCTATACTGTAAGTGAAGGAGTCTCTGGGACCCCTTGTTTTGCTGGAAGATTGGGAGCCCTGCAGTTCTTCTTCTGATTTGTTGCTAAAGTCAACTTTGACCATTATTGCAACTGAAAAGGGCGAAGAGGTCGAAGGAGAGAAAACAAAAAGACAGAGAAAGAAAGAGAGTGAAAGAGAAAGAGAGAGAGAGTGTTGGTGGGTAGACAGCCAGACAACCGGCCAGACAGGGACCGATCAGCGGTACCCAGCATGATGCCGGCCCAACCACTGCCTGTCGCATGAAAATAGGTAGCTCGTAAAAATAAGTAGCTTGCTACCTATGACAGTGTGTATTTGCGACATTGAGCATGAACCACAAATTTCACTTTTTTCTAGGGTTAGGGATAGGGTTAGGGTTAGGGTTAGGGTTAGTTAAATGGTTAAATTACAAAAAAAGTGAAATTTGTGGTTGTCGCAAATACAGACTCTCATAGTAGCGAGCTACTTATTTTTACGAGCTACCTATTTTCATGCGACACTGCCTACCCGAGGGTCTGATGTTTGCTTAGTGCTCTGCCAACAGCCTTCTGAAGAAGGCTTTGGCAGAAGGGGCCTGAACGGTCTCTGGGTGTAGGGCGTTCCATTCTCTGATGGTGCGGGGGAAGAAAGAGGCACTGCTAGGTGCGGCAGGGAATTCTGCAGAATCTATCTCATAAAATTATTATCCTTCTACATAGCAAACGGAGTATAAAAAAATACTTAAATTATTCCTGACTAATCTTGGGCTCTATCTTTTCCCCATATATCTCATCAGTTCACTTTCTACCCCTATCTTTGCTGAACTTACTTTCTTTCTTTTTCGTACTACCCCCTAGTAAAGTGCAGCAGAATCTTCAACATTGGCTGCCTAAGATGAAGAAGCGAAGAAGAAGATAATTGCTCACTGCATCCTCTTCTTGACCTTGCAGCTAAGGTCTACGTACAGATCTCCGTGTCTGACATGGAGCTGACCTTTGATGATTTTATAGAACGTTGTGAGTCTTGTGGCAGTTCTTTCTTGCAGCTGGGCCACTCCAATTGCGACATTCACAAATTTCACTTTTTCCGTACTTGAACCATTTACCTAACCCTAACCCTATCCCACGGAAAAAGTGAAATTTGTGGTTCATGCTCAATGTCGCAAATACACACTCTCATAGTAGCGAGCGACAGATTTGCACGAGCAACAGATTTGCACGCGACAAGCATGGCAGTCACGGCGAGTCACGCTAGATCATCTAGACTGTGGGGTGGTAGTCATGTTTTAAAACATGCATTTAGTAGGTTGGACCGCTGCTTCCCATGCATTCATCATGAAGCGTCTTCGTTGGACTGCCTCAATCATCAATGTCTTTGGTCAAATGGTGTTCCTTTGCGCAGTGGGATCCCACACGCTAAACTGAGAACTGCATACTCGAGGTGGGGCCGGACAAGACTTTTGTAGGCCTGTTCCTTGGTTGGTCTTGAAGGACCTTCTGATGAAGCCGAGGTCGGAGGGTGTTGGCTTTTAGTTTTACCCAGTGGGTAATATATTATATACCCACAATCTCAGAATTTCAATCTGACACAATCACTGCATGAGTGAATCACTCAATCAATGTATCAATTACATTTACTTAGTAAATTTAAATTATTAAATAAATATTATCTATCCAGTATCCTACACATCGAACAACAATTACAATGCTGTCAACTTGCTTCAACATTTCAAAACTTTACCATATAAATGTATCTCATTTTCCGCTTTCATTTTCTAAAATGTATAGATCTAACCGCCTCATCGTCCACGTCGATTCTCGCACATTGACGTCACAACTAACGTCATGAAACCTTGACCCCAAACCTAGTCGCCAAATTCAAAATGTCGAAAAGCTCTCCTTTTTTGTGCGCTCCGCAAAGCGATTATGCACATGTAATTTAAATGTGCATTATTAAATGCACTATGCCAATCAACACTCCACACCAGAGCGCATAATATGCATTATTTACCTAATTAGAAATGCGTCTTTAGCCATTACTCTAGGGCGAATCATACATAGGCCTACTTACCTTTTTGGCTCCCTCGTGTCAACGTACTTCTTCAGTTGCCGGGTCTCTGTCATGTGTGTGTCTGTCTATCTGTCTGTGTGGCCGTCTGTGACAACTTTAACGTTGGCTTTTTCTCAGTATCTAAAAGGCGTTCATCGATCAAACTGTGCACACATATAGATGTCTATGCAAGCTTTCAAACAATAATGATTAATTCGAAGCAAAGCACCCCAACGCCCGTATAAAACGCTGTACAATATTTCAATTTATTATTTTACTAGTACAAGCAACCATGGACTGACAACTGTGTAAAAAATCTCCTCAATAATGATTAGTGAGGATTAAAAAAAAAATTTAAGTGAGGATAATTAAATACTTAAAAGAACACCGTAAACAGATAACATTGTAGATTAGTGGGTTAGAGAGTATTCAAAAGGCAACATGAGAGTCATCAACAGTGAAATCCTCGATAGCATTGCATAGAGCGTCTGTCCGTCATGCAAATGATTCCGGGTTCGATTCTCGGCAAAGGCACTTTTTTTATTTTTTTTATTTTTTTGTTGTATCCATTAACGATGTTTACGACCCTCAATCTCAAAGTCATTTCTTGGCAATTTTGTACTTTAACCCCCATCCTCATGTCTATATGACCCTCAATCTCAAAGTCATTTTTTTTGTTGCAATCTCAAGCTATACTTAAACATCCCCCCTCATGTTTACGACCCTCAATCTCAAAGTCATTATTTGTTGACAATCTTGTACTTAAAGAAGCACGTCCAATAAAATTTCTTTCTGAAACAAAATAGTAAATAGAAAGCCAATGGAAAACATAGGTACAGACACACCTTCTCTCTCTCTCTCTCTCTCTCTCTCTCTCTCTCTCTCTCTCTCTCTCTCTCTCTCTCTATCTCTCTATCTCTCTCTCTCTCTCTCTCTCTCTCTCGTCTCTCTCTCTCTCTCTCTCTCTCTCTCTCTCTCTCTCTCTCCACGCACGCGACCCACGAGCCACGTACGCGCACTTTCCTGGAATTTTTTTGGATTACGAGGTCAACCTCGTGAATGAGCAATCCGCCGTCTCGAGTCCCTTCACGATCTTAAAGAGTCGGTTATTTTAACAATGGAAACATGCAGCGTGGAACAGCGTGTGTCATCCTCTAAATTAAAAGGACATTTCACAAAACATTTGCCTTCAAATTTTCAGAACTTGACTTCGTACCACTATTGGAAAGTATGACTCTACACTACATGGCTTACAGTCATCATTCTCAAGACATGTGCAAGTATTCATTGTATAATTAGATCAGCGACGGTTACACAATGTTTCATTTAAATAAAAACAACAACACAAAAGTCGGGTTAACTAGCAATAGTATTACATGATTTGCCATGGGTGAAGTGAAGTGAAGGGCATTATTCATTGTGATTGGTTTATCGCTATCTGTAATGATATTCGTAGGGGGAAGACGGGGTAAAAAGCGCATGGGCGGGTAAGAAGCCCACCCCAATTATCTCATGAAATAAAGAAAATTTCAGTCAAATTTGCCCATGAGACGAATGCTAGACATTAACGCTCGTCTCATGGGCAAAATGAGACTGAAATTTGCTTCATTTCATGAGATAATTGGGGTGGGCTTCTTACCCGCCCATGCGCTTTTTACCCCGTCTTCCCCTAGTCATAAGAGAATCATATTCACTGGCAGTGTATTTTGTATGGCTTGATATTTAGTGATACTAACATAATAAGCATTATTGCTGGGACAGTGGCGACAATTCTGCCAAGTTTCAATAAGATCTTGTTTCACGGCTTGTTTTGTCCCTACTCTACTACTACTACTACAAGATTGGCTCTACTCTGGATACATACGGACAGACAGGACCAACAGCAGGCAGACAGACTCTCAAACAGAGAACACAGTACAACACACACACATGTGCATGTGTGTCTGTGTTGGTTGTGGTATATTATGCTTGTGCTAGCGAATTTATTGGGGTTTTTTAAAAATAATTTATTTATTTTATAATTGTAAACGTCTAGGGCATTCATTTGATTAGGCATTATATAAATGTTCATAATAATAATAATAATAATAATGATAGAGGTTCAAGTGCTCCACACACAAAAAGCAACACTGAAAAAATAGAAAATGGTTCCGAGAAATGCCAGTGCTGCAGAGATCATCCAAGTTGTCGTGTGAATCCCACCCACATGGCAAGTCAGCCAACACCCAATGGTAAACGAGGTTGACTGCGCTGCCCTGCTGTTGTCTGCCACCCAACAGCCCTCAAGAGCGTCTGCCACCCCACTCTCGGGATCCGAATGTTAGTAGACGCGCGAAGTTTTACGTCCTCTCGGCAAAGCCATACAGGACTGTAAATGGACCTGCAGGCACGGATCCTATAATTATACTCAATGTAGTGTCCATGCTGCAGGTTAGTGGACCTGCCAGACAGGCGTTTTATCAAAGACTGTATAGGGGAAGACGGCCGGACTACTTAAGAGTTACTGCGAACCGGGCTGATAGAGTTATCGTTAGTGGGGACGTGACACCATTCACAGCGGCGGCTATCCAAAAACTCAGACTGGAATTTGAACGGAGAATTCAACTGGCCTATCGACGTGTAAATGTGTCACGTTTAAAAGGGACATAACCAGTGTTTCTGTCCTCACTACTCATATAGGGAAAAGAGACCGGATGCTTATCTTCCCCTATACAGTCTTTGGTTTTATAGGTCAGGTCAGGTCAGGTAGTTAGGACATTAGGCCTCGCGGCCTCTTCACTGTCCTGTCATTTTTGTTTGAACTTTTGCACAGCTGAGAGGATTTTGTATTTTGTTTTCGGCAAATCTGCCTTTTAGTCATGCTCATATTGAAGTTTTGATATGTTGGTGTATCCACCAAGGAGGTTTTTGAATTGTGTTAGATTCTGTGCTCGTTTAATATGTGCAGGAAGAGTATTCCAAAACTTTGTTACTCTGTTAGAAAATAAAAAATTTCTATTAGTTCGGCTATACTGGGTTAGTATTTTTAAATCACTGTTACGGGTTCTTGAGTCAGTTGTTAGCTGGAACAAAGATTTATTAGTATTGTTATCACTGTGAAAATTTTTGTATGTGTTTATCAGATCCCCACGAATTCTTCTGTATTTCAGAGATGGTAATTTCAACTTTCTTAGTCTGTGTTCGTAATCAAGGTGACTAACGCCTTTAATCAATTTTGTTGCTCGTCTTTGGACCCTTTCCAATGCTGCCGATTGCCTTTTTAAAAACGGACTCCAAACCTGATTTCCATACTCTAGATGAGGTCTGACCAAACTTTTATATAGTTTTAAAAATACTATATTATCTAACCCAATAAAACTTCTTCTAATTAGGCCCAGCATTTTGTTGCCTTTACCAATAGCCGTATTAATGTGGTTATCAAATGTTAATCCAGAGTCAAAGATGACTCCAAGATCCTTTTCCTCTTTGCAAGTTTTTAGAATATGTTTGTCGGTACCATGTGAGATTTCATAATTGCAACTTGGATTATTCTTTCCTAAATGCATCACCTTACATTTACTATCATTAAAATACAGATTGCTTATAGACTTGCTTGTTTATAGAAGAAGCAGTAGGAACTTAAGTTTGAAATGGAAGTGAATATTTTTCCATTGAAGAGGGGAAGAACGTATTCTTAGAGCACAGACCGGGGCAGTGGGTGGATGCCTCGTGCCTCCATACGGGGAGCTGGACGACCCCGCCCCCTCTACGAGTCTCTCCCCGTGGTCTTTCGTAAAAATAGTCCCCCCACCTTCTGGAAGTTGTGCTTGTAACTTCCTCTAATCTGCCACTCTATTTGACTCTGCCTTTTCCCATTTGCTTTCTATCATCTACTATATCTTTCTGACTTATTGGCCCATTCTCCTGCCTTTTTTCATAAAATCTTTTTCCTTTGAAATCGGAATATGTCGGCTGTAACCCGTGATAACTGAAAACCGGACACATACGTACCTTACGCTACCCATTATGGCCTGGGAATGGAAAAGAAGAAAAAGAAGAAGAGCACAGACGGCCAGAGAGGATCCCTTTTGCCCAGAGAGCAATCATTCATTGATTGTGTTATTTGTTTCACTCTCCCGGCGAGTGTCATTGTTGTATCAATTAAGTCAATGAGGCCCGTACTATGGTAGAGAATGACTAAGAAAAAGATGCTCAAGATTTATAAAGATGAAACAAATCACCGACTTACGAAAGTGTAAAGAGATATTTGATGGTCTTACAGTCTGTAACTTCTCGCATCAGTTTTCCCATTTCTTTGAAATTGCTTTGTTCCATTTCGTCTTCACACGTTATCATTTTATTTGGTAAAGGTAAAGATGTGCCACCCCCTCATGCATTTCTCGGTTAATTGTAATTTTTCCGTTTTTGCCTTTCTTACCATACATACAGCTGTATTTTAGGAACATTTTTAGCTAATAAACCTTTTTGGAATACTAACCCTATCCCTAAACCTACCCTATAAGACGGAAAAACGCAACGAACCACAACTGTGACAAATCGCGGTGTACTGCAGTACATAGTGGGGGGTAGGTTAGGTGTTAGGGCTAGGGTTAGTATTCCAAAAAGGTTATTAGCTAAAAATGTTCCTAAAATACAGCTTTATGTATGGTAAGAAAGGCAAAAAAACGGAAAAATACAATTAAGCGAGAAATGCAGGCTGGGTGGCACATCTGGACCTTTACCTTTTATATCTAAGACACGAGTGCCATTTCGCCTTATTCATTGGTTCTAACAGGATGCTTGTGTGGGGGTGTTTTATGTGGGTTGTGTGTGTCCGAGAGATAGGAAAAGAGAGATAGAGATAGAAAAAGCAAAAACTGAATGTGTATGCGTTGCGTTCATGTGTACACGAGTCTGTTGTCAAGCAATCAATGAATAAATCAATCTGTCCATGTGTGGTGTGTGAGAGAGAAGACAGACACAGAGACAAAGTGAGAGAAAGATAGAGAGAGACAGAATGAATATCAATGTGTGTTGGGTGTGAGAGAAACAGAAAGAGACAGAGACAAAAAAAAGTGAATGAGAGACAGAGCAAGAGTGTGTCTTGTGTTTTATTGAGTGCGTGAACAGGGCCGAAGAGAAAAGGGAGAGGAAGAGAGAGGGAAAAGGTGAAATGACACTGTGGATAAGGAGAATGTCTACCGTTTGACAACATCCCTGGTACTGACAACATCCCTGGTACTGACAACATTCCTGGTACCGCTCCAAAAAGGAGCATTTCTGGCCACAAAGCTAAATGGGAAAAGGTACTACGTTACCTTATAATGAAGCATGGCTATCAGTTTCATGGGTGCGACTACACAAAATGAAAAAAAACCTGAAAGGTCGGGGTCCAGGGGGTAATGTTCCCCCCCTGCAGCTGAAGCAAACAATTGATTTATTGAAGGTACAGTGGGAATCCGCTTTAAGCGGCCCACTTTAGGGACCAAGAAAAATATGGCAGATAAAGCGAATCGGCCGATAAAACGAACACCGAGATACTGTATGCCGCAATTATGCAAATCAAAAGCAATGACGTCAAAATTAAATGTTGCAGATCAAATTCAAATTCTTTCCCTTTTTTGCTGAGGGAGTGGTTGTGTGTGTGTGTAGTGTGTGTGTGTTTGTTTATTAATCCGACAACTTGACAGAAGCATGAGTAAAAGACAATGATTTTGTTTTCTCGAGTGATTTTAGCGCCATTGCAGGGTCTTTCAATTGACAACAGCCCACCTTCCAACTTAACACTCAACCATTGTAAACGTCAAAAGCGTGTGTTGTCAGATTGTCTGCCTCTGTTGTTTTCCCTCTCAAAAAAGGGGTAAAGAGGAAAAATTATAGAGAAAAAATGTGGCAAATAAAGCGAAATTGAAGATTTCAGCATTGGCCATAAAAACGAACAAAATAACCCATACTTAAGAAGAAAAAATTCCGTTCCAGAGGAAACTGGCCAATTAAGCAGCTTTGGACGATTATCCGATGGCCAAATAAACGGATTCCACTGTAGTGAACAAATTTAAAGAGAAAAGAAATTCCTTTTCTGTTAAAATTAAAAAAACAGGACATCCTTGTGATACCAGGAAAAGTTGTGACAAAGATTAATAAACATTCTGCAAATTACCCATTTACAAACTGAAATTCTAGCATTCTAGACTCTCTCTCTCTCTCTCCTCTCTTATACAAACGACGAGTGATTTTCTTGGAAATTTGAATAATTTCCCCAGCTTTATGCACAAAACACAATGGAGTTTTTCAGGTCTATCTACTAAACTTTCATTTATGGCATTATATTACAGAATGCTATGTTTTCTTTTCACAAAACAAAATATGACACCACAAATACACCAGATCTATTATTGCACTTGGAAAAAAAAAGAGATTCACATTCAGTATCTAGTTAACAGATAATGAGATTACATATATGTCTATCTGAGTACTTCTCTCTATACAGCAACTGTCCAAAATCTATACACTGGATAATAAAGCATCAGCTGTAAACACGGTATAGTGTAAACACCTTAACGTATATCAGTCCAAGTTTAAGCAATTGATGTGGTTGTTACATGGTTACTTTATCAATCACCAATTAAGAAGCATAATACATAATTTTGCAAAGCAGCAAACAAACAGAATAATCGACATGACAAATCTGCAAATTAAAAAAAGGCATTTTATATAATGCATAAAGCGAGCGACAGACTATGTGACTGCTTCATAATATGACGCAATCAGGTCGTGATGTTTCACATCATTTGCATACTATCCTGCTTGATCAATCTGATCTCAGTTGGGCCCAGTCTGGTGGACAGGGGACGGAATAGCGGGGCGGGTTCTAAATTTTACTGAGCGAGTTCTGATGGCTTGTGACTTCTTCTGTGCGTGAAACAAAAGGTAGCATAGTCTGTATCCAGCTTAAGAGGACACAAAAAGAAAGGACAGTCGAACATTTGTAAAAAAAAAGAAGAAAAAATCCTTTGAAAATACAAAAAAGAGGGGAAAATAAAAAGCAAATGGGCGGGAAGTAATTACACTTCTCAAACATAACATGGAATCCATGGTAATGTACAATTCCTCAAACTATACGACCGCTTTTTGCAAACGAAACGAAAACGAACATGCTTTTGATAAAATGACGTTGAAATGCTCTATGCAATAAATGGTATAATTTACTGCAACCAAACACACGTTGTTCCCAATGGCCAAGGGAAATAACTTCTATAAACATTTAAGATTATAGCATTCGCAATAGGACTCGTTATATTCACAGAACAGTATTAATAAACAAAACAGCAACGACAACACAATTATTAGTTTCCAAGGAACTATCGTTTTTGTCTGGTCCGTGCCCATTCGTGGCAGTGTCTGATCATCCGTGCAGACACCAAACCCAGATAAGCATGCGAGGGAAACCTTTGCACCCGTTCTGGTCCAGCCTTATTTTTGTTCCTTTCGACAGCAGGCTAAATATATTGACTCATGGAAATTTAATCTTCGTTAGGTAGTTTTTTAGTTAAAGGGTGGGGGAACAAATTTGCTGTAACTCCCTTGGCCAAATAATCTTTATATGCATTCAGTCAAAAATTGTCTTGGTCGAGTATTATCCTTTATGCAAGTTAATCTTACTGTTTGCTTTTAATTTATGAATAGTGCATTTAACTAAAGGGCTATCTTTATTAGTTTTAACTTTTGTGTGTGTGTGGTGTGTGTGTGGTGTGTGTGGTGGGTGTGTTGTGTGTCCCTGTTTAACTGTCATTGCTTCCATGTTATCTACTTGTGCCTATTGTTTGTGTAGAATTGTCTTCTTCAATGTATGTTGTGTAACTGACCAGTTAATGAAATGTTTTTATTATTTTATTCTGTATTTAATGCGCAAGCTGGCAACACATTTATTTGTTTGTTTGAAGTTAATAAATTTGATTGACTGATTGATTGATTGCTATCGGTGGTCAACTTTGGTTTTAATCACACTGATAAGGTCTTATAGCACTTGCATTTAGCTTCAGGCACAGGTTACAACTGGCTAAAACTACTACCCAGGGCGGTAGTATGATAGCATGAGATAGCTGAGACTTAATTAGAAGAGATTCCACTGTCCTATAGGCATGTTAATAGGACTTGTGGAAGGTTCTAAGTTAGCATCATGCTAAGGTCTAATGGTAGTGTCGACATGAATACCGTCCCAGTGTATTATGATGTGTGTAATCATGACCAAAAGGAATGCAAAAAAGGACAACAATATTATATGTACAACCACTGTGTGGTTAAATATTTTCTACCATTGTTAACGATGGAATATCAAATTCAGAGTTGGCTATAGTTATTAGACAGTTATTGCCGGTTACGGCAGGTGGACAACATTGGTAGAAGAAGAAGAGTTAATAAAATACAGATAATGCACAACCAGTAATATATCATTGATAGACGCAGAATTCAAAAAGGAGAGAGGGTGATGTTTTAGAAGAGACATGTTCGAACTTAGAGAGCTTCCATCTCGATAGTGCTTTTGTCACCAAAAGAATAAGAATTTTAAGAATATGCAGCTGTTTAGCAAATTTGACCAGAGCATTAATTTCATCACTGATATCCAATATACAAGATGTGAGTGCCATTTACAGTAATGTACATTTGCCAGCAGTTAAAAACACAACGTCAACAACAACAAAAAACAACTTGAAATTGCTGCAGCTTCTGCAAATAACTGTAGGCCTGGTAAAGAGCACACATTAACAATATGCGTCAAAGTCACAAACAGTTTCAGCTACCTTTGATTCAGAATGACATAAAGGCCTAAGAAACGCCATAACACAGGCAGCAAAAGAGGATCCTCATTTCTGATGTCTACAACCACCAAAAGTCAGTCAATCTGTCATGTTTTCAGTTGAAAGAAGTCTTAATTCTCTTGGAATGACAAGTTACAAGTTGTAATCCAGTAGTTCCCCCAGCATATCTGTGCGTCACGGTTGGATTTTGGTAGTTCATAGTATAGGGGCGTCTCTGTGAAATTCGGTCGTTCTCCACTTGGAGAGAGCGTCGCAGCTAATCGCGCCACGCGCATTTTTTTGTTGTTGCATGCAATTTTTGTGTGGACTGATGAGGAGGAAATGGGAGGTGGTGGTTTTAAATACAGATCCAAATGACAACTTTTTCTTTGCCACTGGGTTCAACGTGTACTAATTGCTTGGGCACAGGAGGACCTCGATCTCGTTCATCCGAACAGACCATAAGGCCTTTGTGCAAAGTGAGCAGGAAAATCCCCTATACTCCGAACTCGGGTTTATCGTATGCACGAGGCGATCGCGTTACCTCTGTGCCTCTCTACACTTTCTAAAAAAGATTTGAGGAGAAAGATTACTTATTTTCTTTTAGATTTACCAGAAAAAGAAGAAAGAAAGAAGAAGACGAAAGGAGTGAATCCAGGCACCCCGCGAGTAAATACCTATGCAAGGACCATAAAATTCCCCACCCAAGCACCCACCACGTGGGATACCTGGGGATTCTTTTTGTATAAATATGTTCCCCCCATTCTGGAAATTCTGTGCATGTAACTTCCTATAATCTGTCACTCTCTTTGACTCTGCCTTTTCCCCTTTTGTTTGCTTTTACTGTCGTCTACTAATCTTTCTGCCTTACCTACAGGTCCGTTCTCATTCTCCTGCCCTTTCTTTCAAGAAACATTTTCAAAAAAAGATTTCCTCCTCCAGCCGAAGTCCGACTTGCTGGGCTTAAACTATTTCTTAGTTATGCGCATAATGGTAGCATGACGCATCT
>CM065686.1:21559248-21591839 GCA_017654935.2 Phymorhynchus buccinoides
ATAGACATCCAAATGCTAGAAAAGAGTCTCCTTTGGCAATAACAATACACATCACAATAATGCTCGAAATAGGTCTACTTGCAATAAATAGACACATAGACATAACGCTAAAAATATTCTACTTTGCATAAATCATACACATACCATATGCTAGAAGAGGTCTCTTTGCAATAAACATACACATACATAATGCCTAGAAGAGGTCTACTTTGCATATCACATAACATAATTCTAGAAGAGGTCTACTTTGCAATACACATCCACATAACAATGATGCTAAAAAGGGTCTACTTTGCAATAAACATCAAATAAAATATGCTAAACATCACACACATCACGTTTGTAAACTCACAATAGCACTAAAGTGTGTCCACTGCCATATCGAACATGAGATAACATAATCCGGGCAAACGTGCCCAAAAGTGAGAATCTAAAAACACACAAAACATGCACATGTAACTAAAGGCGCGCCTAAAAAACCCGCGTTACAAACCTCGCTGTACCATGCCTGCGCACATGACATACTGTGCTCACACATGCATGCACATCACCCACATACCACATACATCACACACAGAGAATCAACACCACACACCACCACTACACACCCACACACACACATGCACGCACACACACACTTTATGCCTACAAACCAATCACATGCTAAGTATACAGTAGAACTTTGTCCAATAGTCTGCCTCAGAAATAAATCAAACGGAAAAAAAAACCCACCACACACACACACCAAAACAATAATCTTTACGGCTAATTGAACTTCATCTACGTATTATCATTTGTGAACATTCATCTAACACAATTTTTTATACATCTTTGATTTCAATTGTACCCAGCTACTTAAAACCTAATCAAGTCCTACTTGTTAACTTTTATAACCAAGGGTTTACAGAATATTGTCAAAGCATAGCTTTTACACATACGTTTAAGTTTCGACAAGGATACTGTCCATGCAAAACCTATACCTGATAAAGAAGAAAAGAAGAAGAAGAGAGAAGAGAAAGCCTAAGCATAAACGCATGGCATGTGTGTTCTGAACCGTGAATTGAAAGGAAACATCAATGTCTCCACATCGGACCTTCACTTTTATTCTTCTTTAAAGTATACGGAATATTCTTTAAACAAGGGCAACTTAAAATGGAATGCTAAGACTCCATCGCGATCAAGTTAAATTATATCCCTAGTTACGTCCTTAAATCATATTAAATGTTCAAACAGAAAACGTGTATTTTTTGTGTGTGTTTTTTGCTGTCCCATCTTCTGGCCTATAGTGTCGTTGCTCCCATCCGCTCTTTTCCGAGTCCAACTCGCGCCACACCCTGGCTTGTTCGGTTGCAGAATCTGAAACCAGCAGTCCAAGGGGAGCGACTCTATGTTAGGCCTCAGAGAGGCAACCTCCAAGGAGTCCTGCACTGCTGCTAGGTCACTTTGGTGGGTTCAGTGACCTGTATGCGAGGACACCACCCTCTAAGCCCCCACTGATGACAATAATGTCTTAGTCGCAGAGCCACGTGAATGAGTCTTCTTCCGGGTGAGCCACCTACGTCAGTCCAATGACAGCTCCCGCAGAACATTACTGTCCCCATGACTTTGACCCGACGCACCGATGGCATAGCTGGTTTGTAATCGAACTGAGGTCGCCATGACAGCAGGGCTGAAGTCCTAGAATTTAGAACTTTTGATTCTTTTGATCATTGATTGAAATGGGCGGTTGACATGATGCTGATGTCTATGAGTTCCGTATCAGTCTATGAGCTATTGGACGGTGCTGCATTCTACGCTTCCTTTCATAATGATATCCTTGGCGTTAACCAGGCCCGAGAACTACGAGAACCTGCAAGTGTTGGTCCATAATTAGAGCAACACTCTCAGAAAAAACGTTTTGCTGACGTTCGTTAAATTCGTTACGCGAGTGTTATGCTCTAATCTCTAAAGATCGGTTTCCTTAGTGTTAGTTTGTGACCACAACTACATTTGTTTCACAAGAATGACGAGAAACGTGCCAATACTCGTTCTGTTGTAAACATACTGCCGCTCTTTTGTAAACAGGAACAGGCATTGGCTAATTGTCCGTATTTTTCAGACTATAACTATACGGCGCCCCTTTTGTATAAAGCCCCCCCCAATTTTATCCACATTTTTAGATTTTGTTATCACATTTTCTTACTATTTTAGTTAGACACATTATAAGGGGCGCAGGGTCTCAGTCTGATAAAAAAATTATTAACCTTATAGTCCGGAATACGGTAAAGAATGCATACCAAGAGTGTAGACACATCCAAATAGTCATTGGAGGAGTGTGTGTGAGTGTTTGTTGTGGTGTGTGGGAGGGGTAAACTTTGAAAACATGAGTTCGTTGCCTAAATCTAACTCTTACAAACACATACGAATTAGATTACATACTATGACAGGAACTAAAGAGTTGCAGCTCTGGACTTTGTCCCCCAAGAACTCTCTCTTAATCGAACCATATAGGGGCACACCACCGCTGCAAAGCCAGAGAGAAAAAAAATTAACAAAAGGCAAGAGCCTTCAGGCTCACGCGCTTTGTGTTTTTGTTTGGGGATTTGGATCAAAATTCCGATTGTTGACTCCAAATACACTTCAAGGTCAAGGTCAGAAGGGTACAATTTCTTTTTTTCTTCTTCAAACATCGTTTGTTGATGATAAAACAGCAACATATAAATGCATTTGACCTGTGAGCATAGACATCATACATCTATTCTTTTGTTTGTAATTACAAAGACCAGACAGAGGACATAAATAATAAATCGTAAATAATCATTCAAAGAGACAAAGAATGCATTGGAGTTAAATGGTGAAGAGCGTCATAAAGACTGAATATATATTATGGTATCTGCGGCAGAGTCACTTATAATGGCAAGAAACATTTTATATGACAATTCATACACGAAAAGCAACACAATTCTTAGCCCGAGACTAGACTGGTTTTGTTAGTAATACTGACCAAACCCTAATAAGAGTCGAATCTAAAGGGGCCATTTCTATGCTAGAACGACTCCATGCGATATCCCTCTATAAAATTTTTAAGTGATTCTGTGCAGCGGTTCGTGGGATTTGGTAGAGAAAAACAAGGTCGTTCAAGGCCTCATGGTCCCGATTTCCTCGATACTTAGCATTCACATAATGAAGTTAACTAGTGTACCTCTTTCAATTTGGGGAATGTATCTGCCAGGATGTATAAAAGGTAGGCGCAAAACAAATAATTGATGATTTTCAAGGTCAAGGTTGAGTCAAGAGCTAAAAGTCACCCTGCATACCTTATCCCCGTAAAGCTAATGCATCACATCCACTGTTGGGGAACATAACCGTGAAAATGTGAAAGAAACATTTTCATGTTAGATTGTCAAGGTCAGGTCATTGGTTTCCATTTTAGGCAATACTTTATCTGAAGATTGCTGAACATCTATATGTGTATGCAAAATTTGAACAATGTATCACATAAGTTCAGGAAAAATTACAACAGACCCACACTCATATACATACACCCAGAAAAACCGATCGAACAGAAAATAATTATAACTCACTACGTTGACACGAGTGAGCCAAAAAACCAAGAGGAAGTGTTGGAATGGGGAGAAAAGAGAAGACGAGTTGGAAACGGAGGATAGAGAGGAAGAGGAGAGAGTCAGGCATGCAACAGACATAGAGTAAAGGCTCGGCTATACGTCAACTAAAATCGTATAACTTATGATATGATTCGACCATGTGTTCCTTGAAGAACACAATTGTGACTCGCGCTTCGAGACCATGTGTATCAATTCCCTGTCAGTCATACATTTCAGTATGACATGTCAGCCGAGTTTTTAAGACTAAGAGAAACAGAAAATATTCATGGTCCTTATATCA
Organism: Phymorhynchus buccinoides; assembly: GCA_017654935.2. Classification (NCBI taxonomy): domain Eukaryota; kingdom Metazoa; phylum Mollusca; class Gastropoda; order Neogastropoda; family Raphitomidae; genus Phymorhynchus; species Phymorhynchus buccinoides. The sequence goes on from CM065686.1 coordinate 21,563,134, forward strand.
CTAAAAGAATAATTGAGTCATTCTTTTACTTCCACGTATCCTCCCCCTCCCCCTCGTCTCTCTCAAGCCTTAAATATATACACACTACATACACACCCTTTCATAAGTAACACTTTAGCTTAATGGGGTTCATGCACACAGATACACAAATGTTACCATCACCAAAAAGGGGTCTGGAGGTGAAATGGCAGATTTTATTATTAGCATTTACATAATCTGCAAACATGTACCTTTCCTTTTGATATAGATTTATTGCTCTAACTACAAAAAATGAGGAAGTTTAGGGTGTTAAAGAGGGTAACCCTCCATCAATGGCCGTTTTGAGAAAACTGGGGGGTGGGTTGCAAAGATTTTTTACACACTAGGCCTATCACTAGTCACTGACTATTGTCGCAGTCGCCGATCGAGTCGAAGCCGGTTTTACAGTTTTTTGAGGCAGTCTCGGCACGGTCAGTTTCGTTTTCTCGTCGGAATCGTTGCGTTGAAATATTTTATTAACAATGCTCCAAGTTCTCCTTGATCGCGACTGGTAGTGTTGAAATGACCGAGTAATTGAGCACAAAATTCAATCTTTCGAAATGAGATCGTCTGCAATCATATGCCTGTTGCTTCGAAACTGCAAGCAGGAAAACAAGTTTTCTCCACTCTCGAACCAATCACGTTGCGCGTTGCCTTTCAGTAACTAAGACAGAGTCTATCCTACCTCTCATTGGGTCGAAGTTTCAATCTCTCCTCTGTGTTTACGTGCCTAATTTTGCCATACCATGCCCTTCTGATTGGTTGGATTTCAAAACGAGCACGCGAGCAAAGCAGTTAAGGTCACAAGCTTTCCAGAGATATATACATGATGGGGCCCGATCAGGGTTTCAGTTTAGCAGTTTTCAATCAAAATTTAGTCTTTAACAGCGATTAAAATAGATAATTGCCATGGGTAGGTCATTTAAATGTTTTTTTAAGCTTTACCATTTGAATTTCACTTAGTCCAATGCATGAAGTGCGTTTAATGTGGCAGAATCCATTCACGTGAACTCAAAATCCTACTTTTGACCCACTGAAAACTTTTTGTGCCTCTAACCACAACGCTGCTGCAGTTATACCGGTTCGTGATCGGGTCACAAATAGACACTCAATATATAGCACGCACCCACACAATCGAAGATTAGACACCACACACACACTCTCACACAACAACACTCTCTGACACACACCACATACTCACACACATCACAACACCACACACAGTTTTTTACCGATGGCTTGATAAAAAAGTATAGTATTTGCTTATTCATGTTCCTCTGAAAATAAAATTTTGACTTGACTTGACTTCACACACACACGACACAACATCTAAGCAGACACACACCACCACACACACACATACTGTCACGCACACACTGGGACACACATACCTGTAGAGCTGTGATAGCAAGCTTGGAAATCAAAATCATGAACTCACGACTCTGTCCAAGATAACCCGCCCTAAGTTCAAGACACACACAGAAGAAAGTGTTGCTGTTGTTGTTGTTGCTGTTGACGTACATGCTAAAAGGCATCCATGGGTCATCTCAACAGCCGGAGCCTCTTGAACACTCGGGTACATGCTCAGCTACGGGTGAATCATTACGTGTGTGACCGTGTTAGATCCCCTGCTACAATAGGCAGCCCCACTCCGTCTCGGGGATTTGGAGCTGGTGATGTTAAGGCTGGAGCTTGTCAGGGCATAGTACAAAGAACTCCGCTGTCAATGATGGAGTGATCGAACCCCAGCCTGCCCTTTCTTTTAAGTTCACGGATATTTGACTGACATTTGAGTACTTCCATAGGGGGCTTAAAGCAGCCTGACCCATGCACTTTACGCATGTGAAACCCCACGCAGCGAACAGGTCATAAGAGTAGGGAAGTCCCCTGCTGCCTGTTATGAATCAATGTGATAAGTAAAAGTTCCCTGATCCATTGGTCCCCCCAAACGATCTCTGTCTACCTAAAAAATACACCAGACCTACCATACCATACATACTCATACCATGCCTATCATACCATGCATCATCCCTGCCATTCTACCATGCCATATCATACCCATGCCATACCATACCATCTCTACCATGCAATATCATACCATGCCATATCATCCATATCATACCATGCCATATCATACCATCATATCATCCATGCCATATCATAACCATGCCTATCATACCATGCCATATCATACCATTCAATATCATCCATATCATACCATATAATACCATGCCATATCATACGCATGCATATCATACCATCTACCAGACCATACCATGCATAACAGATGACAAAAATTATAAAAAACCGCATTCATGCACTTGGCACAATCAAACACGCGTGCGAGCACTACCACACACCCACATATCCCAACAACCACACAAAGCATCACACATACACCACTACACACACGCTTGCAACCACGCACCCGCACACATCATAGACTGCATACACTTCGTTATTCATTAGTATTTCTTACTCTTATCTGTTAGTATTATTAGGTACACACTTGGTTCTTAATGACACGCAATGATTAAAGTCAAAATGTTACAGTTAGTCGATACTTTCACCACGTATACGGCATTTCATAAAGTAAATCGTCTACATGTAAACAGGCGCGCTGAGCAAAAAGTAAAAACTCTCGCATTGAAAATTAAAAATTAAAAAAACAACCATCGTACATGTCGGTCACTTGGTCGATCTTACTGCCTATATGTCTCATGTGAGTTGGAAGGCTCTTTGTTAAGAACAGAAGTTTTCTTTCCGACCTAGCAACTGCCCCAAATTGAATATAACTAGATAGTAGATGATCCCCCACAAGCACACTCTCTCTCTCTCTCTCCTGTAATCCTCTCTCTTCTCTCTCCTCTTTCTTACTATTGAAGCCTAGACATTTTCTAATGGTTAATTCTACAGTGGATCCCCTTTTGCAACACCCCCACCCTTCCCCCTTATAAGACTCCACTCCCTTGTAAGACTACTTCCTCTGACATTGCCCTTTTTATATTAAACCCCGTGACGCGCCACGTTACGTCCCTTGGTTTTTTCTGGGTCGCTGGCCCGCATCGAAATACCCTAATACCCCTATTCTAAATTGATGCTTCTCTTTAAACTGACTTTAGCTTCATTGGTGACTTTATATGGGAGTCTGACTTGGTTCAAAACAGATTTCTTTCCAGTTATCAAGGGAAAAACACGTGATCGGGGCTCTTTAATTATCACTTTACTCCCTTGTACAACCTCACTCCTCATTTTGGATGATTTTTGAGGTCTATTGTAAGGAGGTCCAACTGCATCACCAATATATTGCTATGTACAGCTGCTGCGCCGTGAAGAACGTATAATATCAAGTATATATCAAATATGATCACATGCTACTGCGTTTAATAAAGAGTACTTTTATTGTCTGATCCTTTTCTATGTGTGACCAGACCACGAAGGGACTCAGTGTCCATTCTGAGCATTCTGAGAGATTATGCATTTCAAAACTCTCAGACAATTCGCTTTCTACAAAATACAGAACCATTCTTTAATCTTTTCCGTTCCAGAGTTGGAGCATTAGATTAGTAGGGTGTAGAGCATTGGTGTCATGAGAAAATACAATCTAAAGTCTAGCCTGGATGAGAAAAAGTAATGATCCTCTCATGTTAAAACTTATAAAAACAATTAAAGTACCATATTAAAGTCCATCCTTTATATATAAAGATAAGATGTTAAGAACACGAAAACACCCATTAATCAAATTGACAAATAAGGACCATTTTGACTTTCCATCCTGTTTTGTGAGAACTAGCCCAGCGCTTATGTCCCTTTCTATGGTGCTGGGTCACGAGCGTGTGCATTGCATCTCTAGTTCATAGGCCAAAGGTCTGCATCATAAACATTGTGCTCTCTCTCTCTATATATATTCACGACACACACACACACTGCACATAGCCACTCTCTGTCTTTCTTTCCTCTGTCCGTCATCACTCACACCACTCCCATCTCATCCAACCCCCTCCCCTCCCCACCGCACCAACCACCGTGTTATCTCCTGGCCATCTCTCCATACTTCTCCCCTTCTCTTCTCGTATTTCTATCTGAAAGTGTGTGTGTGTGTGTGTGTGTGTGCGCGCGATCATGCATGCGCACACGCGCGTGGTGTGTGGTGTTTTATACTGATAAACACATACTGCCACGCTCGCATTTCACACATTGACTGACTCACGATCGCGCATGCACACCACACACACTCTCGTCTCTTACCATGATGTAGCATTTTCATTGAGTGAATTGACACATTTGTCTAACGCACCACAGGCACACATAAAACACCTGCAGACGGAGAGTCCTATCTTCATCACCCATTGCCCACTACATAAACATTTGAAACAAAGAAAGTGATAGCTGCTTAAATTTAAGTAGTGACGAGCCCGATAGACTGGCAACCACAACGAAAGAAAAGCGTTAAAATTCGAATGAACATTTTATATTATCGTGAACTTTCGTTTATAAGAAAATTGCCTTCATGCCTAGCTGACGACCCCAGCCCTTCCAAGATTCTCTCTCCCGTGGGGATACCGGGGGTCTAAAATTTCCCCACCTTCTGGAAGTTCTGTTGCTGTAACTTCCTCTAATCTCCACTCCTCTTTGGACTCTGACTTTTTTTTTGCTTTCTGTCATCTGCTATCTTCTCCTGCCTTTAAAAAAAAAATCTTTTGAAAATATTTTTTCTCCTTTAAAGACCCACCACGTCATCATGCAAAATCATGGTTTTCATGTGTTTTCCTTCTTATAGCTGGTAAAAATCTTAAGAACCTTCCAAGCATAATAGGGAATGTGACGCTTGACATAGGGGTCTGTGTCGGCTGTATATATGCAGTGGGAGACCAGTGAAAATTAAAACCAGACACATATTACCTTAGTGCATTATGGCCATATGGCCTGGAACGGCAGAAGAAGCAGAAGAAAAAAAAAGAAGAAGAAGAAGAAAAGTTACTAATATTCTGGATCCTGCTGCATGGTATCTAAGACCCCGCCCCCCAAAAAAGAAAAGAAAAAAAAGAAGTGTTATTGTATGACCGCGTTGCTGTTTCATGCATAACATTTTTTGTCGAACAAATATTAGAGCGTTTATAGAACTCCCTGGAGTCCTTTTACCAGGGCAAGCCAACACAACATAAGAACTGTTGCTACATTTGTATAAAACAAAATCATAGTGAAAACAAGCATACGGTAATGCGCATAATCATTATGTGCGAGCGAAATGGGTGTTTTTACTTTCCTCTTGGTCGAATCGACACATTGGACATTTGTAAATACAATATGTGTGAACCATACGGAGGCAATGCCCGGAGGCGTACGACAACCAGTAAAGTCACGATTTTTTTTAATTAATACAGATAGCTGTAGCGGTGACCACGCCTCGGTTAACCTCATCGGCTATGCACCGCACAAGTAATACACATATGGTGCTTGTAAATTAAGCTTAAGTCCTCTCGACTCTGGAAGGCACATATGGGACATGATTAAACCTTGGTGCCAAAATATCTTTTCAATATTCTAGCCATTTTGTGTCCACAAAACTCTGGTTAATCTACAACAATAAAACCAATTGTTCTTGTTCTTGCCCCCAGCCCGATTATGATGTCTTATACATGGCTGGTAGGCATGCCCTAACACACTATCATACAATTTTAAATTTGAAAGTACTGTATGTACCGTGTAACCTCCCTTATCAGACTTCCTCCCACATATCAACCTACTTTCCGAGACATTGCCCTTCTTCGTCAAGTTATGAAAATTACCTCCCTTATAAGTCCTCTTCTTCTTTCCTTCGTTGCTCAACGGTTTTTCCTGTCAATATGAGTGCAGATGCGTCATGCTGCCGTTATGCGCCTAAGTAATAAATAATTGTCCCTTAGCATTCCGACTTCCGGCTTGGAAGAAATCTTGTTTGAAAGTGTTTATTGAAAAACACTGCGGTAGCAACAGATAGTAAATGACAGCAAGCAAAGTGAAAAGGCAGAGTAGAGAGAGGACAGTTTAGAGGAAGTTACAAGCACAAATTCCAGAAGGTGGGGAACTATTGTATACAAGACCCCCCCCGTATCCCCCTTATAATACCTCATTTTTGGAATGGTTTTTCTGAAGGTTGTATAAGGGAGGTTCCACTAATGAAATATTGCCTTCCTGGCATATTCATTAGTTGAACTCCCTATCAACCTTCAAAAACCATCCACAATGAGGTCTTATAGGGGGATACCGTGGGGGGTCTTTTGTATAACATAGTTCCCCACCTTCTGGAGTTCGGTGCGTGTAACTTCCTCTAACTGTCCCTCTCTTTGACTCTGCTTTTCACTTTGCTTGCTGTCATTTACTATCTGTCTGCCTTACCAGCAGTGTTTTTCATAACACTTTCAAAAAGATTTCCTCCAGCCGAAGTCGGACTGCTGGCCTAATTATTTCTTACTTAGGCGCATACGGCAGCAATGCGCCATCTGCACTCATCTATGACAGGAAACGCGTCTGAGCAATCGAAGAATAAAAAAAAAAGAAGAAGTAGGACCCTTTATAAGGGATGTAATTTTACTACTTTGCGAAGAGGGCAATGTCTTCGGAAAGTAGGTCTGATATGTGGGAGGGAGTCTTATGTTAGGAGTGAGTTTCACTGTACATACAGTATTTCAATTTTAATTATGTATGATAGTGCTGTTAGGCATGCCTACCTAGGCCATGTACGACATCATAATCTGGGATGGGGTGCAAGAACAAGAAACAATTGTTTTTATGTTGTAAGAAAACCAGAGGTGTTGTGGACACAATGGCTAGAAAATATTGAAGAATTTGCACACCATATGGTTTTAATCATGTCCCATATTTGCCTTCCCAGGTCGAGAGGACTTAAGCTAAATTTACAATGCACCATATGGTTATTCTTGTGGCGGTGCATAGCCGATGAGGTTTAACCAGGCGTGGTCACACGCTACAGCTGATCTGTATTATATAAAAAAAATCGTGACGTTACTGGTTTCGTACTGCCATCCGGTCATGCCTCCAGTATTGTTCCCACCATAATTTGTATTTACAAATGTCCGCATAATGTGTCTTATTCAGACCAAGAGGACGTAAAAACACATTTTCGCTCGCCACCATAATTATAAAATTTGGTTTTAAACCCCCGTTTTTTTTTTATGCTTGTTTCACTATAGTATTTGTTTTATATCAACTGATTAGCAACAGTTCTTTGTTGTTGTGGCTGGCTGCTAAAAGACTCAGGAGTTCTATACACCGCCTCTAATATTGTTCGACAAAAATGTTATGAATGAAACAGAATCGGGTCAGACAATACACATTCTTTTTTTTCTTTTCTTTTTTGGGGGGGAGGGTGGGTTTAGATACATTGGCAAGCAGGTATCCAGGAATATTTATGAACTTTTCTTTCTTCTTTCTCTTCTTTCGTTCTTCTCTTCTGCGTTCCGTGGCCATAGTTGGCCCATAAATGCGCTAAGGTACATATGTGTATGGTTATTCAATTTTCACTTGGTCTCCCCACTGCCTATATACAGCCGACACAGACCCCCTATGTCCACGTGTCACATTCCCTCTTATGCTTGGAAGGTTTCTTAAGATTTCTTACCAGCTATAAGAAGAAACAAAACACATTGAAACCCGTGATTTTGACAATGTGACGTGGTGGGTCTTTAAAGGAGAAAAAATATTTTCAAAGATTTTTTTTTTTAAAGGCAGGAGAAGATAGCAGATGACAGAAAGCCAAAAAAAAGTCAGAGTCAAAGAGAGTGGCAGGATTAGAGGAAGTTACAAGCAACAAAAAACTCAGAACTTCCAGAAGGTGGGGGAACTATTTTATATGACCCCCCCCCCCCCGGTATCCCCACGGGGAGAGACTCGTGGAAGGGCGGGGTCGTCCAGCTAGGCATGAGGCAACTTTTCTTATAAACGAAAGTCATCGATAAATAAAGTTATTCGAATTTTAACGCTTTTCTTTCGTGTGGTTTGCCAGTTTATCGAGCTCGTCACTACTTAAATTGTGCAGCAGCTCTCACTTTGCTTTTGTCTTCAAATGTTTATTTAGTGGGCAATGGGTGTGATGAATGATAGTGTACATCTCCGTCTGCAGGTGTTTGATGTGCTGCCTGTGGTGCGTAGAGAAATGTGTCAAGTACCTCAATGAACATGCCTACATCATGGTAAGAGAGAGAGTGTTGGGTGTGTGTGTGTTGTGTGTGTGTCAAAGTCAAAGTCAACATTTTTTTAGTTTCAAAAGGAGTACATTGAATATACGCAATGATGTTTGCTTGTTTACATCAAGCCATATATAACACAATGAAATAAATGAATGACGAGGAAAGAGCATGCAATCAAAATTAAAAAAAAGTGTGTATGTGTGTGTGTGTAGGGGGTGGTGTGTAGGGTGGATGCCTCGTTAGATGTATAGAGCGGAGGAAGCAGTCATAGTATGTTTGCAAAAGGCATCAATGTGTGAATGCGGAGAGGTGCGCAGTTAATGTGTAAAAAAACCCACATTTGCGCACGCATGCATAAACGCACGCACACACGCACGCACACACACACACACACACACACACACACACACACACACTTTCAGATAGAAATACAAAGAAGAGAAGGGGAATAAAGGTATGGGAGAGATGGCCAGAGATAACATCGGTGGTGCGTGGGTGGGGGAGGGGAGGGGGGTGGAGGAGATGGGGTGGGTGGGAGTGATGACGGGACAGAGAAAAGAAAGAAAGAGAGTAGGCTATGTGCGTGTGTGTGTGTGATAATATATATGAGAGAGAGCACAATGTTATTATGTCAGACCTTTGGCCTATGAACATAGGAGAATGCAATGCACACGTGTGACCCAGCACCATGAAAGGGACATTAAGTCGCTGGGCTAGTTTCTCACAACAGGATTGGAAAGTCAAAAATATCATTTATTTGTCAATGTTGAGTTATGGGTGTTTTCGTGTTCTCTAACATCTTATCTTTCATATTTATAAAGGATGGCCTTTAATATGGTCTCTTAATGGTCTTATAAGTGTTTTAAAATGAGTAGGTCAATACTTTTTCTTCAGCTAGGCTAGACTTTAGATTGTATTTTCTCATGATCACCAATGCTCTCACCCTACTAAATTTAAATGCTCATAACTCTGGAACGGAAAAAGATACAAGAATGGTTCTTGTATCATTAGAAAGAGAATTGTCTGAAGTTTTCAAATGCATAATTTTCTCAGAATGCTCAGTCTGACACTTGATGTCCCTTTCGTGGTGCTGGGTCACACATAGAAAAAGGATCAGACAATAAAATGTACTTCTTATATTACACGCAGTAGCATTTTATCATATTGTATATTATATTTGATATTATACGTTCTTCTCTTTTCTTCACGGCGCAGCAGATGTACATAGCAATATCTTTGGTGATGCAGTGGAACCTCCCTTGTAAGACCTTCAAAAATCATCCAAAATGAGGAGGGAGTTGTACAAGGGAGATAATTGATAATTTTAAAGAGCCCCCCGATCACGTGTTTTTCCTCTTATAACTGGAAAGAAATCTTGTTTTGACCAAGTCAGACTCCCATATAAAGTACCCCAAATTGAAAGCTACAAGTCAGTTTAAAGAGCAGCCTCAATTTGAATATGGGGTATTTCGATTGCGGGTCACAGCGACCCAGAAAAAACCAAGGGACGTAACCGTGGCGCGTCACGGGGTCTTTAATACTTAAAAGAAGGGCAATGTCAGAGAAGTAGGTCTTACAAGGGAGGGAGTCTTATAATGGGGAAGGGGGGGGGTGTCTTACAAAGGGGATTCCACTGTAGAATTAACATTAGAAAATTGTCTATGCTTCAATATGTAAAGAAAGAGGAGAGAGAGAGAGAGGATACAGAGAGAGAGAGAGAGAGTGTGTGTGGGGGGATCATCTACTATTCTAGTATATTCAATTTTTGGGGCAGATTGCTATGTTCGGAAGAAACTTCTGTTTCTCTACCAAAGATGCCTTCCAACTCCTCATGAGACATATAGTGCAGTAAGTAGACCAAGTTGACCGACATGTACGATGGTTTTTTTTTTAATTTTTAATTTTTCAATGCGAGAGCCTTTTTATTTTTTGCTCAGCTCGCCTTTTTCACATGTAGCCGTTTCTTTCTGAAATTGCCGTATCACGTGTTGAAAGTATCACCTAACTTGGTACCATTTTGCTTTTAATTCATTGGTGTCATAAGAACCAAAGTGTGTACCTAATAATACTAACAGTATAATGCGTAAGAATACTAATGATAATGAAGTGTATGCACGTCTTATGATGTGTGCGTGTGCGTGTGTGCAAGCGTGTGTGTATGTGTGTGTATGTGTGATGCTGTGTGTGTGTTGTGTGACTATGTGTGTGTGTGTGTGTGCTCGCACGCGTGTGCTTGTGCCTAAGTGCATGACTGCGTTTTTTTTATTTTGTCATCTTCGTTTATGTATGGTATGGTATGGTATGGTATGGTATGATATGGCATGATATGGTATGGTATGATATGGCATGGTATGATATGGCATGGTATGATATGGGCATGGTATGATATGCATGGTATGATATGCATGATATGATGATGGCATGGTATGATATGGCATGGTATGATATGGTATGATATGGCATGTATGTATGTTTATATATGGTATGGATATGGCATGGTATGATATGGCATGGTATGATATGGCATGGTATGATATGGCATGGTATGATATGGTATGGTATGGTATGGTATGATATAGCTATTATGGTATGGTATGTCTGGTGTTATTTTTTAGTTGCAGAGACTCGTTGGGGGGACAAATGGATTCAGGGAACGTTACTTATCAATTTGATTCATAACAGGCAGCAGGACTCTCCCTGCTCTTATCGACTTTTCACTGCCGTGGGGTTTTCACATGCGTAAAGTGCATGGGTCAGGCTTGCTTTAAGTCCCCTATGGAAGTACTCAAATTTCAGTTCAATATTCCTGTTGAACTTAAAAGAAAGGGCAAGGCTGGGGTTCGATCACTCACTCATTGACAGGCGGACGTCTCTTGTACTAGGCCCTGACAAGCTCCTAGCATAACATCACCAGTCTCCAAAATCCCCCCGAAGAAGACGGAGTGTGGCTGCCTATGTGGCAGGGTAATCTAAAACGGTCAACACACGTAATGATCTCACCCGTAGCTGATGCATTTGTACCCGAGTGTTCAAGGGCTCCGGCTGTTGAGATGATCCCCTGGAGTCTTTTAGCCAGTGTACGTCAACAGCAACAAACAACAACAGCAACCACTTTCCTTCCTCTGTGTGTGTTTGAACTGTAGGGCGGGTATCTTGGACAGAGTCGTGAGCTTCATGATTTTGATTTCCAAGCTTGCTATCACAGCTCTTACAGGTATGTGTGTCAGTGTGTTGCGTGGACAGTATGTGTGTGTGTGTGTGTGTGTGTGTGTCTGCTTAGATGTGTGTGTGTGTGTGTGAAGTCAAGTCAAGTCAAAATTTTATTTTCAGATGGAACATTGAATAAGCAAATAATATACTTTTTTTTATCAAGCCATCTGTAAAAAAAACTGTATGTGTGTGTTTGTGAGTGTGTGAGTATGTGTGTGTGTGTCAGAGAGTGTGTGTGTGTGAGAGTGTGTGTGTGTGTCTTAATCTGCGATTGTGTGTGTGTGCGTGCTATATTATATGAGTGTCTATTTGTGACCCGATTTCACGAACCGGGTCTTAACTCGCAAGCAGCGATTGTGGTAGAGGCCCAAAAAAGGTTCAGTGGGTCAAAAGTATGGATTTTGAGTTTTCACTTGAAATGGATTCTGCCACCATTAAACTTCAACTTCATGCATTGGACTAAGTGAAATTCAAATTGTAAATGCATTAAAACACATTTTAAATGACATACCCCATGGCAATTATCCTATTTTAATCGCCTGTAAAGACTAAATTTTTGATTGAAAACTGTAAACTGAAACCCTGATCGGGCCCCATCATGTTATATATCTCTGGAAAGCTTGTGACCTTAACCTGCTTCTGCTCGCGTGCTCGTTTTGAAATCCAACCAATCAGAAGCATGGTATTGCAAAACTTAGGCGTAAACACAGAGTGAGAGAGTTGAAAACTTTGACCAATGAGAGGTTAGGATAGACTCTGTCTCTAGTTACTGAAAGGCAACGCGCAACGGGATTGGTCGAGAGGGAGACAACTTGCTGCTTGCAGTTTCGAAGCAACATGGATATGATGCAGACGATCTCTTTCGAAAGATTGACTTTTTTGCTCAATTCTCGGTCATTTACAACCCTACCAGTCGCAGATCAAGGAGAACTTGGAGCATTGTTAATAAAATATTTCAACTCAACCGATTCCGACGATGAAAACGAAACTGACCGTGACGATGACTGCCTCAAAACTGTAAAACCTGCTTCGACTCCGACTCGGCGACTGCTACACTAGTCAGTGACTAGTGCTAGGCCTAGGATGGGTAAAAAATCTTTGCACCCCGTTTTCTCAAAACGGCCATCTGCTGGGTTACCCTCTTTAACACCCTATAACTTCCTCATTTTTTGTAGTAGAGCAATAAATCATATATCAAAAGAAAGGTAAATGTTTGCAGATTATGTAAATGCTAATATATTAAAATCTGCCATTTTCACCTTAAGACCCACTTTGTGGTGATGGGTCACATTTGTGTTATATGTGTGCATGAACACATTAAGCTAATGTGTTTACTTATGAAAGTGTGTGTATGTAGTGTGTATATATTTATAGGATTGAGAGAGAGAGGGGGGAGGGGGAGAGATTACGTTAAGGTAAAAGAATGACTCCAGTTATTCTTTATTGTGATCTAAGGACCATGAATATTTCTGTTTCTCTTAGTCTTAAAACTCGGCTACATGTCAACTGAAATCGTATGACTGTACAGTGAGATTCGATCACATGGTCTCGAAGCGCGAGTCACATTTGTTCTTCAAGACCACATGGTCGAATCATATCATACAGTTCTACGATTTTAGTTGACGTATAGCCGAGCCTTTACTCTATGTCTGTTGCCTGCCTGCCTCTCTCTCTCTTCCTCTCTCTCCTCCTTCTCCACCTCTTCCTCTCTCTTTTTTCTCCTTCGAAACATCTTCCTCTTTGTTTTTTGGCTCACTCGTGTCAACGTAGTGAGTCTATAATTATTTTCCTGTTCGATCGGTTTTCTGGGTGTATGTATATGTATGTGTGTGTGTCTGTCTGGTAATTTTTTCCTGGAAATTATGTCGTACATTGTTCAAATTTTGCATACACATCTATAGATGTTTATGCAATCTTTCAGAATAAAAGATAAATGATTTGCCTAAAATGTAAACCAATGACCTTGACCTTTGACATCTAACATGTAATGTTTGTCTTTCACATTTTCACAGTTATGGTCCCCAAAGGTGGCATGTTGGTGCATTAGCTTAAGGTGATAAGGTATGCAGGGTGACTTTTAGCCTCTTGACCTCAACCTTGACCTTGAAAATCATCAATTATTTGTTTTGGCCATACCTTTTACATCCTGGCAGATACATTCCCCAAATTTGGAAAGTAGGTACACTAGCTTAACTTCATATGGAATGCTAAGTATCGATGACATCGGTGACCATGATGGCCTTGAACTTTGACCTTGTTTTTTTCTCTCACAATATCCCACGAACCGCTGCACAGAATCACTTAAAATTTTATAGAGTGGTATATCGCATGGAGTGTCTAGCATAGAAATGGTCCCCTTTTCTAGTATGACTCTTTTATTATGGCGTTTGTGTCAGTTATACTTAACAAACCGTCTTAGTCTCTGGGCTAAAGCATTGTGTGTGCTTTTCGTGTTTATGAATGTATATATAAAATGTTTCTTTGCCATTTATAAGTGACCCTTGCCGCAGATACATAATATATTCATGTCTTTATGACGCTCTTCACCATTTAACTCCAATGCCTCTTTGTCTCTTTGAATGATTCATTTACCGATTTATTTATTTATTGTTCCTCTGTCTGTCTTTGTTAATTACAAACAAAAGAATAGATGTATGCTTCTATGCTCAATGTCAAATGCATTTATATGTTTGCTTGTTTTCATTCATTCAATAAAAGATGTTTGAAGAAGAAAAAAAAGAAATTGTACCCTTTCTGACCTTTGACCTTTGAAGTGTATTTGGAAGTCAACAATCGGGAATTTTAGATCCAACTCCCCAAAAAACATAAAGCGAGTGAGCCTTGAAGGCTTTGCCTTTTGTTTAATTTTTTTTCTCTCTGTGCTTTGCAGCGGTGGGTGCCTACTATTGGTTTGATAAGAGAGAGTTCTTGGGGGACAAAGTCCCAGAGCTGCACTACTCTTTCGTTCCTGTCATAGTACGTACATCTACATTCGTATGTGTTTGTAAGAGTTCGATTTAGGGCCACGGAACTCATGTTCAAAAGTACCCCCTCCCACACACACACACACACACACACACACTCCTCCAATGACTATTTTGCATGTGTCTACACTCTGTGGTATTCTCATTCTTTTACCGTATTTTTTGGACTATAAGGCGATACTTTTTTTTCCCAGACTGAGACCCCTGCGCCTTATAATGTGGCTGATAAAACAGTAAGAAAATAGAGTAACAAAATCTAAAATGTGCTGATAAAATTTGGGGGGTGGGCTTTATAATAAGGTGCGCCTTATAGTTATAGTCTGAAAAATACGGTACATATTAGCCAATGCCTGTTTCCCTGTTAAAAAAGAGCGGCAGTATGTTTACAACAAGAACGAGGATTGGTATACGTTTCTCCGTCTATTCTTGGAAACAAATGTTGTTGTGTGTCACAACTAAAACTAAGGAACCGATCTTTATGAGATTTTAGAGCAATATCACTCTCGTAACGAATTTAACGAAGTCAGCAAAACGTTTTTCTGAGAGTGTTGCTCTAATTTTATGACCAACACTGCAGGTGTCTGTAGTTCTCGGGCCTGGTTAACGCCAGGATATCATTATGAAAGGAAGCGTAGAATACAGCCCTGTCACGTAGTCTTAGACTGATACAGAACTCCATAGCATCAGCATCATTGTCAACCGCCTCATTTCCATCAATGATCAAAAAGAAAAAAAAAGGTCTCAAATTCTATGGCCTTGCATGCCCTGCTGTCATGGTGACCTCAGTTTCGACTACCAATCTAGTTTATGCCCTTGGTGCATTAGGGTCAAATTTAAGTCATGGGGATCAGATTGTGTTCTGTGGAGCTGTCGATGGACGGACGTGGTGGCGCCCTCGGAAGAAGACCTCACTCACGCTGGCTCTGCGACAAAGAGAATAGTGTTGTCAGTAGGGGGGCTTAGTAGGTGGTGTCCTGCTTACAGGCTCCACTGAACTCCACCGAAGCGATTCAGCAGCATTGCAATGTCTACTCGGTTGGTTGTCTCCTGATGGCCTAACATATATTAGCTCCCCTTGGGACTACTTGTCTCGGATTCTGCGACATGAACAAGCCAGGTTGTGGCTGCGAATTGGGATACGGAATGAACGGCGTGGGGACAACGCCACTCTATGGCCCAGACGATGGGACAGCAAAAAACACACACAACAACATGCAACGTTTTTCTTTGAACATTTATATGATTTAAGGACGTAACTAGGGATATAATATAACTTGATCGCGATGACGTCTTAGACAATGAAAGTTTAAGTTTGCCCTTGTTTTAAAGAATATTCCTGCTATACTTTAAAGAAGAATTAAAATGTGATATGTCCCGATGTGTAGCTCATTTGATGTTTCCTTTCAACTTCACGGTTTCAGAACACACAATGTCCATGCGTTTGATGCTCTTGCTTTTCTTCTTCGTCTTCTTCTTTTTCTTTTTCTATTCTTTTATCAGTCTAGTCTTTGCATGGACAGTTATTGCCTTGTCGAAACTTAAACGTAATGTGTTAAAGAGCTGATTTGCTTTGACAAATATTTCCTGTAAACCACTTTGTATAAAAGGTCACAAGTAGGACTTTGATTAGGTTTAGAGTACCGGTACAATTGAAATCAAATAATTTGGTTTATAAAAATTTGTCTTATATGTAAATGTTGCACAAATGATACTTACGGAGAGAAGTTTCACTTAGCGTGAAAAAGATTATTGTCTTTGAGGTGTGTGTGTGTGGTTTTTTTTTTTTCGCGTTTGATTTATTTCTGAGGCATAGACTATTGGACACAGTTCTACTGATATACTTAGCATTGTGATTGGTGTAGGCATATAAGTGTGTGTGTGCGTGCATTGATGTGTGTGTGTGTGTGTGCGGGTGTGTGTGTGTTGTGTGTGATTCTCTGTGTGTGTATGTATGTGTATTGTGTGTGTGCATGCATGTATATGTGTGAGCACATGGTATGTCATTTGTGGCGCATGCATTGTACGCGAGTGTGTACACGCGTGTTTTTTTCTGCGCGCGCCTTTACGTACATGTGCATGTTTGTGTGTTTTTAGATTCTCACTTTTGGGGCACTGTTTGCGGCTTCTGTTATCTTCAATGTTCTCGATATGGCAGTGGACACACTTTTCATGTGCTATTGTGAGTTTACAAACGTGTATGTGTGTGCTGTTTAGCATTATGTTATGTGTATGTTTATTGCAAAGTAGACCTCTTTTTAGCATTATGTTATGTGTATGTTTATTGCAAAGTAGACCTCTTTCTAGCATTATATTATGTTTATTGTTTTTTTTTTTTTTTTTTTTTTTTCAAAGTAGACCTCTTTCTAGCATTATGTTATGTGTATGTTTATTGCAAAGTAGACCTCTTTCTAGCATTATGTTATGTGTATGTTTATTGCAAAGTAGACCTCTTTTTAGCGTTATGTTATGTGTATGTTTATTGCAAAGTAGACCTCTTTTTAGCATTATGTTATGTGTATGTTTATTGCAAAGTAGACCTCTTTCTAGCATTATGTTATGTCTATGTTTATTGCAAAGTAGACCTCTTTCTAGCATTGTGTTATATGTACATGTATGTTTATTGCAAAGTAGACCTCTTTCTAGCGTTATGTTATTTGTATGTTTATTGCAATATGTGCACTCTGTGTGTGTGTGGTCTCTCTCTCTCTGTGGTCTTCTCTCTCTCTCTCTCTACTCTTTAATAATCTCTCTCTCTCACCTCAGTATCTCTCTGTCTCTTCTTTATATATATATATCTCTCGCTCTCAATCAGTCTCTCTCTCTCTCTCTCGCTCTCCTCTCTCTCATCTCTCTCTCTCTCTCTCTCTCACCTCAGTCCATCTCTCTCTCTCTCTAACCCTCGGCTCTCTCACCTTAGTCTCTGTCTCTCTCTCTATGTCTCTCTTTCTTTCTCTTTCATCATCTCAGTTTATGAAACGTTTAAAATAACTTATTATTGAACCTTATTTTAAAATCTATCAAAATAGATTAATCATTCAAGCTTTAGTGAAGTTTCGATGTGGGGGGTTATGTCTTCTTCTTCTTCTTCTGTGTTCCCGGGCCATATGGCCATAATGGGTAAGGTACATATGTGTCCGGTTTTCAGTTTTCACTGGTCTTTCCCGCTGCGTACAGCCGACAAATTCCGAATTTTTTCGGAGGAGCTCAAAGTAGAAAAACTATTTGGAAGGATCTTTTGGGGGGGGGGGGGGAAAAAAAGGTAGGAGAATGGGCCAATAAGTCAGAAAGATAGTACCGGTAGATGATAGAAAGCAAAGGGAAAGGCAGAGTCACAGATAGTGGCAGATTAGGGAAGTTTCAACCACAGAACTTCCAGAAGGTGGGGGAACTATTTTTTACGAAAGACCCCTCCCCCCCGGTATCCCCACAGGGAGAGACTCGTGGAAGGGGGCGGGGTCATCCAGCTCCCCGGTATGGAGGCACGAGGCATCCACCCACTGCCTCAGTCATGTGGAACAAAAATTTGAATGTAACTATCTTTTGAACGGTCTATCCCAGTGTCGGTTGTGTGGGAGAGGTAGAAAATTTGTCTTTAGAAACGGAAGAAATGTGATTTCATGCTCTTTGTATATTGTTCTGTTCTTGATGACCTGATAAAAGCGATTCAGTTTACCTGTATATTATGTTAACCCTTGTGCTTACAAGATGGAATCTGCGTGCATTAGCAAATGAAAAAGTTCTGAAAAATGTATCTCTATCTGTACAAATGTGGAATAGTATTCGGCGGTCTGTAATGAAATAACAATGTCTGTTAGGATCGAATTATGTACAGATGCAACCTTGCCTTGGATACAAGGCGGCGCCTGTTTTTCAAAATGTTTTTCTCGACCCCCCCCCAAAAATTTTTTACTTAAGGGGAGAAAGGGGAAAAAAGTGTTGAATTCTCACTTTACAAGCCTGGACTAAGCTTCAAATTGAGTATGATTTTCGCTTTTTCTTCAGCTTCTAAACAGGGGCCTACAATGGCCCTGGCACCCCTGCCCTACCTGTTTTTTTGAAATTTTCTCCAGTTGCAACCACTTTGATTATGGCTCCTTGCGGGTTTTGTCACTGTTTCCTCCCTTTGTCTGTCTGTATGGCGGCTCTCTCTGTATCTCTCTCTCTCTCACTCTGTGTGTAGTGTGTGTATGTGTGCATGGTCCGACTGTGTGTGTGTGTTTGTGTGCGTGCAGTGAATGTGTGTGTGTGCGTGTTTTGGTCTTTGTGTGTGTGTGTTTTGATGTATCTGAATGTATGCATATTGTTGTATTCTCTCATACATAATATGCATGTGTGTATCCTTTTCCTCTGACTACAGCTGCTCGTGCATGCGTGCATAATATCCTTTTGGTTTTGTTTGCATATAGCTTATGCGTTCTCTCTCTCTCTCCTCTCCCTCTCCTTCTCTCTGGTCTCTCTCTCTGTCTCTCTCTCTCAACCTCTCTCTCTCTCTGTCTCTCTCACTAGTGGCGGGACTTGGAGCGAAATGATGGGCTCCCCAGAACACCCATATACTACATGAGCAGCAATCTGACAAAGTTGCTGCGTGGTCGTAAGTGCTCTGTTACTGTCGTACCTCTATGTCCAAGGCCTCGTACAAAGTTCATGCGGAAATCCCATGTTCAATCCGTAAATAAGTATATATAAAAAAAGGAAGGGTAAAAATTTACGGATTAGGGGAAATAAGGACATGTGCGTAAATCTTTTCCCTTAGAACTTTCTTGTACTTATTTATGGATTGCGCACGGGTTTCCGCACGGAATCTCTGCGTGTATGTGTACACATACCCTTACATTGTTTGGTCTCAATGCATCTGCCTTTCTCTCTCTCATCTCTCTTCTCTTCTCTCTCTCTCCTTCTCTCCTCTCTCTCTTTTGTGCTCTGTCTCTGTCTCTCTGTCTCTCTTGGTTGGCTAAATGATCTTTGATAGTGTAGGTCACTTGATATTTAAATTGATTAAAAAAAATATGTGATGCTTATAGTGTGTGAATGAGATATTGATTGTTTGATCGGTTTTGATTTTTACATTTGCCAGTGTTGGATTTCCCCCTTCCCTCGAGATGTATTGTGGCCCATGGCCAATGTACATTAAAACATTTCAGTGTTCCAACCCCCTCTTCGCCTCTTCTCCTCTCTCTGGCTCTCTCTCTCTCTCTCGTCTTTCTCTCTCTCTCACTCTCCTTTACTCTCTGTCTGTTTCTCTCTTTGTCTCTCTCTCTCTCTCTGTTTTTTTCTGTCTGTCCCTCTCTCTCTCTCTCTGTCAGTCTCTCTATCCTTTCTCTCTCCTCTCTCTTTCTCTCTCTTTCTCTCTCTATCTCTCCTCGTTGTCTATATGTCTCTGCCTTTTTCTTTCACCCACCTCACTCCTCTCTCTCTCTCCTCTCTCTCCTCTCTCTCTCTCTTCTCTTCCTCTTTCTCATTCTTTCTTTCTTTGTCTTCATGTCTCTGTCTTTTTAATATTCACCTCTCCCTTCTCCTCACCTCTCTCTCTCTCTCTCTCTCTCTCTCTCTCTCTCTCTCTCTCTCTCCCTCTCTCTCTGTTCTCTCTTTCGGCTTCATGTCTCTGTCCTTTTTTCTTTCACTCACCTCTCTCTCTCTCTCTCTCGTCTCTCTCTCATCCTCGGTCTCTCTCTCTGCTCTCTCTTTCTCTTTTTCTCTCTTTGTCTCCATGTCTGCATGTCTTTCTTCTTCTTTCTCACCTTCACCTCTCTCTCTCTCCCTCTCTCTCTCTCTCACTAGCTCTCTCTCTCTCTCTCTCTCTCTTCTCTCTCGCCTCTGTTCTCCTCTTGTCTTCTCATGTCTTTCTTTGTCTCTCTCTTTCTCTCTTCTCTCTTTCCTCTCGCTCTCTCTCTCTCTCTCTCTCTCTCTCTCTCTCTCTCTCTCTGTCCTTTCTCTGTTTTTCTCTTTCTCCATGTCTCTGTCTTCTTTTCGTTCACCTCACCTCTCTCTCTCTCTCTCTCTCTCCATCTCTCCTCTCTCTCTCCTATCTCTTTCTCTGTTTCTCTCTTTGTCTCCATGTCTGTCTGTCTTCTTTCTTTCACCTAACCTCTTCTCATCTCTTGTTCTCTCTCTCTCTCTTTCCCTCTCTCTCTCTCTCTCGCCTCCTCTGCGTGTCCTCTCTCTCTCTCTCTCTCTCTCTCTCTGTATCGCTCTCTTTTTGTCTATTCATGTCTCTGTCTTTGTTGGGGCATACAAACACTACAAAGGATAGGATTCGAGAGAGAGATAGAGAGGAGAAAGAGAGAGAGAGAGATGAGAGAGAGAGGAGGGGGAGGAGAGGGGGAAGGGAAGGGAGTCTCATGATGTCTCTGAAAAGAAAATAGAGAGAGAAGAAGAGAGTAAGAGAGAGAGAGAGAAGAGAGAATATTCGAAGAGACGAGACAGTATGATAGACGTGTATATAAGATCTCTCTCTGGGTAGGAAGGTCTCTCTCTCTGTCTGTCTTTCTTTCTTCAATAACTCCTCTCTCATCTTTCTTTATCTCTTTCTCTCAAGTAAGTTGAATTTTCTCTATGCATTGCAAAACCATAGAATAAAGAAAACTCGTGGTCTTGTTGTGGTTGAAATATTTGCCAGTTATGTTTTACGCTTTGTGATGCATGCCTTGTATGAGTTATTAAGTTTTGTTCGTGGATTTCAAAGCGGGACAACCTACTGAGATGGTATCCAAATTAAAAATAAAAATAGTATGAAAGAGAAATCCAGTGAATACCTGTCCGGATTCAGCTCAGTAGTTTGGCCCTCTCGAGTGCATGTCTTTAGTTTTTTTTAATTAATTTCAGTAACATTATTATTTTCTTTCATTTACCTAAGATTTTTAAACTATTTCTGGTATTAACTTTAGTGCCGGTTAGCTTTTTATGGTGGATTTTCGTATTGGTGCAGTCTACAACAGTGATTCAGGAACATTCAAATTTCTATTTTTATTCACATCTCGGCTCTATCTCAGTATATTGTATATGGATTATTGTTCAGCCGCCGTTACGTGACATGGGGCGAAAGCTAAAGTATTACGCTCGACGGTAAACTGACTTCCAAATCTCAGTGTTGCAAGCTATCAGTAGCTTGAGCTTCTGTAGCGCTACTCTCCTGAAGTGAATGAGAAGTTTAGATGCTTTGAAATGCGAATCTTTGCTTTTGATAAAACTTTTTTCTGTTGTACAATGTCTTTATTGTTGAACCCCTTCAGTAACACGAGAACCAGTTAACGTTAACTTTGGTTTCTGTTCCGTGTTCATTTTTTTTTTTTTAATTAGATAATTGTACTGATTTACTAAAAAATTCCTCCCAATGGGGGAGGGACAGTGCTTATGCAAAGACAGCTGTTTCCGCCCTATGAATGGTCTCTCAGTTTGCTATGATCACCTGCATTTGACTGTTTTGTTCGTGAGTTCCCATTACAGAACATTGGACACGAAAAGTTTTTCAGCTAAACTATTGCTGCATTTTCAATCATCTTAGACTTTTAAAAAAATAGAAGTCCTTCAGAGTATGGGTACGGATCGTCACTATTCGCTGATATTTTATCTTTCATGCTATTGTTTTAATCCGTATTTGTATAGTCATCTTATCTAGTTTGCCCTAGATCTAGTCATGTCTATTGGGTTTTGACATCATACGCTTCACATTAGCATGTAGTTCACACCCATGCGTGTCGTATTCGTACTTCTTAATCTTATTTTTTCTTTACGTGTGTGTTCTCGTTTGTATGGATCTTTCGTCATTGATTTTATTTTTACTATTTCTGGTTTAACTTTGTGCTTTTTGCTATCATCTCAGTATTTGGCCCTCTCTAGTCATGTCTATTAGGTTTTGGAAATTTAAATTTCAGAACTAGATATTTTGTTCTTTTAATATGTTTATTTGATTATTTTACTATTTCTGGTGTAACTTTGTCTGGTCCTCGGTCTTGCTTTTATTGTGTATTTTTCGATTTGTGCAAGAACATTCTCTTGTAGTAATGTCTTCTGCTCTGTGGCATCCCTGGACAGTCAAATTGCGGCCGTCATGCAAACTGATGACGATCACTAGGTCGAACAGCTGTCCTTTGCATAGGCACTGTCCCTCCCCTCCCCCTTGGGAGAAAAAGTAATCAGCACAATTTATATAATTTTTTTTAACATTTTTTAAACAACGGTCGGACATTCCTCAATGTTAAAGGATTGTTAACTGGTTTTGGTTTCTGATGTTGCACAAATTACAGGACAGGTGGACCAGGAAGTTTTATCAAATACACACTATATAATATATATAGGTCTCATGTGTCTGTTTCTCTTTTGAACTGTCTTTCTAACAATTAACTGCCCAATGTGCATGCAAGTGAGGTTTGGGCAAAGATGCTTGCCACATGCAAACCGTTTTCTACAGGCAGAATGGGGTCACGAAAGTCTACAATGGTGCTAGCAAGAGATTATTTCAGCTCTTGTGTTTGACACAGTACAATCACCCTGGTTACGAAAGAAACCAACCACACTGACTTACTGTTACTAAACATACCAACAGACAACGAACTATGACACGTTTGATGAGATCTTAAAGAAACCCACAGGAGTAATGAATGCACTTAAACGGTGAAAACTACAAACAGGCGAAACGAGAAGAAAACTGACCAATCTTTGTTTCCAACATCCCACTTCCCCCCTGGCTACCCAAGTAACAGATGATCTGTAGAGAGTGGTCCGTACAGATATATGATGGAGTGCGTGAGTTCGCAGAGGAGAGACTACTCAGATGTTAACGAGCGAACAAGAAACGTAATCAAGATCATGGAAACGTGACAAATATGTTTGTCAATTTGTCTATCTGTTAGTCCTCAACGCCTGATCAATTGAATGTCCTTGCATTAGACAAAATTCTTCCCACATCCCGTTGTCCTTTGACCGTGCCAAGTAATCATTGAAGACGAGATGGCCTGAAGGATGTCTAGGCGTTTGCGATTGAAGGAACTCTTTTTTGACGCCCAGAAGCCCGGCTGCAGTGCTGCCCCCTGCGTTTAACACCAAGCAACACCCGGTTCTAAACCTTCAGGCTACTGTTCCAAAGTCGGTCCTTGGAGATAAAGCCCATGGAACTTGCCTATTGCAACACCCTCCAAAAACCAAGCTTGAGACGTAACGAATGTCCAAAGGTATCATGACTAATATGCTTCCGCGCACTCACGCCAAGTCCCTGCGCACGCTGAAAAAACAGTGGTGCTGGACATAACTGTCGGATCGTCTACGGCAGACAAGGTGGGGCAGTGGTTGTACAGGAATTGTGCTGAGTAACATCAGAGAAGCAAAAGACAACTTCAACAATCCTGTCACTACAGAAAGTGGACAAAGTACCCAACGTTCCAAACGCAAAGAAAGCTAATGCCCTTCGTCCAAGACCTCTTCGATACGCATACTACATCGATGACAACACGCGCAAATGGGCTCTCATTCGGACCCAGCTAGCCCAAT
The DNA here is from genome assembly GCA_017654935.2 of Phymorhynchus buccinoides. Taxonomy (NCBI): domain Eukaryota; kingdom Metazoa; phylum Mollusca; class Gastropoda; order Neogastropoda; family Raphitomidae; genus Phymorhynchus; species Phymorhynchus buccinoides. The sequence goes on from CM065686.1 coordinate 21,587,018, forward strand.
GGTCATCGATCCGTCCACATGGCTCCCTGCATAAAAGTGACATAAACTCTCCACATTCCCCAGGTCCGCCCCATATCTTCCGGGTGAATGGGCCCGACGAACGGAGGAAACTCTCAACAGCTATTGACTCTTTTCCTCCAGGACCATAGTTACCACATTGCAAGCTGGACCGAATGACACGACCCATTTCTTGCGGACTCTGGAAGATTGGAAATCAGGCAGTACCGGTCCGTTGGGACAAAGGTTTACGTTGGTGATAATTGATGTCACCAGCCTGTACACCCTAACCGTCTCCCCATGGCCGACCTGGAGTCTGCCCTTCGCCACTTTTCTCTCCATAACTCTGACCAACTGTTCCCAAGCTCACCCTACCACCCACCAGATTGAAAATTATCATTGATATTGATGGTGGAATTGCGTTCTGTCGTCCAATCGTTTTTCACATTTGGGGAGCTGTATCCACAGATTCCATGGGAGCGCCATGGGCACTCCAGTCGCCCCCTGCTGGCCATTTGTTCATGGGGTTTGGCTGGAGTCCCAGATTCTTGACCCGCATCCCGTGCCTGTCTCGAGGAATTTGGCGTCCGTTTTATTGATGAAACATTTTCCTCCTCATGGCAGGCCGGAGCAAGAACTACAGCAGTTCCTTGACTTTCTTAACACTTCCACCCAACAATAAAATTCACCTCATCTTCCTCAACTGACCGAATCCCTATCCTTGATGACTCCGTGTCGTACTTCAAAACGGATTTCCTCTGTACGGACGTATACCAAAAACCCACAGACGCCCATAAATACCTCTCAACTCGCCCGCTCCTGCCACCCGAACCATGTACACAAAAACATTCCATACAGCGCGTTTTTTAACGCATTCGTGTCGGATAGCTCCACCACATGAAACTTTCAATGGAAGGGGCATGTACAGATAGCTACACTTCAGGGAGAGGGATACTCTGAACTATGCGCTGCAGACGGCCGCAGATCATGCAGAAACACCACACGCAGACTAAACCCTCACTACAATCAAAAAATCACCAACACGCCGGCCACCCTTGGTGTCCCCACCACCTGGCAACTCCCCCACTGCGCCGGATTGGCTGTGTGGGAGTTAGCAACTCACCGCGTCCTCCTTTGTCCATCACGCTGAGGCCAGGGCGAAGTACCTTGGCCCCCCCCATCACGGGCCAAACGCTGCACCAAATCCGTGAGGGATCATTCTTATGTGTGACCCGTCATCCCTGCCCAGTCCACCTGTACCCTGAATGCTGGTGCGTGGAGGTTGCAATCGGGGCAAATGATATTATATGCAAGTGATAGCTAACCTCCACAGACCGTCACATTCAAACGTCAGAAGACGGGGGAGGACCTTCAGCATCAGGCAGCAGGCTGGAGCGATGTATTTCAGAATGTGTGTACCTTCTCTACTGTAGTTCGCGGCATGTAGACTTACCCCAACACACTATACATAGGAGCGACAAAAAACCACTCCTCCGCACTCGCTTCTCACCAGGCACGATCAAACACTCACAAGAACAAGGCAGGCTCACGTAACACACACTTCATCAATCAATCACCACTCCATAAACCTGAGGCGTCGCAGTGGAGAGGTACATACTACAACAGTGGAGGCCCTTCCTTAGAGGTAGACCTTTTGGATTAGAAGTTGGGGACCTTATTGTCCGTCGGGGCTGGAACACCCTGGAATGACATTGGGATACATGTTGGCTGAGCCATCGTCCCAGCCTTTTGTTTCTTTCCATGACTGGCACTCCCCTTCTCCCCCCCCCGGACCCCCCCCCACCCCCACAACACCCCCCACACCCACACACCCCACCTCACTTGTGTTCGGCGTTGACATTGTAGCGAGAATATAACGATTTACGGGTGTGTTTTGTTTACTATTTTCTTTTAGTAGGCACCAGTTGTAGAGCATTTCCGATCCTGTAGTGGGTTTTCATGTCATAATGTTTTCATTGATACCTCTTGAACTAAATAGTGTCCATTAGTTTGCACTTCAGTGAAGCGTGTTGTTTGGTTTTTCTGTTTGTTTGCTTGTGTCTTCTCTTTTCTCCCCACCACTTTTACAATTCTGAGTTCTTGTCAAAAAATGACTCTTTTCTTTTTTTATGTGAGTAGTTTTCAATGTAGTTAATTTCTCTACCTGTTTATTTTGAGACCAATGTATTGTACATTTGAGAGAATAAAGTCCCCCGAGGAAGACGAGACCAATCTCGTCGAAATATTGGGAAAGAAGAAAAACTGAACTTGTTTGCCTCTGTGTCTTTCTGTTCTGTATATATATTATTACTATATATTATATATATATATATATCATCACATCTTTTCAGAAACACAATCTAAACGTATAAATAGTTAAGTAAAATTGAATTTGTTTTCTTTAGGTTCACAAAACATACATTGATACCAAATTTTTCTTATGATGTAAGCAATTATATTCGATTATCATAAGAGGTAATGTTTTAATGGTGTGTTTATGTTTTTTCTTACTTAAAATTTTTTGATATCGTTTATATATTATATTTTTGATATTTTTATGTAAGCGCATACCTTTTTTTAGCAGGTAGTTCCAGCAATCACACCCCTGGACCAACTAGGGCCACGGACGTCGCTCCCGGTACAAGTCATGGGTGGAATCATGGCGGCTATCCCCGCTGCGTGTTTGGGAGAAACGCAATGACTCGACACCTCCCAAGTGCCCCGCCCTCACGGTGCGATGACTTGCTGTTTTGGTGTGACTCTTCTATCGAACCTACGCCTTGATGTGGATAATCTCAGCCAGGCACTATATGTTTGGCATGGCACTCGCCATTTGTCTCTCCACAGGCACAAATGAGCACCTCCCATTTGTCTGCTCATCCCAGTACTACTGAAGTCATCTTTCGTCCTATTTGGTCTTCTCAGTCAGACCCTGATATGGGTTTCCTCCTGCCTAGGTTTGTTTCTTCTCTCTCACAGTCTTGCATCCTATGTAGCCGACGTTTCGCGGTACAATGGTCTAGCCGCTCCTCAGAATAATCCTGTTTTTTCGAACAGACTACCAGCACCAGACTACTGGTCTCTAAGGCAACTGTGATGAAAGGACGTAAAACCTACTATAAACAACGACCTGTTTTTTTTTGTTGTTTTTTGGTTTTTTCTTTCCTACCTGTCTGAGAAATATGGTCCGTTTAAAGAAAATACAGCTTTATTTTTGTTGTTGTTGTTGAAAATTCGGTAGACTTGCAGTTTTAATATTACTGCCCAAATTCACATCAGGTATCGGAATTGTCAGAGGATTTGCAACTTCGAGGCATTGACATTGGCTGGTAAAGGCTTCGATTGGGTGGAAGATGTTTTAGGCATTGCTTCTTATATATTCTTCACTGTCAATAACTTTGGTAAGTTGAAGAACCCCCCCCCCTCCCCACAACACCCCCCACCCCCACTCCCTTCGATTTCCTGGTTCTTTTTGTGTGTTTTTTTTTTCCATTCTTGCCTTCCTTACTGCAGATTGAGCACTCCACCTCTATCGGTTTCTATATTTACGTTAATTTTTCATCCATTTTACCTGAATTGAAATATGCATTCAATAATAGTAGGACATAAAGTCAATACAAAAGACCGCTATGACCAAGACTGTGACCAACTGCTCCGCTCTGTTGTGTGTATTGCGCCTACATAAGGGGGGTGGGGGTATTTAGTATTGGCCTTTATTATGACGTGCGATTAATTTGTTCACAAGATATTAGTTTCAAATGTTGAATAAAATACGCTAAATATTGGCTAAGAAGGCAAGTCTGAAAATGCCAGGAGAGCCGATGAGATGGAAGGTGTGTTGTGTGTTGTGTGGGGGGTGAGGGGGGGTGGGGGCGGTGGGGGGTGTGGATTAGATCGGAATTTTCTTTACCTTTTTGGGAACTTTATTTTAATCAAATGGTTCCCGTCTACTTCTGTAATGCCGTTGGTGGCCCTTCTGTTATAGACCCGACAGTTTAGCTCGCCCGATGAGGTAGAATTTTGTTGGTGTGCAGCGACCGCGTTTTTTCGGACCAATTCTGATTCGTTTTCCAAGGAGGATGGACCTCGGAGGGATCGTGTCGAAATATCGGACAAAAATTTTTTGTCCTGGGGAAAATAAAATGCAGGTTTTCAGAGGATGTGGACCTCGGACTAAATCTGAGGCCGTTTTCTGCGAGGAAGGTGTTGTGACCTCGGACAAAAATCTGATTGCAGTTTTCAGAGATGGGACTCTCGGAACAATTCTGATTGCCCGTTTTCAGAGGATGGCCTCAGACATTCTGATGCAGTTTATCAAGGATTGTGTGGACACTCAGACAATTCTGTATGGGCCGTTTCAGTTCAGAGGATTGGACCTCAGACGATCGAGCAGTTTTCAGTAGGATGGACCGCGCCATTCTGATGCAGTTTTCAGATGGACGCTCAGAACAAATCTGAGATATCTGAATGCGTTTTCTTCAGAATATCGGACCTCGGACATTCTGATGCGACCAGTTTTCGAGAAGATTGGCTCAGACATTCTGTTTCAGTTTTCAAGGATTGTGGGACCTCGACAGTCTGATGCCAGTTTATCAGAGGATTGGGACCTCGGACAAAGTCTGATGCTAGTTTTCAGAGGGATTGGATGGAGGACCTCGGGACAATTTTCTGATGCAGTTCTTCAGAGGTTGGACCTCGGGACCAATTCTGATTTCAGTTTTCAGGTTCTAGGATTGGGCCTCGGACAATTCCTGATGCAGTTTTCAAGGATTGGACCTCAGGAGACAATTCTGATGCCGGGTTTATCAGAGGATGGACCTGATAG
>CM065686.1:21592339-21617339 GCA_017654935.2 Phymorhynchus buccinoides
TTTCTGTAGATGAACGCTATAGCCTGTTCCTCGTAGTTGCACTGTTCTTTATCCCTAGTATTTGTTTGTGATACTTCCCCTTTCATCTTAAAATGTGTTCATATGCTTGAAAATCTTCTTCTTCTTCGATCGCTGAGACAGTTTCCTGTCAATTATGAGCGCAGATGCGTCATGCTACCGTTATGCGCCTAACTAAGAAATAGTTAGGCCCAGCAAGTCCAACTTCGGCTGGAGGAAATCTTTTTGAAAGTGTTTTGTGAAATGAAAAAAAAAGGCAGGAGAATGGACCGGTAAGGCAGAAATATAGTAGATGACAGAAAGCAAAGGGAAAAGGCAGAGTCAAAGAGAGTGACAGATTAAAGGAAGCTACAAGCACAGAACTTCCAGAAGGTGGGGGAACTATTTATACAAAAGACCCCCTGGTATCCCCATGGTGGGGGCTTGAAAAATCAATTTTATGGTCCTTGCATAGTTATTTACTCCCTCTGTGCCTGTTGTTATTATGGTCTTTCGGATGAGACGATAAATCGAGGTCCCCTGTGCCCATGCACTTAGTACACGTTAAACCCAGTGGCAACGAAAAAGTTGTCATTTGGTCCAAATTTAACCACCACCACCCATTTCCTTCCTCATCAGTCACACAAAAATCGCATGCAAAAAAAAATAAAAAATAGGGTGTCGCGCCTCTGGCTGTGACGCGCTCTCCAGGTGTGAGCAACCCGAATTTCACAGAGACGCCCCTGTGACTATGAAATACCAAATACCAACCGTGACGCACAGATATGCTGGGGGAATTACTGGATTACAACTTGTAACTTGTAATTCCAAGAGAATTAAGACTTCTTTCAACTGAAAACATGACAGATTGACTGACTTTTGGTGGTTGTAGACATCAGAAATGAGGATCTCTTTTGCTGGTGTGTTATGGCGTTTCTTAGGCCTTTAAGTCTCTGAATCAAAGGTAGCTGAAACGTTTGTGACTTTGACGCATATTGTTAATGTGTGCTCTTTACCAGGCCTACAGTTATTTGCAGAAGCTGCAGCAATTTCAAGTTGTTTTTTGTTGTTGTTGATGTTGTGTTTTTAATTGCTGGAAATGTACATTACTGTAAATGGCATTCACGTCTTGTATATTGGATATCAGTGATGAAATTAATGCTCTGGTCAAATTTGCTAAACAGCTGCATATTCTTACAATTCTCATTCTTTTGGTGACAAAAGCACTATCGAGATGGAAGCTCTCTAAGTTCGAACATGTCTCTTCTAAAACATCACCCTCTCTCCTTTTTGAATTCTGCGTCTATCAATGATATATTACTGGTTGTGCATTATTTGATTGTGCCTCTTCCTCTTCTACCAATGATGTCCACCTGCCGTAACCGGCAATAACTGTCTTATACCTATAGCCAACTCTATTTGTTATTCCATCGTTTTGAATGGTAGAAAATATTTAACCACACAGTGGTTGTAAATATAATATTGTTGTCCTTTTTTGCATTCCTTTTGGTCATGATGTAGAATATCATAATACCTGGGTAGTAGTTTTAGCCAGTTGTAACCTGTGCCTGAAGCTACTTGCAAGTGCTATAAGACCTTATCAGTGTGATTAAAACCAAAGTTGACCACCGATAGCAATCAATCAATCAGTCAATCAATTTATTATCTTCAAACAAACAAAATAAATGTGTTGTCCAGCTTGCGCATAAAATACAGAATAGATCATAAAAACATTTTATTAACTGGTCAGTTACACAACATACATTGAAGAAGACAATACTACTCAAACAATAGGCACAAGTAGATAACATGGAAGCAATGAGAGTTAACAGGAGCACACACACACACACACACACACACACACACACACACACACACACAAAAGTTAAAACTAATAAAGATAGCCCTTTAGTTAAATGCACTATTCATAAATTAAAAGCAAACAGTAAGATTAACTTGCATAAAGGATAATACTCGACCAAGACAATTTTTTGACTGAATGCATATAAAGATGATTTGCCAAAGGGAGTGACAGCAAATTTCCTTAACTAAAAAAATACCTAACGAAATTAATTTCCATGAGTCAATATATTTAGCTGCTGTCGAAAGGAACAAAAATAAGGCGGGACCAGAACGGGTGCAAAGTTTCCTCGCATGCTTATCTGGGTTTGGTGTCTGAACGGATGATCAGACACTGCACAAATGGGCACGGACCAGACAAAAACGATAGTTCCTTGGAAACTAATAATTGTGTTGTCGTTGCTGTTTTGTTTATTAATACTGTTCTGTGAATATAACGAGTCCTATTGCGAATGCTATAATCTTAAATGTTTATAGAAGTTATTTCCCTTGGCCATTGGGAACAACGTGTGTTTGGTTGCAGTAAATTATACCATTTATTGCATAGAGCATTTCAACGTCATTTTATCAAAAGCATGTTCGTTTTCGTTTCGTTTGCAAAAAGCGGTGGTATAGTTTGAGGAATTGTACATTACCATGGATTCCATGTTATGTTTGAGAAGTGTAATTACTTCCCGCCCATTTGCTTTTTATTTTCCCCTCTTTTTTGTATTTTCAAAGGATTTTTTCTTCTTTTTTTTTACAAATGTTTGACTGTCCTTTCTTTTTGTGTCTCTTAAGCTGGAGACAGACTATGCGACTTTTGTTTCACGCACAGAAGAAGTCACAAGCCATCAGACTCGATCAGTAAAATTTAGAACCCGCCCTATTCGGCCCTGTCACCTGACTGGGCCCGACTGAATCAGACTGATCAAGCAGGATGGTATGCAAATGAGGTGAAACATCACGACCTGATTGAGTCACATGAGGCAGTCACATAGTCTGTCGCTCGCTTTATGCATTATATAAAATGCCTTTTTTTAATTTGCAGATTTGTCATGTCGATTATTCTGTTTGTTTGCTGCTTTGCAAAATTATGTATTATGCTTCTTAATTGGTGATTGATAAAGTAACCATGTAACAACCACATCAATTGCTTAAACTTGGACTGATATACGTTAAGGTGTTTACACTATACCGTGTTTACAGCTGATGCTTTATTATCCAGTGTATAGATTTTGGACAGTTGCTGTATAGAGAGAAGTACTCAGATAGACATATATGTAATCTCATTATCTGTTAACTAGATACTGAATGTGAATCTCTTTTTTTTTCCAAGTGCAATAATAGATCTGGTGCATTTGTGGTGTCATATTTTGTTTTGTGAAAAGAAAACATAGCATTCTGTAATATAATGCCATAAATGAAAGTTTAGTAGATAGACCTGAAAAACTCCATTGTGTTTTGTGCATAAAGCTGGGGAAATTATTCAAATTTCCAAGAAAATCACTCGTGTTTGTATAAGAGAGAGAGAGAGAGAGAGTCTAGAATGCTAGAATTTCAGTTTGTAAATGGGTAATTTGCAGAATGTTTATTAATCTTTGTCACAACTTTTCCTGGTATACAAGGATTTCCTGTTTTTGAATTTTACCAGAAAAGGAATTTCTTTTCTTTTTAAATTTGTCAATACAGTGGAATCCGTTTAATTGGCCATTGGATAATCGGCCAAAGCCGCTTAATTGGCCAATTTCCTCTGGAACGGAATTTTTTCTTCTTAAGCATGTGTTATTTTGTTCGTTTTTACGGCCAAAGCTGAAATCTTCAATTTCGCTTTATTGGCCACTTTTTCTCTCTAATTTTTCCTCTTTACCCCTTTTTGAGAGGGAAAACAACAGAGGCAGACAAACTGACAACACGCTTTTGACGTTTACATGGTTGAGTGTGAAGTTGGAAGGTGAGCTGTTGTCAATTGAAAGACCCTGCATGCATGGCGTTAAAATCACTCCAGAAAACAAAATCATTATCTTTTACTCATGCTTCTGTCAAGTTGTAGGATTAATAAACACACACACACACACACACACTCACATCACAAAAAGGGAAAGAATTTGAACTGCAACATTTAATTTTTACGTCATTGCTTTTGATTTGCATAATTGCGGCATACAGTATCTCGGTGTTCGTTTTATCGGCCGATTCGCTTTATCGGCCATATTTTTCTTGGTCCCAAAAGTGGCCGATTAAGCGGATTCCACTGTACCTTCATAAATCAATTTTTGCTTCAGCTGCAGGGGGACATTACCCCCTGCACCCCAGCCTTTCATGGGTTTTTTTTCCTTTTGTGTAGTTGCACCCATGAATGTAGCCCTGCTTCATTATAAGGTAACGTAGTACCTTTTCCCATTTAGCTTTGTGGCCAGAAATGCTCCTTTTTGGAGCGGTACCAGGAATGTTGTCAGTACCAGGGATGTTGTCAGTACCAGGGATGTTGTCAAACGGTAGACATTCTCCTTATCCACAGTGTCATTTCACCTTTTTCCTCTCTCTTCCTCTCCCTTTTCTCTTCGGCCCTGTTCACGCACTCAATAAAACACAAGACACACTCTTGCTCTGTCTCTCATTCACTTTTTTTTGTCTCTGTCTCTTTCTGTTTCTCTCACACCCAACACACATTGATATTCATTCTGTCTCTCTCTATCTTTCTCTCACTTTGTCTCTGTGTCTGTCTTCTCTCTCACACACCACACATGGACAGATTGATTTATTCATTGCTTGCTTGACAACAGACTCGTGTACACATGAACGCAACGCATACACATTCAGTTTTTGCTTTTTCTATCTCTATCTCTCTTTTCCTATCTCTCGGACACACACAACCCACATAAAACACCCCCACACAAGCATCCTGTTAGAACCAATGAATAAGGCGAAATGGCACTCGTGTCTTAGATATAAAAGGTAAAGGTCCAGATGTGCCACCCCGCCTACATTTCTCGCTTAATTGTATTTTTCCGTTTTTGCCTTTCTTACCATAGATAAAGCTGTATTTTAGGAACATTTTTAGCTAATAACCTTTTTGGAATACTAACCCTAACCCTAAACCTAACCCTACCCCACACTATGTACTGCAGTACACCGCGATTTGTCACAGTTGTGGTTCGTTGCGTTTTTCCGTCTTATAGGGTAGGTTTAGGGATAGGGTTAGTATTCCAAAAAGGTTATTAGCTAAAAATGTTCCTAAAATACAGCTGTATGTATGGTAAGAAAGGCAAAAACGGAAAAATACAATTAACCGAGAAATGCAGAGGGGGTGGCACATCTTTACCTTTACCAAATAAAATGATAACGTGTGAAGACGAAATGGAACAAAGCAATTTCAAAGAAATGGGAAAACTGATGCGAGAAGTTACAGACTGTAAGACCATCAAATATCTCTTTACACTTTCGTAAGTCGGTGATTTGTTTCATCTTTATAAATCTTGAGCATCTTTTTCTTAGTCATTCTCTACCATAGTACGGGCCTCATTGACTTAATTGATACAACTATGACACTCGCCGGGAGAGTGAAACAAATAACACAATCAATGAATGATTGCTCTCTGGGCAAAAGGGATCCTCTCTGGCCGTCTGTGCTCTTCTTCTTTTTCTTCTTTTCCATTCCCAGGCCATAATGGGTAAGGTACGTATGTGTCCGGTTTTCAGTGTCCGGGTTACAGCCGACATATTCCGATTTCAAAGGAAAAAGATTTTATGAAAAAAGGCAGGAGAATGGGCCAGTAAGTCAGAAAGATAGTAGATGATAGAAAGCAAATGGAAAAGGCAGAGTCAAATAGAGTGGCAGATTAGAGGAAGTTACAAGCACAACTTCCAGAAGGTGGGGGGACTATTTTTACGAAAGACCACGGGGAGAGACTCGTAGAGGGGGCGGGGTCGTCCAGCTCCCCGTATGGAGGCACGAAGCATCCACCCACTGCCCCGGTCTGTGCTCTAAGAATACGTTCTTCCCCTCTTCAATGGAAAAATATTCACTTCCATTTCAAACTTAAGTTCCTACTGCTTCTTCTATAAACAAGCAAGTCTATAAGCAATCTGTATTTTAATGATAGTAAATGTAAGGTGATGCATTTTAGGAAAGAATAATCCAAGTTGCAATTATGAAATCTCACATGGTACCAACAAACATATTCTAAAAACTTGCAAAGAGGAAAAGAATCTTGGAGTCATCTTTGACTCTGGATTAACATTTGATAACCACATTAATACGGCTATTGGTAAAGGCAACAAAATGCTGGGCCTAATTAGAAGAAGTTTTATTGGGTTAGATAATATAGTATTTTTAAAACTATATAAAAGTTTGGTCAGACCTCATCTAGAGTATGGAAATCAGGTTTGGAGTCCGTTTTTAAAAAGGCAATCGGCAGCATTAGAAAGGGTCCAAAGACGAGCAACAAAATTGATTAAAGGCGTTAGTCACCTCGATTACGAACATAGACTAAGAAAGTTGAAATTACCATCTCTGAAATACAGAAGAATTCGTGCGGATCTGATAAATACATACAAAAATTGTCACAGTAATAACAATACTAATAAATCTTTGTTCCAGCTAACAACTGACTCAAGAACCCGTAACAGTGATTTAAAAATACTAACCCAGTATAGCCGAACTAATAGAAAAAATTTCTTTTCTAACAGAGTAATAAAGTTTTGGAATACTCTTCCTGCACATATTAAACGAGCACAGAATTTAACACAATTCAAAAACCTCCTTGGTGGATACACCAACATATCAAAACTTCAATATGAGCATGACTAAAAGGCAGATTTGCCGAAAACAAAATACAAAAACCTCTCAGCTGTGCAAAAGTTCAAACAAAAATGACAGGACAGTGAAGAGGCCGCGAGGCCTAATGTCCTAACTACCTGACCTGACCTGACCTATAAAACCAAAGACTGTATAGGGGAAGATAAGCATCCGGTCTCTTTTCCCTATATGAGTAGTGAGGACAGAAACACTGGTTATGTCCCTTTTAAACGTGACACATTTACACGTCGATAGGCCAGTTGAATTCTCCGTTCAAATTCCAGTCTGAGTTTTTGGATAACCGCCGCTGTGAATGGTGTCACGTCCTCACTAACGATAACTCTATCAGCCCGGTTCGCAGTAACTCTTAAGTAGTCCGGCCGTCTTCCCCTATACAGTCTTTGATAAAACGCCTGTCTGGCAGGTCCACTAACCTGCAGCATGGACACTACATTGAGTATAATTATAGGATCCGTGCCTGCAGGTCCATTTACAGTCCTGTATGGCTTTGCCGAGAGGACGTAAAACTTCGCGCGTCTACTAACATTCGGATCCCGAGAGTGGGGTGGCAGACGCTCTTGAGGGCTGTTGGGTGGCAGACAACAGCAGGGCAGCGCAGTCAACCTCGTTTACCATTGGGTGTTGGCTGACTTGCCATGTGGGTGGGATTCACACGACAACTTGGATGATCTCTGCAGCACTGGCATTTCTCGGAACCATTTTCTATTTTTTCAGTGTTGCTTTTTGTGTGTGGAGCACTTGAACCTCTATTATTATTATTATTATTATTATTATTATTATGAACATTTATATAATGCCTAATCAAATGAATGCCCTAGACGTTTACAATTATAAAATAAATAAATTATTTTTAAAAAAACCCAATAAATTCGCTAGCACAAGCATAATATACCACAACCAACACAGACACACATGCACATGTGTGTGTGTTGTACTGTGTTCTCTGTTTGAGAGTCTGTCTGCCTGCTGTTGGTCCTGTCTGTCCGTATGTATCCAGAGTAGAGCCAATCTTGTAGTAGTAGTAGTAGAGTAGGGACAAAACAAGCCGTGAAACAAGATCTTATTGAAACTTGGCAGAATTGTCGCCACTGTCCCAGCAATAATGCTTATTATGTTAGTATCACTAAATATCAAGCCATACAAAATACACTGCCAGTGAATATGATTCTCTTATGACTAGGGGAAGACGGGGTAAAAAGCGCATGGGCGGGTAAGAAGCCCACCCCAATTATCTCATGAAATGAAGCAAATTTCAGTCTCATTTTGCCCATGAGACGAGCGTTAATGTCTAGCATTCGTCTCATGGGCAAATTTGACTGAAATTTTCTTTATTTCATGAGATAATTGGGGTGGGCTTCTTACCCGCCCATGCGCTTTTTACCCCGTCTTCCCCCTACGAATATCATTACAGATAGCGATAAACCAATCACAATGAATAATGCCCTTCACTTCACTTCACCCATGGCAAATCATGTAATACTATTGCTAGTTAACCCGACTTTTGTGTTGTTGTTTTTATTTAAATGAAACATTGTGTAACCGTCGCTGATCTAATTATACAATGAATACTTGCACATGTCTTGAGAATGATGACTGTAAGCCATGTAGTGTAGAGTCATACTTTCCAATAGTGGTACGAAGTCAAGTTCTGAAAATTTGAAGGCAAATGTTTTGTGAAATGTCCTTTTAATTTAGAGGATGACACACGCTGTTCCACGCTGCATGTTTCCATTGTTAAAATAACCGACTCTTTAAGATCGTGAAGGGACTCGAGACGGCGGATTGCTCATTCACGAGGTTGACCTCGTAATCCAAAAAAATTCCAGGAAAGTGCGCGTACGTGGCTCGTGGGTCGCGTGCGTGGAGAGAGAGAGAGAGAGAGAGAGAGAGAGAGAGAGAGAGAGAGAGAGAGAGAGAGAGAGAGAGAGAGAGAGAGAGAGAGAGAGAGAGAGAGAGAGAGAGAGAGTGTGTCTGTACCTATGTTTTCCATTGGCTTTCTATTTACTATTTTGTTTCAGAAAGAAATTTTATTGGACGTGCTTCTTTAAGTACAAGATTGTCAACAAATAATGACTTTGAGATTGAGGGTCGTAAACATGAGGGGGGATGTTTTAAGTATAGCTTGAGATTGCAACAAAAAAAATGACTTTGAGATTGAGGGTCATATAGACATGAGGATGGGGGTTAAAGTACAAAATTGCCAAGAAATGACTTTGAGATTGAGGGTCGTAAACATCGTTAATGGATACAACAAAAAAATAAAAAAAATAAAAAAAGTGCCTTTGCCGAGAATCGAACCCGGAATCATTTGCATGACGGACAGACGCTCTATGCAATGCTATCGAGGATTTCACTGTTGATGACTCTCATGTTGCCTTTTGAATACTCTCTAACCCACTAATGTACAATGTTATCTGTTTACGGTGTTCTTTTAAGTATTTAATTATCCTCACTTAAATTTTTTTTTTAATCCTCACTAATCATTATTGAGGAGATTTTTTACACAGTTGTCAGTCCATGGTTGCTTGTACTAGTAAAATAATAAATTGAAATATTGTACAGCGTTTTATACGGGCGTTGGGGTGCTTTGCTTCGAATTAATCATTATTGTTTGAAAGCTTGCATAGATGCATCTATATGTGTGCACAGTTTGATCGATGAACGCCTTTTAGATACTGAGAAAAAGCCAACGTTAAAGTTGTCACAGACGGCCACACAGACAGATAGACAGACACACACATGACAGAGACCCGGCAACTGAAGAAGTACGTTGACACGAGGGAGCCAAAAAGGTAAGTAGGCCTATGTATGATTCGCCCTAGAGTAATGGCTAAAGACGCATTTCTAATTAGGTAAATAATGCATATTATGCGCTCTGGTGTGGAGTGTTGATTGGCATAGTGCATTTAATAATGCACATTTAAATTACATGTGCATAATCGCTTTGCGGAGCGCACAAAAAAGGAGAGCTTTTCGACATTTTGAATTTGGCGACTAGGTTTGGGGTCAAGGTTTCATGACGTTAGTTGTGACGTCAATGTGCGAGAATCGACGTGGACGATGAGGCGGTTAGATCTATACATTTTAGAAAATGAAAGCGGAAAATGAGATACATTTATATGGTAAAGTTTTGAAATGTTGAAGCAAGTTGACAGCATTGTAATTGTTGTTCGATGTGTAGGATACTGGATAGATAATATTTATTTAATAATTTAAATTTACTAAGTAAATGTAATTGATACATTGATTGAGTGATTCACTCATGCAGTGATTGTGTCAGATTGAAATTCTGAGATTGTGGGTATATAATATATTACCCACTGGGTAAAACTAAAAGCCAACACCCTCCGACCTCGGCTTCATCAGAAGGTCCTTCAAGACCAACCAAGGAACAGGCCTACAAAAGTCTTGTCCGGCCCCACCTCGAGTATGCAGTTCTCAGTTTAGCGTGTGGGATCCCACTGCGCAAAGGAACACCATTTGACCAAAGACATTGATGATTGAGGCAGTCCAACGAAGACGCTTCATGATGAATGCATGGGAAGCAGCGGTCCAACCTACTAAATGCATGTTTTAAAACATGACTACCACCCCACAGTCTACTGAGATGATCTAGCGTGACTCGCCGTGACTGCCATGCTTGTCGCGTGCAAATCTGTTGCTCGTGCAAATCTGTCGCTCGCTACTATGAGAGTGTGTATTTGCGACATTGAGCATGAACCACAAATTTCACTTTTTCCGTGGGATAGGGTTAGGGTTAGGTAAATGGTTCAAGTACGGAAAAAGTGAAATTTGTGAATGTCGCAATTGGAGTGGCCCAGCTGCAAGAAAGAACTGCCACAAGACTCACAACGTTCTATAAAATCATCAAAGGTCAGCTCCATGTCAGACACGGAGATCTGTACGTAGACCTTAGCTGCAAGGTCAAGAAGAGGATGCAGTGAGCAATTATCTTCTTCTTCGCTTCTTCATCTTAGGCAGCCAATGTTGAAGATTCTGCTGCACTTTACTAGGGGGTAGTACGAAAAAGAAAGAAAGTAAGTTCAGCAAAGATAGGGGTAGAAAGTGAACTGATGAGATATGGGGAAAAGATAGAGCCCAAGATTAGTCAGGAATAATTTAAGTTTTTTTTTATACTCCGTTTGCTATGTAGAAGGATAATAATTTTATGAGATAGATTCTGCAGAATTCCCTGCCGCACCTAGCAGTGCCTCTTTCTTCCCCCGCACCATCAGAGAATGGAACGCCCTACACCCAGAGACCGTTCAGGCCCCTTCTGCCAAAGCCTTCTTCAGAAGGCTGTTGGCAGAGCACTAAGCAAACATCAGACCCTCGGGTAGGCAGTGTCGCATGAAAATAGGTAGCTCGTAAAAATAAGTAGCTCGCTACTATGAGAGTGTATTTGCGACAACCACAAATTTCACTTTTTTTGTAATTTAACTAACCCTAACCCTAACCCTAACCCTATCCCTAACCCTAGAAAAAAGTGAAATTTGTGGTTCATGCTCAATGTCGCAAATACACACTGTCATAGGTAGCGAGCTACTTATTTTTACGAGCTACCTATTTTCATGCGACAGGCAGTGGTTGGGCCGGCATCATGCTGGGTACCGCTGATCGGTCCCTGTCTGGCCGGTTGGCTGTCTACCCACCAACACTCTCTCTCTCTTTCTCTTTCACTCTCTTTCTTTCTCTGTCTTTTTGTTTTCTCTCCTTCGACCTCTTCACCCTTTTCAGTTGCAATAATGGTCAAAGTTGACTTTAGCAACAAATCAGAAGAAGAACTGCAGGGCTCCCAATCTTCCAGCAAAACAAGGGGTCCCAGAGACTCCTTCACTTACAGTATAGAGGGTCCTAGAGGCGGGATAGAGGGTCCCAGTGGCATAGCGAATGCTAAAAAGAATGTTTCTAGTGCATCCCTGGGACCCCCTGCACATTCTTTTAGAGGGTCCTTTAGAATGTTAGTGCTTCATAGACCCCCAAATGGGGGTCCCTGGGAGGCCTAAGAAGAATATAGAATTAGAATTAGATTTATAATACAGTGGAACCTTCCTAATGAGATCTCCCATTATAACTTAAATATAAGACTCCCTCCCATATAAGGCCTACTTCTCTGAGACATTGCCCTTTGTACTTAGTAAGTATTAAAATTACTTCCCTTATAAGACCCCTCCCTTAGGTGACCTCATTTTGGATGATTTTTGAAGGTCTTATAAGGGAGATTCCACTGTATAGCCTATATAGTATTAAAGTATGAGTATGATTATATAACTTTGCATTTGACACAGTTAATTATCACCAGTCGGATTAATAAACTGACTTAGATCTAGTCAACAACACTGTTTTGTTGTCAACAACACTCTTTTGCTGCTAAGCTAAAAAAGATTTAAACACTCGTGAATTGATTTTTTTCTTCTTTTGTTTGTTTCTTTGTCAAGGCAAACAACGACTTGATGATTCTGAATTTATACATGTATCCCCGAACAAGTGAGTCTTCTCTTTTTTCCTTTTTTCCATCTATCTCAGTGACCCTCTGTTTATTAAAAATCTAGTGGTGCCCGCATTTTTCTGGAACTCTGTCTCTCGCTCTCTCTCTTTCTCCCCTCTCTTTCTCTCTAATTTGTCTCTCTGTGTATGTCTGTCTGTCTTTATTTGTGTGTGCACGCATGTTTGTGTGTGCGTCTGTGTCTGTGTGTGTGTGTTGGGCCCACTAATTCTAGATCTAGTTAAAGTACCTTAATATAGAATATTATAAAGGTACTCAAGATCTAAAAAAAACTTTTTCAAAGCAAAAAGATGAACCTTTTCACATTGAATTGCAGAGTTATAAAGACCCCATATTTCAGCCCCTTACAGGTTGAACTTGTAAATAAATAATCCAAGAGATTTATTTTCTAGGTTTGATAATTTCTGCATGATGCATATCAATGCTCTTTTAGCTCTAATTGCTAAATCTTTACATGTAACAGTAAACAGTAACAGTAAAACTAAGCTTTGTTGAAAAGTATGTTCCTAAATATTTATATGCGTTGACTCCCCCGTAAGTCCATTTTTCTTTAGCCCCTAGATACCCCCCTTTTCTGAATACAGTGTACTATGATAATTAATATTGCTTTTAGACATATTTACTTTTAACTGAAGTGATGCAGCTGCTTGATATAAGCAATTCAATTGAGCTTGTAATCCTAAAAAAGTCTCAGACATCAAAACAGCATCAGCCAAAAGAAGAATAAATATTTCCAAAATATCACCTATAAACTGCACCATGTCTTCCATTACTAACTATCTCAGATGTTAAGTCATTAATGAATAATGAAAAAAGAATCGGGCTGCAAACATCACCCTGTTTTACCCCAGCAGTACACTGTATATAATCTGTTAATTTACCCCCACATCTAACCCTAGCTTTCATACATGCTCATTACGCATTTTAGAAGTTTTCCACGGATACCAGACTTTACTAATATAGGCCACAGAATAGTTCTATTAATGGAATCAAATGCCTTCTCAAAATCGATAAACTAGGCGTCGTACAATTTGCAATTAAGAGAAGGCTGCTTCTGCACAAAAGCCATTACAGTAAAAATGTGAATAGTTATGCTTAAATCCAGCTTGAAATTCCCCAGTAATATTATTTATTTCAAACCATTCTTGTACATTTTACTACTTACGTTACAAAGTGAAATCCCTCTATAATTATTTGGATCATTTACATTACCTTTCTTATAAAGAGGAAGAACAATGGATTCAGCCCAATTATCTGGAAAAATTCCTGTTTCAAACGGAAATGGCTACCCCCCCTCTCTCTCTCTCTCTCTCTCTCTCTCTCTCACCCTCTCTCTTCTCTCTCTCTCTCTCTCTCTCTCTCTCTCTCTCTCTCTCTCTCTCTCTCTCTCTCATCTCTCTCTCTCTCTCTCTCTCTCGCTCTCTCTCTCTCTCTCTCTCTCTCTCACACTCTCTCTCTTTGTTTTTTTCTCTCACCCGGTGCTCACAGTTGCATTAACAAAAGCACAAGGCCCACATATTGACATCCCATACCTCCCCCCCCCTCCCTCATGGGGATTCTGGGGGGGTCTTTTGTATATATAGTTCTCCCACCTTCTCCATCTGCTTGCTGTCATCTATTATCTTTTAATTTCTGCCTTTCCGATCCATTCTGCCTTTTTTCAAGAAACACTTTCAAAAAGATTTCCTCCAGCCGAAGTTCGAACATGCTGGGCCTAATTATTTTCTTACTTAGGCGCAATTAACGGCAGCTTATGACGCATCTGCGTTCATAATTGACAGGAAGCTGTCTGAGGGATCGAAGAAGAAGAATACATTGCATACAGATGTTGAGTCTGTAACCTCATTCGTGCACACACACCACACACAGGTACACACACACACACATCTCCTCTCTCCCTCTCTCCACTCTCTCTCTCTCTCTCTCTCTCTCTCTCTCTCTCTCTCTCTCTCGCTCTCTCACACACACACACACACACACTCTACACTGTCACACACACATACACACACACACACACACACACATACACACACACACACACACACACACACACACACACGTGTATACACACACACACACACACACAAGCGCGCATGCACACATGCACACTTTTCTTTCTTTTCTTTTTTTTGCATACTTTTTCTGTTTACAAATGACTCGATGAAAAAAGCAAATATGTTTGTTTATTGAGTGTTTATCTCTAAATAATTGACTTTGATGCACACACGCACCAATAAAATGTGCTCCACTTCACAGAGAGAGAGAGAGAGGAAGAGAGAATCTGCTTTAATGTACGTGTTGATTACATTTTTATTTTAGCGCAAAAAGGTAAGACGATCTTCGTTGGGTGGTTTTTTGCTTGTTTCGTTGTTGTTTTTGTGCAACTTTATGCGGAATTTGCCTTTTTTGGTTCTGTTTTGTTTTATTTTTTGTTATTGTAATCATAATTTTTTTAAAAATTGATTTTGCTCTCTTTCTCTTTTCTCAGTCTGTATTTACTCCCCTCCTCTCTCTCTCTCTCTCTCTCTCGACCCCCCTCTCTCTCTCTCTCTCTCTCTCTCTCTCTCTCTCTCTCTCTCTCTCTCTCTCTCTCTCTCCTCTCTCTCTCTCCTCTCTCTCTCTTCTCTCTCTCTCTCTCCTCTCTCTCTCATTAAACCCTTTCACCGCCAAAGTCGCATTTTTGCACCACAATGGTTTAATACCCATGTCACTAAAACGCATCAAACCTGGGTCTGCTTACCCAAAGAGCCTATTTTCTTAATTTCTGGGAGGTAAGGGTAGGCCTTACTATATACATGTCACAGAGGAATTTCCAATATTGCAGATGATTTTTTTTCTCTACCCAGTTAAGTTTAATGGTATTTTTTGGCTGAAAAATGGCTGGCGGCGAAAAGGGTTAAGGCCACATCGTCTTCGACATGCTCAAAATATTTCTGCTAGATATTTAAAATTGTTTTTAATTAATTAAATTGTCAATTTTCTTCTGTTGAAGCCGAGATTTATTTTGTGCTCATGTATACATGTACGCCAGTCAGTCGTTTCCGACTATGACTGCCAGATAGCAGAGGGGGCAGATACTATGCACTAGTTAAATATTTATAAAGGAATCCTACTTTTTAATTATTGTTTTTCTAGTTTCTTTCATTGATCATGCATTGCTTAATGTCTACATGTTTTTTTTTAAATTTATGTCAACTACAATATTCATTAATTAAATCATTAAATTAGCATAATCATTAAACCATTTGTTTATTGTTCTCTCTCATCTCTCTCTCTCGCTCTCTCTCTCTCTCTCTCATCTCTCTCCTCCTCTCTCTCTCTCTCTCTCTCTCTTAAATACTGTCAAGTTGTTTTGTCTGTATCTGTATGGCTGGTACCCACGTGTCGTCATATCACGTATCCGGCCACAAGGAGCGTGCCATATTATGGGAGACCGCCATCTTAGTCAGTAACTTTGTTTGAAAAAATGCCAGATCGATGCTGTTTACACACAAAATCTGACTAAGATGGCGACACTTCCGTTGGATGCACACGCAGGTGGGTGGGGGGAGCCATACTATAAAGCATTTAAGAGGCGAAATGCTGTATCTATGTAGAGTTCTCTAGCCTTTTCTTCACATCACAATCATACAATTTTCCATTATTATTTGTCCATTGCTTTTTGTTGTGCTGGTTTTTACCCCCCCCTCCATCTAAGGGGCTATGGGCCTTTATTGAAATGAAATATGAATCTGCGTCTCCTCTGTTTGTCTCTCTCTTCCCCCTTCTCTCTGGGCTATGGCCTTTCTGAATAAAATCTCTCGAAATCTCTCTCTCTCCCTCTCTCCTCTCTCTCTCTCTCTCTCTCTCTCTCTTCTCGAGGAATCTCTCCTCTCTCTCTCCTCTCTTCATCTCTCTCTCAGGTCTCTCGTCGGATCTACCTTCCTTTTCTCCCTCCTCTCCTCTCTCTCAATTAAATTCACAAAAACTCCAATTGCTGGTGTACATTGCCTTTCGTTTATCATCATTTGCCTGTATTTTGCTTATTTTTGTAATGGTAACCTCCCTTCACTTTAGGCTACGTATGCCCGTACAGTATTCTTACAGTTTTCATCAGCTTGATGCTATTTCGCCCTAATTTACATTACGCCCCTACTCGTCCCTGTCTTCTTACATCATGGGTTTTCTTGAGTAAGCACAGATTTACTGTATCGGTATTCTTTGAAGATTTAATCACGTGCCCAGATGCATGGCCCTGAGACAGTGTTTTGACGAGCATAATGAGCGAGTTTTGATCGTGGTTTTCACCTTGGCATAAGGCTGTGTCAGACCAAATTAACATAAGCTAGAACACCAAGGCTACATCAAAATGTTATGTTCTATCATAG
Organism: Phymorhynchus buccinoides; assembly: GCA_017654935.2. Classification (NCBI taxonomy): domain Eukaryota; kingdom Metazoa; phylum Mollusca; class Gastropoda; order Neogastropoda; family Raphitomidae; genus Phymorhynchus; species Phymorhynchus buccinoides. The sequence continues at coordinate 21,608,871 of CM065686.1, forward strand.
TTATGCGGGGATTGTCTTTAGCCATGGCAAGCTCCTAGCATAACATCATCGAGTCTAAAATCCTCCAAAGTCGGAGTGTGGCTGCTCACGTGGCGGGGTAATCAAAAATGGTCACACACGTAATGTTCTCATCCCTAGCTGGTGCATTTGTACCATAGTGTTCAAGTGCCTGTGGCTGTTGGGATGATCCCTGGAGTCTTTAAGCCAGTAGAACAACAACAACAAAACATATACAGTGGTTTACTGGTAAAATTAATTGGGCGTCTCCTATAATAATAGATGCACTGAACATTTTTATCAGCTTACAACGCATGCATTCATGCACAAACACCTTGTCACCCACCCATCCCTTCCACACTGAGGCGCACAACACACACACACACACACTGCATGCGCACCTGCACACACACACACACACGCATCCATGCACATGCATGTATTTTCACAACAGAAATACACACACACAATGCAGTTGTGCGTGCATACACATAGCCTATGCACACATGCACTCAGACTCATACACCCACACTGCAATCACCACACACATACCTATAAATGCGTTCTTATGTTCTTTGTTCAATTAATTAATTAACCTTGTTCGTGGAATGGAATGCAAAAAACGAAACCTCCCCCCCCCCCCCAGCTCCCCCCCCCCCAAAAGAAAAAAAACCAATTAAATAAAAAAATGTGCAAGTCTTACATCATCCAAGTTAGAACTTTGATGATTTATAGTGATTGATTTTTTTTTCTTTGATTCCTTTTTATTCACTTTGTCTTCTTCTCGTGAATACATTTGTACAGATCATGCACAGATGTGATCTGCTGCTTAATCTTTCTGCTGTGCATCTTTGGCTCCGTGGCATGTGCAGTCATTGGTAAGCCCATTGAATTGTTTCTTTTAGACAAACACTAAAGCTACTTTGATCTAAATTCCTGGGTGGAAAAGTCTCTTTTTTAAAAGACCAAATTGGTATCAATGTTTTTAGTACTGCTGCCTTTTGTGATTTTCATCACAGTACAGTGGAACCAGTAATCCCCCTTACAAGAATTCCCATTATAAGACTCCCTCTCACATAAGACCTATTTCTCCGAGACACTGCCCTTCTTTGTGTAAGTATTCAACTTACCCCCCTTATAAGACCCCTCCCTTATTAGACCTCATTTTGGATGATTTTTTGAAGGTCTTATAAGTGAGGTTCCACTGTATCTAATGTCTAATAATCACTCTCATTAGTAACTCTTCTTCTTCAGCGTTCCCATGCCATATGGCCATAATGGGTAAGGTATAATGTGTCAGTTTTAGTTTTAACTATGTCTCCCCACTGCGTACAGCCGACACATTCCGATTTCGGGGGGAGTTCAACAGGAGAAAATAGGAAGATTGTTTTGAAACCAAAGGCTAGGAGAATGGACCGGTAAGGCAGAAAATATAGTTAGATGACAGTAAGCAAAAAGGAAAAAGTCCGAGTCAAAGAGAGTGAAAGATTAGGGTAAGTTACAAGCACAGAACTTTCCAGAAGGTGGGGGAACTATTTGTACGAAAGACCCCCCCCCCGGGTATCCCCACAGGGAATCATTAGTAATAAGAGTATTTATATTGTCTGCACCACAATGAGGACCTCAATCATTAGAATGTACCCCACTAAAAGCACATGATTTTCAGGTGGTACTTCTAAACTCAGAAACGGACCAAAACGGACATCGAAACAGACCGAAACGGACTCCAGCTGAGGCTTGATATAAGGAACTAGAGATACAAATGTTGTGTGCCCATGTCAGCACATGTCATGTGCATGCATAATTGTATACATGCGTGTGAGTGTGCGTGAGTGTGTGAGCGTGTGTGTGTAGTCAGCGGGCGTGGTAGACCTCCGCGAATCGTGGAAAATCAGCAAAACAGTTTTAAACAAAATTATTAAAAAAATGCATTGAAATGGCATGAAAAAGTGAAACATTTCACTCTCATTTATTGAATTTTATTGAATTTTCTCCAGCCCCTGTACTCCCGGCCATTTTCCTTGAAAACTACTTTGACCCCACTACCATGCCTGAGTCAGGTAAAAAGCAATAACAAAACTAGAGTGTGAAAACGTCTAGATTCACCAGCCGGCGTGGCAGCATGTTCGGCCTTCAGGGATTTTGACTCTTGTCCAATGACATTCCTTTTTTGAACTTGGCCTAGATATTCTCACTTCCTATCAGCATGCACAATTTGAGGGCCGTAGGTTTCTACAAATAAATTGAAGGTTGCTATCTTAAAATTTAACCTAGGTACATCTGCTTGAGTCCGTTTCTGTGTCCATTTCGGTGTTTAGAACTACCGGAAAATCAGCAAACTCTTGTAATAATAACATGACGTGCTAGCTAGTTATCTTGTTAAAATTAGAGAACGCTATTTATTTACAAGACAAGCTTGTTTGACTCAAAAGATGATCATATTTTGTCGTCGAAAGCTACTTTTGTTAATACAACTACATGTATTTTTGTTTTGTTTTGTTTTGTTCTTGTAAATAAACCAGTGAGTGCGTGTTATTCAGGGTACGTGCGTGGGGATCCCAGACGTCTGCTGTATCCCACAGATTCTAAAGGCCACTTTTGTGGTAATGGAAACCACAAGTAAGCTGTCTCTTCACTCCTGCTGCAGTTCTGTATGTCTGCTCTCTCTCTCTCTTTATCTACTCTCTCTCTCTCTCTCTCTTATATCTCTCTCTCTCCTTATGTGGTCGGTGGCCAGCTTCTTTTTATAGGAAGTAAATGCACCACAATCTCTCACTCCCACCTCTCTCTATCTCTCTATCTCTCTATCTCTCTCTCTCTCTCTCTCTATCTCTCTCTCTCTCTCTCTCATTCTTTGGTGGTGGCCATGCTTACTTTTTAAGAAGTAAAATTGCACTCTCTCTCTTCTCTCTCTATTCTCTCTCTCTCTCTCTCTCTCTCCTCTCTCTCTCCTCTCTCTCTCTCTTCTCTCTCTCTCTCTCTCTGTGTTGAAAGGTATGCAGGGCAAGACTGGGATACATCATAGAGGTGTGTGTGTGTGGTGGTGTTAACAAGGGCGGGGGAATGGGCTTGCATAGGCCCCCAGTGTGGTCCAGGGCAATACCCCTGCAGTGGGGTGGGTTCACACCCCCAGAAGCTGAAGCATTTTTTGAGAAAGAAAATATAGTGTGAAAACCACCTTTGAAAATTGTACCTAAGAACAATTAAACAGTAATAATGACTTCTTTCTCAATCTTTCCCCCCCCCCCCCCCCCCTCCCCTTCTCTCTCTCTTTTTCTTTTCCTTTTAATTTATTTTTATTTGGCGGAGGGGGAGGGGTGTTATGGAACCAGTAGCACCCCGCACCCACCACCCCTGGATTGGGCCCTGTGTTGTCTCACAGACCGTGGTATATCTATTTCAATGTGTCCGCAATTCCTTCCTTTTTTTATACCTTAAAACCAAATCAAAATAGTTTATAAATTGTCAAATATTTATGGAAATTTGTGTTTCTCTACGAAGCGTGGTAGAATACCTGTGAATTAAGTAAGAATGTTTTGCGAATACAAATCATGTGTGTGTGTGTGTTGTCTTGTGCGTGTGTGCATGTCTACTTATGCGTATTTGCGTACATGCATGTGTGCGCTAAATGGCTTGTGTGTGTGTGTGTGTGCATGTTTAGTGTTTGTGTATTCATGCACGTGTACATGCATGCGTGTGTATGTGTTGCATGCTTTTGTTACTGTGTGTGTGCTTACAGGAGATCGGCCACACCTCCTTTTATCTTTTGGACCTACTGCAGTGCACTCATTATTCCGCCAGTCTTTCTCTCGGATGCCGACTCCACAGGTAGGTAGACCGATCTTATCGTTAAGTCTCCCCATGCGGGATAACGGGGGTCTTTCGTACAAGTATTTCCCCCCCTTATGGAAGTTCTGTGCTTTAACTTCCTCTAATCCATCACTCTCTCTGCCTTTTTTCCCTTTCTTACTGTCATCCCTACTTTCATACTTGTATTTAATATTTTTATTTTACACGGTGGAGACACGTTTTCCATGTGGCATTGTATCAATGCCATGGACAATAACAAAAACTTATGACTTATTAAAAAATTATGAAAGATAGCGGATACAGTAGCAAAGGGAAAAGGCAGAGAGAGTGATGGGATAGAGGAGTTACAAGCACAGAATTCCATAAGGTGGGGAAATACTTGTAGCCAAGACCCCCCGGTATCCCCGCATGGGGAGACTTAGGATAAGATGGTCTACTACCTGTGGAGTCCCGGGCATCCGAGAGAAAGACTGGCTGAATAATGAGTGCACTGCAGTAGGTCAAAGAAAAGAGGTGTTGCCTTATCTCGTAAGCACCCACACAGACAAAAGCATTCACACATACACCACGCTGCATGGTACACGTGCTGAATACACAAACTCTAACATGCACACACACAAACACACCAAGCGTTGCGCACACATGCATGTATCACATGACGCATAAGTAGACAATGCACACACGCACAAACACACACACACACACACATGATTTGTTATTCGCAAAACCTTCCTTACTTTAATTCACAGGTATTATACACGCATTCGTAGAAACACAAAATTCCATAAATCTTTGTACAATTTATCACACTATTTTGAATTTGGTTTTAAGTATAAAAAAGGTACGGAATTGCGGACGACAGCGCTTGGGAATAGAGATAACAACGAGGTCTGTGAGACACTGACTGACGCGTCCGCCCATCCAGGGGTGGGGGGGGCGGGGTACTACCTGGATTCCATAACAAACCCCTCCCCCCTCCCGCCAAAAAAATATATTAAAAGAAATCAAGAGAGAGAGAGAGGAAGAGGGGGGGGGAGAAAAAAGTCTGTAGTGTTAGTAAGAGGAAGTCTTATTGAGAGTGGGTTTAATTGTTCTAGGTACAATTAAAGGGGTTTTTCACACTATATTTTCTTTCAAAAAAAGCTTCATCTTCTGGGGTGTTGAACCCTAGCCCCACTGCCAGGGGTATTGCCCTGGCCTCACACTGGGGGCCTATGCCAGCACCCATTCCCACCGCCCTTGTTTTAACACACACACACACACACACTCTAATGGATCCCAGGTCGGCCCTGCAGACACTTTTCAAGCACAAAGAGAGAGAGAGAGAGAGAAGAGAGAGAGAGAGAGAGAGAGAGAGATAGAGAGAGAGAGAGAGAGAGAGAGAGAGAGAGAGAGAGAGAGAGAGTGCATTTACTTCTATAGCAAAAGAAGCTGGCCACCACCACAGAAGAGATAGAGAGAGAGAGAGAGGAGAGAGAGAGAGAGAGAGAGAGAGAGAGAGAGAGAGAGAGAGAGAGAGGGAGGGAGAGAGTGTGTGCTTTACTTCTATAAAAAGAAGCTGCCACCACCAAGAGGAGAGAGAGAGAGAGAGAGAGAGAGAGAGAGAGAGAGAGAGAGAGAGAGAGAAGACAGACATACAGACCACTGCAGCAGGAGTGAAGAGACAGCTTACTTGTGGTTTCCTTACCACCAAATGGCCTTTAGAATCTTTGGGATACAGCAGACGTCCTGGATCCCCCGCACGTACCCTGAATACACCACTCACTGGTTTATTATTCAAGAACAAAACAAAACAAAACAAAATACATGTAGTGTATTAACAAAAGTAGCTTTCGACGCAAATATGATCTCTTTTTGAGTCAACAAGCTGGGCTTGTAAATAAATAGCTTTCTCTAATTTTACAAGATACTAGCTAGCAACGTCATGTTATATACAAGAGTTTGTTCTGATTTTCCGGTAGTTCTAAACAACGAAATGGACAACCGCACATTTCTAACCCATTCTCACCCCCTTTACCAGCTTCATCCTTCTTTCTCCTCTTCTCCCAGTATTCCCTTCCCTCCCCCCTCCGCCCCAGCCCCCGCATACATAACCTAAACCACAAACAACCAGCACTCCCGGACTACGGACCTTTCCTTTCTCTCACCAATCCTATTCACCCCCTCTCCACAAATAATCCCCGTGCCCCCCATTTATCCTCTTCAGATGTTCCCGCTCTTACCTGTCTCTCTTATGCCCCTCAATTCAAATTTTTCACCATGCTCATGGCCGGGGGTCCAGGGACACACCCAACCATCGTCGCTCTTACGACATGAGAGTGATTTTTACACCTTCTCAGTCAGGCATGAACACCGTCTAATCACTCACCTCACTTCTTCAAATCCACACCTGACACTCCCCCACTCCCACTCTCCACGATTCCCCCCTACTCTACTATGCCCGCCGACGTCCCCATACTGCTTATCACTCCCCTACTCCCCCCGGGTCCCTTCACATGTATACAATTATGCATACACATAAGCTGTACTGACACGGTCTCCCCTCCCCCCCCCCACCCCTAGTTCCCTCCCCACCTAGCCCCAGCTGGACTTCACTAAGGTCTGTTTCGTCTGACCCAACTGTGTCGACGAACTCTCAGTTCCCCCCTCCCCCCTGAAAATCCTCTACCTCCCTTTCAATGGGGTACATTCTATCTCACTGACAACCTCATTGTGGTGCAGACAATATAAATACGCTTTTCACAAGTGATTCAACGAGTGGATACCGGGGGGTCATATGTACTACTCTCCTCACCCCCCCTCGGCAACCTATCTGCTCTTGTGGACGAATTTCTCTTCCCTGTCCTATCTCTTCTGACTAGGCCTCCCCCCTTACGTCCCCCCAGAGTTATCTGCTATCTTTTCTGCCTTCACCGGTCAATTACCCTGCCCTCCCCCCCACGGTCCATCTCCCACATTCTCAGTGGTGTTACTCCCTGAACTCTCCAAATCGGATACTTCCCGGTTGTGCCCACTGGGGAGACAACTCCCCTCCCCCTCCCTGAACTCCTACGTACTTCCCCCACACTACTTACTCCCCCCCCCCATCCGACCTTTCGAAGAAGAACAAACCACCCTACTTCTCCTCTCCTCCGTCCCATATTCTTCTCCCCGCAACCACCCAGCATAAAACAGTACCCTTCTTCGTTCATCCAAAACACTGCTCTTATAATCCCATCCATCCCCCCCGCCCCACTCCCCTTTTCATACGTCTCACAGAATATCACATCCCTCCAGAGAAGTACCCCCCATGATCAGCATATACTGATACTCCCCTCCCATGTAAGTCACTTCTCCCGGGTTCACTGCTTCTGACAATCACAAAAGGCAGCAGTACCTACACATACCATTGATACCAATTTTGTCTTTTAAAAAGAGAGACTTATTCCACCCAGAAAGTTTAGATCAAAGTAGCTTTTATGTTTGTCTCAACAAGAAACAATTCTATGGAGTGTAGACCTTACCAATGACTGCACATGCCACGGATCCAAAGATGCACAGCAGAAAGATTCAGCAGCAGATCACGCTCTGTGCATGATCTGTACAAAAAAAATTCACGAGAAGAAGACAAAGTGAATAAAAGGAAATCAAAGAAAAAAAAATCAATCACTATCAATCATCTAAGTTCTAAACTTGTGATGATGAGAACCCTCTTGCACCATTTTATTTCATTGGTTTTCTTTTTTTTTGTTGGGGGTTTGGGGGGGGGGGGGGTGGTTTTCGTTTTTTGCATTCCACGAACAAGGTTAATTAATTAATTGAAACAAAGAACATAAGAACGCATTTATAGGTATGTGTGTGGTGATTGCAGTGTGGGTGTATGAGTCTGAGTGCATGTGTGCATAGGCTATGTGTATGCACGCACAACTGCATTGTGTGTGTGTATTTCTGTTGTGAAAATACATGCATGTGCATGGATGCGTGTGTGTGTGTGTGTGCAGGTGCGCATGCGTTGTGTGTGTGTGTGTGTGTGTGCGCCTCAGTGTGGAAGGGATGGGTGGGTGACAAGGTGTTTGTGCATGAATGCATGCGTGTAAGCTGATAAAAATGTTCAGTGCATCTATTATTATAGGAGACGCCCAATTAATTTTACCAGTAAACCACTGTATATGTTTTGTTGTTGTTGCTTCACTTGGCTTAAAGACTCTAGGGATCATCCCAACAACCACACTTGAACACTATGGTACAAATGCACCAGCCAGGGATGAGAAAAACATTACGTGTGTGACCGTTTTTGTATTACCTGCACACGTGGGCAGCCACACTCCGACTTTGGAGGATTTTGAACTGATTATGTTGTTATGCTAGGAGCTTGCCATACTAAAGACAATCCCCGCATAACTATAAAGAACATAAACCACATTTTGATGTAGCCTTGGTGTTCTAGCCTATCTTCAATTGGTCTGACACAGCCTTATGCCAAGGTGAAAACCACGATCAAAACTCGCTCATTATGCTCGTCAAAACACTGTCTCAGGGCCATGCATCTGGGCACGTGATTAAATCTTCAAAGAATACCGATACAGTAAATCTGTGCTTACTCAAGAAAACCCATGATGTAAGAAGACAGGGACGAGTAGGGGCGTAATGTAAATTAGGGCGAAATAGCATCAAGCTGATGAA
>CM065686.1:21622339-21641268 GCA_017654935.2 Phymorhynchus buccinoides
AGGGTTAGTTAAATGGTTAAAGTACAAAAAAAGTGAAATTTGTGGTTGTCGCAAATACACACTCTCATAGTAGCGAGCTACTTATTTTTACGAGCTACCTATTTTCATGCGACACTGCCTACCCGAGGGTCTGATGTTTGCTTAGTGCTCTGCCAGCAGCCTTCTGAAGAAGGCTTTGGCAGAAGGGGCCTGAACGGTCTCTGGGTGTAGGGCGTTCCATTCTCTGATGGTGCGGGGGAAGAAAGAGGCACTGCTAGGTGCGGCAGGGAATTCTGCAGAATCTATCTCATAAAATTATTATCCTTCTACATAGCAAACGGAGTATAAAAAAAATACTTAAATTATTCCTGACTAATCTTGGGCTCTATCTTTTCCCCATAATATCTCATCAGTTCACTTTCTACCCTATCTTTGCTGAACTTACTTTCTTTCTTTTTCGTACTACCCCCTAGTAAAGTGCAGCAGAATCTTCAACATTGGCTGCCTAAGATGAAGAAGCGAAGAAGAAGATAATTGCTCACTGCATCCTCTTCTTGACCTTGCAGCTAAGGTCTACGTACAGATCTCCGTGTCTGACATGGAGCTGACCTTTGATGATTTTATAGAACGTTGTGAGTCTTGTGGCAGTTCTTTCTTGCAGCTGGGCCACTCCAATTGCGACATTCACAAATTTCACTTTTTCCGTACTTGAACCATTTACCTAACCCTAACCCTAACCCTACGGAAAAAGTGAAATTTGTGGTTCATGCTCAATGTCGCAAATACACACTCTCATAGTAGCGAGCGACAGATTTGCACGAGCAACAGATTTGCACGCGACAAGCATGGCAGTCACGGCGAGTCACGCTAGATCATCTCAGTAGACTGTGGGGTGGTAGTCATGTTTTAAAACATGCATTTAGTAGGTTGGACCGCTGCTTCCCATGCATTCATCATGAAGCGTCTTCGTTGGACTGCCTCAATCATCAATGTCTTTGGTCAAATGGTGTTCCTTTGCGCAGTGGGATCCCACACGCTAAACTGAGAACTGCATACTCGAGGTGGGGCCGGACAAGACTTTTGTAGGCCTGTTCCTTGGTTGGTCTTGAAGGACCTTCTGATGAAGCCGAGGTCGGAGGGTGTTGGCTTTTAGTTTTACCCAGTGGGTAATATATTATATACCCACAATCTCAGAATTTCAATCTGACACAATCACTGCATGAGTGAATCACTCAATCAATGTATCAATTACATTTACTTAGTAAATTTAAATTATTAAATAAATATTATCTATCCAGTATCCTACACATCGAACAACAATTACAATGCTGTCAACTTGCTTCAACATTTCAAAACTTTACCATATAAATGTATCTCATTTTCCGCTTTCATTTTCTAAAATGTATAGATCTAACCGCCTCATCGTCCACGTCGATTCTCGCACATTGACGTCACAACTAACGTCATGAAACCTTGACCCCAAACCTAGTCGCCAAATTCAAAATGTCGAAAAGCTCTCCTTTTTTGTGCGCTCCGCAAAGCGATTATGCACATGTAATTTAAATGTGCATTATTAAATGCACTATGCCAATCAACACTCCACACCAGAGCGCATAATATGCATTATTTACCTAATTAGAAATGCGTCTTTAGCCATTACTCTAGGGCGAATCATACATAGGCCTACTTACCTTTTTGGCTCCCTCGTGTCAACGTACTTCTTCAGTTGCCGGGTCTCTGTCATGTGTGTGTCTGTCTATCTGTCTGTGTGGCCGTCTGTGACAACTTTAACGTTGGCTTTTTCTCAGTATCTAAAAGGCGTTCATCGATCAAACTGTGCACACATATAGATGCATCTATGCAAGCTTTCAAACAATAATGATTAATTCGAAGCAAAGCACCCCAACGCCCGTATAAAACGCTGTACAATATTTCAATTTATTATTTTACTAGTACAAGCAACCATGGACTGACAACTGTGTAAAAAATCTCCTCAATAATGATTAGTGAGGATTAAAAAAAAAATTTAAGTGAGGATAATTAAATACTTAAAAGAACACCGTAAACAGATAACATTGTAGATTAGTGGGTTAGAGAGTATTCAAAAGGCAACATGAGAGTCATCAACAGTGAAATCCTCGATAGCATTGCATAGAGCGTCTGTCCGTCATGCAAATGATTCCGGGTTCGATTCTCGGCAAAGGCACTTTTTTTATTTTTTTTATTTTTTTGTTGTATCCATTAACGATGTTTACGACCCTCAATCTCAAAGTCATTTCTTGGCAATTTTGTACTTTAAACACCCATCCTCATGTTTATGACCCTCAATCTCAAAGTCATTTTTTTTGTTGCAATCTCAAGCTATACTTAAACATCCCCCCTCATGTTTACGACCCTCAATCTCAAAGTCATTATTTGTTGACAATCTTGTACTTAAAGAAGCACGTCCAATAAAATTTCTTTCTGAAACAAAATAGTAAATAGAAAGCCAATGGAAAACATAGGTACAGACACACCTTCTCTCTCTCTCTCTCTCTCTCTCTCTCTCTCTCTCTCTCTCTCTCTCTCTCTCTCTCTCTCTCTCTCTCTCTCTCTCTCTCTCTCTCTCTCTCTCTCTCTCTCTCTCTCTCTCTCTCTCTCTCCACGCACGCACGCGACACGAGCCACGTACGCGCACTTTCCTGGAATTTTTTTGGATTACGAGGTCAACCTCGTGAATGAGCAATCCGCCGTCTCGAGTCCCTTCACGATCTTAAAGAGTCGGTTATTTTAACAATGGAAACATGCAGCGTGGAACAGCGTGTGTCATCCTCTAAATTAAAAGGACATTTCACAAAACATTTGCCTTCAAATTTTCAGAACTTGACTTCGTACCACTATTGGAAAGTATGACTCTACACTACATGGCTTACAGTCATCATTCTCAAGACATGTGCAAGTATTCATTGTATAATTAGATCAGCGACGGTTACACAATGTTTCATTTAAATAAAAACAACAACACAAAAGTCGGGTTAACTAGCAATAGTATTACATGATTTGCCATGGGTGAAGTGAAGTGAAGGGCATTATTCATTGTGATTGGTTTATCGCTATCTGTAATGATATTCGTAGGGGGAAGACGGGGTAAAAAGCGCATGGGCGGGTAAGAAGCCCACCCCAATTATCTCATGAAATAAAGAAAATTTCAGTCAAATTTGCCCATGAGACGAATGCTAGACATTAACGCTCGTCTCATGGGCAAAATGAGACTGAAATTTGCTTCATTTCATGAGATAATTGGGGTGGGCTTCTTACCCGCCCATGCGCTTTTTACCCCGTCTTCCCCTAGTCATAAGAGAATCATATTCACTGGCAGTGTATTTTGTATGGCTTGATATTTAGTGATACTAACATAATAAGCATTATTGCTGGGACAGTGGCGACAATTCTGCCAAGTTTCAATAAGATCTTGTTTCACGGCTTGTTTTGTCCCTACTCTACTACTACTACTACAAGATTGGCTCTACTCTGGATACATACGGACAGACAGGACCAACAGCAGGCAGACAGACTCTCAAACAGAGAACACAGTACAACACACACACATGTGCATGTGTGTCTGTGTTGGTTGTGGTATATTATGCTTGTGCTAGCGAATTTATTGGGTTTTTTTAAAAATAATTTATTTATTTTATAATTGTAAACGTCTAGGGCATTCATTTGATTAGGCATTATATAAATGTTCATAATAATAATAATAATAATAATAATAATGATAGAGGTTCAAGTGCTCCACACACAAAAAGCAACACTGAAAAAATAGAAAATGGTTCCGAGAAATGCCAGTGCTGCAGAGATCATCCAAGTTGTCGTGTGAATCCCACCCACATGGCAAGTCAGCCAACACCCAATGGTAAACGAGGTTGACTGCGCTGCCCTGCTGTTGTCTGCCACCCAACAGCCCTCAAGAGCGTCTGCCACCCCACTCTCGGGATCCGAATGTTAGTAGACGCGCGAAGTTTTACGTCCTCTCGGCAAAGCCATACAGGACTGTAAATGGACCTGCAGGCACGGATCCTATAATTATACTCAATGTAGTGTCCATGCTGCAGGTTAGTGGACCTGCCAGACAGGCGTTTTATCAAAGACTGTATAGGGGAAGACGGCCGGACTACTTAAGAGTTACTGCGAACCGGGCTGATAGAGTTATCGTTAGTGAGGACGTGACACCATTCACAGCGGCGGTTATCCAAAAACTCAGACTGGAATTTGAACGGAGAATTCAACTGGCCTATCGACGTGTAAATGTGTCACGTTTAAAAGGGACATAACCAGTGTTTCTGTCCTCACTACTCATATAGGGAAAAGAGACCGGATGCTTATCTTCCCCTATACAGTCTTTGGTTTTATAGGTCAGGTCAGGTCAGGTAGTTAGGACATTAGGCCTCGCGGCCTCTTCACTGTCCTGTCATTTTTGTTTGAACTTTTGCACAGCTGAGAGGTTTTTGTATTTTGTTTTCGGCAAATCTGCCTTTTAGTCATGCTCATATTGAAGTTTTGATATGTTGGTGTATCCACCAAGGAGGTTTTTGAATTGTGTTAGATTCTGTGCTCGTTTAATATGTGCAGGAAGAGTATTCCAAAACTTTATTACTCTGTTAGAAAATAAAAAATTTCTATTAGTTCGGCTATACTGGGTTAGTATTTTTAAATCACTGTTACGGGTTCTTGAGTCAGTTGTTAGCTGGAACAAAGATTTATTAGTATTGTTATTACTGTGAAAATTTTTGTATGTATTTATCAGATCCCCACGAATTCTTCTGTATTTCAGAGATGGTAATTTCAACTTTCTTAGTCTATGTTCGTAATCGAGGTGACTAACGCCTTTAATCAATTTTGTTGCTCGTCTTTGGACCCTTTCTAATGCTGCCGATTGCCTTTTTAAAAACGGACTCCAAACCTGATTTCCATACTCTAGATGAGGTCTGACCAAACTTTTATATAGTTTTAAAAATACTATATTATCTAACCCAATAAAACTTCTTCTAATTAGGCCCAGCATTTTGTTGCCTTTACCAATAGCCGTATTAATGTGGTTATCAAATGTTAATCCAGAGTCAAAGATGACTCCAAGATTCTTTTCCTCTTTGCAAGTTTTTAGAATATGTTTGTTGGTACCATGTGAGATTTCATAATTGCAACTTGGATTATTCTTTCCTAAAATGCATCACCTTACATTTACTATCATTAAAATACAGATTGCTTATAGACTTGCTTGTTTATAGAAGAAGCAGTAGGAACTTAAGTTTGAAATGGAAGTGAATATTTTTCCATTGAAGAGGGGAAGAACGTATTCTTAGAGCACAGACCGGGGCAGTGGGTGGATGCCTCGTGCCTCCATACGGGGAGCTGGACGACCCCGCCCCCTCTACGAGTCTCTCCCCGTGGTCTTTCGTAAAAATAGTCCCCCCACCTTCTGGAAGTTGTGCTTGTAACTTCCTCTAATCTGCCACTCTATTTGACTCTGCCTTTTCCATTTGCTTTCTATCATCTACTATATCTTTCTGACTTACTGGCCCATTCTCCTGCCTTTTTTCATAAAATCTTTTTCCTTTGAAATCGGAATATGTCGGCTGTAACCCGGACACTGAAAACCGGACACATACGTACCTTACCCATTATGGCCTGGGAATGGAAAAGAAGAAAAAGAAGAAGAGCACAGACGGCCAGAGAGGATCCCTTTTGCCCAGAGAGCAATCATTCATTGATTGTGTTATTTGTTTCACTCTCCCGGCGAGTGTCATAGTTGTATCAATTAAGTCAATGAGGCCCGTACTATGGTAGAGAATGACTAAGAAAAAGATGCTCAAGATTTATAAAGATGAAACAAATCACCGACTTACGAAAGTGTAAAGAGATATTTGATGGTCTTACAGTCTGTAACTTCTCGCATCAGTTTTCCCATTTCTTTGAAATTGCTTTGTTCCATTTCGTCTTCACACGTTATCATTTTATTTGGTAAAGGTAAAGATGTGCCACCCCCTCTGCATTTCTCGGTTAATTGTATTTTTCCGTTTTTGCCTTTCTTACCATACATAAAGCTGTATTTTAGGAACATTTTTAGCTAATAACCTTTTTGGAATACTAACCCTATCCCTAAACCTACCCTATAAGACGGAAAAACGCAACGAACCACAACTGTGACAAATCGCGGTGTACTGCAGTACATAGTGTGGGGTAGGGTTAGGTTTAGGGCTAGGGTAGGGTTAGTATTCCAAAAAGGTTATTAGCTAAAAATGTTCCTAAAATACAGCTTTATCTATGGTAAGAAAGGCAAAAACGGAAAAATACAATTAAGCGAGAAATGTAGGGGGGTGGCACATCTGGACCTTTACCTTTTATATCTAAGACACGAGTGCCATTTCGCCTTATTCATTGGTTCTAACAGGATGCTTGTGTGGGGGTGTTTTATGTGGGTTGTGTGTGTCCGAGAGATAGGAAAAGAGAGATAGAGATAGAAAAAGCAAAAACTGAATGTGTATGCGTTGCGTTCATGTGTACACGAGTCTGTTGTCAAGCAATCAATGAATAAATCAATCTGTCCATGTGTGGTGTGTGAGAGAGAAGACAGACACAGAGACAAAGTGAGAGAAAGATAGAGAGAGACAGAATGAATATCAATGTGTGTTGGGTGTGAGAGAAACAGAAAGAGACAGAGACAAAAAAAAGTGAATGAGAGACAGAGCAAGAGTGTGTCTTGTGTTTTATTGAGTGCGTGAACAGGGCCGAAGAGAAAAGGGAGAGGAAGAGAGAGGAAAAAGGTGAAATGACACTGTGGATAAGGAGAATGTCTACCGTTTGACAACATCCCTGGTACTGACAACATCCCTGGTACTGACAACATTCCTGGTACCGCTCCAAAAAGGAGCATTTCTGGCCACAAAGCTAAATGGGAAAAGGTACTACGTTACCTTATAATGAAGCAGGGCTACATTCATGGGTGCAACTACACAAAATAAAAAAAAAACCCATGAAAGGCTGGGGTCCAGGGGTAATGTCCCCCTGCAGCTGAAGCAAAAATTGATTTATGAAGGTACAGTGGAATCCGCTTAATCGGCCACTTTTGGGACCAAGAAAAATATGGCCGATAAAGCGAATCGGCCGATAAAACGAACACCGAGATACTGTATGCCGCAATTATGCAAATCAAAAGCAATGACGTCAAAATTAAATGTTGCAGTTCAAATTCAAATTCTTTCCCTTTTTGTGATGTGAGTGTGTGTGTGTGTGTGTGTGTGTGTGTGTGTGTGTTTATTAATCCTACAACTTGACAGAAGCATGAGTAAAAGATAATGATTTTGTTTTCTTGAGTGATTTTAGCGCCATGCAGGGTCTTTCAATTGACAACAGCTCACCTTCCAACTTCACACTCAACCATGTAAACGTCAAAAGCGTGTTGTCAGTTTGTCTGCCTCTGTTGTTTTCCCTCTCAAAAAGGGGTAAAGAGGAAAAATTAGAGAGAAAAAGTGGCCAATAAAGCGAAATTGAAGATTTCAGCTTTGGCCGTAAAAACGAACAAAATAACACATGCTTAAGAAGAAAAAATTCCGTTCCAGAGGAAATTGGCCAATTAAGCGGCTTTGGACGATTATCCAATGGCCAATTAAACGGATTCCACTGTATTGACAAATTTAAAAAGAAAAGAAATTCCTTTTCTGGTAAAATTCAAAAACAGGAAATCCTTGTATACCAGGAAAAGTTGTGACAAAGATTAATAAACATTCTGCAAATTACCCATTTACAAACTGAAATTCTAGCATTCTAGACTCTCTCTCTCTCTCTCTCTTATACAAACACGAGTGATTTTCTTGGAAATTTGAATCATTTCCTCAGCTTTATGCACAAAACACAATGGAGTTTTTCAGGTCTATCTACTAAACTTTCATTTATGGCATTATATTACAGAATGCTATGTTTTCTTTTCACAAAACAAAATATGACACCACAAATACACCAGATCTATTATTGCACTTGGAAAAAAAAAGAGATTCACATTCAGTATCTAGTTAACAGATAATGAGATTATATATATGTCTATCTGAGTACTTCTCTCTATACAGCAACTGTCCAAAATCTATACACTGGATAATAAAGCATCAGCTGTAAACACGGTATAGTGTAAACACCTTAACGTATATCAGTCCAAGTTTAAGCAATTGATGTGGTTGTTACATGGTTACTTTATCAATCACCAATTAAGAAGCATAATACATAATTTTGCAAAGCAGCAAACAAACAGAATAATCGACATGACAAATCTGCAAATTAAAAAAAGGCATTTTATATAATGCATAAAGCGAGCGACAGACTATGTGACTGCCTCATGTGACTCAATCAGGTCGTGATGTTTCACCTCATTTGCATACCATCCTGCTTGATCAGTCTGACTCAGTCGGGCCCAGTCAGGTGACAGGGCCGAATAGGGGGCGGGTTCTAAATTTTACTGATCGAGTCTGATGGCTTGTGACTTCTTCTGTGCGTGAAACAAAAGTCGCATAGTCTGTCTCCAGCTTAAGAGACACAAAAAGAAAGGACAGTCGAACATTTGTAAAAAAAAGAAGAAAAAATCCTTTGAAAATACAAAAAAGAGGGGAAAATAAAAAGCAAATGGGCGGGAAGTAATTACACTTCTCAAACATAACATGGAATCCATGGTAATGTACAATTCCTCAAACTATACGACCGCTTTTTGCAAACGAAACGAAAACGAACATGCTTTTGATAAAATGACGTTGAAATGCTCTATGCAATAAATGGTATAATTTACTGCAACCAAACACACGTTGTTCCCAATGGCCAAGGGAAATAACTTCTATAAACATTTAAGATTATAGCATTCGCAATAGGACTCGTTATATTCACAGAACAGTATTAATAAACAAAACAGCAACGACAACACAATTATTAGTTTCCAAGGAACTATCGTTTTTGTCTGGTCCGTGCCCATTTGTGCAGTGTCTGATCATCCGTTCAGACACCAAACCCAGATAAGCATGCGAGGAAACTTTGCACCCGTTCTGGTCCCGCCTTATTTTTGTTCCTTTCGACAGCAGCTAAATATATTGACTCATGGAAATTAATTTCGTTAGGTATTTTTTTAGTTAAGGAAATTTGCTGTCACTCCCTTTGGCAAATCATCTTTATATGCATTCAGTCAAAAATTGTCTTGGTCGAGTATTATCCTTTATGCAAGTTAATCTTACTGTTTGCTTTTAATTTATGAATAGTGCATTTAACTAAAGGGCTATCTTTATTAGTTTTAACTTTTGTGTGTGTGTGTGTGTGTGTGTGTGTGTGTGTGTGTGTGTGTGTGTGTGTGCTCCTGTTAACTCTCATTGCTTCCATGTTATCTACTTGTGCCTATTGTTTGAGTAGAATTGTCTTCTTCAAAGTATGTTGTGTAACTGACCAGTTAATAAAATGTTTTTATTATTTATTCTGTATTTTATGCGCAAGCTGGACAACACATTTATTTTGTTTGTTTGAAGATAATAAATTGATTGATTGATTGATTGATTGATTGTTTTAATCATCGGTGGTCAACTTTGGTTTTAAAATCACACTGATAAGGTCTTATAGCACTTGCAAGTAGCTTCAGGCACAGGTTACAACTGGCTAAAACTACTACCCAGGTATTATGATATTCTACATCATGACCAAAAGGAATGCAAAAAAGGACAACAATATTATATTTACAACCACTGTGTGGTTAAATATTTTCTACCATTCAAAACGATGGAATAACAAATAGAGTTGGCTATAGGTATAAGACAGTTATTGCCGGTTACGGCAGGTGGACATCATTGGTAGAAGAGGAAGAGGCACAATCAAATAATGCACAACCAGTAATATATCATTGATAGACGCAGAATTCAAAAAGGAGAGAGGGTGATGTTTTAGAAGAGACATGTTCGAACTTAGAGAGCTTCCATCTCGATAGTGCTTTTGTCACCAATATAATGAGAATTGTAAGAATATGCAGCTGTTTAGCAAATTTGACCAGAGCATTAATTTCATCACTGATATCCAATATACAAGACGTGAATGCCATTTACAGTAATGTACATTTCCAGCAATTAAAAACACAACATCAACAACAACAAAAAACAACTTGAAATTGCTGCAGCTTCTGCAAATAACTGTAGGCCTGGTAAAGAGCACACATTAACAATATGCGTCAAAGTCACAAACGTTTCAGCTACCTTTGATTCAGAGACTTAAAGGCCTAAGAAACGCCATAACACACCAGCAAAAGAGATCCTCATTTCTGATGTCTACAACCACCAAAAGTCAGTCAATCTGTCATGTTTTCAGTTGAAAGAAGTCTTAATTCTCTTGGAATTACAAGTTACAAGTTGTAATCCAGTAATTCCCCCAGCATATCTGTGCGTCACGGTTGGTATTTGGTATTTCATAGTCACAGGGGCGTCTCTGTGAAATTCGGGTTGCTCCCACCTGGAGAGCGCGTCACAGCCAGAGGCGCGACACCCTATTTTTTTTTTTTTTTTGCATGCGATTTTTGTGTGACTGATGAGGAAGGAAAAGGGTGGTGGTGGTTAAATTTGGACCAAATGACAACTTTTTCGTTGCCACTGGGTTTAACGTGTACTAAGTGCATGGGCACAGGGGACCTCGATTTATCGTCTCATCCGAAAGACCATAAAGCCTAATGCAGTGAGAGGAAAAATCCCCTGTACCCAGGTTTGAACTCGGGTTTATCGTGCACGAAGCGAACGCGTTACCTCTGTGCCTCTCTACACTCTAAAAAAGATTTGAGAGAAAGATTACTTTTTTTCTTTTAGATTTACCACCAAAAAAAGAAAGAAAGAAGAAGACGAAAGGAGTAACAACAGGCACAGAGGGAGTAAATAACTATGCAAGGACCATAAAATTGATTTTTCAAGCCCCCACCATGGGGATACCAGGGGGTCTTTTGTATAAATAGTTCCCCCACCTTCTGGAAGTTCTGTGCTTGTAGCTTCCTTTAATCTGTCACTCTCTTTGACTCTGCATTTTCCCTTTGCTTTCTGTCATCTACTATATTTCTGCCTTACCGGTCCATTCTCCTGCCTTTTTTTTTCATTTCACAAAACACTTTCAAAAAGATTTCCTCCAGCCGAAGTTGGACTTGCTGGGCCTAACTATTTCTTAGTTAGGCGCATAACGGTAGCATGACGCATCTCCGCTCATAATTGACAGGAAACTGTCTCAGCGATCGAAGAAGAAGAAGATTTTCAAGCATATGAACACATTTTAAGATGAAAGGGGAAGTATCACAAACAAATACTAGGGATAAAGAACAGTGCAACTACGAGGAACAGGCTATAGCGTTCATCTACAGAAATTCTTGTGGCATTACAAAGCAAGCCCTAGCGCTTAGCCTCTAAACAACCACGAGCTGTGTCTGGTTTTCTCTGGTGACCAGCTTCACCAGACTGCCTGTGGAGGGTCGGTCCCGCCCTTGTGTCCACTTCTCAAATAGCCTGTAACAACATGACAGTGATATTTCATTGTATAAGTTGTCTTAAGTTAACTTTGCAAACGCTCTGAGCTCTTTGGAGAAAGAGCGCAACAAATACCCATTATTATTATTATTTTTCTTTTACTTTATCGTCAGCAGATTTTCACGTCATAATACTAGCATACATGCGTCGTACATTCACTACGGTCATTGTTAAGCTTAGTGTGTTGTCTTCATTCACCTCGTCAAAGTCTGTTTAAAGACGAAAATTTGGTTTTATTCGCCGCATTTATCATTTATTTCATCTTCATGTGTTTTGTGTGAGTGTAGCGTTTTGATGCTTTTTAGTTCAATTGTATTGTATAAAATTAAAAGGAGTTTACAACTTCCAAAATCATTCAGGTGGTACCTGTAGCTGACCTGACTCATGTAATCAGGCTTTATACTGAACATTATCTGCCCCTGACTCATGCGAGCCACCTACATAAAATTACTGCCCTTGTATGTCGTGAAGAAGCAGTATGGAAGCCTCTGAACATTATCTGCCCCTGACTCATGCGTGCCACCTACATAAAATTATTGCCCTTGTGTGTAGTGAAGAAGCAGTGTGGAAGCCTCTGAAAATTATCTGCCCCTGACTCATGCGTGCCACCTACATAAAATTATTGCCCTTGTATGTAGTGAAGAAGCAGTATGGAAGCCTCTGAAAATTATCTGCCCCTGACTCATGCGCGCCACCTACATAAAATTATTGCCCTTGTATGTAGTGAAGAAGCAGTATGGAAGCCTCTGAAAATTATCTGCCCCTGACTCATGCGTGCCACCTACATAAAATTATTGCCCTTGTGTGTAGTGAAGAAGCAGTGTGGAAGCCTCTGAAAATTATCTGCCCCTGACTCATGCGCGCCACCTACATAAAATTATTGCCCTTGTGTGTAGTGAAGAAGCAGTATGGAAGCCTCTGAAAATTATCTGCCCCTGACTCATGCGTGCCACCTACATAAAATTATTGCCCTTGTGTGTAGTGAAGAAGCAGTATGGAAGCCTCTGAAAATGATCTGCCCCTGACTCAAGTGTGCCACTTACATAAAATTACTGCCCTTGTATGTCGTGAAGCAGTATGGAAGCCTCTGAAAATTATCTGCCCTTGTGTGTCGTGAAGCAGTATGGAAGCCTCTGAAAATTATCTGCCCTTGTGTGTCGTGAAGAAGCAGTGTGAAAGCCTCTGAAAATTATCTGCCACTCTGCCTGACTCGTGATACTAATTCATGCGCGCCATCTACATAAAATTAGCGCCTTTGCATACCGCGAAGAAGCACCATATAAATAATTTGTTTTGGTGTTCACACATTATTATTATTATTATGAACATTTATACGCCTAATCAAATGAATGCCCTAGGCGTTTACAATAAATATGTAATTTAAAACAAAAAACAATAATAAACAAACATACACGAGTACACAACGCACCCCCTCCCTCGACACACACACTCCCTCTCTCTTTCAAACTAAATGTCATGTTTGCAAACAACATTCACTTACTCAGCAATAAACTCCAAAGTAGTCCATTTGGAGACATCAGCCTTAGGCATCCACTTTCTGTTATTTGGCGTGTCTAGAGTCTCACTGCAATAACCCAAACCATTACATTCAGCATATAAAAATAAAAACAAATCATGCTGCTTGAAAACTTCACCAAAAAAACACCTCAAAATATTACAAAGATTAGCTCCCCTAACATAATTTATCTCATGAAAATATTTCTCTATTTCTTCAATCTGTAACATATCTTCGTGAGTGAAGTGCTCATCTACTTTTCCAGAGAAGCACATAATCACACCTAGCAGGTAATTATACACTGATTCTACCTTCTGGCATAAGCAAATGAAGGGATCATACCAACTATAACATTGTCTCTATCGAGAAAAACAGGCTGAATTATAAGTAAAAAAATAAAACAAAAAACAATAATAAACAAACATACAAGAGTACACAACGCACCCCCTCCCTCGACACACACACACACACACACACACACATTCCCTCTCTCTTTCAAACTTCTCTTTCCCCAGACTCTGAGTACCAATAAAAATAATGACAAACGTATCCTTATTTCAATTCAAGCAATTTGTTTTTAATTTTGTGCAAATTCACATTTCATCAGTACAGTCTTTGAAATCATTAGGAATGATGTCGAATTTGAAAACAACATTAACAAAAATGCATGCCATCAACCCCTGGTGGATTGTACTGAAGAAATACCTTTTTACATGGATAGCTATTCATCGTATATTTTATTCATGGAGAGGACAAATCAAATATGAACTTAAACGAACTGTTTGTATGCTTGAAAGTAGCATCTGCATGTGTGTGTATGTGTGGGAGTATGTGTGTATGTGTGTGAAATGTGTGTATGCGCATGCATTCATGCATGTGTGGGTGTGTGCACACACGTATTGTAAGCAATGCATGTGTCATAATGTTCCTGCATGCTTGCAGGTTTAAGGCCTGGTACACAGTGCATCCGGATTTTCAGCGCAGAAATAATCAATAAGTAAAAGAAAGAAGGGAAAAAAATATACGGATTAGGGAAAATATGGACACGCCCGCTTCTTTCTTTCTTTTACTTAATTACTGATTGTGCATGGGTTTCCGCGCGGAACATCCGCGTGTATGTGTACACGGCCTAATGCACGTTAAGGGCACAGAACAGTGTAGAAAACTACTGACGGCAGAATGGCAAGGGCAACGGTGTCCGGCGGCATCCCACTCTTCTCTTTCCCCAGACTCTGAGTCAACTGATGCACCGCTGCTTTGGCCAGCCCGTAGCCAATCATACCTGCAACAAGCAATCAATGAAGTTTCAACAAACTGTCACACTAACGGGGCTTCTGATTTTCCTTTCTCTTAAGGGGTGCGCTCACCCCCTGTTTACGCTTTTAAGGGGTATGTTCACCCTCAGTTTCAAATTTCAAAGGGTCAAGACCCTACTTCCTACGTAAGTGAATGGCACTTACACAGACACACGTGTGCAAGTTCATGCACATGTGCACACGACACACTCTCTTCACTCACACACCTACTGATCACTTTTGGGGGGCTTGTTTTTGTTTTTGATGAACAACCTGTTTCTTCTTCTTTGTTGTCAGGTTTTCTTTTAAGCTTAACACTTGCCAGACTGGTGGCATGTTGACAAAAGGAATATCAAGTGTTTGAAACGATTCTATTGGATTTTGAGAAAAGGGTCTGCCAATGAACAATGAGTTTTCGATGTTTACTGCATTTTGGCAGTTTCTGGACGATCTTTTAAGAATCTTAGATCTAGGTTAGTAACTCCACATTGTGACACTAGCCTCGTTTGGCCTAGCAGACTATTGAATTGAACAACTTCGTTATCTTATTGAACATTAGCGGCAGTGTTAACGCATAAATCATCGCTTTAACGTGTCACCTCACCCACTACGTGAGATTTTAAAGGCATATCTCATGCATGGTTTGACATTCTAGGTGGTGATTTGAGAGCTCTAGTGCATAAATATGCACAATCTACACCTCTAGGCTGTGTGCACATATATGTATATGCGCAACTTCCATACAGAAACCCATCCGCAAACAGTAAAAAAAAGTAAAAGTAAGAAATAAGCGGACAGGATATGATGATGGGTTTCCGCGTGTATGTGCACACTCCATATTTCTTACTTCAAGATTTTTTTTGTGGATTGCGGATGGGTTTGCGAACTGAAGTGGAGCAAAAATGCACAGCCTTATGCAGAAATTACAATGAAATGCACTTTTTCTAAAACCACTGATAATCATACGATAGATTTGCAATAATGAAGACCAATGAAACTAAACCATCACAGCATTATTAGAATCCATTTTGAACAATGGTTTATATTTATATTTGATGTAATTATACAGTAAAGTGGCTAAAAAGCTTGTGATCCTTGTTCTTGAAATAATGTTGATCCAAGTCATCCTTTCGATAACTTCATTTCACATGTCTTTTTTCCCATTAACCTTGATCATAAAAAAGTGTGTGTGTGTGTGTGCATGTATGTAAGCATGCATATATATTTTCTTGGTGATAAAAAAACAACTGACTAACAAACAACCCAGTAAACATATTCTTACAAGCACTAAGTTCAGCTTTTAGTTCTAGACTACGGTATCTAAGACATATAAAACCAAACAGCATAAAAGATGAAAGAAAAGGAGACAAAAATTTTATGTCAAAATTAATACCGAACAGTTCAATATGAGAATCCTACCAGGTGTTCCTGCCAGAGAAGGCTGAGCTCCAGACAAGGCCAGCAGTCCCCCGTTCTTCAGATGAAGGGCAGCAACCCTGGAAGCAATAAGTGACGACCACACGCTCTGCTTCCACATGGCGTCAGCGTTTGTAATCAGCTCTGCAATTTTACATTTTCAACATTTAAAAAAAACACCACTTTGTTGCAGCTTTGTAATGTGAAATCTTAGGCGCGCGTTTGTGTGTGTGTGTGCATTTATTGTGTGCGTGTGCATGCGTGTGTGTGTGTGTGTGTGTGTGTGTGTGTGCTTGTGTTTAATATATTTTTGATGTTCATTTGTTTCTATTGATCATTTGATAGTTATTTAATGTATAAATGATTTATTTATTATTGTAAGCACTTAGGGCTTATTTAAGATTAAGCGCTAGAAATGCCCATTATTATTATTATTATTATTATTATTTAAAAGCACTGATTGTTGCAAGGCAAAGATTCTGCTTAGATCTTGTCTTAAAACACTAACAATTCTTGAAACAGCGGAGAGAGAGACGAAAGCATCAAAGTTAAATCAGGATGGAATGTGGGAACAGAACAGAGAAGGTCAGTGTTAATGCACCGCGGCCATGAAGGAAAGGAGAACATTACCAATTATAATTACAGAACGTGTATTTAAAATATCTTGCAATTTGCACACACACACACACATGCATGTACGTACGCACACGCACACACACACACACATAGCTAAACAGACACACAGGCAAAAAACTTTCACACATGTACCTGACAGTTTTTCAACATGCATAGCACCTCTCAAAAAGTGCATGCAATTTAGTCTTATGTTCGAGAAGAAGAAGAAGAAACGTTCCAGAAGAATATTAGTCTTGACCAAAGAACAGCACTGCTCGTTCATGATAATGTTAACAACTCACTGTCAGAGGCAGCGTTCCCTCCTGCCCACCCCCCAGCCACACACAGAATGGCATCCAGCTTGGAATCTCCCAGTTCCTTGGCTATCTATGTAAATGAGCAAATAACTTAATAAGTGCAATACAATGGATTCCCTCTAACTCAATCAAACACGAGTACGGCAACTTAAACAAATCTGATAACTCAACATTTATTTTTGTCCCAGTTTAATCAAAACGTCTTTTTATCTAAAAGAATATTGGATATCTCAAAATAAAATTTCAGGACTACTGGCTGGGAGGTCATGGGTTCGAATCCCATCAGCGGCGAGGGTTTTTTCGGTCATGGACCGACTCCTACCCAGAGTGAGTGGCTATGGGCTCAACGGGAAGACTGAAATCACGCAGTCGAGCTTCATCCACTTAACGGATGTGATTCTGAGAGTGTTGCTTTAATTTCATTACCAACACTGCAGGTGTCTGGTGACGTGACTAGTTCTCAGGCCTGGTTAACGCCAGGATATCATTATGAAATGAAACGTAGAATACAGCCATGTCACATAGTCTCAGACTGATACGGAACTCCATAGCATCATCATCATTGTCATCCGCCTCATTTCCATCAATCATCAAAAAGAAAAAAAAAAGTATCAAATTCTGTGGCCTTGCATGCTCTGCTGTCATGGTGACCTCAGCTTTGATTACCAACCCAGCTTATGCCCTTGGCGCAGTCAGGTCAAAGTCATGGCGATCAGTATGTTCTGGGGAGCTGTTGATGGACAGACATGGTGGCGCCCTGAACCTCACTCATGCTGGCTCCGTGACTAAGACATTATTGTCCTCAGTAGGGGGCTTAGTAGGTTGTGTCCTGCGTACAGGCTCCACTGAACTCCACCGAAGTGACTTAGCAGCAGTGCAGTGTCTCTTCAGTTGGTTGCCTTCTGATGGCCTAACATAGATTCACTCCACTTGGACGGCTGGTTTCGGATTCTGTGACTTGAACAAACCGGGGTGTGGCTGCGAGTTGGGACTCGGAATGAGTGGTGTGGGAGTAATGCCACTGTACAGCCCAGAAGATGGCACAGCAAAAAAAAAATTAAAAAAATTAAGTGCTTTCAATTTTGATCTCCACTGTACAACACTTTGCTTCACATGAGCCAAAAATACTTTGCAAATAAGCGTGCAACATGCATGTACATGAATAACAAACATGCATGCAGAAACACATGCACAGACACACACACACACATATGCTCAGATATAAAAAAAATGATATGCATACAGTATTGCACACACTTAAGTGCAAAGAAAAAATATTAGCATCATTTGTAAACCCACAAACACAAACAATAACTTAAATTAAAGTTAATGCACACACAGTGACACACACAAATTATACAGACATACAGAGAGAGAGAGGAAGAGAGAGAGAGAGAGAGAGAGAGAGAGAGAGAGAGAGAGAGAGAGAGAGAGAGAGAGAGAGAGAGAGAGAGAGAGAGAGAGAGAGAGAGAGAGAGAGAGAGAGAGAGAGAGAGAGAGAGAGAGAGAGAGAGAGAGAGAGAGACACTCAACTGGACAGAAAGAATCACAGAGTGAGAGTTCACCTGAGACAGGACTTCCGTCTCCTGCTCCATCATCACTTCCGTTGGGGTCACCACAATGTTGGCATCCGCTTCCTCATTGGCACTGTGGCCCACTGACCCCACCCACTGCACACACACACACATGTATGTATGAGTGTGTTTCACAATAAATCAGATGCTACCCCCACCCTTTGTTTTGGCTCACTAGTGTTAACGAAGTGAGTCTATACTATGATAGTTGTTCGGTTGTGTGTGTTTTGCATCCGTGGTCTAATCTCCAAACTTTAATGTGGGCATTTTCTCGGGAAATAGAAGGTATACATTGTTCAAACTTTGCACACATATAGATGCCTATGCAAGCTTTCAAACAATAATGATTTGAATACTTAAATCAACACTGTAAACATATAGCATTTTAGATTAGTGGGTTAGAGAGTATTCAACAGGCAACATGAGTTAAGAAGCTCATCAACACTGAAAGCCTCGATAGCTCATTCGTAGGTCATGCCAATGGTTCCGGGTCCGATTCTCGGCACGGGCACTTTTTTACAATTTTATTTTAAAGTTGTATCCATTAACGATAGCTTCATTTGTTCTTTAACATTTTATTGGCAATCTTGTACTTTAGACACCCCCCTCAGTCTTTGTTATTGTATTGTCCCACATGTTCCTGTTCGAGTGAGCCTTGAAGGCTTTTCCTC
>CM065686.1:21641768-21657231 GCA_017654935.2 Phymorhynchus buccinoides
GGGAGTAAGAGGCCATTCACTCGCGGCTTCCAACCCACAACTGACATTTACATTGTCGGTATCAGCCACATCCCCAATGCCATTTTTGCCCCCGGGCACTTTCCTCCTGCCTCCCCCCCCCATCCCCCTCCCCCTGCCGTTTTGCCCCCCTAACCATTTGCAGCGGTCTACAAACTCCCCTATTTCAGTCGCACGTCGTTAGAGTTCATCTCACCGGCCTGTTACTGAATACCAGTTCCAACCTCAGTTTGCAATGAAGCCGGACGGGGAAGGAAGTCTGGCCAAAGCTTCGAGCGAGTAACTTTTATATCGATAGAACAAGTTAACTTCTTCTTCTTCTAAAAAACAATTAGAGATATTTCTTCAGATTCGTGAATGGGGGGTCCTACTTTATAGTGAAGCAATACCCAGTAGATTTCGTCAGAATTGGATTTAGACAGTAGGTGTTGGAGAGAGAATCATGCCTCACAAAACCTCACGACTCGGATCGCATTGCTATCGAATCGTAATGCAGTGTGGCTGGCCCTTCACTCTACCCGTCTCGGACCTTTCTGATAAAACAGGGTACTAGTATACATTGAATCACACCTTTCACAAAAATTATTGGCTGCAAAACATAGTAACCATTTAAGATGGTGTATCAACATAATCCAAATTTTTGGAGAGAACATGTTATTGCTGGGTGTATTGGAGGAATTTCGTTCAAAAGCTCAAATGAATCCAATTTCGTAAAAGTTTCAAGCGCCTGAATGAATGAAACATGGTGCTTTTATCCTCTCGGTCTGGAACAGACAATAGGGACATTTTGTATACAAGATGGTGGGAACGGTACTGGAGTCAAATGCCCGGAGGCAGTGCCCACACGCCATAAAGTCCGCGACTTTACAATACCGATAAGTGTACAGTAACACGCCTCGGTTAAACCTCATCGGCTATGTACCGCCACACGTAGTGAAGTTTTGGGTGTTTTCCACGCCTTTCAAAATGTAGCACTTCCGCTGAAGAAAGCAAGTAAGGTGTCATGCTCTTATATTGATTTTCGATTTGAAAAACACACAACGGGTTTTTAATATTTACCAGATAGTAACACAATCAATTGTCAAAAAAGGTCCTCGTTGTCGCAGGTACGGCCTTTACCTGGAATCCTGGCCATTTTGGATGTTGACTCCCAATATCCGGTTGAAAAACGCAAAACTTATAACCCTTAAGCCAAGTTTTCAGGGGGGGGAAAATTCTTTTTGTACTTAACTCTACTAATGTACCTGAAATTGAAATACTCTACAGACGCAAACCTAATCATACTGTTGGTTAAATCTTAGGATCCTGAACGAATCGTTTCAATATTGTGCACACTCTATAATGGAATACCAAGAAACACAAACAACTTTTGATGTCGCGCTGTTTACAATCTTACCATGTAGGTTAGGTAGGTTGGTACTTTATATCAAAGAGTCATCTCTGTACAATTCGGGTTGCTCCCCTTGAGACGCGTCGCAGCCAGAAGGCGCTCCCCCCATTAAAAAAAAAAAGTGGCAATGCGAATTTTTTGTGTGACTGATCAGGAAGGAAGGTGGTTGGGGGGGGTGGGGGTACATTTTGACCAAATGACAACTTTTTCGTTGCCACTGGATTTAACTTGTGCAATTTGCATGGGCTCATCCGAACGACTCCACATTTTCAGACCGTAAGGCCTAGTGCAAAGCGGAGGGAAAGTCCCCTGTACCTCAGGATGAAACTCCGGGTTTTACTTGCCCTGGCGACGCCGTTACCACTGTGCCACCTCTACACCTCTGTCTCATCCTCGTCCCCCACATCCACACCATCTTCCATCCTATCACCCACCCTAGCTACCCCCCCCCCCCTCCCCCCACCGTCCACCCCACCCCGAGAGTGGATGTTGTACTTTCCATATACCAAACCGTGTATGATGATGCTGGTTATCACTTGAAAATTACCTCACAAGGGTAAACCACACTCTTTGCAGTCACCTTACACAACTGTCTTCCTTTCAATAATGGTATATTTGAAAGACGAGCGCCGTTCTCTTTAAAGATACACTGACGCCACACGATTAAGTCCCTTGGTTTTGTTTGTTTTGTGGGTAGCTGTGACCCAACATACAAATGGGAAATGCCACTTTGATAATCAAAGGCCCACCAACTTAAATTGAGGCTGCTCTTTAAACGATGTTTCGTTTTCAATTTGGGGGCATCTGTATGGGAATCAGATCTGGTCAAAACAATATTTCTTACCAGATATAAGATGGAAAACACGTGAAATCCGTGATTTTTGACGCGTGATCTGGTGGGTCTTTAAAACTTCGTTAGGCGACAAAAGAACACACTCGTGTTTATTATGAGCGCTTTCCCTTTTACGTCAGCAACGTCAGTTTTGATTTTTAAACAATTTTTTTTTCCCATCTCACCCACGTTTACCATCACAGGACTTATGATGGCGGCACTTACATAAATATTTTGCAAAGCTATAAAGCGTTTTCAAGTCACACTTGTACAGTGCATGGAGGGTTAGTAGTGTTTTGTGGTATAATTTGTTTTCTAACTCACTGACTTTCCAGTTCTTTACATGTTGGGTTCAGGGAGTAGCTACACCACAAGGTTTTACTTGCATCCCTTTAATTAGAGGATCACCTGAGTGGTTGGCTCTTTCTACCCACATGTATTATTTTTTTTCAAATCGCAATTTCCGCATTTTTAATAACTTATCTATTTTACCCAAACTGTTCTTCATTTTTCTTTTTCACCTTGTGCTGGTTTGCTTAAATTGTGGACTTTTCGGCCTATTACAGAGAAGACACCATTCTTTTATCATAAATGTATTCCTGTTGGGGTTGATCCACAAGATGGTGTTTGTTAGCGGATATACATACTGACAATAATTCCATTAATTCGAAAGAGATTTCTATATGTACTTGCTCATACACTGTCTGTACCCCATTGGGACAAAAAGTAAACCAGCACAATTTTTTACTTTTATTTTACACAAGGTTAATGATGTTTGTGGTTTCTTTAATCAAATAATATTTGCAATGGCGAATTGCCCTGATTCGAGCACATCGATGCTGTTTTCGGGAATAAGCGATGACGTAGTGTTTCTTTTGTAGCAATACATTTATGACCAGATGCAAATGGCGGCTATCGAGAGAAGGATAAAGAAGTTACACCACGTGTTCGATTTTGAAGAGCGTATTCATTGGTGACGACCACGTTTGAGAAATAAAAATGGCGGTAATGATATCATAAAATCGTTCCCGACACATTCCATTCTAGGGCAGCGCCATTACCTAGTCGGTGGCTATTTGATAATTCATACACCACTTCAGTTCTTTTAGTTCCTCGGTGTAACGCTACAACTATTCAGATGACTTATCGATGAGGATAATGGTAACCGATGAGGGTTGGGGGCATGCAAAGGAAGAGAAGCTTTTTCAGCAATAGTATGGAATCCCTTGGATGACGAATAGATGGTAGGCGAAGACGGGGTAAGAGAAGCCCGTGACAATCATATAGTAATTTAGCAAGTGTCCGTGTGTGTGTGTGTCTGAAACACGAAACGGGCCTTATAACTCCGCCGTTTTTCGACCGAATCGCTTCAAATTTGCTGTGAGCCTTAACGGGGCGATGGCAACGGCAACCGAGGGCGGCCGTGTCATTTGCGCGGTTTGGCAAATGCGCGAAACGGCATCCGCCGGCCTTTCGGCGCCCGTATCTCCGGTATTTATGGACCGATTGCCTTCAAATTTGTATATATATATTTTTTTTAAAGACATTTGGACAAAAAGGTTTATCAAATTTTACTAGTTGTGCATTTCAAATGCTCCAACTTTCAAGTCCTTTAGATCAGAGGCATGGTGCACAGCAGTATACTGAGGGGATTTTATTTCAAATCTCTCTATATAGTATTTATAGATATAGAGAGAGAGAGAGAGAGAAAAAGGACAAGAAACTTGCCAAATTACTTCCTCAAAAACATGACATTCGTGTGGATACCACGACAAAAAGGAAAAAACCGTGCCGACGCTTCAAACGTAAACAGAATATGACGTTTTCACAGCCATCTAACTCTAAACCTGAGCAGGATGACAAAATGGTTGTGAACCCTGACAGAGCCACAAAAAAGTGTACTGGCTCTTGGGCCCAAGTTTTGCCCAACCCCACGAAGCCTGCATCAAGAACAACTTGAGGAAGATGTGCATGAAGGTCTCCGACGGCTACGGTTAAAATAACTGTTTTTTGACCCAGATGTTGAGGAAGATGTTCACGAAGCTCCAAAGTTCTACAAGAAGAACTACTATAAACCTCCACAGGGTCGCGACCTTTCCCTAGATGCCTACTGCAATACCATTGAGAGCCAACTCAAATCCCATGTTCCTGACCCTAAGCCACTACGAGACAACCTATCCAGGGACCAACGGAAGGCCCTGAGAGAGCTACAACAGCATGTTAAGAACAGGACTCTTCGTATTAGTTCTGCTGACAAGGGTGGAGCAGTGGTTGTGCAGAACATGACGGACTATGTGAGGGAGGCAGAGAGGCAGCTCAACAACAACACCTACTACGAACCTGTTCGAACAGATCCTACCTGTAGTGTAGCGAAAGAGTCCAAAAAAATTATTGATGACCTCCATACTCAGAAATTCATTGATGACAACACCTACAAATGGGCCAGGCTGGAACCCAACAATGTTAGGCCTCACCTCTTCCACCACCTCCCAAATATCCACAAAAACCTACAAAATCCACCTGGACGCCCGATTGTTTCAGGAATTGGAGGCCCTACAGAGACCTTGTCGAAACTAGCTGACCACTGGCTCCGCCCCCTGGTTGTCAGCTTGCCCTCGTACATCAAAGACTCCACCCACATGCTGAAAGTGATCAACGAGTGGAACACCAAGTACGGGCCCCTTCCTGTCGATGCCCAGCTGGTCACTATAGATGTCGTCAGCCTCTACACCAATATCCCTCAACAGGACATGGTGGAGGCCATCAAAGATCTGATGGGATGCCACCC
This sequence comes from Phymorhynchus buccinoides, assembly GCA_017654935.2. Lineage (NCBI taxonomy): Eukaryota > Metazoa > Mollusca > Gastropoda > Neogastropoda > Raphitomidae > Phymorhynchus > Phymorhynchus buccinoides. Next base: position 21,646,797 of record CM065686.1, read on the forward strand.
TCTCCCTGATTGCCCACCAATGAACAAAGCTCTCAAGGTGGTTGATTACCATTGTCTCTCATGAACAATGCATTTTCAATTTTGAGGGCCAGACATACAGACAGAAGTCAGGGACAGCCATGGGAACACCGATGGCACCTACTGTGGCCAACATCTTCATGGGCTGGCTTGAAGCCAAACTGTTGGAGAACAGCCCTGTGCGGATTGAGGAGGATGTATGGAAACGATTCATCGACGACATCCTCATCTTGTGGACTCTGTCCCAACAAGACCTAGACCAATTCACCACCTACATCAATTCCATCCACCCAACCATCAAGTTCACCATCAGCAACTCCAAGACCAGTATTCCCTTCCTTGACATTCTCATTAAGATCGAAGACGGCTACTTAACATCAAGCCTCTTTGTCAAGTCCACAGACACCAAAGCCTACCTTCCACACAACTCAAGTCATCCAAGGCACTGCGTAAACGGCATACCATCAAGCCAGTTTTTACGACTTCGACGCCTTTGCAGCAACGATGACAGACTTTGAACGCCAGTGCAACACAATGGCCAACAACTTCAAAAAGAAGTGCTATCCAGAGTGGGCTATCAAAAAGGGAAGGGAGAAGGCCAAAGCAACACAACGAGGGAGTACACTCGAGTACCAGCCACAAAAGAAAGCCGGGAGGAGTTCCCATGGTGGTGACCCACAATCCCCGCAACCCTCCACTCAGCAAATATCTCAGGGACAGTCTGCCTACCCTCCACCAGAGCGCCAGGATGAGGAAAGTGGCTCTTGAACCCCCCATCCTGGGAGAACGGAACAGCAGATCCCTGAGAGATTTGCTGATGCCTTCAGCTCCTCCTGCCCTGCCCTGTGACGTGGATCCTGGTTGCCACAGATGTTCCAAGACGTGCGCCGCCTGCCGTCTTCATCTGATGGAAACCACTGGGTTCTCCAGTGACAGGACGGGGGAGAGGTTCACCATCAGGCAGAACCTATGCTGTGGATCGACTAACGTCATCTACCTGCTGTTCTGCGAACTTATGTAGCAAACCCAGTATGTTGGAGAGACAAAGAACTCAGTTAGCGTAAGGTTCACTCTACACCGGTCCCATATCAGGCACAACACTGGGAGTCTGGTGGCAGAACACTTCAACTTGGCCGGACATTCCTGTGAGAATGTCAGATGCATCATCCTCGAACAGGTCTTCGTCCAGAGCAAGGAGGCCAGACTCCATCGTGAAAAGTTCTGGATGGACAAGCTGAAGACCATGGCTCCGCTGGGTCTGAACTCTCTCTAATGAATTGTCTGAGAGGGCAGTTATTTCTCCATCGAGCTGTGTTATTTGTTTATAGTGGAGATGCTTTACCCAGGATCCACTCTCTTGACCTGTTCCTAGGGGAGATGCTTTATTTGTTTATAGTGGAGACGCTTGGCTCAGGTTACACACCCACTCTCTTGGCATTATCATAGTGGAGATGCTGAATTTGTTTATAATGAAGATGCTTTACCCATGATACATGCCCACTCTCTTAACTAAAGGGTCTTAAGACATCTGGCGTTAGTTCTACATAGTTTGGAAGTAATACTGCTACAAAGATGGACTGAGCGGACATGGCTATGAGAGTGAGAGGGAGAGAGAGAGAGAGAGGAGAGAGAGAGAGAGAGAGAGGAGGGCACTGTACTGGGGGATTCATTTTTTTATTATTATGTGGACTCAATAGTCCAAAAGAATTATCAAGGAACACACACACACACACACACACGCGCTGCGCGCACGCAACGCACAACAACGCAAACGTGTACGCTTACGCGCACACACACACACACACACCCTGCAACACAATCTAATTATACACACAGAATGTGGGTCACAACAATGACGTCAACGGAAAAGTTAGCCGAGATGTTGTATTTGTTACGTCAAGTTTGTTTCTACTGTCTATCCCGCGTCCAAGGCCAAAAGCCGAAAATATTGGGAATAGTCTACATTCTTTCTTGTTAGTTTTCATTCTTTTTTTGTTCTGTCAATATATATATATAATTATATATATATAGTATATTATATATATATATTACGGCAACCGTCATATAAAACAATGTTGAATGTTCTTGTCTGTGCGTGCGTGTGCTGCAAAAATCAATTAAAAAAACCAAACAAACAACGATCAATAAAGAGAGAGAGGGGAAGAGAGAGAGAGAGAGACGAAGAGAGAGAGAGAGAGAGACTAACAGAGAGACAGAGAGAGAGAGAGACAGACAGACAGGAGAGAGACGGACAGAGAGAGAGACAGACAAAACAGAGAGAGAGAGAGAGACAGACAAGACAGAGAGAGAGAGAGGAGGAGAGAGAGAGCGTTTACAACATAGAAGAAAGGGGGGTTGGATGAAACTGGCATCCGAATATTTTGCCAGCAAAGTTAACGGCCTTACTTTGCATTGCAACAAACAATAGAAATGGTCGATCACGTTACTCTTTTTTTTAAACCACCAAAAGGAGAAGACGACACTCCCTCTCTCTCACTCCTCACCCCCCCCCCCCCCCCCCCCATTAGTTGACTGTCTCTTTTAACCCTTTCACCAGCCAGCCCTATTCAGCCACAAAATTCCATTCAATTTATGTAGAGAACACACACAAAATCCATCTGCAGTATTGTGGATTCTGTCTGTGACATATATAAAATAAAGGTCTATCCTTGCTTCCCCAAACTAAGCACTAATAGTGGTCTTCTTTGGATAACTACTATACACCCCAATTTGATTGTCCTTTTAAAAAGTGACACTGTGTTGCGCTAAAACGTGACTTTTGGCGGCGAAAAAGGGTTAATGATATTACAAGGCCCCTTCCAGGATCCAGCAATCAATCGTGAAAAATGACGTTACATCCCACAAGTGTCGCAATCCCGCGATTGCTTTCCCTCCACGCATCAATCTAGTTCAATCAAGACGAAGCTCGACGCTCTGGTGGATGGCGGGCTTTCAAGGAGATTTTGCCACGTTTTCGTCCCGATTTATTATTACGTATTGCAGCAATTCCAAGTTGGAGAAGAGAAGGGGGAGGGGGGGGGGGCTATGTTGTACATTACACACACACACGCATGCACGCACGCACGCACGCACGCACGCACACACACTACACACACACCACACCCACACACCACACACACACACACACACACACACACACACACACACACCCACACACGTTCGCATTAAAGGTGGACCCCTGACGGATGAGTTTTTGCAAGAAACATTTCTAGATCACCAGAAAGACAGCCTTTTTCAAGAATCGGAACACTCATTTTGCTCTGGTTTCCTAGAAATCAAACTGTCAAAACGGCGATTCCTCCTTGGCGGAGATGCCGGAGAGAGTAGAGGCCATTTTGGATAGGGTGGGTGGAGGCCAATCCCATTGTGGGGGAGAGGGGGGGAGAGGGAGCAGAGGGAGGGCTATCTGGTGGGGGGGAGAGGAAATAAGATGGGTTAACGGATGATGGCCCCAGTCTTGAGAAGAGGTAGAGACAGATGGAGAAAAAGATGGGGAAGGAGGGGGTGGGGGGGGGGTTTAAAAAGGGGGGGGGTGGAGGGGGTGGAGGTGTCAAGGGCACGAGACTCGGTAGGCAAAAGTGGAGTAATGACGGTTGGTGGTAGGGAGAGGGGAGAGATTGAAGGGGAGTGGACGTTTTTCTTTCCTTCTACTTTAGAAGACCCCCCCACCCCCCCACGGGCGCACACATCACACACGCACACACACCGGCCACGCACACAACCACACACACAAACACACACACACACACACACGATCGCACGCTACGCACGCACGCACACGCAACACTACACACACAACACACCACACCTACATACACACATACACATTTACACAAACACCATGTTTACGACCCTCATTCTCGAAGTCTGCTTCTTCCAGTTTTAATGAAAACAAGTGCAACGTCGAGCAGCCGGCTGCAAAGTCCCCTCGCAGCATCGCCGAGCTACTCCGAAATCGGAATGTGTCGGCTGTACACATACATTAAAAACGCATCAAAACAGCACGAAACATCGAATAGTTTTTTTATATATAGCCTTAGGGTTCGGAGACCCGTGATTTGAGCGCGCGCGATCATGCGCACACGCGCGCACAGAAAACATTCATGACAACTGTGTTATAGACCATTCACCAAGAAATGTTGTGAAACAAAACTGCATTGAAAATACATGCAAAACTTCGCGAGATATTAGCGATTATGTGTTTCGGGGTTTGAACCCCGTAACTGGCGCGACCTTGACCTCAATGTAAAACTAAATACATCAGTGGATAGCTTGCAGTCGTGGCAAACTAGTATACCAAATTTGATGATGATAGACTGAATAGTTTTTTGAGAAAAACGGACGAATAGTCCGGACGGACGGACGGACGGACGGAGGCACTCCGGAGGCACGGACGGATCGGATCAGACAGAAACTCAAAAGCTCCCCGAACCTTCGGCTCGGGGACTAATAACACTAGGCTGATCCTAACCCTATCCGTCCCCCGAACTGAGAGTGGCAGAACGTTGCTTCTTAGTGAAAACTTTTCAATGGGAAAATTTGAGGAGAAGGATGGGAGAGGGGGGAATTGATTAAAGTACAAAATACCGGTAATTGTTAGTCTTTCCTTCGTGTTTGATTTGTTTTTTGGCGTGGTTGCTTTTTTATTTGTTTGTTTTGTTTGTTTTGTGTGTTGCTGTTGTTTGTTTCTTTAGCTTTGATACATATGAGACCCAGTACCACGAAAGGGACATTAAGTCGCTGGGCTAGTTTCTCTCACAACAGGCTTGGAAAGTCAAATATCTCATTTTTTGTCAATTTTGAGTTATGGGTATTTTTGTGTTCTCTAACATCTTATCTTTCATATTTATAAAGGACAATCTTTTACTATGGTCTCTAAATGGTCTTACAAGTGCTTTAAAACGAGTAGGTCAATGCATAATTTTCTTCAGATAGGCTAGACTTTAGACAGTGTTTTCTCAAAATGGCCAGTGCTCACCCTACTCTCTCTCTCTCTCTCTCTCTCTCTCTCTCTCTCTCTCTCCCCTCCTCTCTCTCTCTCTCTCTCTCTCCTCTCTCCTCTCACAAAATCGTTTGTCGCACTCTCTCTCTCTCTCTCTCTTCTCTCTCTCTCTCTCGCTCTCTCATGATTGTCCTTTTTCAGCCACTTGCTTGGAAAAGAAAAATTGTCAGAATTTGGACATTGAGAAAAGTGATGGTGATGGCGATGGTAACGAAGACATGAGACGGCGCGTAATGACAATCATGAAATGGGGACTGTAACGGATGATGCAGAGATGGACGGAGGGGGAGGGGTGGGGGGGGGGGGGGGTAGGAGCATTACAAAGGAAGATTACAACATGATGATTTAAGCGGATGACAGCAGACTCATCATCTTAGGAAGAAACAGCACAGCAATAACTCAATACTTGGTTGCTGTTTTTATGTGAGTGTTTCGTTTGTTATATTTGTTTCTTGCGTAAGAGAGAGAGAGAGGGAGTGAGAGAGAGAGTGAGAGAGAGAGAGAGAGAGAGAGAGAGAGAGAGAGAGAGAGAGCGAGAGTAGAGAGAGAGAGAGAGAGAGAAAGCCAAAGAGAGAGAGAGAGAGAAACACAAACACATAAAGACAGAGAAATAGAAGGTGACACACAATCAGAGAGAGAGAGAGAGAGAGTAACCAGAGAGAGAGAGAGAGAGAGAGAGAGAGAGTTGTACACTAACAATGTATTAAGGAATGTTAGACAACTTAAAATTGATCTGTCATAAAAAGATGGATATAAAAAAAAGATCTCCTGAACGTCAGGTAAATTTACATAATAAACTAAACTAAAGCGCATCAAAATGCATAACATTTTGATGCAACAGTTATCATATGTTGCTGTGAGGATACATCTAGATGACGGCATTTAATGAGCATTGCATATTATTATATATAAATTATATTTGGGCTTGCCTAGCAGTGTTTTTCGCTCTCTCCCTCTCTATTATCTCTATTCCTTTCTCTCTATCTCTACATGTTTGTGTGTGTCTTCCTTTCTCCTTTCTTTCTGATTGTCCCCATCCGTCTGTCTCTCTATACTACCCCCTGTCTCTAATTTTCTCTATTTCTGTTTCTCCATTTCTGTGTGCCTGTTTGTCTGTCTGTCTGTCTGTCTGTCTGTCTGTCTGTCTGTCTGTCTCTCTCTCTCTCTCTCTCTCTCTCTCTCTCTCTCTCTCTCACGTGCGCGCTCTCTCTCTCTCTCTATCTCTATATCTCTCTCTCTCTCTTTCTCTCTCTCTCCATATGTCTATCTCTCTCTGTCTCTCTCTCTGTCTCTCTCTCTCTCTCTCTCTCTCTCTCTGTCTCTGTCTCTCTCTCTCTCTTTCTCTCTCTCCATCTGTCTCTCTCTCTCTGTCTTGTCTCTCTCTCTCTCTTTCTCTCTCTCCATCTCTGTCTATCTCTCTCTGGTCTCTCTCTCTGTGACACTCTCTCTCTCTCTCTCTCTCTCTCTCTCTCTTTCTCTCTCTCCATCTCTCTCTCTCTCTCTGTCTTTCTCTCTCTCTGTTCTCTCTCTCTCCATCTGTCTATCTCTCTCTGTCTCTGTCTCTCTCTCTCTCTCTGTCTCTGTCTCTCTCTCTCTCTCTTCATCTCTCTCTCTCTCTCTCTCTCTCTCCATCTGTCTCTCTCTCTCTCTGTCTCTCTCTGTCCTCTGACTGTCTTTCTCTCTGTCTCTCTCTGTCTGATTGTGCGTCACCTTTCTCTTTCTCTGTTTTTTGTGTGTCTGTGTTTCTCTCTCTCTCTCTCTCTCTCTTCTCTCTCTCTGCCTCTCTCTCTCTCTCTCTCTCTCTCGTCAGTCTCTCGTCTATCTCTCTCTCAGAACGTCTCATCTCTCTCTCTCGTCTCAGGAGAATCTCTCTCCTCGAGTTGCTCTCCTCTCGCTCTTCGGGGTTGTCCCATTTTCTGCTGTTTCTGCAGTTCTTTTGTTCCTGTATTTCTGTTTGTCACCATCAGTTTATCTCTCTAATCCAATCTCTATATCCTTCTATTTTTGTTTCTGCGTTTTCGGTCTGTCTGCCTCTCTCTCTCTCTCTCTCTCCATCTCTCTCTCGGCAATCTCTCTCACTCTCGACATCTCTCTGAACCGTCTTCATCTCGCTCTCTCTCGCGGCTGGCTTCTCTCTCGATGCGGGGGGTCTCTCTCTCTCTCTCTCTCTCGTCTCTCTCATCTCTCCAGTGAGCGCTCTCTCTCTCTCTCTCGTCGCCCTTCTCACACACACACACACTCTCTCACTAAAGTTTTTCTTCTGCAAGATGAGAAAAAAAGATAATGATAACAAGAGATGTTGCTATGATCGTTCACTATGCACTTTGTCTAAGAGAAGAATCAATGTAATTTGGTTAAAGTTGTTTTTTGAGTTATTATCAAGGTATTTCTATTAGCTTGACTGAATGTTGTGCAGTTGATTGTACATGTCCCCATGTGGATAGGCCGGAGGCCTCACATTAAAAGTCCAGTGTTCCAGTGTTCTCTCTCTCTCTCTCTCATTCTCTCTCTCTCTCTCATTCTCTCTCGTCCTCTCTCTCTCTCTCTCTCTCTTCTCTCTCTCTCTTCTCTCTCTCTCTTTCTCTCTCTCCTTCTCACTCACTATTTTCTATCACTCTTCCTCCCCCTTGCAGCCATTTGTTTGTGTGTTTTTAAAGCAAGTGGGTTTTTTCAGTTTCGCTTCAAATTATCATAATGTTTTTCGCAAGCCAAGTTCAATCTAACTTTTCAAACTCTTCTCATTTCTTCTTCTAGTTTCTTTCTTTCTTTCTTCCTTTCTTTCTTTCTTTCTTTTTTTTCTTCTTCTACTTCTACTTTTTTTTATCCGCCCCCCCCCCCCCGCCCTTCTTCTTGTTCTTCTTCTTCTACTTGTTTTTGTTGTTGTTGTTGTTGTTTGTTCTTCTTCTTCTTTTTCCTTTTTGTGTCTGTCTCTCTACTCTCCCCCTCCCTCTCCCCCCCCCTCTCCCTCCTCGACCCTCCTTCTATTTTCTTCTGATTCAGTATTCATGTCAAACCAGTCTAGAAGATAGAAGCAAAGCTGATAAGATGCTTTAATTTTACGTGTAATGTCTGTGTCAATTAACTTGTTCGTGAGATTGTTTAGTGGGTTATGTTTAATACGTTAATAAAAACAAACAAAGTAATACCAACTGTTGATATACATGTAGCCCCCACCCCACCCATGCCCAACCCCGCTCCCCTACTTCTCAACCCCCGCACGTGCCCATACACACACACGCACGGAACGTCAATGATCTCTCTCTCTTCTCTCGAGTCTCTCTCTCAGATCTCTCTCTCTCGTGATCTCTCTCGTCGTCTCTCTCGTCGTCGGTTCTCTCTCTCTCTCTCCTCTCTCTCTCTCCCTCCCATGTACTATTCCTTTTCAGCCACATTTGCTTGGAAAATTTCAGAATTTGGACATTGGAGAAAAGTGATGGTGATTTGGCGATGGTAACGAAGACATGAGACGGCGCGTAATGACAATCATGAAATGGGGACTGTAACGGATGAATGCAGAGATGGACAGGAGGGGGGATGGGGGTGGGGGGGGTGGGGGGTAGGAGCATTGTAGCCAAAGGAAGATTACAACATGATGATTTAAGCGGATGACAGCAGACTCATCATCTTAGGAAGAAACAGCACAGCAATAACTCAATACTTGGTTGCTGTTTTTATGTGAGTGTTTTCGTTTGTTATATTTGTTTCTTGCGTAAGAGTAGAGAGAGAGCCCGAGAGAGGGAGGAGAGAGAGAGAGAGAGAGAGAGAGAGAGAGAGAGAGAGAGAGAGAGAGAGAGAGAGAAAGAGAGCGAGAAGAGAGAGAGAGAGCGAGCGAGAGAGAGAGAGAGAGAGAGCGAGAGAGAGAGAGATAGAGAGAGATCGAGAAAGAGAGAGAGAGAAACACAGACACACACAGACAGAGAAATAGAAAGGTGACACACAATCAGACAGAGAGAGAGAGAGAGAGACAGAGAGAGAGAGAGAGAGAGAGAGAGAGAGAGAGTTTTTTTTTTTTTTTTTTTTTTTTTTTAGTGTACACTAACAATGTATTAAGGAATGTTAGACAACTTAAAATTGATCTGTCATAAAAAGATGGATATAAAAAAAAGATCTCCCGAACGTCAGGTAAATTTACATGCAAACTAAACTAAAGCGCATCAAAATGCATAACATTTTGATGCAACAGTTATCATATGTTGCTGTGAGGATACATCTAGATGACGGCATTTAATGAGCATTGCATATTATTATATATAAATTATATTTGGGCTTGCCTAGCAGTGTTTTTCGCTCTCTCCCTCTCTATTATCTCTATTCCTTTCTCTCTATCTCTACGTGTTTGTGGGTGTCTTCCTTTCTCCTTTCTTTCTGTTTGTCCCCATCCGTCTGTCTCTCTATACTACCCCCTGTCTCTAATTTTCTCTATTTCTGTTTCTCCATTTCTGTGTGCCTGTTTTGTCTGTCTGTCTGTCTGTCTGTCTGTCTGTCTGTCTCTCTCTCTCTCTCTCGCCTCTCTATCTCTCTCTCGTCTCTCTCTCTCTCTCTCGCTCTCCTCACGTGCGCTCCTCTCTCTCTCTCTCTCTCTCTCCTCTACTCTCTCCTCTCTCTCTCTCTCTCTTCTCTCTCTATCTCTCTGTCTGTCTCTCTCTCTCTGTCTTTCTCTCTCTCTTTCTGCTCTCTCTCATCTGTCTTATTCTCTCTCTGTCTCTCTCTCTCTCTCTCTGTCTCTGTCTCTCTCTCTCTCTCTATCTCTCTCTCTGTCTCTCTCTACTCTCTTTCTCTCTCTCCCTCTGTCTATCTCTCTTCTGTCTCTCTCTCTGTCTCTGGCTCTGTCTCTGTCTCCTCTCTCTCTCTCTCTCTCGTCTTTCTCTCTCTCCATCTGTCTCTCTCTCTCTGTCTCTCTCCTCTCTGTCTCTCTCTCTCTGTCTCTCTCTCTCTGTCTCTCTCTCTCTGTCTGATTGTGTGTCACCCTTTCTCTTTCTCTGATTTGTGTGTGTCTGTGTTCGTTCACTATGCACTTTGTCTAAGAGAAGAATCAATGTAATTTGGTTAAAGTTGTTTTTTGAGTTATGATCAAGGTATTTCTACTAGCTTGACTGAATGTTGTGCGGTTGATTGTACATGTCCCCATGTGGATAGGCCGGAGGCCTCACATTAAAATCCAGTGTTCCAGTGTTTCTCTCTCTCTCTCTTTCTCTCTTCTCTCTCTCTCGTCTCTCTCTCTCTCTCTCTCTCCTCTCTCTCATAGCTCTCTCTCTCTCTCTTTCTCTCTCTCTCTCTCTCTCTCTCTCTCTCTTCTCTTCTCTCTCTCTCACTCACTATTTTCTATCACTCTTCCTCCCCCTTGCAGCCATTTGTTTGTGTGTTTTTAAAGCAAGTGGGTTTTTTCAGTTTCGC
>CM065686.1:21657731-21670231 GCA_017654935.2 Phymorhynchus buccinoides
AGGATTGATACATCAGCTTTTATTATAGCTTGCCATAAGACATGATTTTTTCCCCCTGGTTGTGTACTTGTATGCTTCAGGTGCTATAATAATTATTGTATCTGCTGCCTCTTGCTCCCCATCCCCCACCCCTGTATTTTCTGTTCTGTAATGACATTAAGTTTAATGGTTCCTGATCTAATAATCAACTTTTCAAGTGCCATTTTCTGGTTACTTGTTTTTAAAAAACAAAACAATCCTAGCCAATCTTTATAATTAAATACAAGTCCATTCTCTCTTTCGTTTGAAAAACTTTTATTATTGTTTTTTGTTTTTGTTTTCTTAACTTAACAGAACAGAAGAGACTTTTTTTTCAGCTGCTGTCTGCAAGCATAGCGCTAGGGACTTACACTTCTTGACAGGTTAACATTTTGTTCATGCATTGTTCCCCATTCTTCCTGTATTGTCATTTGAGTAGCATGTAACATTGTGAGTGGTATAAAGGGAGTTGATAAGGATGATAATATGCAGAATAAAGGTGATCCCAACATTGCTGGTAATCTACAGTGTTGTGGTGTGGATGTTAGAATGGGGCTTTGCCGAATCGAAGTGCATGGGTGCTACTCTTTCATTTTTACACTGATTTCAGTATTTTTAATTTGACCAGAAACTGAACTTCAGGTGTTTTTTATTCATTCAAAAAAACATTTGGACCACAAGCGATTTGGGGCGTTTTGAACTTGGTGGTTCTATCTTGGAAGTTTACAAAGGCAATGTAATAATTTTACAAGGCTTATCAGACTCAAACTGTCCTTATCTATCATTTTAACTGTCTATCTCATTATCTCTCTCTTAACTTGCCCCGCTTGAATCGTCCGACGGGGCTCTGCCCCTGTACCCTGCCGGGGCCATGGGTCCCTGGACCCCTGCCTTTCAGTTTTTTTTCATTTGGGGGAGTAGCACCCATGGTCGTGTGATAGTGTACGAGTGAGTGATTGAAGTGAGAAGAGTGACCAAAAGAAAAAAATGTACCAGTACTCTCTCTCTCTCTCTCTCTCTCTCTGTCTCTGTCTCTGTCTCTGTCTGTGTTTGTGTGTGTGTGTAAGCATGCTCCAGATGTAGTACACCAATCCGAGTCGCCTCATTTTAAATTTCCAAACTGATCATGATGTAATTTAAACAAGATAACTCGTATGCCAAGGATGAGGCCTGTGATTTACAGTTCATCATAACACTGTTGGTCTGTATCAAAGATTTTAATTGCCCAAAAGATTTCTAGGGTTTGAATAATCATTTTGTTAAAAAGAACTGTCTGTTTTTATAAAGCTGTCTTGGGTCAATAACTACTTACATTTGAAGTGATTAAATCTCCATTGTAACCCCCCCCCCAAAAAAAAAGTCTGAAATTTGTTTTCTTTAAGGTACTAGTAACACCTTAGCCAAGGCTTTTTGTTGTCATTTTTGTTATATGGCATTTTTATTGTTTTATTTTTATGTAGCTGGTTTTATATTGAGAAAATACATTTAAATTGTTGTAGAAGGGCTTACATTTTGCCCAAAACTATTTTTTGGGTGTGTTTAGAGTCGAAAATACAGAATGTTCATGAAATGTTCATGTAATATGGTTTGCAAATTTTGTCACACTTCTTTTTTTACAGTTGCATGAATCTCAAATCGGGCTTCTATTGTGCAGTTAAAACTTCTTTTTTTTTAATGTGTATATTTTTGTCTGTCCACATTTTGTTCTTGTAATGTTTAATAATATTTAGGAAAATATCTAATAAACCTACCTGCTTTCTGTTTGGTTCATGCAACAAAGCTGTTCATTTTCTTTGTTTTGGAAATTTGAAAGCTCTCCAATGATTAGATTTGTGTCAATCAGTGTCAAAGTAAATAAAGCAATTTTCCTGTCCGCGACGTGAACATTATGTATTTTCGCCTCTAAACACACCTAAAAAATATGTTCTGCAAAGTTAAGTCGTTCTACATCCATTTCAATGTATTTTCTCAATATATAAAGCCAGTTACATTAAAAAATAAAACAATAAAAAGGCCATATAACAAACATGACAAAAAAGGGCCTCGGGTTAGGTGGTACTAGTACCTTAAAACAATAATAATGAAGCATTTACATAGTGCACTCCACCACCCAATGTGGAGCTCTATGCGCTTAAAACAAAATTAAAATGTTCAACAAAGACATCGCTCACACACATGCAAATAGGCATAGACACATGCACACACACGCGCAAGCACACCTATGCACACACACACCATTACTATCACCACCACTCACCTCACCCAAAAACAATACATGATGCACATCATCATTCATAGTAAAAAGCCAACTGTCCGTCCGTGTGTGTGTGTGAAACACAAAACGGGCCTTATAACTCCGCCGTTTTTCGACCGAATTGCTTCAAATTTGCTGAGTCCTAACGGGGCGATGGCAACGGCAACCGAGGCGGCCGTGTCATTTGCGCGGTTTCGGCGGAGGGATGGTGGGGGGGCAGTGGAGATTACAAGGGGATGACACTACACGTATCTATTATTAAAAAATCGGGACTTTACTGGTTTAGCACTGCCTCCGGGCATTGCCTCCAGTATTGTTCAATACTGCCATGGGGTTAAAACTGCCACGGGAATTAACTGCCACGGGGCGATTGCTAGTGTTGAATAAAGCATCAACACTCTCTCTCTCTCTCTTCGAAGCTGACATACAGTCAACACACAGTAAACTAACATAAAGGGGGTAAGGGGTGGGTGACTTTTTATTGTTTAAAACCCCCCAACTAATCTCATTGGGAAACGTACAGAATCAGAGAAATTGGATTTGGACAGACTGGTTTGTTCAACGAACATGAACCCTGTATCACAATTCACGCGAGTTGGTTTTGACCACAGTTTCTTCCCTTGCATTGTATAGGTATGTGACGCATACTTTTTCCCCCACCTCTCTCTCTGTTTCTTTGTCTCTGTCTGTCTATCCGTTCTTCCCCCCCCCCCCCCCCCTCTCTCTCTGTGTTTCTTTATCTCTGTCTGTCCCTCTTTCTCTGTCTCCCCCCCTCCTCCCTTTCTTTCCCTCTCCCACATTGAAACAAAAGGCATCATCATCTCCTCGAGATATCAGGAACACTAGGCGTTCAAGACTGCACTTCGTCATCTCCAAACATGGAACACTCAATTTTTTAGTAAAGTTTTATTTTTTGTGTATTTGGCGGTTTAATGTTTTGGCTAGGGTTAGGGTTATGGCTAGAGTCAGTTTAATTTCAGATTTATTGGTTAAAAGATACACATTCTAAAGTTTCGATGGAAACCGACATTGTCACGCGAATGGCGTCACTTTCCATATTTGGAGATCACCAAGTGCAGCATTGAACGTCTTGTATCAGAAACCCCTTTATTAAATTCTGAACAATTCACTAATGCTATAAAGACTGTAACGACGAGAAAGAGAGATCATAGTTACGGTTTACACATCTGTTATTGTTAAAAATTCGGGACTTTCCTGGTGTTGCACTGCCTCCGGGATCGTTCCCACCATCTTTATATTTACTAATGTCCCATAGTGTCTATTCCAGACCGGAGGACGTTAAACAGATTTTCATTCAAAGAGAGATACACAGATGTAGGGACGGACAAGCTGGCTGCCAACATTCAAGACAAAACAGCAAAGTGAAAGACAAAACAAAAAGCGGCAAAAGTTTACCTACCATCTCCACCACTGCCCACCCCCCGCGCATGTTCTCAGCTTTCAATCTCAATGTATCGTTCTTTCCCTTTCGTGTAAATGCATGGGTGACAAACCACATGGCAGGGAAATCAGGAATCCTGATTTTGGCATAGTTTTTTTTCTTCTGAAATCAGGAATTTGCAATAGTTTGTTGAAGAATAATTATACTGAAATGAGAGAAAAAACACACAACTTGTTTTATTGTTTAAAAAAAAAAGAAAGCTGGCTCTAAATGCTCTTACTTTATTAGTTCAAATGTACCCAAAAAAATAACTCCAGCTGCAGGGGCTTTGCCCCCCCTCCCCCCTTCCCTCCAACCACTACAAACTACTCCACCCCATGATCCCACCAAGGCGGGCCCGCCGGAACCTAGGCCTCCTTGTTTTCATTTGAGACAGGATTCACTCTTGTAAATGCCCATAGTCAAAAAAATATTAGGCCTTTCTCAATGAGCGACTTAGCAGGCTCTTTTACCCACCAGGTGTCATAACGCTCTAGTGGGGCTAATCCTCTCTATATTCTTAGTTGGGGATAAAGAGACAGAGAGAGATAGGGAGGAGTCCAACCCTCTCTCTCTCTCTCTCTCTCTCTCTCTCTCACTACGCCCAACTAAGAATATAGCGTGATAAGCCCCACTCGAGCGTTATGACACCTGGCGGGCAAATAATCGCCATAAGTCGAGCATTAAGGCGGAATGTTGCTTCTTGGCTAAAACTTTCACCAATCTTGCACTTTACTGTAATCACTTTACTTTAATCACCCCCACCCCCCACCCCTCATGCGGTTTACGACTCTGAATGTCAATCTCTGATACTTTCTTTTTTACATGATGAAAATAATCCTAAGCTGATCACCGTAACCCTACCAAAGATATTCTAAAAGGGTAAGATGGATTACTTAAAAGCTCGGCGAACCGGGCTGATAGAGTTATCGTTAGTGCGGACGTGTACACTATTCACAGTGGAGGCTATCCAAAAACTCGGACTGGAACTTGAACGGAGAATTCAACTGGCCTATCGATGTGTAAAATGTGTCACGTTTCAAAGGGACATAACCAGTGTTTCTGTCCTTACTACTCATATAGGGAAAAGAGACCGAATGTTTATCTTCCCCTATACAGTCTTTGACCCTACTACCCCCCCCCCCCCCCCCCCCCCCCCCCCCCCCCCCCCCCCCCCCCCCCCCCCCCCCCCAATGGCAGAATATTGCTTCTCAGTGAACATTTTCAATGCGAAAATCTGAGAGGGGATGGGGAGAAGGGGGGGGGGGGGGGGGGTTGACTAAAGCACAAGATGAGAAAAAGTTGGTGGTGGGGGGTAGCGAAAGTAGGCTACGTCTTTGCTTTAAAAACACACATAAAAACCAACACCCACCCAAATCACTAAAACGTTATTCGTTTGATGATGACATTTCATGACGTCCTCCGGTCTGTAACAGACACATGTGGGACATTAGTAGATATAAAGACGGTGGGAACGATCCTGGAGGCAATGCCCCGAGGCAGTGCAACACCAGGAAAGTCCCGAATTTTTAACAATACATAGTGTGCAACATTTGTTATTGATAAAGATGGTGGGAACGATCCTGGAGGCAATGCCCGGAGGCAGTGCAACACCAGGAAAGTCCCGAGTTTTTAACAATGTGCAGTGTGCAAAATTTGTTATTGGTTTGAAAATGAAAAGTAAGGTAAGGGGGGTGGGTGGGGAGTGTCTCTTCGAAGCTTTGATTTGATTTTTGGACGCTTGTTGATTGAAATGCTATCCTGACTGACGGCAACTATTGATTCTACTCAAAAGCCTGGCAAAACTCGATCACTGAACGCACCCCGGGAAACGTCGAAAGGGTTCTCAATCATCGCTCGTTCTGCGGCCGGGATTAATTCCGAGTGTGTGTCCTAGGGATGAAACGATCAATTAATTATTTCACCCTGATCACTGACTGAATCCAATGTGAGGTACTTTTTTTTTTCTTTTTTTTTTAATTAAAGATTTGCCGTTTTATAAGAACAGGGGTACCTTGCGGCAAGAACAAGAGCAACTGTTTCTGTCTTGAAGTCTGTGTGTGACACACAAACACGAACAAGTAGTCATTGTTGATACACAATGTGAAATTTGATAAGGAAAACAGGGAATGACAAACCCCCCCCCAAAAAAAAACCAACCTCACATAACAACAGAAAATAAAGAAGATGAGGAAGAACAAGAGCCCTAACCTTAAAAAAACAACCTTGAAATATAAAAACTTTTTATAAAAAAAAGTCTGGGGACAGCAAGATTCCATCACCACAGTAATATCAGGCAGGATCAAAATATAATTTGGAAGGACAATTCCTAATTTTCCAAGAATGGCGCCCTAAATGTACTTGATTTAACCAGACCGCTAACAGACATGGACGTTGCGACAATGAATTATGTGCGAGGAAGTTAGGAAAATAATTTAATTAAAAAAACCCAACCCACAACTTTTATTTGATAATATTTCGCTTAAAACTAAAGTTACATTGTCAACAGATCCTTGGTTCGCAAATTGATTAGTAGGCCTATGCGTCCCCGTCGCATGTTAGAAATGGTTAAACTTGATACCAAGAAAAGGAGAGAATGTTTGTTTGTTTGTGTTTTGTTTTTCTTTCTTTGCTACTGACGCAAGGTCTTTTTGTCTGTTTGGTGCCTAGGGCTTACATTCATGGTCTTGCCACCTTGTTTTTAATCCTATAAACCGTTGGAAGATTCAACTTTCATTTCGTTCCCTATGACTGTGGCTGATTAATAAACCATTTTTTTTTTTGCATTTGAAATCTAAGAGGCAAAATGATTAGGCCTATCCAAAAAAAAAAGTATCTTTTTAACCGATGAATTAAATTAGGCCTACCTTCTTTTGTTCCCTGGCTTATTACCCCCCCCCCTCTCTCTCTCTCTCTCTGTCTGTCTCTCTCTCTCTCTCTGTGCAAAGAAAAAGTCGTTTATTATTTGTTTACATGTAATCTTGATCTAACAATAGCAAGCACAATGGCTCCCCCCCACCTGCGTGCGCATCTCGACCCTTCCAACGGAAGTGTCGCCATCTTAGTCAGATTTGTGTGTAAACAGCATCGATCTGGCATTTTTCAAACAAAGTTACTGACTAAGATGGCGGTCTCCCATAATATGGCGCGCTCCTTGTGGCCGGATATGACGACACGTGGGTACCAGCCATAGCAAAGATATTCTAAAAGGGTAAGATGGATTACTTAAAAGCTCGGCGAACCGGGCTGATAGAGTTATGGTTAGTGCGGACGTGTACACTATTCACAGTGGAGGCTATCCAAAAACTCGGACTGGATCTTGAACGGAGAATTCAACTGGCCTATCGATGTGTAAAATGTGTCACGTTTCAAAGGGACATAACCAGTGTTTCTGTCCTCACTACTCATATAGGGAAAAGAGACCGGATGTTTATCTTCCCCTGTACAGTCTTTGGCCATAGCAAGCACAATATAGAGTCAGATGCTAGTTACATAAGACATTTGAGCAAACCTAGTTTTATATCTAATTCTTGCCAGTGAGAGACAACCGGCATCTCTTCATGCCCTTTTTGCACGCAAATGCCCTAGCATACTTAACAACAACCAACTATCTCTCTCTCCACCCCACCCCCCCCCCCCCCCACCCACCCTCTCTCTCTACACGCACACACACAAGCGCGCGAGCACACGCGCATAGGCCTTCCAAAGACATATATTGCTTACACAGACCGTCATCGATAAGCACACAAACACACGCATGCGGCGCACGTGTACAAACACCCATGTGAGTGTGCGCATGCATGCACTCACGCACACGCACGCGCGCGCACGCACACACACACACACACACACACACACGCACGCACAAACACACACACACATACACATACGCACACGCACACGCACACACACACACACACACCAGGGCTCACAGGGACCCCCATTTGGGGGTCTATGAAGCACTAACTTTCTAAAGGATCCTCTAAAAGAATGTGCAGGGGGTCCCAGGGATGCACTAGAAACAAATCTCTTTAGCATTCGCAATGCCACTGGGACCCTCTATCCCGCCTCTAGGACCCTCTATACTGTAAGTGAAGGAGTCCCTGGGACCCCTTGTTTTGCGGGACGATTGGGAGCCCTGCACACACACACACACACACACACACACACACACACACACACACACACACACACACACACACACACACACACACACACACACATACTGAGCAAATAAATCAAACAAGAGATCATCATGTTGGATTTTAATTCCAATTTACATCATGAGGGTATCAACGGGTCTCGAAATGAATTAACACACGCCTTCACGTTCAATTCACGTTCTTCTATTTAAACACAAAACCAACCGCAAAACAATCATATAATAACAGATCCTCAACCAAGATAGTAAAGATTATAACAACAATGTGGAATAGTCGTATCGATCGATGGATCCAACATTAATAGCAGCGTGGGACTAGCGGTATGTGGGAACAGTGGTATGCTTTAGCTTCCCGTGGCTCAGCGTCCTGTAGGGGCCTACACGCTGTCGCGTGTAATGTGCTAGGAGCGTGGCGAGATCAAGCATGGAAACTATGGTAAGCTGCGTTCTCGCTACGCACATTTTGAACATAACACACGTAGCGAGAACATGTAGCTCAGGTAAGTAAGTCCGAGTCGCTAGCTCGTAATCCGTCAGGTTTGCGAGTGCGCGGGCTCGAACCCAGCTCCTTGGGAAAGTCGCTTTACTCCTGTTTTCCGCCTCACTCCACCCAGGTGTAAATGGGTGGGTAGGCCTACCTGACGTCGGTTGGGGAAAAAAGTCCTTCGGATGAGACTTTTCAAAAAACCGAGGTCCCGAGTGCGAACGCATGCACAAGATCTTGCGCGCACGTTAAAGCCCACCCCACTATATTCGGTACGAGTAGGCCGGGTGTGCCGTTGAGATGGATGACACGAATTCACATAGCACGCATCCTGTGTGCTATTAACCCTTTCGTCGCCAGCCATTTTTCAGCCACAAAATACCATTAAACAGAAAAAATAATCGGCAATATTGGGAACTCCTCTGTGACATATATAACATTAGGCCTATCCTTACCTCCCAAAATTAAGAAAATAGGGTCTTTGGATAACAGGCCCTGATTTGGTGACATGGGTGTTAAACCATTGCGGTGTTATGATAAATAAGTACCTGTCATTAAATATCTACCTCTCGCATGAGAACTGTACCCATCTAACCCTAACCCTATGCCTAACCCTATCCCTAACCACGGAAAGAACCAAAAAATAGAGCAGGAGGGTGTAAATCTACATATTTGCCGATAAATCGATGTACAAGTCCATAAATCCATAATCCGTAAAATTCACAATGGCGGACAAACAAACGATTCTGATTGGCTACGCTAGGACTACTTCCGGCTGGGACTACTTATCTCATAGAGGTAAAAATACACCACCACAGCGGTGCTAAATTGCGACATTGGCGGTGAAAGGATTAATGGTCTGAATGAAGACCGGTGAGTGCGGCGGGGGCAGGATAAACATTCCCAACTGGAAGAAGAAGAAGAAGAAGAAGACGTGTAGCAGGATTGCGGTGAGAACGGGGACAAGGTAATGGCAGCGTGGTGCCCAGTGACAGTCGAAGTAGTAGTGGCAGGTAGTAGGCCCTGATTCAGAACGTCTGCAACGAACACCTTTTGCCAGAGTGAATGCCCTTGTGGGTGGGGGAAGATGGTTGAGTACTGACCAGACAGGGAAGTAACTCTCGCCAATAACCCTATTTGATGCCACTAAATGGCTGCCTTTGGCAAGAGTGAATGCCCTTGTCAATGCGGCAAGGGCATCACTCTCACTGTCAAGGGCGTTAATAACCCTAGTTGCAGGGCCCTCGCCAAGAGTGTGCCTCGATCTAGAACTGTTTTTAGCTCTGGGTCTTCCACTCTTCAGATCGTAGTGAGGTCGTGGATGCAGTCATACTTATTTATTAGGGAGGATTTCCACCACGACCTCGTCACGCAAACTTGAGAATTTAACCCGCGGTGAGGCGGGCGTTGTACGGGGTCTTCATCATTGTGTGATGGGTTACAAACTCACGGTGTGTGTGTGTGTGTGTGTGTGTGTGTGTGTGTGTGTGTGTGTGTGTGTGTGTGTGTGTGTGTGTGTGTATGTGTGTGTGTGTGTGTGTGTGTGTGTGTGTGTGTGTGTGTGTGTGCGTGTGTGTGCGTGTGCGTGTGTGTGTGTTTATGTGTGTGTGCGTGTGTGAGTGTGTGTGCGTGTGTGTATGCGTGTGAGTGTGTGTGTGTGTGCGCGCGCGCGCGCGCGCGCGCGCGTGTGTGTGTGCGTGAGTGTGTGTGTGTGCGTGTGTATGTGTATGCGTGTGAGTGTGTGTATGCGTGTGAGTGTGTTTGTGTGTGTGTGTGTGTGCGTGTGTGTGAGAGAGAGTGTGTGTGTGTGTGTTTGCGTGTGTGTGCAATCTGCGAAGCTATGCCTATAATACACTAAATAACGCAAACCAGAAACAGTGTTCGTTGCTCGGGTCTTGGCAATTTTTTGCAATAGAACGAAGCATAACAGTTACTATGCTCAGAGATGTGTAGAGACTCCTTTCTACATCTCCGCAATGCCTAAACACATTTTTTGTAGATTATTTATTTCCAGACACGCTCGGGCGGTAGAGAAACAATAAACTAAGGCAAAAACCACAAAACTCTTTGGCATTGATGTTGAAATGACGGACATGCACTGTAGGTGACTAACAACATCATCCTGCACCACATTTGAAATACGTCTCCTCCTTTCTCAATCCGTTGAACGCACAGTCTTCGTGACACGGTACAACGGTCTGACCCTGCCCTAAAACGGGCAAATTCGTTGGGCGGAGGGCTGCTGACGAAGGGGACGGTACCCACTCGGTGTGCCGCTGCTCCAAAGTCACCACCCCTATCTGACGTTGCAGCCCTCGCAGACTCTCTGTGGGAGATTCTAAATGAACCTCGGCGCTGGAAGGGGTAGTGTCATAACTGTGCATGATGGTTGTAGCAGGAGCGTTCTGAGCGGGACTTTTCCACCGAGAAGTCCAGGTGTTGGAATTAAAACTTTTGACAAATGTATCACTACCACCACCTCCACCACCACGGTGACTTTCCGATCTTTTGCAGTAGCGGGCAAACTTCTTGCTACCCCGGTTATTCCCAAGATCGTCGATCAGGTTGAAGTCGTGACAGGAGACGGATTTTTCGTGGTCGTAGTCCGCTAAAAAGACGCGCGGGCGCCGCCGGAACTGGCAACGTAATATCCGGCGGAAGGCGAACTGGAACTCTCGACTGGAGCATGCGTAGATGATGGGGTTCATGAGGGAGTTGCAGTAGCCCAGCCAGAAGAACACGTTGAAGACCAGAGGGGGGATGTGGCAGCTGGAACACAGGGAGCCTGAAACACAGGGTGAACTCAGAATTATTATAAGATGGTAGATGAAAGCGTGATAACAATTAAATGCAATAGGCTACATCGTTGTAAACCCCTTTCAACGCCAATGTCGCATTTTAGCACCACAATGATTTAACACCCATGTCACAAAAAGGCCTCAAACCAGGGTCTGTTATCCAAAGAGCCTGTTTTTATAATTCTGGGAGGTAAGGATAGGCCCTACTTTATGCATGTCATAGAGGAATCCCCACTATTGCAGACGATTTTTTGTCTCTACCCAGGTAAGTTTAATGGACATTTTTTGCTGAAAAATGGCTGGCGGCGAAAGGGGTAAATCAGTTTCACAATGCCTTTACGAAATGATTTTACCACACACAGAAAGACAGGTACTCAGATACAGACACACAGAGACACATACATACATACATACATACAGACACACACACATATATATATATATGCATACACACGCGCGCGTACGCAGGCGCACACACACATATACATACTTACACACGCACGCACGCACGGACGCATGCGCGCACGGGCGCATGCACGCACACACATACACACACGTGACACACACACACACACACACACACACACACACACACACACACACACACACACTTTATTAGGCATATTTGTAATTTGGATATAGGCCTACAGTTAGTTACGCGAGAAGTAGCCAAGTAAGCCTAAATGTAGTCTGCAGATGATGCCTATCCATCCTATATATGCCACCGATGCAACACAGGCTAATCCTGATTCAATAATGATGAGTCAGGCGACTCGAATGTTTTTACAAACTCTTCACGTTTCTTCACGTGTAGGCTTACTCTTTCCAAAATATCCTCTCGACTTTTCGGTTCAAACGAATTATTCTGTAATTGTTTATTGAACTGAAACGTTCTGAAGAAACATATTTACACAAAAAACGTCTTCGTAGTCTTTCTTCTGGAATGTAGCACAAACAATCTTTCAAATCAAATGAGGGAATAATAGAAAGCCACTGCAAAGAACACCTTTTGCAAGAGTGAATGCCCTTGGTGGGTGGGGGGGAAGATGGTTGAGTAGGGGAAGACGGGGTAAAAAGCGCATGGGCGGGTAAGAAGCCCACCCCAATTATCTCATGAAATGAAGCAAAGTTCAGTCTCATTTTGCCCATGAGACGAGCGTTAATGTCTAGCATTCGTCTCATGGGCAAATTTCACTGAAATTTTCTTTATTTCATGAGATAATTGGGGTGGGCTTCTTACCCGCCCATGCGCTTTTTACCCCGTCTTCCCCTGACCAAACAAGGGAAGAACTCTCGCCAATGACCCTATTTGAGGCCGCTGCCTTTTGCGAGAGTGAATGCCC
>CM065686.1:21675231-21697731 GCA_017654935.2 Phymorhynchus buccinoides
CTGACTGAAAATGGTTTAATACTGCAAGGCCACCTGCCTGTATGCAAGGGAGGTAACAAAATGATTATGAGAGAGAGAGAGAGAGAGAGAGAGAGAGAGAGAGAGAGAGAGAGAGAGAGAGAGAGAGAGAGAACACTGAACACTGACTGAACATGGTTTAGTACTGCAAGGCCATCTGCATGTATGCAGGGAGGTAGCAAAATATGTAGAGAGAGAGAGAGAGAGAGAGAGAGAGAGAGAGAGAGAGAGAGAGAGAGAGAGAGAGAGAGAGAGAGAGAGAGAGAGAGAGAGAGAGAGAGAGAGAGAGAGAGAGAGAGAGAGAGAGACTGGACACTGGACGGTTTTTTTATATTGACAATAGCTTTTTACAGCCTTAATGCCAAGGGGGTGCATTAGATATAAAAAGCAAAACTTATAAACATAAGAGAGAGAGAGAGAGAGAGAGAGAGAGAGAGAGAGAGAGAGAGAGAGAGAGAGAGAGAGAGAGAGAGAGAGAGAGAACAACGAACACTGAAAATGGTTAAGTACTGCAAGGCCACTTGCCTGTATGCAAGGGAGGTAACAATATATGAGATAGATAGATAGAGATAGATAGATAGATAGAGAGAGAGAGAGAGAGAGAGAGAGAGAGAGAGAGAGAGAGAGAGAGAGAGAGAGAGAGAGAGAGAGAGAGAGAGAGAGAGAGAGAGATAAGCGGAAGTGGAAACGTAATCAGATAGGCCACAGCCCCTTCTGATGGGGTTTCAAAAGCATAATGAATACAAATAACACATAATAATCAATAGCAACATAAGTAGCACAACATGACAAGTCATATCATTCCACTGATGAGGAGTAAACAAAAATAAATTATACTGCGTGAGAGAGAGAGGGAGAGAGAGAGAGAGAGAGAGAGAGAGAGAGAGAGAGAGAGAGAGAGAGAGAGACAGACAGAGAGACAGACAGACAGACAGACAGACAGACAGAGAGGCAGAGAGACAGAGAGAGACACAGAGAGACAGAGAGACATAGAGACAGAGATATGCTTGTTGAATGCAGGATTCTGGGGCAGTGGGTGGATGCCTTGTGCCTCCTGCCTTAAAAAAAAACCCATCTAAATATTTTTTATCATTTGATCTCCTCTTGAAATCGGAATGTGTCGGCTGTTAGTTAGTTAGTTTGTTGGTAATGTGTTTTACTGTACGCAGCGAGGAGAGCAGTGAAAACTGAAAACCGGACACATACGTAGGCCTACCTTAGCCATTATGGCCATATGGCCTGGGAACGCAGAAGAAGAAGAATAATGCAGGATTCAAACCTAAAATTCAACAAGATCATCAGCTGCTAGTGTGTGTGTGTGTGTGTGTGTGTGTGTGTGTGTGTGTGTGTGTGTGTGCGTGCGTGTGCGTGCGTGCGTGTGTGTGCGTGCGTGCGTGTGCGTGTGTGCGTGTGCGTGTGCGTGCGTGTGCGTGTGTGCGTGTGTGTGTGTGTGTGCGTGCGTGCGTGCGTGCGTGCGTGTGTGTGTGTGTGTGTGCGCGTGCGTGCGACACTTATTTCCGATCGTTAGCAAAGACGTGAAGATGACCAAGGATTTGAAAGAAACTAGGCAAGCTTGTAAAAACTACAAACTTATCCTCTTTGTGTTCTTGTTCTTCAGGATTTTCAATTTAGCATTTAGATTGCTCCCATACAGTCGCTTAGGCGAGGCATAAGAGGAATTTGCGAACCCACGTTTTGTGATTGCGTAATCGTCCGTCAGATTTGTTTGTTTGTTTGTTTGTTTTTCTTTTTTTCTCTGCCCCGTTTAAATCACGTCTCGCGCATTTACACTATGCACTGCCCCCAATCTTCAATAATCCCGCGTCAGCGAAAAACATGTTAATAAGTGTAATGGTATTTTTTGGGGGGCTGAAAAATGGCTGGCGGCGAAAGGGTTAAATGAATCAGATGAAATCCTACTAGTTTGTTTTCACTATTAATTATAGTAGTGCTATAGCCCCCCGTACACGAATCCGGTGGAAACAAAATTCTGTATTTTTGTATCAAACATAGGAAACGACGCAGATTAATTAACACCCTCTACCATTTTCTCGGTTCTGTCCGGTTTTTTGTTTGCTTCAGTCTTGCCTTTCTTACTGAAGGTTGAGCACATACACCTCCTTCGGTTTTGTATATTTGAAGTTCATTTCCATCCTTTTAAACCATTACAAATAGGCACTTGCTAATGCTATTAGTAATAGGAAAGACACTGTATCTAAGCTTTGTGGTAATAGTGGAACACAAAGGCGCGACTGAAAAAACCGCAATGAACCAAGACGTTGATGTGTGTGTGCTTTTGGTCATGTAAACGTCATGCCTTGACCATCCCTCATACCAACTTTCAAGGACATTGGTCAAAAGGAAAACCCTAACCCTAACCTTAACCTTAAAATTATATAGTGTACATTATCTTTTATGAATAGGATCAGGGATTCATGCTTTTGGTCATGTAAAACTTCATGCCTTGACCATCCCTCATACCAACTTTCAAGGACATTGGTCAAAAGGAAAAACCCTAACCCTAGGCCTAACCGTAACCGAAAGGCAAAAACGGAAAAATGGAATTAACCGAGAAATGCAGGGGGGGGGGGGGGGTTGGCACATCAGGCGCACACGCACACATGTGCGCACGCACACCCGCACGCACTCATCCACACGAGCGCGCGCGCACGCACACACACACACAGATGGACGCTGTTGATTGAAGAAGAAGGAGAAGGAGGAGGAGGAGAAGAAGAACAAGAAGGCGAAGAAGAAAAAGAAGAAGAAGAAGAACAAAAAGAAGAAGAACAAGAAAAAAAATATAATGGACTAGAAAAAAAAGAGACATGCAATTTATACCCGGAACTCGAATGCTGAACAAAAAAAATCAAAATAATATATTAATTTAATCTCTAAATAAATAGGGAAAGGTCTTTACAGCACACGTCTTTTTTATTTTTCTGGTGAAAGATGGGAGTGATAATGCGCCTTGAAAATAATATACCGCGGGTGGATTGTATTTAAACTATTTCGAATAATACCTTCTTTTTGGGGGTCTCGTACATCAATATAAAACGTGTGCGTAGATGGGGACAAAAAATAATGGCTAGAAAATCGACGTGCGAGTTAATAAAGGAAGGGAGGTGGCAGGTTGGCTAAGGCGTTCCCCTGCCAATTCGTTGCACGAGTGAGTCGGGTTCGAATCTGGATCCGGGCCTCGTTCTTTCATTCCGCTTCCGGAGGACGGGGAAAATCGATCTGAACGCCGAGTCGTTCGGATTGTGGACTTAAAGCGAGTCTGACCCGCGCGCTTTTTAGGCAAGTAAAACTTCCGCGGCATTTAAAAGTCAAGTAAGTCCAGGGAGAAATTCCGCTGCCTGGTATATACCCAAATTGATAGCTTGGTTTCCCCGAGTCCAACTCCCATCCCCCCCCACCCCCCAAAATAAATAAATGGATGGCGCAGTTCTGCGGTGACGCGCTCTCCAGGTGGGAGGAACCCGAATTTCACAGAGACACGTCTCAAGAAATACAATATAAAATGCAAATAAAGTATTCCACACTTTTTTTTCTGTCTGCATAATATCTAGAACACAAACGTGGTCTGCGTACACACGTGGATCTGTGAGAGATAAATTTGGACCCCCTGTCTATTCTTGACGGATGACCGGCTGCACTTTTCAATAAAATATTATAAACTTTATACGAAAAAGAAGAGACACACATGGACGAGAAAAGGAAGAAACCCCCCCCCCCCCCCCCCCCCCCCCAACTAAATTTAATTCCAAAAGAAAACGATCCAGCGGTAGAGAAAATAAATATGATGGCAATGGTCTGAATGCACGTGAACAATGGTTTTTTTTTAACTCTTTCCTCATAGCAACACAGTGATATGTCAGACAACTAAGACAACTAATCTGGGATGGAACATGCAAATTAATCTAATCTACCAATCGGGTTGACTGTTTAGACTAATTTGCATTTTCCATCCCGGATTATTTATCTTAGCCATACTCATGACAACGGGTGCAGAATCTTATTTGATGAAACAAAACCCAGCCCGGCTTTTCATAATAGTAGTTAGCCACCTGTTGGTAATTTGTAATTTGTAATTTGTGAGCGTGTGCACGAATGTGAGTGTGCGTGCGCCCACGGCCGCGCTTCCAAGGGGGGCACACACAAAAACGCACACTATCCAAAGGCGCACGGCAAAATGCGCACAATTTTACCGTCCAAAGGTGCACACTTCAACCGTTCAAAACTTGAGCTCATTCTGCTGAGCATTTGCATCATTGCAATTCTGCGTACCGAGGTATTCCTTGTTTTTCAGATAGGTTATGGATAGGGTTAGGGATAGTTAGGGATATGTTTAGGGATAGGGTTAGGGTTAGGGTTAGGGTTAAGAATAGTCCTAGTCCACCCGTCTCAAAAACAACTGTGCGCTTTCGGATTGTAAATATCCTACGCTTTTCTACCATAAATATGTGCTCCTTTTGACGTCTGTGCGCGTTTGGGAAAAAGCAATATTGTTGCCAGTCATAGCATGGGGAAAGATTGAGCAAATGTTCGCGTGTTACGGAGGAGACTTTGAGGAGATCGAGAAGCGGAGACATGAACATGTTAAAGGAAATCGGGCAAACTTGTAATTTAGCCCCCCCCCCCCCCCTCATGTTTACGATCCTCATTCTGAAAGCCTGTTTCTTTCTGTTTTATGAAAATAATCCTAATAGGTTGGGTGGGACATTCTCCTCTCAACTGCCGACGAAGAGCCTACGCTCGAAAGCTCCACCCATGACTCCTTCAACGGGAGGAGTTACTCTCCCTGTTCTTGTTTTTCAATCCTAGGCTGATCCTAACCCCCCTACCTCTTTCCTGAAAATGGCAGAATGTTGCTTCTCAGTGAAAAATATTAAGCGAAAATTTGAGGGGGGGGGGGGGGGGGGGGGGGGGGGGAAGGGGCATAGTACAAGATAGCTACGAAGTCAATAAACAAATAAGAACTACAACAACATTAAAGGGGCACCCTGACGGATGAGTTTTTGCAAGAAACACGTCGAGATCACCAGAAAGACAGCCTTTTTCATGGATCGGAACACTCACTTTGCTCTGGTTTCTTAGAAATTAAACCGTCAAAACGGCGATTCCTCCTTGGCGGAGATGCCGGAGAGAGAGAAGCCATTTTGGATGGGGTGGGTGGAGGTCACTCATTGTGGTTGAAGCGTTTTCTATTTTTGTAGTGCAGTAAAAAAACAAAAGGGGGGGGGGGGGGGGGGGGGGGGGGGGGGGGGGGGGCATTTCCGTTGTTGTGAGCGAAACTCCTGTAGATAAACTGTATACAATTATAAAAAATAAAAAGGCTTGTACTGCGAAAAGTTCGTGCGAACGATTTGGTCTAAACGCAGGCGGCCATTAGAAAAGAGACGGCAAACACCTTCTCTTTGGATGAAATAATTTGACTTCCAGCACCTCCGCCAAGGAGGAATCGCCGATTTGACGGCTTGATTTCTGGGAAACCAGAGCAAAGTGAGTATTGCAATCTCTGTAAAGGGTGTTTTCCTGGTGATCCTGACGTGTTTCTTACAAAAAACGCATCCGTCAGGGTGCCCCTTTAAAGTGGAGAAGAGTATAAGCAAGGAGCCTGGACAGGTGACAAAGAGGAAGATGAAGTGAAGGCGATCAAAATGAAATCAAATTATAAAAGCAATAAGTTTTTTTCCTTTTGCTCTTTTTGCTATATTTGCTGTTTGCTGTTTTCTTGTTTGTCTTGTGTTGATAAAGGCGCGCATTCGCCGAAATATCCAGTAGTTTTGTTTTGTTTCTTGTGAATAAAATAACGTCCCCATTTAGATGAATCTCATGAGTCGATAAATCAACTAACTCTTACAGCAGATATGGTTAAGGAAATGCTAAAAAAAATAGATAGTAGGAAAGCTGTAGGGCCTGATCTAATTCATAACAAAATAGTAATTGTTGCTGCTGATGTTATTTGTGAACCTTTAACACATTTATTCAATCGATCTTTAACTGAAGGTAAATTCCCTGTTAGTTGGAAACTAGCTCACGTTACACCTATATTTAAGAAAGGGGATAGACAGAAATGTGAAAACTACAGACCTATTTCACTTCTAAGCTGTATAGGAAAGGTTCTTGAAAAATGCGTCCAGAAACATGTATTTAGTTATCTTACGGAAAACAACCTTTTAACAACGGCTCAGTCCGGTTTCATTCCTCAGGATTCTACTGTCTTTCAATTAACAAGTATTTACGACGATTTTTGCAAATTCTTAGATAGTAAAACAACTGCACAGGTAATTTTCTTTGATATATCCAAGGCTTTTGATAAGGTATGGCATCGGGCCTTACTTTGAAAACTTTCTGCTCTTGGTATTCGTGGACAGCTCTTAGACTGGTTTAGCGATTATTTAAAAGGGCGATCCCAAGCTGTTGTTCTAAAAGGAACTAAATCATCATATATTCCCATATCCGCAGGTGTTCCTCAAGGTTCTGTTCTTGGACCTTTACTTTTTCTTGTGTATATAAATGATATTGCATATGATATTGAATCAATTATCAAACTTTTTGCAGACGACACTAGCATGTATTTGGGCTTAGAAAACACTCACATCAGGACAGAAATACTAAATTCAGATCTCGAAAAGATTAACAGTTGGGCAGCAACATGGAAAGTCAAATTTAATGAATCCAAAACTGAGCTCATGACAATCTCTAACCGGGTAATGGCAGACACACAACCTTTGACATTTAATGACGTAATTCTACAAGAAAGTGACTCACATAAACATTTAGGTGTAATAATACAAAACAACTGTAAATGGGATCTTCATATAAAATCCATTGTGTCCAAATGCCGAATACTTGTTGCTTGTTTTAGGTCATATAAATATCGTCTAAGTCGCAAATCACTTCTCACTATGTACAAATCATTTATCATGCCTCACTTTGATTATTCGGACGTTATCTGGGACAATTGCACGAACAAACAAGCAGAAGATCTAGAAAGTCTCCAATTAGACGCAATTAGGACAATCATTTGTTCAGTTCGTGGGACCAGCCATCATAAATTGTATGCTGAGTCTGGACTTACTACTTTAAAAGAGAGACGACGTCGTCATAAAATTATCTTGTATTTTAAAATTGTTCATGGTATTGTGCCCTTGTACTTAATAGAGCGTCTTCCACCCCTGGTTGCCTCAGTAAACCCCTACCACAGACGTAATTACCTTGAAAGACTTGTACCAAGGAGTAGACTAGAGTTATACAGATCCTCATTCTTTCCCTCTGCAACTGTACTTTGGAACATTCTTCCTGATCATATTAAGCAATGTGATTCCATTAGCATGCTTAAGCGTTTTCTCCGAGAGACAGATAACGTTGTACCACAATATTATTATTTACCTGACAGAGCTTCTGAAGTAATAATTTGCAAACTGAGACTACAAATGAGTGACTTCAAAGATGATTTATTCCTTCGACATCTCTCCAATAGTACAGTATGTGCTTGCGGATTTGATGCTGAAGATGCTGAACATTTCCTTTTGTATTGTCCTCTCTTCCAACAAGCCCGTGCAGAAACCATTGCATTACTGCCAGACGATGTTAAAACTGACTGTGCAGTGTTAATGTTTGGCAGTAATTATAAAACTTTCTCAGAGAACTCTAAAATACTCCTTGCAGTTTGCGAGTTCATTCAAAAGTCTAACAGGTTTGTGGTCGGCTAGGCGTGCAATGATGCATATGTCAAATTATTTTTCCATGCATATTTTGTCCATTTCCTAAACTAAATTATTGAGAATACTACTCATTATAATTTTATTCAATTGTAAAACAAATTCTCAATAACATGATTAATTCTGACTGTAACATGATTCGTCGTTTCCCTTTGATAAGGGGCGCAAACTTGCATAAACAAATATTTATTCTGCTCTTGACATGACTTTACAATCCCATTTGTTTTTTGTTGTTTTTGTTTTTTTAGCTTTGTGATGACTCTGATTCAATGCAAGCTGACATAATGTTTATATTGCCCCTACAATTCATGTAGTTTGGATTTACTTAATTTTGTTGTGTATTTTCTTTTTTTCTGTTCTTTTTTTTCCCTTTTTGTATATGTGTTTACTACTGTTGTTGATTTTATGTTATTATTTTTTCAATGTTAAATTAGTTTTGCGTGTGCAGTCCTTACTGTGCAACTTAAATATTAGAGTACGCTTTATAAGCTCTTAGCTTGTTGTACTCGAAGTTCATAAATGTATTGATGCTTTGTTATGATTTTCTATTCTTGAATAAATTCTTGTTTAAACCAATAAAATAACGTCACTTTACACTTGTCGTGTAGTTGTTTGTTCGTTGTTGTATTATAAAAGCAAGAGTTTTGGGGGATAAGGGTCAAGACCATGGGGCGTGATATTATGAATAAGAAGCGCGTGTGCAAGATGAATTAAACACACATACATACACGCGCGCGCGCGCGCACACACACACACATGAACACGCACATATATGCACACTCACACACATGCACGCGCACACACGCATACATAAAACATGCTCGAACATGCGCGCACATACACGCACACACTATACACACGCACAAGCACGCGCACACACACATACGCTAGCACATGCACACATACGTGTGTGTGTGTGTGTGTGTGTGTGTGTGTGTGTGTGTGTCAAGTAAGTAAAGATAATTTTGACTTGACACACACACACACACACACACACACACACACGCACACACGCACACACACACACACACACACACACACGCACACGCACGCGCACACGCACGCGCACGCGCACACGCACGCACACACACACACACATACACACACACACACACATACACACACGCACGCACTTTTGAAGCGGCAGAATGATCAATTCGCCCTCGGTACTGGTCTTTGCTCTCTCTTCCATTGTCATGGAAATTCATTGGCATTCCCAACCATCCACCCATCACCCCGATTCCCAAATCGCACCCTCTCCGTGTCTAATCAACTGTAATCGTCCTATTGACCGAGTTCGTCTTGTTCTTGTTGCCAGCCGCGAAGCGAAGCTGAGCGAATTTGGTAATGTTTTCAGAGAATTCTGTTTGTTCCTGACTATGTGTGACTATCCATCTAACTATCTACGTTACCACGATCATATTTGAACGGAGGGACCTATGAGGCTCACGTTTTGCATGTCAATAGGTACTAAGGATATCTAGGATGTGTTCGAAAATGAAGGTCATAGGTCATAGGTCAATGTCAATGGAGCCGAAAATGCTGCCGAGCATCTGGCACGATAACGTTTGAAAGGAGGAACTTAGGACGCTCAAGTTTTGCACGTGGATAGGTACTAAGGATATCTAGGACACGTTCGAAAATGAAGGTCGCATGTCAAAGGTTAAGGTCAATGGAGCCGAAAATGTTGCTGAGCATCTGGCACGATAGTGTTTGAACGGAGGAACCTAGGACGCTCAAATTTCGCATGCGGATAGGTACTAAGGATATTTAGGCCAAGTTCGCAAATGAAGGTCGCTGTGGCGGAGTGTGTCATGCGCGACCCACTTTCTCCTCTACAGACCCCCCCTTTACTATTCCACCCCGCCACTTTAATTACCATCCTGCGACATCACAGGATTCACCGATTCCAGGCGGCATTTCTTTTTTCTCCGTTTTCCCTCCTGGTCATGCGGTTGTGACACGGACATTGTAGTACGAGGTATGTGACGCTGACACCGACACGCTGTAATAGGCATGTGACTGTAGCGTCCTCTCTTGTCTACTACTACTAACCAATTAATTTGAAATCAAGTGGGGAAATGGATAGTGGGAGGCAAAAACATATAGCATTCTCTTAGTCTAGTCACAAGCAAACTAAAACCTGGCCGAGTCAACACTGTAGGAACAAACCCTCTGCTGTTACCTACCAGTACTATTATTAGCCCAACTAGTAAGTAATATTGAATGTGACTGGGGTGTAAAATACTTGATTGAGATTTATTTTTGTTTGATTCTATTTTTGATCTAGATCCTATGTTCCATGTTGCGTAAATAGTAGAGGTGTCAGTAAAAAGAGTTGGTAAATAATTATGCTGTTCTAATTATGTGCACTTGTTCATACTTGAGTTTAATTTTGACTTTAACTCTTTTGGTACCAGAACCGGATTCTATGCCTACTTTTAAGGCTTGGTTTCATGTCTGTGTGTGTGAAACTACTTGGGTGCAAACTTGCAGTTTTAACTATATTTTTGCTGCATCTAAATTTGTTCATTGTACATTCCTTTCCAAGTGTTGGATTGAGAGTGATGTTGGCTTGATCATAGATTTTGATCTAGCCAGTTACTGAATCATAACAGTTGACTCCAGTACACCTTTTATGTTTTACTGATTTCAGTTTGACAACTAAAACTCTTGTTATTAGTGCTATTGTACAAGGGTGGCCTCCTAGCCGGTTGGGATCCACTAATCCCTGCTGGCTGAAGCCCATTATCTCTAATCCATAGAGATCTACACCCATATTTTCCTGTGATTCACAGCAGGGCATCGTGGTCAGGAAGTTAAATCCCTGACTAACAAGCATCAAGACGGGGCTGCCGCCAATTCGCCAAGTCGCCACCACACCCGGAAACCGCGAGGAGACCACGCCTGTGCCGTGCCATCCTGCGATGCCTCATCTAGAACTACTGGGAGCTACTCTCATTACAAGAGCCAGCCCAGTCACCCCCAGCACTCACCGATCTCGACAGAGGAACCTTACGCCAGATAAGTCATCGAGACAGTGCAAAGAACTATAATTGGAACCAAGGACACTTGATAATATTAGTGACCCTTCCGGCTTGGGGCTTAACTTTTCAGACAGACAAAAGTCTTGTATAATCCTTTCGGATGTCATTTTTCATACATATTTTGTTTTGGCGCCATTGAGCTGCTTTTCTTATTGCTGCATAAACTGTTATGCAGATTTGTTGTGAGTAAATAAAATACAAGTGTACAAATAATTCTGAACCCTTTGGTCAGACTGATGAGAGTGGAACTGGAAGTTTGGTAATGTTCATGTAAAAACCTACTTCTCTCTGTCTGTCATTTAGAGCAAATCTACCATTGTATTTCATTCAATCATACGAGCCAGAACCCGGGCAAAAATATAAATTTATTAGATGAAAAGGGGCCGGGAAAGTTGCTCACCTCCCACACCCTAGAGAAGTGGGCTAAAGGAAAATGTTCTAATTGAAAACTTAACACTCTAAAAGTCTGTCCCTAGAGACTTCGCCTTTAACCCATTCCCTCGTCACAGTCGCATGTCAAAAGTTAAGGTCAATGAAGCCGAAAATGCTGCCGGAGGCAAATAGGACGCTCACATTTCGCATGCAGGGTAGGTGCTAAGGATATTTAGTCCTGGTTCGAAAATAAAGGTCATTGGTCAAAGGGCAAGGTCACTGGGGCAAAATGTTGCCAGCGCCTGATTTTCTAGGATCCTCACTCGAGTAAGAAGCAAGTAAGCAGGGCGAGGCGTGTGCGTGCGTTCCAGTGACTGCTGCCCGAACATAAAGGCCAAGTTCGAAGTGACTGCTGCCCGAACATAAAGGCCAAGTTCGAAAATGAAGGTCATTGGTCAAAGGTCAAAGTCCATGGAGCCGAAAATGCTTCTGAGCTGTTAACGTTTGAACGGAGGGACCTAGAACGCTCACATTGTGCATGCGCATAGGCACTTAGGATATCTAGTTCTCATCAGCAGCATCAGCTTGGAGGAGCAGTAGCATCACCCTTTCTATCGGCTTCATTTCTCAATGTTCGCACGTGCAAGTACGGGGTTACCGGAGGTCAAGGATTTTCTTTCTTGCTACTCGGTTGCTTCCCCTTAACCCTCCCCCCCCCCCCCCCCCCCCCCCCCCCCAACTATTTCATTTCCTGTTTACGGGTTCGGTGCCCTTGCTGATTGATCTGAACTTTGATTTTTGGTTTAGGCTGCGGCGTTAATTTGAGTGAGGAATCATTTCGCGATACTTCATTCTGATAATCAGTTTTGCTATTGCCCCATCCGATCATTCGGAGCATTCGATGAACTGTTCGTTGTGGATGTTTTGAAGATTTGTGCAATGCACTATACACAAATTAAAAGTGTTCTTCTCTGTTTTCTTGTTAAACAAAGGATATCTAGTTCTTCTTGTTCTTGTTCTTGCTCTTCTTCTTGTTCTCCTTCTTCTTCTTCCTCCACCTATACGCCCCCTCCTCCTCCTCCTCCTCCTCCTCCTCCTCGTATTTGCTTAATTCTTTGTAATGAATGAAATAAAGGCCTATTAAGCGCTTAGAGCTTAAAGGTGAAGCGCTATATAAATTTTCTTAAATAAATAATAATAATGTAAATGCAAGTAATTCAAACGTAAATACTGACTGTGTACTGTGTGGGTGGTTGTCATAATAAGCAGGTCTGGGTCATCCTTTTTTTTTGAGGATGAACTTGGGTCTGTATTGTTGTGGCAACTACTTTCACTTTGCAGGCGAAACAGTGGCATAAATAACTTTGGTATAAAAAAAAAGGGAGTTAATTTACGAGAAGTTCCTTCCCCTTATTCATTTCACTATAATTATCCTCTCTCTTAGCCTCACTATTTCATATTTGCATAAATACTGACATCCAAAGAAAAATCCATTCTTTTTAACACACGTCCTCCTCCTCCTCCTTCTTACTCTCCTCCTCCTCCTTCTTCTCCTCCTCCTCCTCCTCCTCCTCCTCCTCCTTCTTCTTCTCCTCTCGTCATTCCACTCCTTCTCCTCTTCCTCTTTTTCTTCTTTTTCTTCTCCTTCTACTTCTTATTGCTTAGAGCTGGTGGTGTTCTTGTTGCTCAGAACAATTAGGCGTATCTTTTTATTTATGCCACGAGCAATAAATAATTCGTCATTATGATCATCATGATTATATTCGTCGTATTCGTCCTGGCCTTCATCAGCATGAGCATCCTTTATATTGTTTTTTTCTCTCCTGTCCCGTTTTAAAAATAAATAATTATTTTTCTCTATACATGTATCTCTATGTTCTCTCTCTCTCTCTCTCTCTCTCTCTCTCTCTCTCTCTCTCTCTCTCTCTCTCTCTCTCTCTGCGTGCGCGTGTGTATGTGTGTCTGTGTGTGTGTGTGTGTGTGTTGTGTGTGTGTGTGTGTGTGTGTGTGTGTGTGTGTGTGTGTGTGTGTGTGTGTGTGTGAGAGAGAGAGAGAGAGAGAGAGAGAGAGAGAGAGAGAGAGAGAGAGAGAGAGAGAGAGAGAGAGAGAGATAACATGGAAGTTTAATTGTACATTGGCCTTGGGCCACAATACAATATTTGGGAGGGGAGACAAGGGATGAAGAATAAATCGAGAGAGAGAGAGAGAGAGAGAGAGAGAGAGAGAGAGAGAGAGAGAGAGAGAGAGAGAGAGAGAGAGAGAGAGAGAGAGAGAGAGAGAGAGAGAGAGACATTCGGAGACAGAGAGACATTCGGAGAGAGAGAGAGAGAGAGAGAGAGAGAGAGAGAGAGAGAGAGAGAGAGAGAGAGAGAGAGAGAGAGAGAGAGAGAGAGAGCAACGACCTACCTACAGACAGACAGACACTGAGACAGACAGACGGGCGGACAGAGACAAACGCGTGACAATTACACATTCATGAAGCGGTGAATCCCTCTTCCTGTGATGTAGCACGGGGGACAGCCTCTCCTGACGCTCATCGACTTTGCGGAGTTCTGGAGATTCTCATGGTCAGAGGAATGTGGTTGATCAGAAACCGACTGCCAGAATGGGCGGTGGGCGTGAGACAATATGAAGCATAAATGTTGAGCTGAGGCGGATAAGCGGATATTCCATGCGGAAACCCGTGCACAATCCATAAACAAGTGAAACAAAGAAATGAAAAAAGATTTGCGCACGTGTCTGAATTTCCCCTATTATATGCGTAAACTTTTATCCTTCTTTCTTCCACTTATTTAGGGTTTTGCCTTACGGAACTTACGCGTCTACTATGAACCCGGCCTATTGCTTCAGGTTATGTTAGCCATGGACAATTTGGCTGCTAATTTGATTATCTAAAAACAAAATCGGGACTTTCCTGGTTTTGCAGTACCTCCAGGATCGCCCCACTATCTTTATAGTTGTCAATGTCCCATATGTGGGTCTGCTCCAGGCCGGAGGACGTTAAACGAACTTTCAATCAGCCAAGGACAGAAGTCATCAGGACCAGATATTTCTATATTGTTCCTTCGTAGTGGCCTTATAGGCCCCAAATTTGTGATTGATGCGAATCTCCTTTTACTGCATTAACCTACTTCTCCTTTCAAGCTGGGTACAAATGGGCTGTTCAGTTGGAGTTACGGGCCTTAGCGCTTGACACCAGGTAGCGTTCTGCTTGAAAGCAGTTTCCTAGCAACGAAAAAACTCGCTCACTCACTTTATCTGTGTCCCTCTCTTTCTCTCACCCGCGAGATGCAAAAAAAAAGAAGAAAAAATATCTTGCCTTCTATTTGACCGAGGGAGGTAGACTAAGCCACTAGATTGATCTCCCGTCGGGCCACCAGAAAGCATCATTCATGGTAAGGGGATATACACTGACAGGGCAAGGATCAAGCTCACTGGACAGGCTGGACTATTATAAAGCAGAATGACCGTAGCCTGGTTTAGATCAAAAGCTCCAAGTTGTCATAATTATGTCAGACAGGCTGGACTATTATAAAGCAGAATTACCGTAGCCTGGTTTAGATCAAAAGGTGCAGGTTGTCATAATTATATGTCATAAGGCAAAAATCTTTATCCCGTGCTCTGCTGAAACCATAATAGACGATTTTCGGATTTAAAAAAATTAGGTGAGAGCACATCGTGAAAATTAGACTTGCTTACCTCCATTGCTCGGTCAAATGCCATAGCAACTGTGCAACAATGGCGTCGAAGCTTGAAACCGCAGGATGCGAGTCAGCGACATGCAAACATATTTTTAAAGAAAGATTTGGGGTGGCCAGTGGCCACAAACAAATAAAACTTGCAAAATGTGACGTAAAAATATAAATGACATCATTTTTTTAGAATGATGCACGCGGTGTCAGTGCTGTATGTCTGCTCAAACACACGAGTCGATAGGCTACGAGAGCTGATGGTAGTGTGACTTCCCCTGTTTGACCGATTGAATTAGGCAAGATCACCCCCACACACCATGAAATTACTCCCCTGAATTATTTCCGAACAATTCCTATTGGAAGCAGTGGGGCACCCGGGAGGAATTACCTGCCGTGCCCCCCCACCCCACCCCCCCCACCCCCACCCCTCTCTTACAGTTACAGAGTATGAGTCTTGGGCCGAAATACATCACTGAGGGGGTGGGGGGTTCTTCTCTGGCACCTTCTCTTTTTCAGCTCTCCCTACAGCTTCTTTACCCTATTAGGGGAAGACGGGGTAAAAAGCGCATGGGCGGGTAAGAAGCCCACCCCAGTTATCTCATGAAATAAAGAACGTTTCAGTCAAATTTGCCCATGAGACGAATGCTAGACATTAACGCTCGTCTCATGGGCAAAATGAGACTGAAATTTGCTTCATTTCATGAGATAATTGGGGTGGGCTTCTTACCCGGGGTGGGCTTCTTACCCGCCCATGCGCTTTTTACCCCGTCTTCCCCTATGTCAGATTCATGATCCCTAAAAAATATTACCGTATTGTTTGGACTATAAGGCGATACTTTTCCCCCTGACTGAGACCCCTGCGCCTTATAATTGTTTGGACTATAAGGCGATACTTTTTCCCCTGACTGAGACCCCTGCGCCTTATAATATGAACTAATAATATAGAAAGAAAATATAGTAACAAAATCTGAATGTTGTGTACAATTTGGAGGGTGCGCCTTATAATGAGGTGCGCCTTATAGTCCGAAAAATACGGTACAACCATCCTTCTGCTTTTAGGCTAGATTTGCTGATGTGTGACTCAAGATGTATATTTATTAACCTTGAAATGTACCTGTCTGATGCACTTAGAATTCGTAATGAAACAATGTGATATTTTCTGCCGTTATCTTGATACTGTTTGTTAGGTTTATCTGTTTGAATTGTGATGTTTTCCCATTGTTACCCCTCCCCTCATGACATGGGCAGATGGCCTGGTCATTAAACAGTTGTTCATTGTATGTCAGATTAATGGACATCTTGGCTATCTTGTACTTACAGTCAACACCCCCCACCCCCCCTCGCTCTCAAAATTTCGCATTGAAAATTTTCACGGAGAAGCAACATTCTGTATTTTTGGAAAAAAATGGGATAGGGTTAGGACCAGCCTAGGATTATTTTCATAAAACTGAAAGAAGCAGTCTTTGAGATCGAGGGTTGTCAACACGAAGGGGATGGGGGTGGGGGGTGACTAAAGTAGAAGATCTGTATCTTCTTCAAGTGATCTGAGGCAAGTATGATGCCAAGTCTGCTACCACTGGTGATGGTATTGATACCGATAGTTGAGAGTAGTATTGTATTAATACAATGGAAGTAAATGGAAAAAGCAATAGCAAAAGTACTAAATAACAAAAAGATTGTATTGATAATGTTCGTAATGGGGCTTTACATTACTTTTTGCCGACACGAAAGGGCGATAATTTTAGGCCCGAACCGCTTATGCCACCTAGCGGCGAGTCAGGGGCAGATAATTTTATGTGGCTATATACTACTACTGGCGTTTGCATTTCAGGGCACGAGACAGGGGCAGGGAATGTTCAGTATAAAGCCTCATTACTACAGTAGCGTCTGCGGACACTAAGACATGTTCTGCTGTCTGGTGATGCTACTTATAATAAGTACTGCTGCTATTACCACAGCAAGACAGATAGGTGTAGCGGTAACCACGCCTCGGTTAAACCTCATCGGCTATGGCACCGCTACAATTCAAAATACTTGTAGCGGTGCCATAGCCGATGAGGTTTAACCGAGGCGTGGTTACCGCTACACCTATCTGTATTAATTTAAAAAATCGGGACTTTACTGGTTTCGTACTGCCTCCGGGCATTGCCTCCAGTATTGTTCCCACCATATTTGTATTTACAAATGTCCCATATGTGTCTGATTCAGACCAAGAGGACGTAAAACACCATTTTCGCCGTTACCACAGCAAGGCAGATTCTCAAAATGTCAGCATAGGACCTTCACATCGCAGTACAAACATTAAATGGACAACAAGACACACAACTTGTTGCAGTGAATCACAAAACTTTCATGTAAATGTTGTTTCCACGTGGCTTTACATCTAAAAAGTACACACACTTAAGGAAAACACGCTCTAGCAGCTACAATAATAAATTTAAAAAATGCTTCAATTATGAGAAGCATTCCACTTCCTTGTCCCAGAAAAAAAGAATCGCTCTATATGTCTGTACCTATATTGAAACAGGAGTTTTTGAAGAAAAAAAACCCGACAAAAATGTGCAGTATTAGGGTACATAGTCCCTAAATCCGCACACCAAAGGTCCAAATATCGCACTATATAGTATGTATAAATAGAGCACTATATAGTATGCATATTTAAAAAATACGTTTTCCACATGATTAACATCCTTGTTTAACCAGTTCTCCATGTGTAGATCGTCGTGGCAAGCAGGGGAGGAGGGCGGTATGAAGATGGGGTTGGGGGATGGGGGTGGGGTGAAGGTGGGGGTGTGTGAGAGGCTCAGGTGACCAGTAATTACAAATAAAAACAATCCAAAACAGAACAAAACCAAACCAAAACAAATAAAAACAAAGCAAAGACACACACACACACACACACACACACACACACACACACACACACACACACAAATGGCAAAAGCTTTAGAAGAAAGCAAACCAACTGAATTTCCATCTTTCAAGACACTGCTTTTGAAGAAGTCCTGAGACCAATTCCTTCTTCAATTGAATGAAACTCTTGCCCCCCAGAAGCTGATAATAATCTTAATGTAAAAGATGTAATAACGAATACCTCTCCTGGGAGCATACGCTAAAGCTCTGGCATCACATTACATTTCTTCCTAATTTCTTTCTTTCTTTATTATGTTTTCTTGGGGTGGGGTGGGGTGGGGTGGGGTGCGTTCCAGAACCCTCGTAAACCCCACTCCCCAATCCGCCTCTAAGTGGGTTTTTTTCTTCACAGCCTCTCATTTCCTTAAATGTTGTTCACCTCTCTCACATACACACATCTTTCTTTCTGTGTGCCTTTCTCTCTCTGTCTCTTTGTTCCTGCCCTCCCCCCCCCCCCCCCCTCTCTACCTTCTTTTTCTTCTTCTTCCCTAGTTGCATGTACATGCATTACTTTATGATACAAGTAATTTGAAATTGATGTAAATAATAGTAAGTGCATACATATGTAAAAGGAATGATTATATTGTTTTTCCATTCCATTGCATTATGAATGGTTTTGTGCTATGCACTTTATGTTTTCTGTATTTATTGCTACTTTTAAAGATCACTTTGATTTAGCTTGACTTGACTTGACTTCACACACACACAAACACACACACGCACACGCACACGCACACGCACACACACACACACACACACACACACACACACACACACACACACACACACACACACACACACACACACACACACACACATACACAGAGTCATATTACTGAGCCAACTTCTGTACATCTGGGATCCTAAATCCGTACAGTGTACAGTATTAGGAACCTATGGGTGTACGGATTTAGGATTTTGATGTATGCTCACAAATTCCTCTGAAAAACTGTTGAACGAATTTCCGAAGCAAAACTGTGGTTTGGTTTAACAAAGATGGAAATTTGCAATAGACAATCAAACATTCTGAAGGGTAGCTTGGTATGGCTGTTCCGTCAACATTCATGAATGGAAAAAAATAATAAGCAAAGGGTGAAAAATTGAAAAATGCTCACCATTACTTTTTCGCAGCCAGGTTTCGGCTTGAACTTTTGTACATGCAATCAAGAATGTTAACTCTTATCTTCAGTGTAAATAATTTGCCGAAACTTCTTTCCCTTCTCCCTAAACCAGGGCGTGCATACTACTTCTTCTTCTTCTTTGCTGTGCGTGGCCACAATCATCACGTTGGTTATTTTGCCACGGAACCGGGAAGGCTCAACCACTCTTGCCGGAAGAAAGGGCCTCAAGTAGGCCAGAGAAGAAATTATTTGAGAGAGAGAGAGAGAGAGAGAGAGAGAGAGAGAGAGAGAGAGAGAGAGAGAGAGAGAGAGAGAGAGAGAGAGAGAGAGAGAGAGAGAGAGAGAGAGAGAGAGAGATTGAGAGAGAGAGAGAGAGAGAGAGAGAGAGAGAGAGAGAGAGAGAGAGAGAGAGAGAGAGAGAGAGAGAGAGAGAGAGAGAGAGAGAGAGAGAGAGAAGCTGGTTGTCAGATAGTTAGTCCGTTGACCCCAGAATGGGACCAACGGAGATGGAGGTGGCAGCGGGCGGGTGTCCAAGCAGATGCTCCCAGACCCTGGCTGTGAAACACTTTGGTTGTTTTGCTTCCACTGCTGCTGTTGGTAGCTCATTCCACTCCTTTATTGTTCTGGGGGGAAATGCGCTCTGGCGATATTGAGTTCGGCACATGGGGGACAAGGAGCTGTTGGGGGTGACCTCTACGTTGTCGTTGTGACTGAGGTACCAGCTTGCTCCTGCTGATGCTCACCATGCCACTGAGTGTTTTGTAGAGCATGGTGAGTCTGGTAGCCTGTCGACTAAGGCACATGTGCGGGTTTGGCACATTTCCCCTCATGGCAACAATTTTTTCAGTTCGTTAGCAAATAAGATGCGTCAATAAGACGTGCAGAATTTAAGCTAGGAGGAAACAAGAGATTTGAAGACAAACACGCAAAGATAAAGCAACGTAGAAGAGAGAATAAGGCTAAAAGGTTCAGTAAGTCATGATTGAGATGCCTCACTAAGGGGATGCACAGAACGGAAACTGTTAAATAGGACGCATGTAATGTTCAAGAACGGAAAGCACGTGTAATGTTTGTTTAAAAACGAAAAGCAAAAACAACATAGTAAAGTAAGGAACGGTAACTCCCTCTGTAATTATTAACTCCCTTCACCAAAGTTATGTTCGGCACCAATTAACCCTTTCACCGCCAAAGTCGCATTTTAGCACCACAGTGATTTAACACCTATGTCACTAAAAGGCATCAAATCGGGGTCTGTTATCCAAAGACACTATTGTCTTAGTTTTGGGAAGTAAGGATAGACCTTATTTTATATAAGCTATCCACAAAAAGTTAAGGATCACTTGCAAACTAATTCATAACTTTCCAAATAAGAAAGCCAATGCGTTGAATTTTGGCCAACATTTAATTCAATGCTTTAGTGATAACGATACACAATTGCCTTCAATTTCGAGCAATCGTTTGGTCTGTACATTTGATCAAAGTGGGTACGTATCGAAATTTGATTTCCCAAAGTCATTGAAATCACAAGACAGGGCATTCTGATGCTCCCAAAAGTTCAGTAATGCGTGTATCCGCCATGGCTGTTCTGGCACTCGACGCAGCGAGTCCTCATGGAGTTGACCAGGGTGGTGAAGATCCTCTGTGGAAGCGCCTGCCACTCAGCCTGCAGCATCTGGTAGAGGTGCTGGGCATCCCTGGGAGGGGGGTGGTTGCTCCTCACTTTGCGATCCAGCTCATCCCAGAGGTTCTCAATCGGGTTGAGATCGGGACTGCATGCTGGCCACTCCATTCTGTTGACTCCAGACTGCTGCAGGAAGTCGTTGACCACCCTTGCCCTGTGGGGGCGAGCGTTGTCATCCTGGTAGACAGCCGGCGGTCCCATCTGCTGCAGTGTAGGCACAGCCAGCGGTCGAAGGATCTCATCCCGGTATCGGAGGCCAGTCAGGTTACCCTGTACATGATACAAGGGTGTTCTGTGGTGAAGGCTGAAGGCCCCCCAGACCATTACAGAACCTCCACCAAAGGCCACCTTTTCTTGGACAGTGGCGTCAATAAAGCGTTCCCCTGGGCGCCTCCAGACCCTCAGTCGGCCGTCGTTGTGGTTCAGGGTGAAGCGTGATTCATCACTGAACAGGACCTGGGACCATTGCTGACGTGTCCACCTCACGTGACGTCTGCAGAAGGCGCGGCGTGCTGCCCTATGGGCTGGAGTTAAGCGTGGCCGTACAGCTGGGCGACGAGAACGGAGGTTAAACCCATGAAGGCGGTTCCGTATGGTCTGCTGGCTGATGTTGATGTTAGTAGCCACCCTCAGCTGCCTTC
This sequence comes from Phymorhynchus buccinoides, assembly GCA_017654935.2. Classification (NCBI taxonomy): domain Eukaryota; kingdom Metazoa; phylum Mollusca; class Gastropoda; order Neogastropoda; family Raphitomidae; genus Phymorhynchus; species Phymorhynchus buccinoides. The sequence goes on from CM065686.1 coordinate 21,696,447, forward strand.
GAATGATGCTGGAAGAGGCTGTTCTTGTCTGCAGGGCTTGTCGTTCAATGAGACGATCTTCACGTGGAGTTGTCTTCTTCGGTCGACCAGATCTGCGTCTTTCATGGACCCTCCCAGTGGCTGTGAAGCGTTGAATCAGTCTGACAATGACCGAGATGGACACCTGAAGTCGCCTGGCCACTTCTCGCTTGGGAACACCATCTTGGAACCATGCAACAACTCGTCCCCTATCCAACTCGCTCAATTTTCGTCGTGGAGGCATTGTCAAATCAGGCCTAATACTGGTGGTATGTCTTCTTATAAAGCCAAGCAAGAGACAGCATCTCACACATAAACAGCAGTGCTTGCACGTGCATAATGGTTTTTCCATCTGGCTTGTGCAATGTGTTCATGCAGAACGATCCAAAACAAGGTCCTTTTTCGCAAGTTTCCGCTTTTTCTTTTGCTGCCAAGCTCAGTAATAGAGAATCACGTGCAATGTTTCCACTAACACAACATCGCCCACTTACAGCTGAACAAGAATTCATAACAATTTGGCTTGACTGAGAAAAAAATAACAGGAGCGAACGGAGTTTATTGCGCACCTGTTTTCTCATAGTGATCCTTAACTTTTTGTGAGTAGTGTATGTCACAGAAGAATCCCCAATACTGCAGATGGATTTTGTTCTCTGCCCAGGTAAACTTAATGGAAATGTTTTGTTGAAATATGGTTGGTGAAAGGGTTAAGTCGCCTAGCAAAGTATGAGCAAACAGCCACATAGTCCAGTGCTAGACAGGACAGGACATGCATAGCAAAGAAACCAAGATAGATGGATAGACAGACAGAGACAGACCGAGAGACAGAGAGAAGAGTGTGTGACAAGGGCGGGTCCAAGCAAACCATTAGCCACAGCCCTGTAGGGATAATGGAATGGCCCTGGCCTGCACTTTACGTGACGCATCCTGTAATGATGACGCTCGTCAGTAACCCTCTTCTGGTGGAGGAACATCGGCGTATTCTTAACACTGGCAATGCATCATCACCACCCACACACACAGCAACGAACGAACGAACGAACGCACGCACACACACATACACACAGAGTAGTAAGCTAGTCGCAGTAGCAGCAGCAGCAGCAGCAGCAGCAGCGGCACTTACACACAACATGTAACATCTAATAAAAGAAATGGCTTACACACACATGCACACACATGTACGCACGCACGCACGCACGCACCCACGCACGCACCCACGCACGCACGCACCCACGCACGAACACACGCACGCATGCACGTTCACACGTTC
>CM065686.1:21710231-21712731 GCA_017654935.2 Phymorhynchus buccinoides
ATTTGGACAAAATTGTCGCACTTCAAATCGAGGCTACACTTCAAATTGAGGCCGCTCTTTAAAATGATGTATTTTAAAAGCGTACAAAATAATAAACATACGTAATACAGACACTACAACAGACACGACGAGTATGCGGTGCTTCTTTTGATGAGTATAAGTAGGATACATAGTTTTAAATGTTTTCCAAAAGATATAAAAAGTTACGAAATGGTGCAGAGATAACATTCTGGTTTACAGATTAAAATTATTGAAAAGCCAGGGGAGGTGACTCATGATTGGAGTGGTAAAAATAGACCGCGTGCCACAAACTATTGCGATTTCGCGCTTGTTTCTTTTTGCCTTTTTTATTAATTTGGTCAACTTTTGTTAACCAACAAAAAAAACCTCTTCCTCTGAACTAACAAAAGTAATGGATTAACTTCCAGTGTTGATACCACGAAACGGAATAAAACAACGAAATAAAGACAAGACAATTGCTATTGACAGAATCATTAAAAAAACACACCACCATTTCTGATAAACAGGATTATCTCGGACACGCCAGAAACTCATACTTCATTACATGCTGAATACATTCTCAGAAAAATACCCCCCCCCCCCCCCCCCCCGAGAGAGAAAAAAAAAGAGAGAGAAAGACATGCACACATAATAGAGACAGGAGAGAGAGAGAGAGAGAGAGAGAGAGAGAGAGAGAGAGAGAGAGAGAGAGAGAGAGAGAGAGAGAGAGAGAGAGAGAGAGAGAGAGAGAGAGGGGGGGGGGGGCAGTGAGAGAGAGAGAGGGAGAGAGACACAGAGAGAGAGAGAGAGAGAGAGAGAGAGAGAGAGGGGAGAGAGAGAGAGAGAGAGAGAGAGAGAGAGAGAGAGACAGACTGAGAGAGACAGACAGACAGAGAGATAGAGAGAGAGGAATAAGAAATACAGGACAGACACAAGCAAATAGAGACATCGATAGTGAAAAGCAATAACAATTGAAAGGGGAAGTGGTTCATTAAAGTGCGACAAAAGAAGGAGAGAAATGCAAAACAACAACAACAAACATAATTAAAAAAACAAAAACTAAAAAAAACCAAGAAAGACGGTATAAATTTGATTTTTTTTAAAAACAAGGAGGGGAAAGACGTCAAATCAAAGAAAAGGAAAAAAAATTAATGAAAAATAGAACGGTAACGATGAAACTAAAACAAAGCCCCGCAAAGCGTAGTACAGGCTTCAGAGGGATAAGTGTATCAGAAGCAACAGGCAGCTCGTGTTGTATATCACTAATATAACACCTTTGCTGCAGACTATAAGGAGACTGCATCATCAGAGCAGACTGACAGAGGCTTTAGCAGAGACAAAACACAAGAAGAAACACAACTGCACAGAGATGGACTAGTCTTATTTCTTTGTTCTTCTTCATTCCTTCTTTCTATCTTCTTCTTACTCTTCTTTTTTTCCTTCTTCGTCTTTTCTTCATCCTCCATCTTCTCTCTCTCTCTGTCTCTGTCTCTGTCTCTCTCTCTCTCTCTCTCTCTGTCTCTGTCTCTGTCTCTCTCTGTCTCTCTCTCTCTCTCTCTTTCTTTCTCTCTGTCTCTCTCTCTGTCTCTGTCTCTCTCTCTCTGTGTCTCTGTCTGTCTGTCTCTCTCTGTCTCTGTCTCTGTCTCTCTCTCTGTGTCTCTGTCTGTCTGTCTGTCTGTCTGTCTGTCTCTCTCTCTCTCTCTCTCTCTCTCTCTCTCTCTCTCTCTCTCTGTCTCTCTCTCTCTCTCTCTCTCTCTCTCTCTCTCTCTCGCGCGCGCGCGCGCGCGCGCATTAGTTCAATTTGGCGGTTATATTTGTCTGTCCATCAAATCAAATCAAATCAAATCAAATTCACTTTATTATCTCCCAAGGAGAAATTTTGTTCAGGTGCCAGAATAACAAAGACATCAACATTCAGCATGCATGAATAGGAGCAAAAGTTACACATAATACACACTAAGGATAAGCATGCATAGTTTCTTTTAACACGATGAACACACATTGAAACCTAAAAGGATCATGAGTTTAGGAGGTGGATGGATCTGGGGATGAAGGATTTCTGTGCCCTGGAGTTGACTTTAAAAGTTTTGTAGCGACAGATAGATGATATCAGGCAAACAAATGACATCATAAATGCTGGAGAAAAAAAAAAGATGGACAGAAACGACCAGGGTTTTGACTACTAGGATAAACGCAATTTATTTTTTGTTTGTTTGAAAAAAAACACCAGTTTTAAAAACAATTAGGGGAAGACGCGGTAAAAAGCGCATGGGCGGATAAGAAGCCCACCCCAATTATCTCATGAAATGAAGCAAATTTCAGTCTCATTTTGCCGATGAGACAAGCGTTAATGACGCTTTTCATTTCATGAGATAATTGGGGTGGGCTTCTTACCCGCCCATGCTCTTTTTTTTCCCCCCCTATTTATGTTGACTTCATTTGATCAATAAGTCACTGACTGATTCAAACATACCAATTGAAGACCCCCCCCCCCCCCCCC
>CM065686.1:21717731-21725231 GCA_017654935.2 Phymorhynchus buccinoides
TATTCTGATCGCTTCTCGGCCTTTTGGCTAAGACAGTGATTCAGGAACATAAATTTTTGTTTATACCCTGGTTTGTTTGTTCAGCCCGTCGTACATGGCGAAAGCCGATACGCGACGTTAAACTGAACTTCCATCCAGGAGTAATTCAGAGAAGTGTTTTGTAGATAACTTGTACAAAGATTAACGAAACTACTTCGACGTGTTATTCGTTTGCGTTTCCGTGTGTGTGATTGTTTTAATCTAAGGACATAAGTATGAATTAATAGGGTAATGAATGAAACAGTCAAATCAGAAGGCATTTCTGTAATGATTGGTGACGATATGAATTCAGTTCACTGCCTTCACGCTAAGTAATAAAGGAAAGAAAGGGAATCAATGGTCAACCTATGGCGATATTTTTCACGCCAGAGGGCAGTCAATGCACTAGGGGCTTATCACGCGATTTTCTTACTTGGGCGTAGTGAGAGAGAGAGAGTGATGGTAGGACCACTCACTGTCTCTCTCTCTCTGTGTCTTTATCCCCAACTAATAATATAGAGAGGATTAGCCCCACACGAGCGTCATGCCCTCTGGTGTGAGAAAAATCGCACTAAGTCTCTCATTAATCAATCAATCAATCAATCAATCTAATTATCAATCAATCAATCAATCAAATCAATGTATTGTCTTCAAACAGCAGACATTTGTTGCCCGGCTTGCGCATATAATACAGGATAAATAATAAAAACATTTCATTAACTGGTCAGTTACGCAACATACATTGAAGAAGACAATTCTACACAAACAATTGATACAGTGGCTCTGACGTCACGCGCGCTGAATTGTGGGACCGTCCGCCATATTGAAAAGGCAGAAAAACGCGTAAACAACTCGCCGGCCTGCGTAGCTAGGGTCGTTGTACTTGTAGACTAGTCGTTGTAGCCACTCTAAAACTAAAAGCAATGCCGATTGGAGTTTTTCTTTTCTCTCTCTCTCTCTCTCTCTCTCTCTCTCTCTCTCTCTCTCTCTCTCTCTCTCTCTCTCTCTCTCTCTCTCTCTCTCTCTCTTACTTTGAACATACAGAAAAATACATTATACAATTTGATCTCTCTCGATCTCTCATTCACCTTTACTTACAATAACACAATACTACAATGATAACAAAGCACAACAAGGGAGACCAGAGGGACTCCGAGAGAAGAGATAATGGAGTGGAGTTCGTTGTTGCATTATCAACTGTCACAATTCTTCTCATGATTATAAAGGCGTCAAGAAGAACAATGGAATTTCTTTCCATCGAATTCACAGTTAAAAGCAGCGAGCAACCAGCTGTCCAATACGCCTTGAGAAGAAGAAGAATGGCCTGGATAGCCGCTATCAGACGAACCATTAAGTTCCATAAGAACCATTCGACAAGTGTTCACACAGAAAGCCTTTCACTGAAGTAAATAAATGCACAAGTGTGTGTGTGTGTGTGTGTGTGTGCGTGCGTGCGTGTGCGCGCGCGTGTGTGTGTGTTTACTGATAAACTCTATTGTGCTCTCAGATGTGGGAGATTGAGAAATTCTATCTTGCACTCATCACAGTACACTAATTCCCCTCATTCTAGCTCCTTTCAGTTTTCCCACAGAGAGCTATTTGTTTCAAGGTATTTATTTTAACAGAGGCAAATAGTCTTATCATTGATTTTGGTTAGGGACAGGAAAAGACCTTACAAGTGGCATGCCGCCATAAAACAATGCAAGCCTAATGGATAAAACACTTTAAATTGGTTTATGCTGGTGACGAGTGTTAACATAAGGCATGAACTGAAAGGAGCTGAGAAAAGCTACTGTGTCATGTTAGATGTGGTGATATAGTGAAAGCTTGGCCAACCAGCTTGGCCAACCATTGATTCAGACCAACCCTTGGGTCGCTTATTAAATTAACAAGTTCAGGGTGGTGAGCAAGAATTGACAAATGAACCATCAATGATTTGGTCTTGAATTGTAATGAAGTTATCTGATTCTGAATCAGCCAATTGAGGATTTGTCGACGTGTTTCTGGCAAAAACTCATCCGTCAGGGTGTTCCTTTAAGGTTTCGGCTTGTTGTCACATAACGACAACAGAGGTATAAGACGGAGACACACAGACGCGGAGACACAATGATACGGAGACACAATAAACCCGGGGACACATAGACACGGGGTCACATAGACTAGCGGACATCATCACTAGACACGGGGACACATAGAGGCGAACAATGAACAATGAACCATGAACAAAAGTTTAATTATTACACGCCACACCGGCCCTTTGCAAAGGCCAAAGTCATATAACATAAGCGTACCAAGTATTGATCGTGTTTTAGAACCAAATTCTTTTAGAGACACACTGACGCGCCACGATTAAGTCCCTTGTCTTTTTCTGGGTAGCTGTGACCCAGATACAAATGCCCCCAACTTCAAATTGAGGCTGCTCTTTAAAATGAGTTTCGTTTTCAATTTGGGGGCATTTGTATGGGAGTCAAACCTGGTCAAAATAAGATTTCTTACCATCTATAAGAGGGAAAACACGTACAACCCGTGATTTTGTCGCGTGATCTGGTGGGTCTTTAAAGACCCACTGACCCACCACGATTAAGTCCTTTGGGTTTTTTTCTGGGTAGCCGTGACCCGCATACAAATTCCTCCAACTTCAGATTGAGGCTGCTCTTTAAAATGATGTTTCGTTTTCAATTCGGGGGCATTTGTATGGGAGTCAAACCTGATCAAGACAGGATTTCTTACCAGCTGTAAGAGGGAAAACGCGTGAAACCCGCGATTTTGACACGTGATCTGGTGGGTCGTTAAGATTAGTTAATTAGGTCTACGCATAGAGATGGAGACAACAGAGGCGGGAGCACATTGCTACACGAGAGACACGTCTGCTGGGTGGACCCAAAACTGGGAGACTTTCCTGATGGAAATTTCCGCCATCAGTCAAACCCTGTAGTCTACTAGTCACTGGTGAGTCGAAGCCAGCAGATTTTAAAACGTCTGACAACCAACGGCAAAGTTAGATCGAGACGGGGGACAAAGATTAGTCTGTACTCTCCGACACATTAATAATGCAGCATCAATGATACGTTTGTTGTTTGTGGCTCAAGCCACAAACCTATAACTCACTTTGTCGGTCGGTCGGTCTGTCGGTCGGTCTGTCGGTCCAAAATTGTCGCACATTTTGACAAAATTGTCGCACTTCAAATCGAGGCTACACTTCTGGCCGCTCTTTAAAATGATGTATTTTAAAAGCGTACAAAATAATAAACATACGCAAATACAGACACTTACAACAGACACGACGAGTATGCGGTGCTTCTTTTGATGAGTATAAGTAGGATACATAGTTTTAAATGTTTTCCAAAAGATATAAAAAGTTACGAAATGGTGCAGAGATAACATTCTGGTTTACAGATTAAAATTATTGAAAAGCCAGGGGAGGTAACTCATGATTGGAGTGGTAAAAATAGACCGCGTGCCACAAACTATTGCGATTTCGCGCTTGTTTTTTGCTATGTCCATATTTTGTCCTGCAAGAGTTTTGTCCCTTTCCTTTAATCTTTCTTTTAATCCTTTTCCATATTTTGTCCTGCAAGAGTTTTGTCCCTTTCCTTTAATCTTTCTTTTAATTCTTTTCCATATTTTGTCCTGCAAGAGTGTTGTCCCTTTCCTTTAATCTTTCTTTTAATCCTTTTCCATATTTTGTCCTGCAAGAGTTTTGTCCCTTTCCTTTAATCTTTCTTTTAATCCTTTTCCATATTTTGTCCTGCAAGAGTTTTGTCCCTTTCCTTTAATCTTTCTTTTAATCCTTTTCCATATTTTGTCCTGCAAGAGTGTTGTCCCTTTCCTTTAATCTTTCTTTTAATTCTTTTCCATATTTTGTCCTGCAAGAGTTTTGCCCTGTCTTTTAATCTTTCTTTTAATAATCCTCTGCTTCTGTCTTCGGCCTTTTTCATAGGTTCTGTCACTGTCAGCTTATAATGAACATAATTTTGTGTCCTAGCGACAAGTTCGCTGATAGTCACTCATTTTGTTATTCTTAAGTCAGTTCGGGATGAACGTTAGAATTTCGAAAGACAGAAATCTCTCTCTCTCTCTCTCTCTCTCTCTCTCTCTCTCTCTCTCTCTCTCTCTCTCTCTCTCTCTCTCTCTCTCTCTCTCTGTTTAATAAGTGTTCTATTTCACTCTCACACTATCTCTATCTCTCTTTCTTGGTTTAATAAGTGTTCTCTCTCTCTCTCTCTCTCTCTCTCTCTCTCTCTCTCTCTCTCTCTCTCTCTCTCTCTCTCTCTCTCTCCGTGCGTGTATTATAATGCGAGGTGGCTGGTGTGTATGCTTTGTGCGCTCACGCACTCCCGAACACGAGTCTTCAATGTCTAGTCAGTAATTATTATAGGAACGAAGTACAAAAGGAAACGGTAGCGATTCAATAAAGCCTCGCGTATGCATCTACTCCCAATTCCATTATAGGTGAACACAGAAAATAATATAGTCTTGCTATAATACTAAAAGCCTTCTGTGGTGACTGACCTCATTTTCTTCTGTTATTTTACAGAAGTGGATCTCGACTGTCATCCATTAGCGTGGCTTCCACAGGCAAAGCTGGGTCGACTTTCTCTAGACGAAGGTCGCCGCGCGCATAACTGTTACGCCAAAAGGGGTCTAAGAAACACTTTAGAAAACGTCTGCGGAAGAATATTACAAGCTCTTGTCTGATTGGTTAAAAAAAAAAAAGTATTATTTGAAACAAACTCTAATGGACCAATCGACAACAAGAAATGTATTCACCCCCTACTAGTTCCGGATAGTTCGCCGCTTGCTCGGTGTTTGGCAAGAACAAAACGGCACGCGAACTATCGGCAAACGAAGGGTGTTTCTTAGACCGTTTTTGCCGATTTGAGCGAGCGCAACGTAACGTTAGCCCTTGTGAAACGCCCCCCCCCCCCCCCCCCCCACCCCCCGTTCGTTAAAGTCAAGATCAGGGGCGGGGACACACTGGAAGATCCCATATACAAATATTGTCTTTCAAAGTAATCACGATCGTGACGGGTAGAATAAACTAATAAGGCTTATGATTTAACATCATTTTCATTATTGATTATTCCATTCTTCGTAGATTCATCTGTGCGCGCACACGCACACGCACGCACGCACGCACGCACACGCACACACACACACACACACACACACACACACACACACACACACACACACACACATAGGGGAAGACGGGGTAAAAAGCGCATGGGCGGGTAAGAAGCCCACCCCAATTATCTCATGAAATGAAGCAAATTTCAGTCTCATTTTGCCCATGAGACGAGCGTTAATGTCTAGCATTCGTCTCATAGGTAAATTTGACTGAAATTTTCTTTATTTCATGAGATAATTGGGATGGGCTTCTTACCCGCCCATGCGCTTTTTACCCCGTCTTCCCCTACTCGCGCAAGCGCATACACACACACACACACACACACACACACACACACACGTACACACACACACACACACACACACTCGCGCAAACACGCACACACGCACGCACGCACGCACACAGACGCAAGCACGCGCACTCCCATCCGTCTATATAATTAATCATGTCTGCCCCGACATTCAAAGGGGTGTTACACAACTGTGTCAATGTTTGTGTTAATCTTCAGGACACAAAGAAAAAGTTAACGAGTTTCTTACTGAAGCCCATTCATCTTTCCCCCCACTGACTTTCTTGTTACTGTCAAAGCGGGTTTTTTCTTTCTACGTAGGCCTTAAAGACCCACCAGGTCACGTGTCAAAATCACGGGTTTCACGTGTTTTTCCTCTTATAGCTGGAAATAAATCTTGTTTTGACCAGGTTTGACTCCCATATAAATGGCCCCAAATTGAGACCGACACATCAGTTTAAAGAGCAGCCTCAATTTGAATATGGGGAAATTGAATATGTGGGTCACAGCAACCCAGAAAAAAACCAAGGGACTTAATCGTGGTGCGTCACTGGGTCTTTAAAGACCCACCAGGTCACGTGTCAAAATTACGGGTTTCACGTCTTTTCCCTCTTATAGCTGGAAAGAAATCTTGTTTTGACCAGGTCTCACTCCCATACAAATGTCCCCAAATTGAAAACGAAACGTCATTTTAAAGAGCAGCCTCAATTTGAAGTTGGGGGACATTTGTATGTGGGTCACAGCTACCCAGAAAAACAACAACCAAGGGACTTAATCGTGGTGCGTCAGTGTGTCTTTAAAGGACCGACCCCACTGCATACGATTCAAGCCAGCAACGATCCGACTGTGACATTTGCGAGGCATGATTCTCGTGAACTTCTACTGTTTAACGAACCTGATGAAATACTCGTTTGGTTCACTAGGGGAAGACGGGGTAAAAAGCCCATGGGCGGGTAAGAAGCCCATGCCAATGATCTCATGAAATGAAGCACATTTCGGTCACATTTTGCCCATGAGACGAGTGTTAATGTTTAGCATTCGACTCATGGGCAATTTTGAATGACATTTTCTTCATTTCATGAGATGACTGGCATGGGCTTCTTACCCGCCCGTGGGCTTTTTACCCCGTTTCCCCCCTATATATTTGCATATTCCGTACACGAATCTGATGAAAAATCTGCATTTTTGGTATGACATTTTATGTTCTACATGAACCTGATGAAATACTTGTTGTCTTCACTATATTTTTTTGTATATTCCGTACATGAATCTGATGAAATATCTGCATTTTTAGTATAAGACATTTTATGTTCTACATGAACCTGATGAAATACTTGTCTTCACTATACTATTTTGTATATTCCGTACACGAATCTGATGAAATATCTGCATTTTTAGCATGACATTTTATGTTCTACATGAACCTGATGAAATACTTGTTGTCTTCACTATACTATTTTGTATATTCCGTACACGAATCTGATGAAATATCTGCATTTTTAGTATAAGACATTTTATGTTCTACATGAACCTGATGACATACTTGTTGTCTTCACTATGCTATTTTGTATATTCCGTACACGAATCTGATGAAATATCTGGTGTTTTAGTATAAGATATTTTATTGTGATTCGTGTATTGGGGTCTACACGGGCATTGGAAATGAATATAGTAGAAATATTTTTTGAGACGGAAGAAGCATTTCACATGAATCATGCCTCACAATCGGATCGCAGTTGGATTGAATTGCACGCAGAGGGTCTTTGCAGTCTCGTCTTAAATGAAAATCTCTTTAACGTCCTCCGGGTCTGAAACAGACACATATTAGTAGATCTAAAGGTGGTGCGAAACGATCCTGAGGACTTTTTATATAATTGTGGCGGTGCCATAGCCGATGAGGTTTAACCGAGGCGTGGTTACCGCTACACCTATCTGCATTGTTAAAAAATCGGGCTGGTGTTGCACTGCCTCCGGGCATTGCCTCCAGTATTGCTCCCACCATCTTTGTATTTACAAATGTCCCATATGTGTCTGTTAAACCATTTTTCATTCATTCATTCGT
>CM065686.1:21732731-21745231 GCA_017654935.2 Phymorhynchus buccinoides
AAAGTAATAAAGCATGCCGAATATTAATAAAGTATCGAAGAATTAACTATGAAAAAAAGATGCGACTACAAAGCCGTCACTCTCTCCCTTTCCCTCCCCCCCCCCCCCCCGACATAAACATAAACAGAGAGAGAGAGAGGAGAGAGAGAGAGAGAGAGAGAGAGAGAGAGAGAGAGAGAGAGAGAGAGAGTGAGAGAGAGTGACACTGGTTTATTGTCATTACCACCGGGAGGGGTCTATTGACAAGGGGGGATGGTAACAGTGTTTTGTTAAGCAGAACAATAAATCATATCAAAAACAGAAGGAAAGGGAGAGAGAGAGAGAGAGAGAGAGAGAGAGAGAGAGAGAGAGAGAGAGAGAGAGAGAGAGAGAGAGAGAGAGAGAGAGAGAGAGAGAGAGAGAGACTGTGAGAGTGAGAGTGAAAGAGAGCACTTGCAAGAAAGAAAGAAAGAGAGAGAGAGAGAGAGAGAGAGAGAGAGAGAGAGAGAGAGAGAGAGAGAGAGAGAGAGAGAGACAGACAGACAGACAGACAGACAGACAGACAGAGAGACTGGCTGAACTAGAGACAAGACAGACAGACAGACAGACAGAGACGTAGAGAATCCAATCACCAGAGACACATACACACCGACTGACTGAAAGAAGAAAGTGCTGTGCCAAGATTACATGACGCTTTATGTGATTCAGTTCTGGAACACAGGCAGTTAGTTTCACGTGCTGCTTTCTGTCAAGGTCGCCCAGGGGGGTAGGCCTGCCCCAGGGGAGATTCAAAACCGTGCCAGATTACGTTAGAAACAATGCGTGGGTGTCCTTGGTTTCTCTCTCTATAACAATAATATTGCGATGGCTTGGAGTCAAAACGGACTATCTTTAGATGGAGAGAGAGTGAGAAAAAAAAAGAATGGACGTATTATTGGACTTATTACAAAAACTAATACCTTGTATCAAACAATGACTGCAGAAATATTTAAAAAAAAAGGGGTTATGCTTTTTATATTTCTGCAGTCTTTTTTATGTTTTATACAAGTTATTAGTTTTCGTAATAAGTTCAACAATATGTCAATGGCCTATCTAAAGATAGTCCGTTTTGACTCCAAGCCATCCACTCGTAGCGGTACCATAGCCGATGAGGTTTAACCGAGGCGTGGTTACCGCTACACTTATCTGTATTGTTAAAAATTCGGGACTTTACTGGTGTTGCACTGCCTCCGGGCATTGCACCCAGTATTGTTCCCACCATCTTTGTATTTACAAATGTCCCATATGTGTCTGTTCCAGACCGAGAGGACGTAAAACACAATTTTTCATTCTCCATTCACTCCAAGCCATCCCATAATAAATGTTATTACTGTGGCGGTACCATAGCCGATGAGGTTTAACCGAGGTATGGTTACCGCTACACCTATCTATATTGTTAAAAACTCGGGACTTGACGATGGTGTTGCACTGCCTCCGGGCATTGCACCCAGTATTGTTCCCACCATCTTTGTATTTACAAATGTCCCATATGTGTCTATGACCGAGAGGACGTAAAACATCATTTTCACACTCACACTCCAAGCCATCGAACTGTTGGTTGTAGTTTGTGTGTTAAACTGCGTGTTTTTTTGGTTTAAAAAAGAAAAGAAAATGAACAATAATAATAATAATAATAATAACAATAATAATAATAATAATAATAATAACAATAACTACCACTACTACTAATAATAATGAAAATAATAATAATAATAATAATAATAATAATAATAATACTAATAATAATAATATTAATAATTTATTAAAAAAAAGATTTAAAGTGGATGCTGTCTTTTGTGGTTTACAGAAGTGTTACTGTTAGGTATACTGATTTTTGTGCGCATTGAGTATTTTGATAATTATGATTGTAATGCAATGTTCTTTTCTGTGTGTTGATTTTTTTGAGCGTGCGCGCGTGTATATACAGACATTTTTAATTTTTTATTTTTTTTTTGAACACGAACATTACTCAAAGTTAACATTAACTGGTTTTGTTTCTGAGGTTCACAAATAAAGACTTTTTGGACACAGAAAAGTTTTATCAAAGCAAACTATATATATATATATATATATATATATATATATATATATATATATATATATATATATATATATATATATATATATATATATGTGTGTGTGTGTGCGTGCGTGTGCGTGTGTGTGTGTGTGTGTGTGTGTGTGTGTGTGTGTGTGTGTGTGTGTGTGTGTGTGTGTTTATTTGTAATGCAAATGCTTGTTTGTGTTTTAGCCTAATTGTTTGCGAGCGTGTTCGCGTGAGTGTGTGTGTTTATTAGTTGTTGTTTCTTATGGATATAGATTTCCAATCTATTTTCCACCCGAATCGTTTGTACCTTTGTGCAGGCCCTATGTGTGTGTGTGTGTGTGTGTGTGTGTGTGTGTGTGTGTGTGTGTGTGTGTGTGTGTGTGTGTGTGTGTGTGTCTGTGCGTGTATGTGTGTATGTGTGCGCGTGTACGTGTGTGTGCGTGTGTGTGTGTGTGCGTGTGTGTGCGTGCGCGTGTGTGTGTGTGTGTGTGTGTGTGTGTGTGCGTGCGTTCGTATGCGTATGTGTGCGTGTGTGTATGTGTATGCATGTGTGTGCGCGTGACCGTGCTGTGCGCGTATGCGTACTTGATCGATCTCTAAAGCTTTACATAATAGAATGATACAAAATGCAGGGAAATAATTTTAGCTCACACAACAAAAAAGACAGAAATGAAGCAGAAATGGAAAGATAACCTTGTCTGGCCCCTGTCATACAGAAGGGGGGGGAGTGATAACGCCTTTGCATTATTAACAATACGAAACCGATCATTCATTTTCTCGTTGGGCATTGAAATGCTTCTTGGACACAATGTTCATGCCTGGGCATCAACTGACCTTTCTTTGGCTCTCTGGAGTGGCACAGTGGTAACGCGTTCGATTCGTGTCAAGTAAACCCGAGTTCGAACCTGGGTACAGGGGATTTTTCCTCTCACTTTGCACTAGGCCTTACGGTCTGAATGTGGAGTCTTTCGGATGAGACACTTCGTGAAAATTAGAGTTAATTACCTCGACTTACTCGGTCAAAACCATAGCAACCATGGCGGCATGGCGTCGAGGCTTGAAACCGCAGGATGCGAGTCAGCGACTTGCAAACTTTTTTTTTAATAGAAAAATGAGGGGCGGCCAGCATCGACGTAAAAATATAAATGACACCAAAGTTAGAATGGCGCACGGTGTTCTAAGTGAAAAACACACGAGGCGAGAGCTGGGGATCTACCTGATGGTAGATTAGCTTCCCCTGTTTGACCGGTTGAATTAGGCAAGATCACTCCCACACACCATGAAATTACTCCCCTTAACTATTTCCGAACAATTCCTATTACTACCGTGACCTCTTGTCACTAACCGAATAATAGGCCTTGGTCAACTTAGGACGATGATTTGACCGCCAGGGGGCAATCATACCAGTAGGGGCTTAGTGCGTGATATTCATAGTTGGGCGTAGTGAGAGAGAGTGAGAGAAGAGAGAGAGAGAGATCGAGAGACCCTGGAGAGAGAGAGAGAGAGAGAGAGAGAGGAAGGAGAGAGAGAGAGAGGGAGGGAGGGATCTAATATGAATCCCCCCCCCTTTTTTTTTTTTTTTTTTTTTTTTTCTCTCTCTCTCAATCTACGGAAGAACCCTGACGGGAGGGTGTAAATCTACATCTTTGCCGATTTGATGTACAGACCCATGCCACTGCGTTCGCATTTCTCTCTCTTCCAAAATGACAGTCAAACACCTCGTAGACGCCCTAATTGATACTAAATTTCCGCTCTGACCTCTCAATATTTATTTGATCAAAGAAACCACAAACACCACTAACTGTGTAAAATAAAAGTAAAGGATTGTGCTGGTTTACTTTTTGTGGGGGACAGACAGTGTATGAGCGTACATAGAGAGATCTCTTTCGAATTTATGGAATTCTCGTCGAGATCTGCTAGCAAACACTATCTTGTGGATCAACCTACAGGAAGTCCTCCCGATAAAATAAGTCTTCCGTCAGGCCGTAATATTTAAGCGCGCCACAACCGTAATGATAACTGTTTTAGATTTCTTTTTAAATGCGGAATCAGAAATTTAAGTGCTCAATCTAGAACGGAAAGACCACCGAGAAATTAAAGGGAGCAAGGGAGGGTGTAGTGTAGCTATCTACATCTTTGCCGATGAATCGATGCATACAGACCCATGCCAATATTGGATGCGTTCGCATTTTTTTCTCTTCCAAAATGACAGAACAATGTAAGCAAACACCCACCCTCCATGCAGACGAAAATAATTGATACTTAAATTTCACTGTTAAAAATATCACTGACCTCTCAATATTTAGTAATGAATCCTCTGCCCTTCCCGCATGCCACCAGACGCCTCTGTATTCAGGGGGTGAATCCTTCCCCAAACAGCAAACAAATCGAATGAGGAAAGGGGCATCATTTCACGGGAGAGATATTTCACGCAGCACCGGTACAACTTCTGTAATTAGTGACCTTTGTGGGGCGAAGACCCAGTGGTGAGATAACCGAATGGGCGCTTCTGGTCGCCTCACGGGAAATTACTCTACTGGCTTATAGAAGGCTTTACTGTTTCTTTTACAAGTTGGTTTGGGATGTTTGAAGAACAAGCGAGTGTTGGATGATGTGGTGAGTGTATGTAGTAAAGTTGTAGTAAAGTTGTCGGAAAGCGAGAGACAGGTTTGAATTAGCTGTATGAAAGCCGAACCAAGCGAAAAGCCAGAAAGATTGAGAATGACACCTCCCATGTCACTATGAACTTTTACCTTCGGGACGCCGCTACAAGTCTTTCAAAGTTAACGTCAGGGCACAGAAAAGTTTAATCCCCATACCTCTTAAACTCATGATCCTTTTGAATATCTGCTCGTGTTGAAAGATTTTACTTTCCTCCTTATGCTATATTATCCATGTGACCTGTGTAATCCTAAAATATGTAGCCCACTTTATACTCATGTATGCCAAATGTCAAAGTCCATATGCATTTTGTAATACTCACTCATCTTTGTAATACAGTATGTGACTTGTCATCCGAAATTGTGCTTATGTTTATGCATGCTGAATGTCAATGTATCAGTTGTACGGCACCTGGACGACATTTCTCCTTGAGAGATAATATAGTGATTTGAATTTGAATTGAATTGGAAATCTATTTGTGCCTCGCGCAGGAGAAGAGAGAGAGAGAGAGAGAGAGAGAGAGAGCGAGAGAGAGAGAGAGAGAGAGAGAGAGAGAGAGAGAGAGAGAGGAGAGAGAGAGAGGAGAGAGAGAGAGAGAGGAGAGAGAGAGAGAGAGAGAGAGAGAGAGATCGAGAGAGAGAGGAGAGAGAGAGAGAGAGAGAGAGAGAGAGAGAGAGAGAGAGAGAGAGAGAGAGAGAGAGAGAGAGAGAGAGAGAGAGAGAGAGAGAGAGAGAGAGAGAGAGAGAGAGAGAGAGAGAGAGAGAGAGAGAGATATTAACAATTCCATTATTTCTGTTTTTTCCCATGCACTGTCACCAGTCTTTTTCCTGTCAGAAAACAGAAAATAGTCCTTAAATATCAGTAGGTGTGATTAGTGAATGTCTCTCCTCCTTCTCACGTCTTCTTCTCTGTAATGTAGCAAGCAAACATTTTGTTTTCTGCAATCTTTTATTTTGTATTTGAGGTTGGTAAACAAACGCATAATCAATTAAGGAATGTGGACAGTAGTTGGAAATGTCCTACACAACTCTTCCAACATGTGTTTGACACTCGGTCAGTTTTATTTAACAGGATTTGCACTCGGTATCTACTACGATTGACGGCTCCACACTAATGAAGGATTATTTCATTTCCCCTCTCCTGGGTCATTTGCTGTTAACCCTATCCAATGTGCAAACCAAGCCGCCACGAGAGTCGAGTGAATGGTTGGTAGGCTACATGATTATATTTAGATAGTTGCTTCCTCTAAATCATATTTCCCTAGTCGCCAAGTTATCATATCAGTAAGTGTTGGGGAGAAAGTACTCTCACAGAGAGAGAGAGAGAGAGAGAGAGAGAGAGAGAGAGGAGAGAGAGAGAGAGAGAGAGAGAGAGAGAGAGAGAGAGAGAGAGAGAGAGAGAGAGAGAGAGATAGATAGATAGATAGATAGATGAATAGATAGAGAGAGAGAGAGAGAGAGAGAGAGAGAGAGAGAGAGAGAGAGAGAGAGAGAGAGAGAGAGAGACACTGGAGACACTGGAAAACTTTATTTGACAAGGAGAGAGAGAGAGAGAGAGAGAGAGAGATAGAGAGAGAGAGAGAGGCAGACAGACTGGTAGGTAGGCAAACAGACAAAGAGCCAGAGAGACAGAGACAGAAACAAAGACAGAAAGACTGAAGTAACGCTTGAAATAAGTGAAATGAAAAAGGGGAAATAACTCTCCGATAAGTAACTCCCTCCTCAAAAGTTATTTTCGGCGCCATCGCCTAGCAAAGCATGGGCAAGTCTTCCTGGGGCTGTTGCCGCCCATGCTTTGCTAGGCGATGGGTGCCGACAATAACTTCGGTGGATGGGGAGTTAATTAACGGAGAGTTCCTTCCCCTTATTCATTTCACCGTCTCCTATCCTAGCCTCCCCATTTCAATGTTTGAAGTAAGGGAAGGAACGCTTCATTTGGACATCCAGGAACGAAGACATCGAGTGATCTTATCTGTCACCCCGTTCCCTTGTGGCAGATCAGTTTTAAAGAGAGAAGTGTCTTCACTGTTTGTTCACCACAGACATATTTATTCGACACTTGACGTTATCTCTCTCCTCTAGCTTCTTCACGCATCCTCCCACCCACCCACCACCACCCACCCACCCATCCCCACCACCATCATCATGGTCTTCCCCAGATACAGTGTACCATTCAGACGTCGCCATAAATGATGTTCCTGACGTGTCCTGAATGGACTACTGCCCCTGTGACTTAAGGGCCAGCCACACTGCATACGATTCGACAGCAATACGATCCGATTGTACACGATGTCTGTGCTGTCATGATTCACGTGAAATGCTTCCGTCTCAACAAATATTTCTACCATTTTTGCTCACAATAGGCCTTTGCAACTAGGGTTATTAACGCCCTTGACAGTGAGAGTAATTGCTCTTGCCGGTCAGTACTGACAAGGGCATTCACTCTTGCGAAAGGCAGCCATTTAGTGGCATCAAATAGGGGTTATTGGCGAGAGTTATCCCCCTGTCTGGTCAGTACGGAACCATCTTCCCCCCACCCTCCCAGAGCATTCACTCTTGCAAAAGGTGTTCGTTGCAGACCCCAATACTCAAGTAGACCCAAAATACACGAATCAAATACAAATGTCCGGTTCAAAAATAGAGGCCTGTGAAGAAAAGACATGGGGAGCACCGACGGGAGTCGTCCCCAGTGGGAGAACATCTAGACCGGGTGAAGCATGACTTCTCCGAAGACAGCGTTTCTGTGCTGGAACGTGAGACGAACTGGTTCTGCAGGGGAGTAAAGGAGGCCATTCACATCGCGGCTTCCAGACCCACACTGAACAGGTACAGGCGGTATCAGGCCACATCCCCCGAGGCCATTTTGCCCCCGGGCACTTTCCTCCTGCCATCCCCCCCCCATCCCCCCCCTTGCCATTTGCCCCCCAGACCATTTGCCAGCGGTCTACAACTCCCTTATTCAGTCGCATGTCGTGAGTTCATCTCACCGGCCTGTTGACTGAATACCAAGTTTCCAACCTCAGTGTGCAATGAAGCCGGACGGAAGGACGTCTGGCCAAAGCTTCGAGCGAGTAACTTTTATATCGAGAGAACAAGTTAACATTCTTCTTCATTATAAACAAAATAGAGATATTTCTTCGGATTCTTGTATGGGGGTCTACATTTATAGTGAACAATAACCAGAAGGATTTCGTCAGATTTATTTAGACAGTAGGTTTCGCAGAGAAGCGTGCCTCACAAATGTCACAATCAGATCGCATTGCTATCGAATCGTATGCAGTGTGGCTGGCCCTTTACTCTACCCGTCTCGACCTGTCTGATAAACAGGGTATATAGTATACATTGAATCACACATTTCAAAAAATTATTGGACTGGCAAACATAGTAACCATTGAAGATGGTGTATCAAGCATTCAAAGTTTTGGAGAGAAACATGTTAGTGCTGGGTGTATTGGAGAATTTCGTTCAAAAGCTCAAATGATCCATTTCGGAAAAGTTTTCAGCGCCTGAATGAATGAAAAATGGTGCTTTATGTCCTCTCGGTCTGGAACAGACACATAGGGGACATTTGTAAATACAAAGATGGTGGGAACGGTACTGGAGGCAATGCCCGGAGGCAGTGCAACACCAGTAAAGTCCCGAATTTTTAACAATACAGATAAGTGTAGCAGTAACCACGCCTCGGTTAAACCTCATCGGCTATGGTACCGCCACAAGTAGTGAAGTTTTGTGTTTTCAGCGCCTGTCAAAATGTTAGCTACTCCGCTGAAGAAAGCAAGTAAGGTGTCATGCCCTTAATGTTGATTTTTTTAATTTGAAAACAAAAACAAAGACAACCACCTGGGTTTTTAATATTTACCAAGTAGGATACACAACAATTGTCAAAAAAGGTCTCTGTTGTCGCACGTACGGCTTAACTGGAATCTGGCATTTTAATGTTGACTCCCAATATCCGTTTGAAAACGTAAAACGTATAACTAAGCCAAGGTTTCGAATTCTTTATGTACTTAACTCTACTGAATGTACTGAAATGTGAAAACTCTACAGACGCAAACCTAATCATCCTGTTGGTTAAATCTGAGGATCCTGAACGAATCGTTTCAATATTGTGACACACTCTATAATGGAATACAAGAAACACAAACAACT
The DNA here is from genome assembly GCA_017654935.2 of Phymorhynchus buccinoides. NCBI lineage: Eukaryota > Metazoa > Mollusca > Gastropoda > Neogastropoda > Raphitomidae > Phymorhynchus > Phymorhynchus buccinoides. Next base: position 21,741,606 of record CM065686.1, read on the forward strand.
TATTGATGTCACTCTGTTTACAATCTACCATGTTAGGTTAGGTTAGGTTAGGTACTTTATAGTCACAGAGGCATCTCTGTAAAATCCGGGTTGCTCCCACCTGGAGAGCGCGTCGCAGCCAGAGGCGCACCACCCATTAAAAAAAATGTGCATGGGATTTTTTGTGTGACTGATCAGGAAGGAAGGTGGTTGGGTGGGGGGGTACATTTTGACCAAATGACAACTTTTTCGTTGCCACTGGATTTAGCTTGTGCTAAGTGCATGGGCACACGGGACCTCGGTTTATCGTCTCATCCGAACGACTCCACATTCAGACCGTAAGGCCTAGTGCAAAGCGAGAGGGAAAATCCCCTGTACCCAGGATCGAACTCGGGTTTACTTGACACGAGGCGAACGCGTTACCACTGTGCCACTCTACACCTCTGTCCATCCTCCCCCCACATCCACACCATCTTCCATCCTATCACCACCCAGCTACCCCCCCCCCCCCCCCCCCCCACCCCGCACCCCACCCCGAGACTGGATGTGGTACTCCAGATGACCAACCGTGTATGATGATGCTGGTGTATCACTTGAAAATGACCTCAGCAATGTTAAAACCAAACTCTTTGCAGTCACCTTACACAACGGTCTTCCTTTCATAATGGAGATATTTGAGAAAGACTAGCGCCGTTTCTTTAAAGACCCACTTTAAAGAAACGATTCTCACCACGATTAAGTCCCTTGGTGTTTTTTTTGTGGGTAGCTGTGATCCACATACAAATGCCCCAACTTCAAATTAAGGCTGCTCTTTAAAACGATGTTTCGTTTTCAATTTTGGGGCATATGTATGGGAGTCAAACCTGGTTCAAAACAAGATTTCTTACCCGAGCTATAAGAGGGAACACACGCGAAACCCGTGATTTTGACACTTGATCTGGTGGGTCTTTAAAACTTCGTTAGGCGACAAAAGAACACACTCGTGTTTATTATGAGCGCTTTCCCTTTTACGTCAGTGTTGATTTTTAAACAATATTATATTTTTTTCCATCTCACCCACGTTTACCATCACAGGACTTATGATGCGGCACTTACATAATATTTGCAAAGCTATAAAGCCATTTCAAGCCACATTTGTACAGTGCATGGAGGGTTGGTAGTGTTTTGTGGTATAGTTTGTTCATAACACTGACTTTCCAGTTCTTTACATGTTGGGTTCAGGGAGTAGCTACACTACAAGGTTTACTTGCATCCCTTTAATTAGAGGATCACCTGAGTGGTTGGCTCTTTCTACCCACATGTATTAATTTGTTCAAATCGCTATTTCCGCATTTTAATAACTTATCTATTTTACCCAAAATGTTCTTCATTTTTCTTTTCACCTTGTGCTGGTTTGCTTAAATTGTGGACTTTTCGGCCTAGTGCAGAGAAGACACCATTCTTTTATCAGAAATGTCTTCCTGTTGGGGTTGATCCACAAGATAGTGTTTGTTAGCAGATATACATACTGACGAGAATTCCATAAATTCGAAAGAGATCTTTCTATGTACTTAATCATACACTGTCTGTCCCCCATTGGGACAAAAAGTAAACCAGCACAATCTTTTACTTTTATTTTACACAGTTAGTGGTGTTTGTGGTTTCTTGGATCAAATAATATTTGCAAATGCGAATTGCACTGATTCGAGCACATCGATGCTGTTTTCGGGAATAAGCGATGACGTAGTGTTTCTTTTGTAGCAATACATTTATGACCAATGCAAATGGCGGCTATCGAGAGAAGGATAAAGAAGTTACACCACGTGTTCGATTTTGAAGAGCGTATTCATTGGTGACGACCACGTTTGAGAAATAAAAATGGCGGTAATGATATCATAAAATCGTTCCCGACACATTCCATTCTAGGGCAGCGCCATTACCTAGTCTGTGGCTATTTGATAATTCATACACCACTTCAGTTCTTTTAGTTCCTCGGTGTAACGCTACAACTATTAAGATGACTTATCGATGAGGATAAATGGTAATCGACGCGGGTTGGCATGCAAAGGAAGAGAAGCTTTTTCAGCAGTAGTATGGAATCCCTTGGATGACGAATATCCGATGGTAGGGGAAGACGGGGTAAAAGCCCATGGGCGGGTAAGAAGAAGCCCATGACAATTATTTCATGAAATAAAGCAAATTTCAGTCAAAGTTTGCCCATGAGACGTGAGACGAGTTAATGTTTAGCATTCGTCTCATGGGCAAATTTGACTGACATTTTCTTTATTAGCACTCGTCTCATGGGCAAACTTTGACTGACATTTGCTTTATTTTACGAGATAATTGGCATGGGCTTCTTACCCGCTCATGGGCTTTTTACCCCGTCTTCCCCTATTGGGGGGTCACCAAACAGGGAGTAGCTATGTGGCTTTGCATAGTTAATGGAATGTCCCGTGTGTGCCTGGGACTTCCAGGGCTGGAGCAGGGCTGCTCTCGTGTTAATAGGGCAGGGGTGGCTGGAGCATCTCTGGGTCCCATCAGCCCTTCGGGTGTTTCCTTTTCATTTCATTATTCGACGATCAACGGGATAACAAAATTTTGATGGCTTAGAGTCAAAACGGACTATCTTTATATATAGTCCATTGACTAATTATTGATGCTATTGCAAAGACTAAGAACTTGCATTAAAGAAGACTGCAAATAATGTAAAACGGGGATTATGCTTTTCATATTTCTGCAGTCTTTTAAAAAAAACCCACCAAGTTATTAGTTTTCACAATAAGTTCAATAATACGCCAATGGACTATCTAAAGATAAAGGTGACTCCAAGCCATCGAAATATGGCCCAAATATGAACGCTAACGTTTTACTTCGGACGCCGTCCTCGGATTCCACTTGAACCCTTTCACCGCCAATGTCGCATTTATGCACCACAATGGTTTAACACCCATGTCACTAAAAGGTATCAAATCAGGGCCTGTTATCTGAAGACCCTATTTTCTTAATTTTGGGAGGTAAGGATAGACCTATGTTATACATGTCAGAGATGAATTCTCAATATTGCAGATCATTTTTTTTCTCTACCCAGACAAGTTTAATGGTATTTTTTTGGCTGAAAAATGGCTGGCGGCGAAAGGGTTAATTAAAACACGTAATCGCAAACGTTGCCAGCCAAACGGTAATTATAGGCCTCTTATTACGAGAGGTCATTTGACACCACGCCATTGGAGCTTTAGAGAGGGAAAAGGCGCAATTTTGCTTGGTCGGTGAAGAAAAAACTACTAAACTGCTAGGGGAAGACGGGGTAAAAAGCGCATGGGAGGGTAAGAAGCCCACCCCAATTATCTCATGAAATGAAGCAAATTTCAGTCTCATTTTGCCCATGAGACGAGCGTTAATGTCTAGCATTCGTCTCATGGGCAAATTTGACTGAAATTTTCTTTATTTCATGAGATAATTGGGGTGGGCTTCTTACCCGCCCATGCGCTTTTTACCCCGTCTTCCCCTACAAGTGACGGTAGGTATTACGCCGTGTCTACGCATAAGGCCGGGTTCACATTAGACGCGTAAGTTCCGTACGGAAACCCCTAAATAAGTGGAAGAAAGAAGGATAAAAGTGTACGCATAAAAGGGGAAATTCGGACACGTGCGCAAATCTTTTCCCTTCT
>CM065686.1:21750231-21752731 GCA_017654935.2 Phymorhynchus buccinoides
GGGCGCACACACACACACGCACGCCACACACGCACACGCACACACGCGCGCGCGCGCGCGCACGCACACGCACGCACGCACACACACACGCACACACACACACACGCACACACGCACACACACACGCACACACACACACATACACACACACACACATACACACACACACATACACACACAAACACCATGTTTACGACCCTCATTCTCGAAGTCTGCTTCTTCCAGTTTTAATGAAAACAAGTGCAACGTCGAGCGGCTGCAAAGTCCCCTCGCAGTATCGCCGAGCTACTCCGAAATTGGAATGTGTCGGCTGTACACATACATAAAAACGCATCAAAACAGCACGTAACTACATAAAAACGCATGAAAACAGCACGAAACCGAATACATTTTTGATATATAGCCTTAGGGTTCAGACCCGTGATTTGAGCGCGCGCGATCATGCGCACACGAGCGCACAGAAAAATTCATGACAACTGTGTTATAGACCATTCACCAATAAATGTTGTGAACAAAACTGCATTGAAATACATGCAAAACTTCGCGAGATATTAGCGATTATGTGTTTCGGGGTTTGAACCCCGTAACTGGCGCGACCTTGACCTTAATGTAAAACTAAATACATCAGTGGATAGCTTGCATCGTGGCAAACTAGTATACCAAATTTGATGATGATAGACTGAATAGTTTTTGAGAAAAACGGACGGACGGACGGACGGACGGAGGCACTCCGGAGGCACGGACGGATCAGACAGAAACAATAGCTCCCCGAACCTTCGGCTCGGGGACTAATAACACTAGGCTGATCCTAACCCTATCCGTCCCCCGAACTGAGAGTGGCAGAACGTTGCTTCTTAGTGAAAAGTTTTCAATGGGAAAATTTGAGGAGGAGGATGGGTGAGGGGGGAATTGATTAATACCGGTAATTGTTATTCTTTCTTTCGGTTTGATTTGTTTTTTGTGTGTGTTGCTTTTTATTTGTTTGGTTTGTTTTGTTTTGTTGTTGTTGCTGTTGTTTGTGTTCTTTTAGCTTTTATACATATGAGACCCAGTACCACAAAAGGGACATTAAGTCGCTGGGCTAGTTTATCACAATAGGCTTGGAAAGTCAAATATCTTATTTTGTGTCAATTTTGAGTTATGGGTATATTCGTGTTCTCTAACATCTTATCTTTCATATTTAAAAAGGACAATCTTTACTATGGTCTCTAAATGGTCTTATAAGTTGCTTTAAAACGAGTAGGTCAATGCATTTTTTTCTTCAGATAGGCTAGCCACTTGCTTGGAAAATTTCAGAATTTGGACATTGAGAAAAGTGATGGTGATGGCGATGGTAACGAAGACATGAGACGGCGCGTAATGACAATCATGAAATGGGGACTGTAACGGATGATGCAGAGATGGACGGAGGGGGATGGGGGTGGTGGGGGGTGGGGGGTAGGAGCATTGTAGCCAAAGGAAGATTACAACATGATGATTTAAGCGGATGACAGCAGACTCATCATCTTAGGAAGAAACAGCACAGCAATAACTCAATACTTGGTTGCTGTTTTTATGTGAGTGTTTCGTTTGTTATATTTGTTTCTTGCGTAAGAGAGAGAGAGAGCGAGAGAGGGAGGGAGAGAGAGAGAGAGAGAGAGAGAGAGAGAGAGAGAGAGAGAGAGAGAGAGAGAGAGAGAGAGAGAGAGAGAGAGAGAGAGAGAGAGAGAGCGAGCGCGAGAGAGAGAGAGAGAGCGAGAGAGAGAGAGAGAGAGAGAGAGAGAGATCGAGAAAGAGAGAGAGAGAAACACAGACACACACAGACAGAGAAATAGAAAGGTGACACACAATCAGACAGAGAGAGAGAGAGAGAGACAGAGAGAGAGAGAGAGAGAGAGAGAGAGAGAGAGAGAGTTAGTTGTACACTAACAATGTATTAAGGAATGTTAGACAACTTAAAATTGATCTGTCATAAAAAGATGGATATAAAAAAAAGATCTCCCGAACGTCAGGTAAATTTACATGCAAACTAAACTAAAGCGCATCAAAATGCATAACATTTTGATGCAACAGTTATCATATGTTGCTGTGAGGATACATCTAGATGACGGCATTTAATGAGCATTGCATATTATTATATATAAATTATATTTGGGCTTGCCTAGCAGTGTTTTTCGCTCTCTCCCTCTCTATTATCTCTATTCCTTTCTCTCTATCTCTACGTGTTTGTGGGTGTCTTCCTTTCTCCTTTCTTTCTGTTTGTCCCCATCCGTCTGTCTCTCTATACTACCCCCTGTCTCTAATTTTCTCTATTTCTGTTTCTCCATTTCTGTGTGCCTGTTTGTCTGTCTGTCTGTCTGTCCTGTCTGTCTGTCTGTCTGTCTCTCTCTCTCTCTCTCTCCTCTCTCTCTCTCTCTCTCTCTCTCTCTCTCTCACTGTCCTTTCTCTCTCTCTCTCTCTCTCTCTCTCTCTCTCTCTCTCTCTCTCTCTCTCTCTCTCTCCATCTGTCTCTCTCTCTCTG
>CM065686.1:21755231-21757731 GCA_017654935.2 Phymorhynchus buccinoides
CATGTTTTGGTATAGTTATAGGATATGCTGTATGTTTTTGTGTGTGTGCGAGTACGTGAACGAGCTCTTCGTTTGAGCTTGAATTTTTTTCGCATGTTCTTCAATTTACTGTGAACATGCCTGTTGTTATTTTCTATTCTTGTTATGCATTTTTTACTTCTTTTGTTTTCCTTTTCTTCTTATTTGGCTTTTCTTTTTCCCCTCGAGGGCATGGTGTAAAGAAGCTTGAGCTTATCCGTTTACCCTCATTAAACATTCGTATTCGTATTCGTATTCTCTCTCTCTCTCTCTCTCTCTCTCTCTCTCTCTCTCTCTCTCTCTCTCTCTCTCTCTCTCTCTCTCACTATACTGTCTGTGTAAAATAACTGCTGACAGCTTGCCACCAGCTATCCCTGGTCCTCCACGCTCTGACTCGTTGTATAGCGCGATGTTGGTACGTCGGTAAAGTAATCTCCGCTCTTCACCTGTCTTGTTGACAGCTCGCTCGCAGCAGCGAGCTGTGTGTGGGTAAAGTGTTGATTGAACTTAACGTCCGTTTTTGGGTCGGCGCAAATGTAAATCGGGTCCTATCGCGCGCGTTTATAAACGGATGCTGTTGAAATTGTGCACCGAAATAGTCACTGTCCCTGGTCATGCACTTTCCAAATTTCGAATCAATGTCGGATCTGGTTACGCTGCGGTTTGCGAAAAGGTTAAGCGGCGTATATCGCGCGGGTTTATTATTCGATTCCCTTCCCGTTTGGCACACGGATAGTCACTGTCCCCGGTCATTTACGTATCACATTCGAAGGCAATCCGTCCAGAAATACCGGAGACACGGGCGCGGAGAGGCCGTGGATACGCGTTTCGCGCATTTGCCAAACCGCGAAAATGACACGGCCGCCTCGGTTGCCGTTGCAATCGCCCCGTTAGGGCTCATAGCAAATTTGAAGCGATTCGGGCGAAAAACGGCGGAGTTATAAGGCCCGTTTTGTGTTTCAGACAGACAGACAGACAGACAGACACTTGCCTTTTTATTATATGATGATACTACAAAATAGCACATCAGAATACATGCACAGAGAGAGAGAGAGAGAGAGAGAGAGAAGGAGAGAGAGAGAGAGAGAAGAGAGAGAGAGAGAGAGAGAGAAGAGAGAGAGAGAGAGAGAGAGAGAGAGAGAGAGAGAGAGAGAGAGAGAGAGAGAGAGAGACTCGAAAATGGTTTAATGTATGGCGGTCTTAGACCACAATGCCTATCAAGAGACTAGGGTGAACAAGAGGATGAACTCGCGCATACAATTCAACAAGTTTCAGAAGGTCCCATACTACTACTACTACTACTACTACTACTACTACAATATAGCATATCAGAATACATATATATGCACACACAGAGAGAGACAGAGAGAGAGAGAGAGAGAGAGAGAGAGAGAGAGAGAGAGAGAGAGAGAGAGAGAGAGAGAGAGAAGAGAGAGAGAGAGAGAGAGAGAGAGAGAGAGAGAGGAGGGAGAGAGAGAGAGAGAGAGAGAGAGAGAGAGAGAGAGAGAGGGACACTGACACTAACAAGACTTTTAATGACATAGGCCAACATCCCCTATCACAATTGAGAGAGAGAGAGAGAGAGCAGAGAGAGAGAGAGAGAGAGAGAGAGAGAGAGAGAGAGAGAGAGAGAGAGAGAGAGAGAGAGAGAGAGAGGAGAGAGGGAGAGAGAGTGACACTGACACTAACAAGACTTTTAATGACATAGGCCAACATTGAGAGAGAGAGAGAGAGAGAGAGAGAGAGAGAGAGAGGAGAGAGAGAGAGAGAGAGAGAGAGAGAGGTAGAGAGAGAGAGAGGTAGAGAGAGGGGAGAGAGAGTGACACTGACACTAACAAGACTTTTAATGACATAGGCCAAAATTGAGAGAGAGAGAGAGAGAGAGAGAGAGAGAGAGAGAGAGAGAGAGAGAGAGAGAGAGAGAGAGAGAGAGAGAGAGAGAGAGAGAGAGGGGTAGGGGGGTGTCTAGTAGCCAAAGGACACAGCTGCCCTTATACCATTGCTGATTCATTAAGCGAAAACAAACTGGAAGGGAGAGAAGAGGGGTTGGTTTGGTTGCAGATGTTGTTGTAAGAATGTACTGTACCTTACCTTATGGGCCGGGCCACGTAGTACGGGGAGATGGGGTGGAAAGGTACCACTACACATTGCGGTAGTATACGTTCTTCTTCTTCTTCTGCGTTCCCAGGCCATACTGGGTGAGGTACGTATGTGTCGGATTTTCAGTTTTCACTGACCTCCCCGCTGCACTCAGCCGACGCATTCCGATTTCGGAGGAGCTCAAAGGAGAAACAAATTAGAAAGAGTTTTTGTTTTAAAAAAAAAAACCCAAAAAAACCCAGGCAGGAGAATGGGCCAACACGTCAGAAACATAGTAGATGACAGAAAGCAAAGGGGGAAAGCAGGGTCAATGAGAGTGACAGATTAGTGGAAGTTACGTGAAAACAACTTCCAGAAGGTGGGGCAACTATGTGTACGCACG
>CM065686.1:21767731-21780231 GCA_017654935.2 Phymorhynchus buccinoides
TACACAGAGTGTGGGTCTGTCAACCACCCACAGTCATCGAAGGAGGTTTTGTAACAAAATTCCACTACAGAGAGTGTGGGTCTCTGTCAACCACCCACAGTCACCGAAGGAGGTTTTGTAACAAAATTCCACTACAGAGAGTGTGGGTCTGTCAATCACCCACGGTGACCGAAGGAGGTTTTGTAACAAAATTCCACTACAGAGAGTGTGGGTCTGTCAATCACCCACAGTCACCGAAGGAGGTTTTGTAAAAAAAATCCACTACAGAGAGTGTGGGTCTGTCAACCACTCACAGTCACCGAAGGAGGTTTTGTAACAACATCCCACTACAGAGTATAGGTCTGTCAACCACTCACAGTCATCGAAGGAGGTTTTGTAACAAAAATCCACTACAGAGAGTGTGGGTCTGTCAACCACTCACAGTCACCGAATGAGGTTTTGTAACAACATCCCACTACAGAGAGTGTGGGTCTTTCAACCACTCACAGTCATCGAAGGAAGTATTTGTAACACAATTCCACTACAGATAATGGGGGTCTTTCAACCATCCAACCATCCACAGTCACCGAATGAGGTTTTGTAACAACATCCCACTACAGAGTATAGGTCTGTCAACCACTCACAGTCATCGAAGGAGGTTTTGTAACAACATCCTACTACAGAGAGTGTGGGTCTTTCAACCACTCACAGTCATCGAAGGAAGTATTTGTAACACAATTCCACTACAGATAATGGGGGTCTTTCAACCATCCAACCATCCACAGTCACCGAATGAGGTTTTGCAACAAAATTCCACTACATATATTACCTTTATTTTCAACCATCCATAGTCACTGTATGCATGGGTGTCTGAACTACCCACTGGTGGTGGTGGACGATATGTAACAAAAATGCCTGTATGGGAAGCATGGGTGTCTGCACGACCAACAGTCAACAAATACAACTTGATCAATCGTTGGTGAAGGTTAATGTCCCCATCCCCATCACACTGTATGTCTGCTTTATCCCTCCCGCTTTGACCAACTCATGAATAAAACATCCCAAAGGGCTAAATTAACGAAGGCACTCCATCCCCCAATTTTTACTAAATTAATGAAGAACCCACCTAGCTTCATCTAATTGACGGAGAAGTCTCCCCTTTCATCTAATTCAAGAGTAGACCCACCGCTTTCCTTACGTCTGTGTACATGTTAACATTAATCAAGAGATATTTCTATTTTCCCATGGCAACACAGTGATAGCCCACTCTTAAATATTACTTAACAACTCAACAGTGTTGCCATGGGGAAATAGAAATATCTTGTGAATAGTGTTAACGTGTACACAATCCTCATAGACACACTGACCCTCAACTTTAAATTGAGGCTGCTCTTTAAAATGATGTTTCGTTTTCAATTTGGGGGCATTTGTATGGGAGTCAAACCTGGTCAAAGCAAGATTTCTTACTAGCTATAAGAGGGAAAACACGTGAAACACGTGCTTTTGACACGTGATCTGGTGGGTCTTTAAGACACGAGCTAACGCACTCTGTTTGACTTGAAAGTCTGTGTAAAAAAATATGTTACCAAATAAAGAAAGAAACTCCACATTCTGTGTATTTACGTCAGAACAGGTTCCAGATAACTTTCAGTGTCTCCCGTGGTGGTCCCTGTTGACGGACTTCCCTGAGGACTGCTTGTTTCGGGGTCTGCCACCTGACAAACCAGGGTGTAGCTGTGGGTTGGGACTCGCAATGAGCGGCGTAGGAGTAACGCCTCTGTACAGCCGATGGAGATATAAGACGGGGGAAATGAAAGAAACCCCAACAAGAATACTATAGGGGAAGACGGGGTAAAAAGCGCATGGGCGGGTAAGAAGCCCACCCCAATTATCTCATGAAATGAAGCAAATTTCAGTCTCATTTTGCCCATGAGACGAGCGTTAATATCTAGCATTCGTCTCATGGGCAAATTTGACTGAAATTTTCTTTATTTCATGAGATAATTGGGGTGGGCTTCTTACCCGCCCATGCGCTTTTTACCCCGTCTTCCCCTAGTTACATGGTGTTCTTGACCCCAAGTTTACTCAGCTGATAAGGAAGAGAAATTAGTACTGTCTCCGCAACCCACCTCCTCAGTTTCTACTTAACGACAAGCGCCCAGTCACTCACACCCCCCCTTTTCCCTTCAAAAAGCTGATCCACACGTCCAGCTACAGTCGTACAGACTATCCAGCTGCGACATTTGTGAGGCCGAAATCTAATGAAGTAGGCCTATAGTTATTCTGTTAATGAATCTGACGAAACGCTAATCGTTTTGTTCACTATATGTCTAACGGTAGATCCCCATACACGAATCTGATGAAAGATCTGTACTTCTAGATCAGAAATTTCATCCGATTTGTGCACTGGGGTGTCTACACGAATACAACGAACGAAGCTAGTTAGGTTTCATTAGATTAACCCTTTCACCGCCAGCCATATTTCAGCCAAACATTTCCATTACATTTACTTGATGTAGAGAACAAAATCTGTCTGCAGTATTGGGGATTCTTCTGTGACGTATATACAATAAGGTCTATCCTTACTTCCCAAAACTGAGACAATAGGGTCTTTGGATAATAGACTCCAATTTGATGCCTTTTAGTAGCATAGGTGTTAAATCACTGTGGTGCTAAAATGGCACTTTGGCGGTGAAAGGGTTAATGTAGTCCGTAATAATAGTTCATCAAAATCATGTGCCTCACAGTTGAACAGCCGTACAGCTTGCCGCAAGCAGGACGTGTGGATCGGTCCTTTCACACACACGACGAAATAGGATTTTACGCCCTCTGCGGTCTTTCGACCATGTGGGGCATTTTTAAATACAAAGATGGTGGGAACAATACTGGAGGCAATGCCCGGAGGCAGTGCAACACCAGTAAAGTCCCGATTTTTTTTAACAATACAGATATGTGTAGCAGTAACCACGCCTCGGCTAAACCTCATCGGCTATGGTACCGCCACTTGTATAATGAATGTATTAGAGTCATTTCACACACACACACACACACACACACACACACACACACACACACACACACACACACACACACACACACACACACACACACACACACACACACACACACACACACACACACTTTCGCAGCGTACTCACTGAGCGGCAGGACGAAGAAGAAGGGGAACCAGCACAGGATGAAGACGCCCACCACGATGCCCAGCGTCTTGGCCGCTTTCGTCTCCCGCTTGAAGCGGGCCACCTTTCCGGCCGCCGAGGCCATCCGTGAGGGGACTTTGTGGCCCACCGAGCTCTCCGACCGCTCGCTGGACGACCCGCTGCTCTGGTGACCCCCGGCTCCTACTACCGGAATCGTTGATGACCCTCCTCCTCCTCCTGTAGTAGAAGTAGTAGTAGCAGAACTACTAGAGACTCCACCGCTGTTGCTGCTGCTCCCTACTCCGCCTTTGTGTTGCTGAAGAAGAAGCCTTGTAGGCGAGCCTGGATGGTGGTGGATGATTTGATGGTGATGATGCCCGTGAGGCGAAGAACCACCCCCGACTCCGACTCCTCCTCCTCCTCCTCCACCTCCTTTATGCACGCGGAGGGTGACCCCGCTCTCGTCCACTTTCGTCGTCTTCACCCCGGTCTTCAGGAACCGGGAGTGTTTGATGGCCTCGCGGTAGATCCTGAAGTACACCAGCAGGATGATCAGCAGCGGGATGTAGAACGAGGTGGAGACGGAGAACAGCACGTAGCCCGTCTGGGTCGTCACCGTGCACTCGTGAGGGTCGGGGCTCGGGTCCTCCCTCCAGCCGAACAGAGGCGCCACGGAGATGGCCACCGCCAGGACCCAGACGGCCAGGATGACGTAGACGGCCCTCCTCTCCGTCATGATGGCGGAGCGCTGTAAGGGCCGCGTCACGCCGATGTAGCGGTCGATGGAGATCACGCACAGGGAGAAGATGGAGGCGGTGCAGCACAGCACGTCAATGGCCGCCCAGATGTCGCACACCACCTGGCCGAACAGCCACCTCTGGGGGTGGAGTGGGGTGGAAACAAAAAGAAAGAAGAAGAAAAGGGAAATAGAGAAAATAGGTTTGAGGAGGAACACTGAACACTGAAAAACTTTATTATTTTAACAAGGATGAAGATTTTAGGCAAAGCCTATTCTTACAATCTGTCCTTGGATGAAGCGAAACAATTAAAATTGGACTACAGGAAAGAGAGAGAGAGAGAGAGAGAGAGAGAGAGAGAGAGAGAGAGAGAGAGAGAGAGAGAGAGAGAGAGAGAGAGAGAGAGAGAGAGAGAGAGAGAGAGAGAGAGAGAGAGAGAGAGAGAGAGAGAAGTCTCTGTGATTAGAAAATAAACAAGTCTGACAAAAACGCACGTATGACATCTCGCGGCAATGAAAGGCCGATGATAAGAGCAGGGTGATTCCCGCTGCCTGGTAATATACCAAGGTGATAGCCAGACTTTCCAAGTTCGAATTTCACAGAGACGCGTCTCTGACTGGACAATGACGATGGCAGATGACGGCAGGTGCCTCGGGTTCGAGGATCAATGGGGTAGTCCCTGGCGGCATGCCCTCTGGTGGCTGAACAGTCTAATTCTAGATCGGTATACTTTTTTGCCTGATGGTCGTGGCAAACCCTGGGTTGGGGTTAGGGTCGAGAAAAGCATCAAACGCGCAGAGCCCCCCCCCCCCCCCCCCCCCCCCCCCCCTCCCCCCACACCAACCCACCTCCAACCCAGAAAAGAATAACCAATACTGACACCATACACCCATAGGGTGGCACAGTGGTAGCGCGTTCGCCTCGTGTCAGGTAAACCCGAGTCCGAACCTGGGTACAGGGGATTTGTCCTCTCACTTTGAGCTAGGCCTTACGGTCTGAACGTGGAGTCTTTCGGATGAGACGATAAACCCAGGTCCCGTGTGCCCATGCTCTTAGCACACGCTAAATCCAGTGGCAACGAAAAAGTTGTTATTTGGTCAAAATGTACCCCCCCCCCCCCATCTCTTTCCTTACACACCAGTCACACAAAAATCGCATACAAAAAAAAAAAAAAAATTGGGTGGCGCACCTCTGGCTACGACGCGCTCTCCAGGTGGGAGCAACCCGAATTTCACAGAGACGCCTCTGTGACTACAAAGTACCTAATACCTAATACACCTTTGCTTGGTCCTTTACTCGGTATGGCTTTGTCAGTGACCGATTAGTAAACGAGACCTGTACAATAAATGATTTTCTACAGTATTGGAATTTTAGTACATCTTAGTATTTAGTGGAATACTGTGACACTCAAAACTAGGGGGGAATTTACACTGGCTCTAGTGCTGCAGCCACAGGGATTGGTTAGCCTTTTAGGGACCTTCCCCAACACCATTTGTCCTCAAATCTGTATGGCCGAGAGAGTGGGGATTCACCCTGGGCAAGGCTTCTCCACCGTTAACACATTTTAGCCCTGCCCACCGGAGTAGCAGCAGTCCCTTCTCTGATATCTGACTGCCATAGTCGGTAACAACAGACGGGCATACCCCAATTACAGTAATTTGCACTTTAGTACCCCCCCCCCCCTACCCCCCCCCCCCCCCCCACCTAAAAAATCACATTAATGTTAAAAAAAATCACATTAATGTTTTTCCACCGAGAAGCAACATTCTGTCCATTTTGGAAAAAAGGGATAGGGTTAGGATCAGCCACGGATTATTTTACCCTTTTCGCCGCCAGATATTTTTCAGTCAAAAAATACCATTAAAGTTAACTGGGCAGAGAACAAAGTTATCTGCAATATTGGGAATTTTTTTCTGTGACGTGTATAACATTAGGCCTATCCTTACCTCCCCAAATTAACAAAATAGGGTCTTCGGATAGCAGGCCCTGATTTCAAGCCTCCTAGTGACATGGGTGTTAAACCATTGTGGTGCATAAATGCGACATTGAAAGGGTTAATAAAACCGAAAGAAGCAGACATTGAGAATGAGGGTCGTAAACATGAATGGGGGGGGGGATGGAGGGTGTTGACTAAAGTACAAGACTGCCCCCCCCCCCACCCCCTTTTACCCACCTTGAAGACCTCCCTGGAGGTGGACAGCGGCAGCACCATGGTCCCCAGCAGCAGGTCGGCGATGGCCAGGTTGACGATGAAGTAGTTGGTGGTGGAGCGCAGGTGGGAGTTGACGAACACCGCCAGCAGCACCATCACGTTGCCCACCACCGTGCACAGCACCATCACCATCAGGATCGTCCCCACCACCACCGCCCGCGCCACGTCATCCACGGCCGCGCCATCAACATTACCACCACCACCGTCGTCAGCATCATCGTCAGACCACGTAACGTTGTGAGTACCGATGATAGTCGCGGAAGTGGTGGTGGTGGTGATGGCGGAAGTGATCGTGACGGCAGAGTCATTTCCGGTGACTTGTGGGTCCAAGCTGAGGAGGAGGGCGGAAGTGACGTTGGTCCACAGGAAACGGAAGGAGGGGAGAAGGGTCACGTCGGTATTGGCGTCACCGCCGGCTGAGGATGATGAGGATGAGGATGAGGATGACACGAGGTCGTGTGTTGGAACACTGTCACTGCCATTCACCATACTGGTGCTACTGCTGCTGCTGCTGACAAAGGCGAAGATGTCATGGACTATGGGGAATTCTACATACGATGGAAAGTATAGTGTAAGGTGGCAGTAACGCTCATTTATATTTTCTTGTTATGACAGGCCAGTTTAATGGTTTGGCGGGGTGAGGAATGGGTGTGGTCTAACGTTGTTATTGTATTTTGTACTTGGCGGTGCTAACAGCTTACAGGTTTTCTTATGGAACTTGTATATTTTAGGAATCTTTGTTTTTTATACTGCGGTTGATAATTTACAGTCTTTCTTACTGCTATGTGTTTCATTTTCGAGAATGATGACGATGTTGGTGATACTGTCTCTGTCGTTGTTGTAAGGACAGTTACATCAATGCCAACCGCAATAAAGTAAAGTTACATTAATTAAGCAATGGCCAATGCTTTCAACGACAACATCCGCCCTAATGATCTCATGTTGGTTGGGTCGATTTTATAGGAGGGGGGGGGGGGGAGGTTCAAATACTGTGAAGAGCAGTTAGGTTGAAGTCCAGCAACCGAAATATCCGAACCTAATACAAAAGGGCAATGTTTTCATGATTTGCAAATGTTACACGTATCTGTGATAGCTGTTACAAAATAATAGGAGCAGTTTTGTGGGACTTCTGTGGCTAATAAAACGCAGAGTTGAATAGGAATGAAACCCTTCTTATCCATCCACAATGTCGATGGATGATTTCTGTCATGGTGAACTGGTAAGCTGAGGCGCTGAGAATAAAAAAAACCACACACACAATATAATTTTCTTCTTGGTTTAAACGTTCAATTGTCACGACATAATAAACATGCCGAATAGCAAAACTGAAGCAAGAACGAGCTAAGCTTATGGCGTGCTCAGTATAAAAGAAAATGCGCATCCGACAATAACGCATGGAATTCTGATCGCTTCTCGGCCTTTTGGCTAAGACAGTGATTCAGGAACATAAATGTTTGTTTATACCCTGGTTGGTTTGTTCAGCCCGTCGTACATGGCGAAAGCCGATACGCGACGTTAAACTGAACTTCCATCGACAATAACGACGGATTTCAACATATCCATCAATCAAAACAAACAAAATACTCAAAAAAAACGAGCGTCAAGGAAAAGAAAACAGGGAGTTTCTTCTTGTAGGCAACTTTCTTCTAAAAACGTTTACTTGTTTATCTTCTCAGATGTCCATCACGTAAAGGAATCAACTACGTTTAGTGTTGACTGGTTATTTCAGGTAGCCTATTCGATGTAGAGACGGTGTCGCCATGCAGGCCTGCAAACACACACACACACACAAACAGAAAAAAACATAACATGATAATGATAATCCATTTCAATAAAAGTAGGGATGATCCACAATTTAAAACAACAACAACAACAACAAGAAACCATTCAATAAACACAGAAACGCCCAAATAATGACACAGTTAAGACAAACAAAAGTAATCATTGAGGATATGGTAACAAGAAACTCGCACACGCATCAACATCATCAAGGAATATATAAAAGAAAATGCAATCGGAAAGAACAGAGCAAAAGACAAACAACGACGATTAAACAATGGCGTCATTTGCAGAACCAAATGATGATTGCACCCTTGTCCTCCGATCACCAAGTGTACGGCTCTTTGATGAACGTGTGTGTGCGTGTGTGAAATTCAATTTCCTAATTTACCCACACATTCACACAGAGTTATTTCAAAACGCGTGCACATTTCTTTGAGCCGCCTTCCGAATGAAAACCATGCATAATTTTATGCGAAGATTTTTTTGGTGGTGGTGGGTTTTTGTTGTTGTTGCTGTTGTTGTTGTTTTGTGTGGGGGTGGGGGGGGGGGGGGGGGGGGGGTAAACTAAAAGAAAAACGAACTAACAGAAATAAGAAAACCCTTCCCTCCGAATGAATTAATTCTGAAATTGAAATGGATGTTCTTTAAAGGACACCCCCAGACTTTCGCAAATGTCATCAAAATCTATTGTGCACAGACAGACAGTCAAGCAAGCAAGCAAGCAAACAAACAAACAGATAAGAAGCCATCCAGTGGGGAAGACCGACTAACTGACAAATCAATGCGAATGAGACAGATTTAAGGCCCCCATCACACATGAAAGAAGACAGCGCGCTACATTTCTAGAGAACGTGGCGAGGTCGTGGACATCCTCCTCATGTGTGACCGCTGCAACCACGACCTCACTACGATCTGAGGAGTGGAGAGGGGAGGAGAGAGAGAGAGAGAGAGAGAGAGAGAGAGAGAGAGAGAGAGAGAGAGAGAGAGAGAGAGAGAGAGAGAGAGAGAGAGAGAGAGAGAGAGAGAGAGAGAGAGAGAGAGAGACAGAGAGAGAGACAGAGACAGAGACAGAGAGACAGAGAAAGAGAAACAGAGAGAGAGAGCATTCCCTTTCCTATTTCACATTCGTTTCTTCCCTACTTTCTTTTCTAGTTTCCTTCTTACGATGTGTCTATTCCAGCGGTAGGGGGGGGGGGGGGGGTATCCTGAAGCGTTCTGACCTTGCACCGATAAGTGGGTTAAAGACCTACCAGGTCACGGGTTTCACGTGCTTTCCCTCTTATAGCTGGTAAGAAATCTTGTTTTGACCAGGTCTGACTCCCATATAAATGCCCCCAAATTCAAACCGAAACATCATTTTAAAGAGCAGCCTCAATTTGAAGATTTGGACATTTGAATGTGGGCCACAGCTACCCAGAAAAGACCAAGGGACTTAATCGTGGTGCATCAGCGCGTGTCTTTAAAGGCCCACAGAGCCGGCTGGTTTAAGTCCCTTGTTTTTTTCTGGGTCGGCGTGGCCCACATTCAATCTTTCCTCGTATACGATCGAGGCTGCTCTTTAAACTGATGTCTCGTTTTCGTGCAAGAGGCGATTTCTATGGGAGCAACTTTTGGTCAAAATAAGATTTCTTACCAGCTATAAGAGGGAAAACACGTGAAAACCGTGATTTTGACACGTGACGTACTGGGTGTTTAAAGCCCATTCCACTAATCGGTACGAGAAGGCCGTGGAATGGATGACACGATCTCACAAAGCATGCATCCTGTGCGCCAATAGCAGACTAACCGAAGACTTTGGGCGTGGGGCAGGATAAACATCCCCAATCGGAAGAAGAAGAAGAAGAAGAAGAAGAAGAAGAAGAAGAAGAAGAACTTGCACCGATAAGTGGTTTAACCTTTTCACCGCCAATGTTGCATTTTAGCACCACAATGATTTAACACCCATGTCACGAAAAGGCCTCAAACCGGGGTCTGTTATCCAAAGAGTCTATTTTCATAATTTTGGGAGGTAAGGATAGGCCTTATTTTATGCATGTCACAGAGGAATCCCCACTATTGCAGATTATTTTTGTTCTGTACCCAGGTAAGTTTAATGGAAATATTTTGCTGAAAAATGGCTGGCGGCGAAAGAGTTAAAATTATGTTTCAGAATTATTTGTTTATGCACATCACGGAGTCACAAGAAGGCTACAGTCTGATAACCCCATGGATCGGAACAGGATACATTTTCAAAACAAACATTGGTTAGAAAAAGAAAGAAAAAGAAGAGAGATCCGTGATCACACACATGCACATATACGCGTTCGCACGCACGCACGCACACACGCACGCACACATACATACATACATACATACATACATACATACATACATACATACATACATACATACATACATACATACACACACGTACAGAGAGACAGAGAGAGAGAGAGAGAGAGAGAGAGAGAGAGAGAGAGAGAGAGAGAGAGAGAGAGAGAGAGAGAGAGAGAGAGAGAGAGAGAGAGAGAGAGACTGAGAGAGAGAGAGATTAGAGAGAGAGAGAGAGAGAGAGAGAGAGAGAGGAGAGAGAGAGAGTTAGTTAGTTAGTTAGTTAGTTAGTTAGTGATAGTCCCTTCAACAGCTATGGTTATCTTGGGACTGTAAAGTTCGACCACGGAGAGCGAGAGAGAGAGAGAGAGAGAGAGGGAGAGAGGGAGAGAGAGAGAGAGAATACGAATACGAATACGAGAATACGAGAATACGAATGTTTAATCAGGTCAAGGCCATAGCCCCATACTGATGAAGTTCACATAAACAAATTTGTATAAGAAAAAGAAGGAAGAAGCCAACAACAAGCAAGCACATCATAATTGAAATAGTGCATACAAAAATGCAGCACAACGCAGTACTACTAAATCAAAGTATATATGCCTAGGACAATGCATTATGAATTATCTTGCTAGCTTCGTAGATGTACAAAGCTAAATCCAACTGAGTTTTTTCATGTTTTGATGCCAGCAATAAAATCATCCGAAAGTTGCATGGGTCAGAATAGAACTTTGGCTTTATGAATTTCATTCTAAGATCGTTCAACACCGGACAGCAGAACAAAAAATGCACTTCGTCTTCTCTTGCTGAGTTACACAGACTACAAATCAAATCATTATCATTTACATGTCTGAATCTTAAACGATGGCATGCAATTATTGAAACACCAAGTCTGAAATTTGTTAACGCAGCTTTAACATATCTATTCATGTTTAATTCAATATAATATTCTAACGTATGATCTGGTTTAAATAATCTATACTGAGCAAACCTGTCGCTTTCATATATATGATTATGCCAGTCTTGCCACCTACAATCAATAATCCTTTGCTTCAAACATTTAAAAAAAAGCCTGATAAATTTTCTACACCCTGGTTATCCCAAACATATCCAAACCCATATGAATTTAGAAATTTACGAACATTTGTAGCCCGTGTGTTTTTTCCATTTTTATCTAACTTTAATAATGTTTTATAACATTTATATGGTATCCTATTATTACCCATCCTAGTTAAATGTAACCAGTATTTTATGCATTTAACATACGAATTAAGATAAATCGGGTATCGTCCGAGCTCACCATAAATCAAATCATTAGGTGTTTTACTGTCAACATTTAGAAAACGCTTCATGGCGTATAAATGTACTTTCTCTATTATTCCACCTTTTTCAAAAGCCCAGATTTCTGCTCCATACTGTAAGATTGGCTGAACCTGTGAGTCAAATAGTCTTGTGAAAATTTTAAAAGAGCTGCAATTCAACTTATACAAAATATGGAAAATAGCAAATACTGCTTTCTTTGCTCTATTTGTAATGTCCTCACAAGCATAACTGAAACTAACCTTGGTTGTGAAATATATACCAAGATACTTATAGGCATTAATAACGACGATTTAAGAGAGAGAGAGAGAGAGAGAGAGAGAGAGAGAGAGAGAGAGAGAGAGAGAGAGAGAGAGAGAGAGAGAGAGAGAGAGAGAGAGAGAGAGAGAGAGAGAGAACTCTTGGAACTCGGATGTTTATTGTACATTGGCCTTAGGCCACAATACAATGTTTGGAGAAAGGGGACGCAGGGCTTACAAAATACAAGAATGTATACATCAACCGAACATATATTGCATATTAGTAGATGTATATATATCAGGTCACACACACACACACACGAAATATTAGTTTATAATAATGTTATTCTATGACATACCCTTGGATTATAATTATACACCATTTGTAGAACCACAAACTAAATTAACTAGAACTACTTCAGAAATATTCTCTTCCGTCTGTTGACAGCATGAAATACATACCTGGATAGGTTATGCATATGAAATGAACTGGTTGCTTTAAGTAGCATGTGAGCTGTAAGTCTAGCTGATTCTTGGAGAACTAGAAACTTCTGTCTAAGGTCATTATAGGCTGGACATTCAAAAAGGAAATGTTGTTCATTTTCAATCTTAGTTCTGCAGAATGGACAAGACTTTGTGTGTTCTAATGTATTGTAGCGATATATATTGTTATTTAAAGGAAGAACATTGAATCTTACTTGTGAAATTGCAACACGAAAAGTATACATTTCCATATCTATTACATATTTTTCTTCTTCGAATA
>CM065686.1:21785231-21790231 GCA_017654935.2 Phymorhynchus buccinoides
ACAACGTTCTCTTACTTCCTTACTCACACACACACACACACACACACACACACACACACACACACACACACACACACACACACACACACACACACACACACACACACACACATGCATGCGCACACGCACACGCACACTCGCACACAATTAATTATACAAGTAAAATAGTTACAACATGAACATTCTAAGAAGAAACATAGAGACCACATTCACATTCCCAATCAAGTTTGAATACAATACTGCAACTTGAAATAAAATCATACTGCCATCGACATATCAATTACATGACTAATTATAATAGACAAATTTTGCAAAAACAAAAATACCCTTCTACCTCATTTACAAGCATTTAAAGTTTACAAGACGTAGACATTCTACATACAAAATACGAATAATAAAACAATTGTAAATACATTTTTTACAAGATTTCTGCAATAAAACGGACCCCCCCCCCCCCCTTACACACACACACACACACACACACACACACACACACACACACACACACACACACACACACACACACACACACACCTCACACACAAACACTAATCAATCATAATATGTCCGAAACAAGTGAGTTTTAAGGGCAGAGCGAAAGGCGGAAATAGAGTCAGATGAGCGAACATGTTGTGGGAGGGAATTCCATAAGTGAGGTGCTAAATAGTAGAAGGATCGTTCACCAAACGATTTCGTGTGGACCCGAGGAACCTTGAGTGTGCAGCAGTCAGAGGAAGAACGTAGGGAGCGAGCAGGTAAGTAGACAGTTACTAGTTCGGAGAGATAGACGGGACCAGAGGAGTGAACAGCACCGAAACAAAGGCAAGCTATTTTATACTTGATTCTAGCCTCTACTGGAAGCCAGTGCAAGTTACGAAGATGAGGTGTTATATGATCAGAACGTGGAATCTTGAGAGTGAGGCGTGCTGCACTGTTTTGCAGTTTTTGAACACGTTGCAGGAGATACTTAGGACA
Organism: Phymorhynchus buccinoides; assembly: GCA_017654935.2. Lineage (NCBI taxonomy): Eukaryota > Metazoa > Mollusca > Gastropoda > Neogastropoda > Raphitomidae > Phymorhynchus > Phymorhynchus buccinoides. The sequence continues at coordinate 21,786,207 of CM065686.1, forward strand.
GCCACAGAGAAGAGAGTTGCAATAGTCAATGCGGGAAAGAATAAAGGCAGAAATAAGAGTTTTCGTGGCTGCAACAGACAGAAAGTGTCGAACAGCACTGATTCGTCTGAGCTCATAATTGATGGAACGTATGAGATTAATAACCTGTTTATGCATTGTAAGATTTGAATCGAGGGTAACTCCGAGATTCTTTGCTGACTTAGAAAACTGAACACAAGCATTGCCAACTGTAAGAGTTTCTGGAAGAGATATCGTTGCAGACATACGCTGAGAGGAAACAATCAGAGCTTCCGTTTTGTCATCATTAAGTTTTAATTTGTTGCATGTCATCCAGGATTTGACATCATGAAGGCAGGATTCCATAGACTGAATAGCGCTGTCAAGTTGGGTAGGTTCCGCCGATTTTTGAAGCTGGGTATCATCAGCAAAGGAATGGTCAATAACAGAGTGACTAGCAAAAACATCAGAGAGAGGAGCAGTGTACAGGACAAAGAGAACTGGCCCCAATACAGATCCCTGAGGTACACCACAAGAAATTAACTTCGGATCTGAACTGCAGTTGTTGATCAAGACAGTCTGAAAGCGATTTGTTAGATATGAGGAGAACCACTGTAGAACTGTAGAATGGATTCCAAAAACACGTTCCAGCCGGGATAGAAGAATGGTGTGATCTATTGTATCAAATGCTGCTGACAGATCTAGGAGGGTCAAGACTGACACTTTTCCATTGTCAAGAGCTAAGAGGAGATCGTTAAGAACTTTAGTCAGAGCCGTTTCAGTGCTGTGAGCAGGTCGATAGGCAGACTGGAGGGGGTTGAACAAATTGTTTGCTGACAGATGGTTAGACAATTGTGCAAGGACAATTTTCTCGATTATTTTGGAGACAAACGCTAAGTTGGACACAGGCCGATAACTTTTCAAGTCATTATGATCCATGGTAGGCTTCTTTATCAAGGGTTTAACAAGAGCAGTTTTGTACAGGTCAGGGAAAACACCACTCAGTAAAGAGTCGTTTATGATCTGAGTCATGACAGGCACAACAACATCAAGACATTCATACAACAAAGGGGTTGGTAAAGGGTCAAGGTCACACGTCTTGGGGGCAGATCTTTTCAAAACATCAAAACATCTTTCTCAGACACAGGCGAAAAAGCAACAAGAGGGGAGCCTACAAAATCTTTGCCTAGGGGGTGTGAAACAGTGGGCTGCAAGTCAAGCTCTTTCCTAATGTTCTCAATTTTGGAATGAAAGAAATCAGAAAACACACATGGCAATGATGGTGGGGGGTAAACAGTCGGAAGTTTGGTAGGTTTAACCCTTGCACACAGTTTGTTTGTAATAGAGTACAGTTCTTTACTAGATCTTGCCGCTGCAATTTTGGTACTGTAGTACATCGTTTTTGCCTGATCTGTCAAGAAAGTCACACAATTTTTAGCTTTATTATATATTTGTTTATGTACAGTGAGCCCTGAAGAATCTGATTGTGCTTGGGCCTGTCTTCGTTTTTTTTTTGCTTCTTTTATTTCGTTAGGCATCACACTAAACCAAGGACTTGATTCTCTGCTAGAAGAAACTTTGCGTGAAGAAACAGGAGCATGTTTGTCCAATACTGCCCGAAGGGCGCTATCGTACTCAGCGGCAGTACAAGAACTAGATGTGTACTTAGATAATTCTACTTTGATATCATTTCCGAAAACAGTTCTGTCGATTGCGCGGATATTTCTGACGCTGCGGTACACGTGTTTGTGGACAGGGAGCTCTATGTCAAACAAACTCACAACACAAACATGGTCAGACTCGAGGTCATGATTGACCTCTGAGGATCGGTGAACTCCATCACAGGGCCTTTCTATCACCAAGTCCAGAGTGTGGCCATGTTTGTGAGTGGGTCCGGACACAGATTGATGAAGATTGTACATATCTAACACTTCTAAAAACTTAATAGAGCTACGATCAGTGGGAGAGTCAACATGAAAATTAAAATCCCCTAACAGACACAGGTTTCCATGAAGCGTGTTACAATGGTCAAGCAGACAAGGGAATTGTTCAAAAAACAAAGTTTCAGTCAGTTTATTTACAGACGTGGGCCAAGGACGATACACACACATAAAATGCAACACACTATGCTGTGAGGTCAGCGAGACTTGGAACAGTTCGAAGGAAGAATGGTCGAACGGGAAGGTAGAGTTGAAGGTGAGGTGGGGGGTGAGGGTGTCTCTGTGGATAACAGCGATACCGCCACCACGACGAGAGGGGCGTGGCAGAGACTTGATGGCATAACCCTCAGGGGTCAAATCTGCACAAACGGCTTCATCCCCCTGCGGTTTGAGCCATGTCTCTACCACAAACAGTAGGTCAATGTCATTGTCGGTGATGAAGGAAGTGATGCCAGCTTATGTATATGTATTTTATTTATATTTAGTTTAATATGTACATATTTCTTTGTGTGCGCATGTGTGTGTGTGTGTGTGTGTGTGTGTGTGTGTGTGTGTGTGTGTGTGTGTGTGTGTGTGTGTGTGTGTGTGTGTGTGTGTGTGTGTAAGAATGTGAAAGATAGTGTGGAGGTATGTAAGCGGTTGTTTTTAATATGAATAATTTTAGGGCAATTGTAAAGCGCTTAGAGCTTAAAGGTGAAGCGCTATATAAATTTTCTTAAATAATAATAATATACGATCTGGGCGACTTAGCATTGTCATATTATTATAACTTTCTTGTATATGTCCAGTTGAGAAAAAGAAAGCATGAGTTGCTATTTGCTTCATTCTCGCGATATATTGAAAAGATCAGATTGTGAAAGTGCAATGAATGCGTACAAATAAACGTTTAAACAAGAGGAGAGCTAGGCCCTTTTAATATCGAAATATAGGCAATTAACGACTTTTGAAATAAATCTGTTAGCATGGTACTAAGAAATGGCGATGATAATGGTCGTATCTTGTGCATCTTACGAGATACGTGCGGAGCGCTTACGTAAGCTAGAACACCAAGGCTACATAAAAGCGTTGTTATGCTCTGCATAGTTAAAAGCGGGGATTGTCTCTAGCCATGGCAAGCTCCTATCATAACATCCGAAATATCAGTCAAAAATCCTCCGAAGTCGGCGTGTGGCTGCCCACCTGGCGGGGTAATTTTTTAAAAAAGCCGGTACATTTGTACCACAGTGTTCACTTGCTTCGGCTGTTGGGGTGATCCCTGGAGTCTTTAAGCCAGATTTAGAAAATGAAAACGAAATACCCGAAAGTGCTGATGGGGCCCAGAGACGCACTGGTCTCCCCTGCCCTGCCAACACAAGAGCAGCCCTACACCAACCCTGGAAGCCGGTGTTGCGTTACAGAGGTTCTAGGCTGCCTAAATAATTTGCCATGCTATGCCATATCATCATATAATAAAAAGGCAAGCCTGTGTGTGTGTGTCTGTCTGTCTGTGTGAAACACAAAACGGGCCTTATAACTCCGCCGTTTTTCCACCGAATCGCTTCAAATTTGCTGTGAGCCCTAACGGGGCGATGGCAACGGCAACCGAGGCGGCCGTGTCATTTGCGCGGTTAGGCAAATGCGCGAAACGCGTATCCACCGGCCTCTCGGCACCTGTATCTCCGGTATTTCTCGCCCGATTGCCTTCCAATTTGGCAGATAGATGACCAGGGACAGTGACTATCCGTGTGCCAAACTGGCAGTGAATCGATGCAGAAACACGCGCGATATACGCCGCTTCACCTTTTCACAAATAACTCAGCCGTTTCTTAACCGAATCGCGTCCCATTTGCTGTCAGGCTTGCTGTGGCCGGGGCAAAGCCTGGCAGCAAATTGGAAGAGAATCAAGAGAGAGGGTCACTCTCAGAGCAGCGCCAATGGGAAACAGGGCCTTATAACTCCGCCGTTTCTTAACCGAATCGCTTCAAATTTGCTGTACTCAGCATTACCAGTACTTGGCATTACCGTTACTAGGCGTTACCATTACTAGGGAGAGCGCATCACTCTCAGAGCAGCACCAACGGGAAATGGGGCCTTATAACTCCGCCTTTT
>CM065686.1:21792731-21810231 GCA_017654935.2 Phymorhynchus buccinoides
AAAAACCAATGACATATATATTTCACATTCTGAACCTATTTGAGTGAATTAATTTTACATTGACGATGTTTTGAGCCAAGAAAAAAACAAAAAGCATACGTTCCCCAGAGTGTTTGTGGTTTTCTTTGTGTGTCCTTACAAAACTGTGTTAAAATTGCCACATCCTAAACTAACAGATTTTACATTTAATCGCAATGAAAGTTCGAGATTGGCATATCTCAAGGATAATGCCTGTCATTAGTTTTTAGTTCACCTTAAAATAAATTAAGCATCCAAATGCGATATTTTCTTTTTATTGGATACCAATGTCTCAATGTTACTGGTTGTAGTTAATCGTACAAAGGCTTGACCAAAGCTCATAAACAGTCCGAAGATTAGCATGGCTCAAGGACAGTGGCTGTGGTGTAAGTTCACTATAAATATTTAGCCGCCAATACGACAGATTTTAACCCTTTCACCGCCAAAGTCGCATTTTAGCACCACAGTGACTTAACACCTATGTCACTAAAGCTCTCTCCAGTCTCATCCTCTCTCGGTCTCTCCAGATCTATCTCAGGCATCATCATCTCTCTCTCTCTCTCTCTCTCTCTCTCTCTCTCTCTCTCTCTCTCTCTCTCTCTCTCTCTCTCTCTCTCTCTCTTTGTTAATTTGCTTACAGCATCACTGTATTTTTGCATTGTTCAGTTTCATTTTAATCACCGTTCTCTTTTAGTATATAAAAGTTGAAACAATTTATAAATGTGTGTATGTATTTGTCTGTTTGGGTTAAAATTTATTTCCTCCTGCCATATTGTTAATTAGTCTTGATGAAAGGGTGCGTTATAAGCATTTGCTTGTTGTCACCCTCATTACCTCATCATTGTTTGATTTTGTATGATATCTGAATAAAGTTGTCTAAACCAAAAGGCATCAAATTGGGGTCTATTATTCAAAGGCCCTTTTGTGTTAGTTTTGGGAAGTAAGGATAGACCTTATTTTATATATGTCACAGAAGAATCCCCAATACTGCAGATGGATTTTGTTCTCTACCCAGGTCAATTTAATGGAAAAGTTGGGCTGAAATATGGCAGGCGGTGAAAGGGTTAATAGTCGCAATGTCATTGGTGGTAAATACAAAACCGTACCAAGACTTGACCAAAGCTCATACGCATTCTCAGATTATCATGTCTCGATGATATTGCCTTTTTTTCTTTCTTTTTTTAGTTCACCATAAATATTCAGCATAGTTCACCATGAATATTCAACACCTAACGAGATAACTCTTAAAAAATACCAATGTTACCAAGTCTTGATATAAAAAAAAACCCACACCCAGAAACAATCCAAGATCAGCGTGTCTCAATGATAATGCGTGTTATTGTCATTCATTATAAATGTTAAAGGGGCACCCTGACGAATGGGTTTTTGTAAGAAACACGTCCAGATCACCAGGAAAACACCCTTTACAGAGATTGCAATACTCACTTTGCTCTGGTTTCCTAGAAATCAAACCGTCTAATCGGCGATTCCTCCTTGGCGGAAGTGCTGGAAGTCAAATTATTTCACCCAAAGAGAAGGCGTGTGCCGTCTCTTTTCTAATTGCCGCCTGCGTTTAGACCAAATCGTTTGCACGAAATTTTCGCAATACAAGCCTTTTTATTTATTAAAAAAACCCCGTTTATACAGTTTATCTAAAGGAGTTTCGCTCACAACAAAGGAAATAGCTCCTTTTTTTTTTTTACTGCACTACAAAAAAAGAAAACGTTTCAACCACAATGAGTGACCTCAACCCACCCCATCCAAAATGGAAACTCTCTCCGGCATCTCCGCCGTTTTGACGGTTTAATTTATAGGAAACCAGAGCAAAGTGAGTGTTCCGATCCTTGAAAAGGCTGTCTTTCTGGTGATCTCGACGTGTTTCTTGCAAAAACTCATCCGTCAGGGTCCACCTTTAATCAGCTAAAGCGATGTCTCCCTAAGAATGTCCAATGTTGCGATGTCATCAGTAGTAATCAAGCGTACCATGCGAATGAAAATCCGTTTAACGTCCTCATTTTTGAAACATACACATATGGGACATTAGTAGATATAAAGATGGTGGGAACGACCCTGGAGGCACTGCCATGTTTCGGTCAAAGCTCCTTTATAGCCGTCGTCCTTGAAGGGAGATCTAGTCAGGGAGCAATAGCTAATCCTGATCAGTCGGTACACATTGTGTTAAAACCGACTCGTGGGTTCACCACGAAATCAAGGACGCTGTGTGGTGATGTGGAGGGAATAGTTAATTAGGCAGGTTGGAGCTTTCTCTCTTTGCTCTGTCACTGAGTCGCGCATTCCGTATCTTCTTCTTGCTGATGGTAAACCGTGGGAATGATTCCCATTGGGGATATTTGTTTTCGGGGGTTGCATAGCAGCTTTTTGAAGTGAGTCTATAGTATGACAGTTGTTTGGTTGTGTGTGTGTGTGTGTGTGTGTGTGTGTGTGTGTGTGCGTGTGCGTGTGCGTGTGTGTGTGTGCGTGTGTGCGTGTGTGTGCGTGCGTGTGCGTGCGTGCGTGCGTGTGTGTGTGTGTGTGTGTGTGTGGCGTGCGTGCGTGTGCGTGTGTGTGCGTGTGCGCGCGCGCGTGTGTGTGTGTGTGTGTGTGTGTGTGTGTGTGCGTGTGCGTGTGCGTGTGCGTGTGCGTGTGCGCGCGCGTGCGCGCGTGCGTGCGTGCGCGCGTGCGTGCGTGCGTGCGTGCGTGCGTGCGCGTGTGCGTGTGTGTGTGTGTTGCGTCCATGGTCTAATCTCCAAACTGTAGCGTTGGCATTTTCTGGGGAAATAGAAGGCATACATTGTTCAAACTTTGCACACATATAGATGTCTATGCAAGCTTTCAAATAGTACTGATTTGAATAATTATTAAATACTTAAAACAACGCTGTTAGCAGATAACAAACAGATAACATTTTAGATTAGTGGGTTAGAGAGTATTTAACAGGCAACATGAGTTAAGAAACTCACCAACACTGAAAGCCTTGATAGCTCATTGGTAGAGTGTCTGTCTGTCATGCCAATGGTTCCGGGTCCGATTCTCGGCACGGGCACTTTAAAAAAAAAAAGAATTTTTAGTTGTATCCATTAACGATAGTTTCATTTGTACATTAACATTTTATTGGCAATCTGGTACTTTAGACACACCCCTCAATCTTTGTTTGTTGTTGTCCCACATGTTCCTGTTTGAGTGAGCCTTGAAGGCTTTGCCTCTTGTTTTATTGATGAATTGAGCGTGCTGCTTTGTTACAATTAATAGGAAGAAGAAATCGCTCACTGTGAGTTTTGTGTAGCTGGGCCCTTTTCTCAAACGGCTTTTATCACTGGTTGACATTAGCCTGTAGAAAGGGCCAATAGTAAATGAGAGCTGTACTATACATGATATTCTACAGTATTGGAATGTCATGCTACAGCTTAGTCTTTCGTGGAAGACTATGACTCTCGAACGAGGAGGGGGCCCTTACACTGGCTACAGTGCTGCAGCCAAAGGGATTGGTTGGCCTTTGGGGACCTTCCCCAACGCCAACTCTCGTCCTCAAATCCCTTTGGCCGAGAGAGTGGGGGTGTACCCTGGGCAAGACATCTCCGCTGTAAGTTAATTATCGCCCAGCCCGCCAGAATAATATCTGGCCTCTCTGCTATCTGGCAGTCATTGTCGGAAACGACAGACAGGCAGCAACAAGATACTTTAAACCTGGGACTATCACTGCGGGCATCTATCTCTATTATTGCAGGTGTTCGAACCTGGTTAACTAACATTGAAGGATATTCGTATACACTAATCCATAAATGATATGCTAGTATATGCTAATGCTGGGTTGGTTTTTGGTCTTTAATCTGGTGTCGTTTTGAGTAAGCCTATCCCTAATCAGAAGTATACATTATTAGAAAAAAACAACAACAAAAGCACATTAAAATATTGTAGAGAATGGACATTCATAACAGTCGCTTTTCCCTTTCACTCGCTGATTAAAAAAAAAGTTAACAATTTATAATCACACTCTTCGGTAATTCAGAAAACTGATGGGTAAAACAAAACAACAAAACAAAACAAAATAAGACAAAACAAGACAAAACAAAAACAGACACCAGAAACAATGTCTCAGTGATGAAAACATTTCCTTAATATTATCTTATAGTGGCGTTTTGGCTTGCATTAACTGAAAAGAAACGATTATTGATGCTTAGCCCTGCTGTGATATTTTCACAGTGATAGTCTTAAAACGCGAATGGTTTGCATGGGCGGTGGTTGTTTTCATCTGTGGCTGGATACCAGTCGTCGTCATTTCCTTTTTCAAGAAGGGTTCAGTCGCCATCTTGGGATAGTCAGCAATAGGTGGATGTTACCCCAAGACGGCGACTGAACCCTTCTTGAAAAAGGAAATGACGACGACTGACATCCAGCCATTCTTAATTGCACGGTAACCACCTTCTTTTTTTCAATTCCCTGATGGCGCCAGATTACGGTCTGAACGGTCTTCCACTTAATTTCTCCTCCTCTCCAGACTGTGAGGAATCAAGACCTCGTTCATTATCTAGAGTGCCAGTCCCATGTCTGGAACGATTGTAATACGATCGATTCCAAAAGCTCTAGGGAGTTTTCCCACTCTTCCTGCTGTTCAGGTAAACCCTCAAGGGTATTTTATAAAAGCCATCCTTCTCCACCAAGACGACCGTAAGCTGCTTGTCGCCTAGCGAGTCAACGTCTTTGCTTGAATGAGACGCTTGGAATGAAGGGCTTGTGATGGGGTGGGGGGTGGGGGTGGAGCGCAGGGGGGTGGGTGGGTGGGTGGTGGTTGTGGTCTATAAAAATACGTCACATGTAGCCCCTTCCCCTTCTCCTCAGAAAATTTGCGTACTGTGGGTTTTTTCTTCTTCTGTGGCTCGTTTGTGTGTAGGCTAGGGATTGTGAAAGAACAACGAAATTGAACAAAGGGGGGAAACTCTCTTTCTAATTAACTCCCCTCCACCAAAGTTAATTGCGATACCAATCATCTAGCAATGCGTGGATCAGAGCCAAAGTGAGACAAACAAAGCATCATTTTCAAAAACGTTTCACCATAAGGAATAAAACAAAACCAAAATGAAAATTTCAAAACCAAACAAGAAGACGGGTCATGTTTACAGACAATAGGGCCTACTGATCTTCCATCTTGATTTCAGGTTCGCCAGAGCCTCATTTGCTGAATATCTAACAGCAATGCTTCTGATACCGATCATCATTGACAATGGGGTGATAAAATTGGAGTTAGGACGACCGCCGTTATCTTCGATAAATTGGAAATTATTCTCTTCAAGTCTTTCTTTCTTTATCATCAAAACCTGTTTTCTTATACATACAGACACAATACACTCGCAAACCATAGATAAGTGTGAAAAGAACGTTGGTATTAGGTGATGATGTAAATAATATTGTTTCATACTTTTTCTTCGATTTCAACAAAGTCCTTACAAATTTTCACACTACTTCTCTTACTCAGTAGCAAAAGAAAAATGAAGACCCGAGAACAAGATTTTCGGTACCGCTAACACTTTTCTTACTCAGTAGCAAAAGAAAAATGAAGACCCGAGAACGAAATGTTCGGTACCGCTATTACAACAGACGTTAGCATGTGAAGGGATAATAAATAAAGACCGTGTTCCATATATCCAACTTCGGTTGTATGGCTATCCAAATCTGACGCCGTCTGTGAGGCGTAATATGATGAAATACTGCTGAATAAATGAGTCTGATGAAACTCAAACTCAAACTCTTTTATTTGTCGTAAAGCCATCCAAGGAATTATTGACACAGAAGTAGTAAGCACATACCACGAAAGAAAAGAAAAGAAAAAGCACAAGCAGGATATCAGTCGTCGTCATTTCCTTTTTCAAGAAGGGTTCAGTCGCCGTCTTGAGGTCTGCATGAAAATAGTGAACGAAAATGGTATAGGATTTGAAAAGATTCTTTTAGACAGTGTAGAGTTTGCACAGAGGTAACGCGTGACGAGGTAATGCAGCAGATAAAACTACTAGTCAAACATTTATATATTCTTGCTAATTATTTACTGCGGACAGCAAAGCATTCATAAATGTATCTTGCTATTTCAGGTTGAAAATAATTTGATTCTAGTATGAGACTTGGAGACTGAAAATCTGTTAACAATGAAGAATGCATCTGTCTGGTAATACAATTAATAAAAGCAAGCCGCAAATCGGTACGCAGTGTACATGCATCTAGAAAATGAAGTCCATCCTCCACCACGCTACAAGATTGACAAAGTCTGTCTTCTCTTGGAATATTCATGAAATACCACTGGGTTCGTTCACTACTATTCAAATAGACTCCGATGCACGAGTCTGATCCGATACAGAAACATATATTTGACCACATTCGTGTATTGAGGTCTGCATGAAAATAGTAAACGAAAATGGTATAGGATTTCAAAAGATTCTTTTAGACAGTGTAGTGTTTGCACAGAGGTAACGCGTTCGCCTCGTTCACAATTAACCCGAGTTCGAACCTGGTGTACAGGGGATTTTTCATCTCACTCTGCACTAGGCCTTATGGTCTGAACGCGGAGTCTTTCGGATGAGACGATAAACCGAGGGCCCATGTGCCCATGCACTCAGCACATTAAAAAGTTGTTATTTGGTCGAAATTTACCCACCCACCCCTTTCCTTCCTCACCAGTCACACAAAATCGCATGCAAATAAAAAACAAATGGGTGGCGCCCCTCTGGCGGCGACGCGCTCTCCAGGTGGGAGCAACCCGAATGTCACAGAGACGCCTCTGTGACTATAAAGTACCAAATACCAAATACAGTATTTTTCATCACATTTATTTTTAATCTTGATTATTTAAAAAACAAAGACATCGGGACATTCATGGTATTGGAGTAATTCCAAGTTCGTTCCACAAAATCTTTATGTAAACAGTTAAAAATGTCCCGCGTGTACCTGTTCCAGGTCGGAGGACGTTAAAACGAACTTTCATTCACAGATTTTCGTCAGAACCACGCCTCGCAGAAGTCGTCACAGCTGGATAGTCGTACTACTGAAATTGGACGTGTGGGTCAGCCCATTATGTCTGGAGGGTTGGTCAGACAATGGATGTAAGTTACTATGGCCAGGGGGTTATGGCGTCTGACACGAATGTCTTCCTGTCTCAGTCTTTCTTTATCGCTGTCTCTGTTTCGCTCTCTTTGTATCTTCTTTTGTCTTTGGCAGTGCCTCTGCTTCCCTTTCTAGTCTATTTCTTAATCTGTTTTTATCACAGTCGCTTCGCCTTTTGTCTCGGCAAGTCTTGTTGTTTTCTTTTTTTCTGAGTCAAAGTGGGTCTTTGTATGCCTTTGTCTTTCTCCCAACTCTTTTTCTGATGTTCAACACGTTTTCTTGCCATTTCCTTTCCTTCTTTGGGGACTAAGCTTTATTATTGCGTACTTAGTGCGAATGCAAAAACTTGAAACTGTTATCAGTTCCATCGATCCATAAACTTAACGTGTTATATTTGTTTCAACAGAATTGACCAGAATGTAAACTCTCCCCTGCAATCTGTACAAACGTAATTAGTATTACTATCATTAATTAAGCCAACCAAATGAGCAAGAACTTACTTAGACTGTCCCGCGCAATCTGTATCGATATCATTAAAAATAAATCTGCAAATGGCATAGTTCTCCTGTTTGAAGGCTTGTCTTTGCAACGTTTTTGTCAGGTTTTGGTATTTGGTATATGATATTGGTATTTTCTAGCCACAGAAACTCGTCTCTTTCACATTCGGGCTGTTCCCACTTGGAGAGCGCGTCGCCACCAGCGCAACACCACCATTGTTTTGCACATGTTGTGTAAACCTCATATCAAAATCGGTCAAGCTCTGACAGCTAAAGTGTCTTCTTTGCGTAACACTGTTAAGTAGCAGTGTGCGCCTATCTATATGTGTCCCCCGTCTCTGCGTGTCACCAATGTTGTCTCCGTGTGTCCCCGTCTCTATGGGTCCCCGTCTATGTATGATATTAATATGTCCTCGTCATAAATCTACCCGTCTGTATGTGACACAAAACTCTAACTCTAATATTGATCCAGAGCCTAAATCTAATCTGAAACACTACCTCAATCCTTAACCCTTCCAGAAACCATAACCTTAACCCTACCCATAGCCCGAGGGCACCTATAGAGACAGGGACACATAGAGACGGGGGCACATGGAGACAGAGACATATATACAGAGATGTGTCGAGACGGTGGCACAATGGAGGCGGAACATAGAGACGGGGGCACATAGAGACGGAGACACATATATATGCATGGAGACATGCATAGACAGTGGCACAATGAAGGCAACACATAAAGACGGGAACACAGACAGACAGGGACACATAGAGACGGGGGCACATAGAGACGGAGACATATATATATACACGGAGACATGTAGAGACAGTGGCACAATGAAGGCAACACATAAAGACGGGAACACAGACAGACAGGGACACATAGAGACGGGGGCACATAGAGACGAAGACACATATATATACACGGAGACATGTAGAGACGGTGGCACAATGAAGGCAACACATAAAGACGGTAACACAGACAGACAGGGACACATAGAGACGGGGGCACATAGAGACGGAGACACATATATATACACGGAGACATCGATGGCTTGGAGTCCAAACGGACTACCTTTAGATAGTCCATTGATGTATTATTGAACATATTGTGAAAACTAATAACTTGGGTTTTTTTTTAAACTGCAGAAATATGAAAACATAATCCCCATTTTACATTATTTGCAGTCTTTTTTAAAACAAGTTCTTAGTTTTCGCAATAACATCAATCATAAGTCAATGGACTATCTAAAGATAGTCCGTTTTGACTCTAAGCCTTCGACATGTAGAGACGGTGGAACAATGAAGGCAACACATAAAGACGGGAACACAGACAGACAGGGACACATAGAGACGGGGGCACATAGAGACGGAGACACATATATATACACGGAGACATGCAGAGATGGTGGCACAATGAAGGCAACACATAAAGACGGGAACACAGACAGACAGGGACACAGTCATAGAGACGGGGGCACATAGAGACGGAGACACATATATATACACGGAGACATGTAGAGACAGTGGCACAATGAAGGCAACACATAAAGACGGGAACACAGACAGACAGGGACACATAGAGACGGGGGCACATAGAGACGGAGACACATATATATACACGGAGACATGCAGAGATGGTGGCACAATGAAGGCAACACATAAAGACGGTAACACAGACAGACAGGGACACAGTCATAGAGACGGGGGCACATAGAGACGGAGCGTAACATACAGAATGCCTTGGTTTTCTGTGTTTATATGTTTGTTATATCAGCGTGTGTGTGTACTACTAACCACAATCTCTCCATATCAGAGTGTTCGTTTAGTTTCCTGGACGAGTCTTAATTTCTCACGGACCAATAATGTTATTCAAGAAAAAAACAAAGAGACAATAATAGTACATGCATTTTACAACGAGGGTAGGGACTCAACTAGCACAAAGCTTCTCAAAGTTATTCTCAGGGTAAGCACTCTCTTTTGGTTATCTCCTAAACAAATCAAAGTCGGTAGCAGATTTGAAGCTGGCCAAACACAGAGTAGCTCTAGCTGACGACAGAAACAATGATTTAGAGCAATATGGACGAAATGATAATCTTAGAATCTACAACCTGCTGGAACCAGACAATGAAAGCGAGGCCGATTGCGAAGAAACGGTGCTAAAGATGTTGCACGATAAACCTGACCTTCGCCGCATCCAGAAAAGCCACACCGACGCCGTGCATCGCCTGGGGAAGAAACAGAAAGGTCAGTCCGGTCCTTCGAAGAAGGGTCCGGCGAGAAAAGCGTTGAAGCCACAGAATCGGCGAGCGGATGGGGATAAGTTACGCGATATGTGAGCTTTGGCAATATGGGGAGGGGAGATGCGTGTCGATGGTGGATGGGGAGGGGGGGGGGGCGCATATCTTGAATATTATGAATTATATTATGAATTACTATTTTTCATCCGTATTGTATTTAACCGATGTTCCTTTGATTACCTTATGCTCATTCCCATTCTTCCACCTTTATTATTGTTCTTTCTCTTTCGCCTCTCTCTCTCTCTCTCTCTCTCTCTCTCTCTCTCTCTCTCTCTCTCTCTCTCTCTCTCTCTCTCTCTCTCTCTCTCTCTCTCTCTCTCTCTCTCTCTCTCTCGCCATACATGTCATTTCTTCCCGTTCTGCCCCCCCCCCTCTTTTTTCCTACCTTCTTTTTTTATTTTTCTTCTAGGGACATTTTATGATCTCATCTTCATTTTGTGAAAGACACATGGCATGTGGCTGTAACTGATGGAAATCGTAATGGGAGAAAGCTTATTATCATCCTAGTCTGGATCGCCATTCTTGTTTTGCTTAACATAAAGCTGAATGGATCTACGGCTAAAACCAGTGGCTGAGGCTGAGCCATAGTGACGATGGTGATCGTTACGGTGAGTATCGCGAAGGTACTGTGGCAAATGTGACTGTCTGGAATAATAATGACCACAGTGAGAAGCTTGACAGACTGCAATTATACGTACACCAATAATACTGTGTGATGGAAGTACAGCGACGCTAGTGATGGTACTACTGTTGATAATATGCTACAATGAAAGCAGAGCGTTATGGTTATTCAGAAGGCTAGAGGGGAGATAGAGGGGCTACTTAATAACATCGGTGGGTGTGTATGGGGCACTGTATGGGGGCTTGTGGAGAGTGTGGTGGGGTGGTCGGACCTTGCTTACTTTTCCGATACACTAATATCCTTCACAGGTTTAGATGTTTTCCTCCTTTACCATACACACACCGCGATGAGTGACTATTGAATTGAGGGTTGCTATTTTGACCATTTTGTATGAGTGTCAACACTACCTTTCTGTTCCCTCCCTCTCCCTCTCATTCTATGTCTCCTTTTTGTGTTTTTTCTCTTGTCATTTATCCACTCGGTCACTTCATTGATTGAACATCACGAGGTAAATCGATGCCTTGGGGTTGGGGCGGGCTATCTGAGGATGATCCGCTGGCTTGTTGGGGAGCTTGTCGCGGGGAATGATGGCTTGTGTTTGGAAAGAAGGACAGAGAGCATGATCCCCCTTATATATGCATAAGGGGGATATATATATATATATGCTCTAACTTTTGAGTCATGTAGGCTGGAGGAACGGTGCCAGCAGTAAACTGAGAATTTTTTTATACCTACATGTTTATTATATATATATATATATATATATATATATATATATATATATATATATATATATATATATATATATATATATAAAAGAAAAAATCCAATCATAGCTCTGTTGGCTTTCACCCAATCTTCTTCGCATGCATGCGATTTTGTGGACATGTTCATGGGAGATCTGGATGAAAAAGTTGTACATGAAAGTCCAGTTCCCCTTCTCTCGCCCTTAGCACCAACTTCTGACAGAGAAAGTCTACAGTCCCTGGACTGGAGTAGATTCAGAGATGACGCCATAACTATCTTACCAGACAGTGAACAAATAGAAAAGTTTGAAGAACACCTGCAGGCCCTCCATCCACCCTCTATTAAATGGACTGTGAAAGAAGGACAGGAAGCTGAATACATAGACATAAACTCTCACTGAAAGATGGCAGAATTACCACGGATGTGTTCAGCAAACATTGCCACGCGTATCTTCCACCAAACAGCTGCCATCCACCATCAGTTTTCAAAGGACTGATCTCTGGCGTAGGAACACAACTAAAATGTTGTGTAGTGAAGACAGTGTCCTAGAAGAAAGAATTGAGGGGTATGCATGTTATCTCCAATTATCGGGATGGAAAAAAGGACATCCCATAAAAGAACTGAAAAAAGGAGCCAACATGGACCGTGGAACACTCATCAGCGGGGAGAGAGGAAACAAGGCCAGCAGAGACACGAAAGGCAAGAAACAAGCATTGGTGACAACCTATAACCCTCGTGTGCCCAACAAAAGTCATATAATAAAAAGGAACCTTAATTTACTATGCGCAAATCCAGATAACAAAAAGATCTTTCCTTAAAACTCGTTGATCGCAGCTGACAGGAAAAGGCCCAATTTGGGTGAGATATATAAACCAACCCAACCAAAGACGTTCGTGCAACATGGTTCCCAAATAAACTTGGATTCCACCCCTGTTCGGCTGTGCGATGCGGCACATGTAGCCCGTCTCTGGAAGAGAACGAGTTTCTGTCCCCATGGGATAGTAGGAAGTGGAAAATAAGAAAACATCTGAAGTGTACCACCCCAAACGTCGTGTACATAATACGATGTAAAATCCACGCAAGTGCAGTGTACGTTGGATCCACCAAGAACTTGAAACTCAGATGGGCAAACCGTAAGTCTGATATAAAGCTAAAGAAGATCACAAAATGTTCAGTAGCCCTGCACTTGAACACTGTGCCACATGAATGGAATGACCAGAGCAACAGGGAAGGAGGCATCTACACGAATTCCTTAAAATCTTCGCCATCGACAGTGTCAATAGGGACAAAAACACTGCCGAAAGCAGAGACATGGTGGCAATGTAATGTGGGTACCATCTTCGAGGGCCTCAACACAAGGATATATTTCAATCGAATGCTACAATGTGATTCCTGTTCCCCCCCCCCCCCCCCCCCCCCCCTTTGGATGGACTGCAAGAGATTGGCACCTACAAATAAGACTGTACTATAATCTATGGTCTCGCTGAGGAATGGACCTATATGCCCCCCAAGAAATCTTATCCACAAGAAATGTCAATCTCGAATCTATTGCTTGAACAAACTTAGAAATTTTGGGGTGAATGAAACTGTTCTGCAGGGCTTTTACATATGTGTTTTATTGAATCTGTTTTAACATTTTCCTTCATCTGTTGGTTTGGCAGCCTGAGTGTGAAAAGTAAGAATGTGTTGAGTAAAACGGTGAATGTCTGTAGCAAGATTGTGGGTGTGAGACAAGAACGTATGAGTGTGTTGCATGAGCGACGTGTGAAACGGAAAGCACGAATGATTGCCACCGACAGCAGCCATGGTCTTAGTCACATCTACGAGCTTTTACCCTCTGGAAGACGCTGCCGCATGGCCAAGTTCAACACTACGGACAAGAAATAGTTTTATCCCAGCTTCCATATCCCTGCTAAACAACTGAATGTGGTTCTGAACGAATGTCAAGTGTGTCTAATATAAGCGATTGAGGTGAATGGTATGGAAAGTGTACTCTGGACACAGAACAGTTTTATAAACTTCTTAGCTGTACCTTTTTATCTCATGTCAGTCTTAAAACTCATTTTCCTAATGAAGAGATAATAAAAATCTCGAAAGCTTGAAAGCATTGGTGTTTTGTGGCTTTTTTCTTCTTCAAGTATTGGGGCATCTGAAATAATATCGTTTAAATCAATATCCACTACTTCTTTTTCTTCATATAGATTGTCACAAAACATTTGCGTTTCTCTCAAAATGTCACATTCGTCAAAAATAACTTCATCATTATCTAATTGCAGAAAGTGTATCGATTTATCTAGAAAGTTTCTTTTCTCTAAATTACAAAAGTATCTATTCGTCTTTTCGCCATCTTGCAACCAGTTAGCCCTTGATGTAATTCAACATTCCTTCAAGTTTTCTACTTATTAATTCTTCTAACTGAGCTTTTTTTTTTACCTCAATATCCTCAATAGAATGACCTGACAAACTAGCTTCTAACTTATTAATGTTATCTACTAGTTGCTGTTCTAGTCTACAGTCTTCTGTTTTCTTATATGAAGCGTACGAAATGGTTTTACCTCGAATTTCCATCAGAAGCGTTTAAAAAACAACAACTGATCATTAATACGAAATTGAATACACTCTTCTGGGATGGTATCTAATTTATCCATATCATATACTAAAGCAGCATATTGCTTTTTCACATCTTTTATTACCTGTTTTATAATTTGCATAATATACTCTTATCTTTCAACAAAGCATTATTAAACTTCCAGAATCGTCTACCCCTTTTCTTCCTGCTACTTTACAACCCAAGAAAGACCATTGAATGATCTGATCGATAACCAGACAAAACATGTACTCCCCTAACATCCACTAGCAACGATTCCGAAATAAGGAAATAGTCCAGCCTGCTCTGCTGAAATGAGTGATACCTTCTCCATGTATAACTTCTTTTATCTGGGTAGAGATGTCGCCAAACGTCTACCAAATCAAACAATTCTATCATGTCTAAGACTTTCTTTCGACTTATTGGACGACTCACCGAACTACAGTACTCCCCGTTTATAGTAAACTCGGTTATAAGAAATTTCGGTTACAGTAAAGGAAAGTACTGGTTCCCGGCCAAAGGTCTACTGTTTTATTACTAAATAGACCTCGGATAGTAGCAACTCGGTTATAATAAAAAACCTGCTATAGTAAAGTTACTTTTGGTTCCCCACAGGACTGGCTCCTCGGTTACAATAAATAAAAAAAAGTCCTCTTCATGACCTTTGTAAATACGTCACCAATGTATACGTCACAGTCTCACCACTCCCTCCACCCACCCATAATAACAACTGGGTTATAATTAAAATTTAAAAAACTCCTATAGTAAAGTCATTTGTGGTTCCTCTTCTTTACAATAAAAACAATTGTCCTCTTCCTGACCTTTGTAAATACGTCATCAATGTATACGTCAGTCTCACTACTCCCTCTACCCACCTTCATCAACGAAATTGAAAGGCACTCAAAAACATGTTTCTTTCCCCTCATTACTTAGTGGAAAAAAAAAAGAATCTGAAAAAAAAATATATATACAGCCGAATCCGCTTATAAGAAAACTCGCTTACAATGAAGCAAAAAAAAGTTTCCCTGCCGAACTTCTTCTTTCTTATCTATGATCAAAACTGCGATATAAGAAACTCGCTTATAAGAAAACTCGGTTATAAACAATTTTTTTCTCCCATCCGCATTGGAAACTTGGTGGGAAAGAGGGCAGTTCTTAACGTTTTGATAGTCGCTTGTATCGACCCAAAATCACGGGTTCCACCTGTTTTCCTTCTTATAGCTGGTACAAAATCTTGTTTTGACCAGGTTTGACTCCCATACAAATGCCCCCAAATTGAAAACGAAACATTTTAAAGAGCAGCCTCAATTTGAAGTTGGGGACATTTGTATGTGGGTCACAGCTACCCAGAAAAAAACAAGGGATTTAATCGTGTTGGGTCAGTGTGTCTTTAAAAGCGAGTTGGACCTGAACTGAAAGGATGTTCCGAGGAAATTGAAGTCGTTCCAAAAAGGGAAAGTTTACCTCAAACCAGTTGTGTCACAGACATTCTAAACAGTACAGGCACTTGATTACAAAACTAATTGAGTTGTCTTTGTTCCTTTATTCCTATGTTCCTTCAGTATTCTGTGCAAAATAAATGTTGAGCAGAAGAAAAAAATATGAGTACTTTTGTGTTGGTGGTAGAGAGACTGTCCATCCTTACATTTTCAGCAGCAATGGCAGAGAGGAAAAGGCAATTCATTTCTTTAAGAAGATAAATACAAATAACTGAATATGTGGACGAACATCCACATAAACAAAAGCAAACGATCGATGAAAAGCTGCAAGGGTGGACAGTAAATGGTAATAATTCAGTACAAGAAAGGTGAAGGGGTACGCATTTGATAACAGTAAAAAGACAAAAAAAGGCTTCTTAGTTAAGTTGTTGTAGGCACCTTTAACTCTTCTTCTTAGTAGACTATTTTGATTTTATGATGCAAGACATGCATCAAATTAGGAAAAAGGATTTTCTCTTCGTTTTGTTTTTCTGTCTTTATTTTCTTTTCTTTTTCTTTTCTCTTTTCCCCCATTCAATTTGTTTATAAGGGAAAAAACTTCAAAATGTTTTCTTATATCTGAGTTTAGGATATAAGAAAACTTGGATATGGTATTAAGCAAAACATCATCTCCCTTCGATTTTCTTATAACCGAGTTTTGCTGTATTTTGATTTGATGATGGGTTTTATATTTAGTATTTTACGTTAGCTTTGACTTTGAAAAACGTCATCGGATAAGATAAAAAATACCATCAAAACTTTACTATATCCGAACATCGTTTATAAGAAAAACCTGTTATAGTAAAGGAAAAGCCTTGCTCCCCTGCACTTTACTATAAGCGGGGTGTACTGTATTAGAATTTTTTGCATCTAGCGTAGGATCCAAAACAATATCCCAATCCTCTCCCATAATAATGTTTTCGTTACCAATCTGTTCTAGTAGGTTACACGCGTTGTCAAAAAAATGGAAATCTTTACTACTGCTTCCATATAGGTTTATTAATGTGACCCTTTTACTGTTTAATTCAATGCTAATTACTAAATAACACCCTTCAGGGTCTCTAATAACACTGTGAACTTTATGCTCAAAGGTATTATTAATAAGTATCGCTACTCCATTTTTATTGCTTTCCTTTCCTGAAAAATAACCGTCATAGCCCCAACACGATTTCAGAAAATTTTCAGACTGTAGTTTCCAGTGGGTGTCTTGCAACAACAACAAACATTTGCCTTTTGTTTCCTGAGAAAACAAAAAAACGTCTTTCCCTTTCTTGTGATCATTAAGCCCATTACAATTCTAAGTACACATTTAAAACAATTCCGACTTGCATTCCGCCATGGTAGACTATAAGGAACCAATCACAGACCTGCATCACATTGAAACACATAGGGAAAACCACCTTTCGAGTGCACTCACACAATTGTAACAACATTCTATGACTTAAAGAAGAACATCGTTCCTTGATAGACCAGTAGCCCAAAGCGTGAACAGTCAAACGATGTGTTTCACACATCCATATTTGACAACAACGATGTCCAACAGAAAAATGGTACAGCCAACAATAACCTCTCAGAGAAGAAGGGAAGACTAACAGATTTACAGAGCAACAGAAAAGGCATAAGTTTATGAACATGTATATGACATAGGAACGAAGAAACATTCTGTATTGCAATTCTACGGCAACCCTCTTGTGTGCTGAAATGTGATTATTAATGCGAAAGAATGATAGAATCCGTGGCTTGACTATACAAGGGAAAGAACGCTTACTCTCACAATTTCGCCAATTATTCTCCTCTTTTTTTTTTACTGCACTACAAAGAAGAAAAAGCTTCAACCACTCGAGTGGTCTCCACCCACCCCGTCCAAAATGGCTTCTCTCTCCGGCAACCCCGCCAAGGAGGAATCGCCAATTTGATGGTTTGATTTCTAAGAAACCAGAGCAAAGTGAGTGTTCCTATCCTTGAAAAGGCTGTCTTTCTGGTGATCTCGACGTGTTTCTTGCAACAATAACAAAAGAAACACGCCAGGGTGCCCCTTTAAGGCGATAATGCACACAGTATAATACTTTCGTTCATTTACAATCCTTAGCTCTCACGTACCTGGCACATCCTTTTTTAACTTCCACTCTTTCAACCATCTGCTCGACACAAGGCTCTCTTTCCCTTTT
>CM065686.1:21827731-21830231 GCA_017654935.2 Phymorhynchus buccinoides
TCACTGTGGGTTCCTCATAGTCTTTCCCTGGAGCAGGCTGGTACATCACTTCAGTCTTCTTGGTGCTTATGGTGAGACCAAGGTTGTCACAAACAGCAGAAAACAAGTCCATGGAGCACTGCATGTCTTCTTGATTTACAGCATTGAGGGCATACTCATCAGCAAACAGGAGTTATCTCAGCCTGTCAACTTGGACCTTGGTCTTTGCCTGGAGGCGTCGCAGGTTGAACAGCTTCCCATCCATTCTGTATCTGATGTGAATGCCAGGGTCGTCTTCTTGAAAGCCATCTGTCAGCATCGCGGTGAACATCATACTGAACAGTGTTGGAGCAAGCACACAGCCTTGCTTCACTCCATTGGCGACAGGAAATGGAGCGGACGACTCTCCATAATTGAGGACTTGGGCTTGTATGCCATCATGGAACTGGCGAACCATTTGGATAAAGTTTTGTGTGCAGCCACACTTGCTCATTATCTTCCACAGACCTTCACGACTGACTGTATCAAATGCTTACTTGAGGTCGACGAAAGTGGTGCAGAGGTCAACATTTTGTTCTTGACACTTCTCCTGCAGCTGACGTGCGGCAAACACCATGTCAATTGTTCCTCGTTCCTTTCTAAAGCCACACTGGCCCTCTGGCAAGTGGTCTTGTTCGAGGTGTTTGATGAGTCGATTGAGCATCAAAATAAATAAATGCATACATACATACATACATACATACATACATACATACATACATACATACATACATACATATCAATTACTTTTATTGCAAATTTTGTTAAATCTACAATATTGAAACATTTTCCAGAAATGCTTAACAAAAAATAACTAACACTGTAATTGCATCTCTGGACAGACTGTGCTGACAAGGACAGTGGCCACGGATGAACGTCAGACTTGCAGATAAACACAAATGCACACGCGCGCAAGCACGCAAGCATACGCACTAAGACAGACACATACGCTGCAAAACGTCAAGAAAACCGTATGCAAACTAAAAAGCACTCTTTAACAAACAAAAGCTACCCAAGGCAGGACTAAGTTAATACAAGAGCTAAGATAACGAGTTATTGAGGTTGGTCTAGCATCTGTGAACGGACGAGGGTACACACAGCAGATCTTAAATCCTGACGATGGTTTTGGTACATTCAGAACGTTAATAGATGCTTAATTGCATTCAAACCCAGCATAAAACAACACACACACACACACACACACACAAACAAACACACACACACACACACACACACACACACACACACACACACACACACACACACACACACACACACACACACACACACACACACACACACACACTAAAAACAGTCATGGCTTTTCAAGCAATTCCGCAAAATTAACATTTAATTCAAACTAAAACAAAAACAAAATGCATAAAATATTCATGTGTCCGAAAGACAATCTAGAACAAATCAACATATAATTTAAAGCAAAATAAATACGTTAAATGCACAAAACATGCTCGCATTTGAATGACAACGAACCGATTTTTTTTTTAAAGTGATACATGAATCGGCCACCAATGTTATCAAAATCGGTTCAGAGATTGTTTTTGTTTAGTTGAGCTATTCCCAGCTATGAAATGCTTGCATCATCATGCAGTCAGACATAAAGACTAACGCTAAAAACAAAAACAAGCTTATTGTAGAAATGAAAAAGAAAAAACCCCGAAGACAAACGAATGAATAGAATAACTAGAAATCATCTATTTAATGTAAACACCCACCAAAGAAACCATTCGAAATAGTGATATAGACTGGAAGTGATTGTCGTTGCTGTTAATATTATTTGTGCTATTATTGCTTTCGCTGCGGCACTTATCATGTTATCACAAAATCACACGTTAGGCAAAAAAACGTGACGAGAAAAGTAGCAATAATAATAATAATAATAATAATAATAATAATTGTTGTTGCTATGCTATAATTGTTACCACTGCTCTTTTATTTTTAATCCCCGAGCCGAAGGTTCGGGGAGCTATTGTTTTTGTCTGGTCCGTCCGTCCGTCCGTCCGGTGTCCGTCCGTCCGGCGTGCCTCCGTCCGTCCGGCTATTCGTCCGTTTTTCTAAAAAAAACTATTCAGTCTATCATCATCAAATTTGGTATACTAGTTGGCCAAGATGCAAGCTATCCACTGATGTATTTAGTTTTACATTAAGGTCAAGGTCGCGCCAGGTACGGGGTTCAAACCCCGAAACACATAATCGCTAATATCTCGCGAAGTTTTGCATGTATTTTAATGCAGTTTTTTTCACAACATTTCTTGATGAATGGCCTATAACACAGTTGTCATGAATTTTTCTGTGCGCTCGTGTGCGCATGATCGCGCGCGCTCAAATCACGGGTCCGAACCCCAAGGCTATATATAGAAAGCTATTCAGTTACGTGCTGTTTTGATGCGTTTTTATGTAGTTACTTGCTGTTTTGATGCGTTTTTATGTATGTGTACGGCCGACACATTCCGATTTCGGAGTA
>CM065686.1:21847731-21860231 GCA_017654935.2 Phymorhynchus buccinoides
ATAGATAGGAGACAGAAGCGTACAGATGCAGAGCTCTAGGTTGGCAAACAGACAAAGAGATAGCCTACAAAATAGACCGACAGAAACAGAGAATAGAGGCCAAATGACAATATATTGTTCACTTTGTATGTTCTAAGCGTGTTAGAGTGCATAAGGACACCAAGTGCTAGTTTGATAGCTTTACTGTCTATGCTTTGTAACTTATTTAAAAGAGTATTTGAGGCACTGAAATAAACCTCTTGCCCATAGGATAGTACTGATCGAACTAGAGATATTGCTAGATGCAGTAATGTTTTGGTATTTTGACTCCATGATTGTTTATTTATGATTTGTTTTAAAAGTTAAGTCTTTTTCACGCTTTTGAAATCGAATTTTCAATATGAACTTTCCAATTTAATTTTGATGTCAAATATACACCTAAAAACTTCACAGAATGCTTATAAACAAGAGGGCTTCCATCCAATAACTAACTGAGGTAAGATTGTAGGATTTTGACGATTATTGAAAAGCATTAGGTAAGTCTTTTCATTTTATAACATCAATCCATTTTATTTCATATATTGATTTAGATTATCAAGTTCTCTTTGGTATGTGTTCTGAACATAATTAACATATATTTTATTTGTATTATTCCTTAAAGAGGTATTGACCCATATAGCTATATCATCTGCGTATTGCCCAACATTTGTTGTCTTGGATAGACAATTTGGTAAATAATGAATTAAGATACTGAATAATAATGGCGCTATTACAGATCCTTGGGGAATCCCTGTGTCGATCTTTTTGGCCGAAGAGTAGACGTTCCCCAATCTTACGCATATTGACCTGTCTAATACTCTTTCTCTCTGTATCTCTCTCTGTTTCTGTCTCTGTCTCTGCCTCTGTCTGTCTGTCTGTCTGTATGCATGTATGTATGTATGTATGTATGTATGTATGTATGTATGTATGTATGTATGTATGTATGTATGTATGTATGTATGTATGTATGTATGTATGTATGTATGTATGTATGTATGTATGTATGTATGTATGTATGTATGTATGTATGTATGCATGTATGTATGTATGTATGTATGTATGTATGCATGCATGTATGTATGTATGTATGTATGTATGTATGTATGTATGTATGTATGTATGTATGTATGTATGTATGTATGTATGTATGTATGTATGTATGTATGTATGTATGTATGTATGTATGCATGCATGCATGTATGTATGTATGCATGCATGTATGTATGTATGCACGTACACATGTATGTATGTAAGTATGTATGTATGTATGCATGTATGTATGTATGTATGTATGTATGTATGTATGTATGTATGTATGTATGTATGTATGTATGTATGCATGTGTGCATGTATGTATATATGCATGTATGTCTCCTCTCTCTCTCTCTCTCTCTCTCTCTCTCTCTCTCTCTCTCTCTCTCCCTCTCTCTCTCTCTCTCTCTCTCTCTCTCTCTCTCTCTCTCTCTCTCTCTCTCTCTCTCTCTCTCTCTCTCTCTTCTCTCTCTCTCTTTCGCGTTCATCACATAGATCACTACCACCAGACTAATGGATGTATTCTGTAGATGAGACATGGAATCAAATCAGGCAAACTGTCAACACGGTTGGACAAATCTAATCTTCCTACACTAGTATTGATTTCTTGATTTCGATGACAAAAGATGCTTTAAGCAAAACGTGAGAATAAGGAAGCACGACAATAGAGACTTTGTATAGAACTAGAAGAGCCGTGCTCTGCACTTTTTCCCCAGAATGAGTCAAAGCATCGATTAACTATCATTAACATCAAAAGACGCAATCATTTCCAGTTTCGATTATGAAAAAGAGAAACAGTCTCTGAAATCCATTCTTTTAGTGGATGCAAAACGGGAGTCAGGAAACTTTCTCTATTTTTGTTTGTTGTTGTGCATGTTTTCAAATCTTTTAACATCTGAAATATAACATCATTCTAATAAATTAAAAAACTTTGCGTCAGGAAAGATGATTAGTCTTTAACTTCTTTTAAGCTTGTGAACTGTTTTGAGATTTGTCCACGGTTATGACAGTAGGCCTAATTGCATGTTAACAAATGTTTTTTAGAAGAAAACGAACAAGAAAGCAAAGAAAAACGAGTGAGTCGCCGAGCAGCAGACATGTCCTTTGCCCGTTACACCCCATACCTCCCCCCCCCCCTCACATCTTAGCCCCCGTCCTCCTTGCGTCCTTTGGGTGATACACCTACACACCCTTGACTAGAGTGCACATCCTTTTACCGGGCTGCACGCCCTTAACACGTAGACATGTCTGCCGCTTGGCGACATTTAATCCCCACGTGACATAATTCTCCTCACATCTTACACCCTGGCCTCCTTGCGTCCGTTGGGTGATACACCACACCCTGACTGGAGTGCACATCCGTCACTAGTGTGCACACCCTTAATCGGTGCGGCGCACACCCTTAACACGGAAACATGTCTGCCGCTCAGGTGATATTTAACCCCCACGTGGCATAATTTGTGCTGCAATATCTTCTACTCTTAGTATTGCACCCACACACAAAATTTGAAGTGATTCCATGCATTATTTCACGAGATATAAGAGGGTGAAGAAAAACGGAAACATGTCTGCCGCTCGGCGACATTTTATTTCCGGGACATAATTTATGTACCAATGCATTGTACTGTTAGTCTCACATCCTCACAACATTTGATGGGATTCTATTGTCTAGTTCACGAGATACAACTCAGACATGAAATATATATCACAAAGAAGGAAATTTCGGCTTTCAAGGTCACACTTCACGGTCAAGGTCAACACGCCAATAATTTATGCTTGGGTGTCTTCTACTCTAGGTGATACACCAGCACACATAATTGGAAGCGCTTCTATCTAAAAAAATGTGGACAATATGACTTTTAGACCCCATATACTTTCAAGGTCTACCGATGTCCTTGACCTTGACCTTGACCTTGATCACTATGCCATCCTCAGAATTGCCACAAGCCAATGCACCTACATGCCAAGTTCGAAGAGTGTGTAAGTCCAACGATGTAGAAGGTATGCCTCCTTAAATATTTTGAGGTTTCAAGGTCATGCGTCACGGTCACGGTCACAACACCGATAAATTATGCACAGATGCCTTCATCTCTTGGTGACACACAACCACACACAATTTGACGCGATTCTGTCAAGCGGTTCCGGAGATATCATCGGGACAGACGGACAGAAAAAAAGTGACAAGAAACCCCCAAAACAAACCGCGACAATTTCACACTCCTTTGCCCGATTTAAAATCGGGGCAAAGGACAACAAAAAGAAAATCGACAGCCCGTCCCTGTTCATTGATATGCATGGTGCAATACCAGCAGCCTCATAAACAATAGGAACATGTCCTTTGGGGGGGATGAACGGGGAGTTTGCATCATGTTCTTCATTCTAAATTCGTTCGTGTATGTTTCTTTTTTGTCCTTTGCCGATCTACGATCGCAAAGGAGTATGAATTCGTTCGTGTATGTTTCTTTGTGTGGGTTTTTGTGTGTTTTTATTTTGTGGTTTCCTCCTTTGCGCTATAATATTTCTTGTCCAAGCTGCATCTCGTGCGCTAGTATGTTTGTTTGTTGTTGTTGTCCTTTGTCGATCTACGATCGCAAAGAAGTATGCATTCGTTCGTGTATTTTGTTTGCTTGTTTGTGTTTTTGTCCTTTGCCGATCTACGAAGTAGATCGCAAAGGAGTATGTTTTCGTTCGATTCTGTAACTTTTTTTCTTTTTTTCTGTCTGTCCCACGGATATCTCCCGAACCGCTTGACCGAATCGCGTCAACTGTTGTGTGGTAGTGTGTCACCATGAGAGGAAGGCATCCGCGCAAACATTTTCGCCGTCCTGACCTTGGCCTTGGCGTACGAACTTGAAAACCGAAACTCTTTAAGGGGCCATAACTTCCACACCGTTGGTCTTCAAATTTGGCTTAGAGGTACTTTGGCTTATGCCCATTCTGATGATGGCATACCGATCAAGGTCAGGGTCATGGTCCGGGAGATCGGTATGCCTTAGAAGTGGTAGGGGTCTACAAATTGGGTTTTAAGCCATATTTTCCACATTTGTACTTGACAGAAGCGCTTCAGATTGTGTGTGGTACTGTATACCCTTGAGTAGAAAACATCCGAGCATTAATTATCGCCATGCTGACCTTGACCGTGAAGTGTGACCTTGAAAATCGAAATTTCCTTCTTTGCACTATATATTTCTTGTTCAAGCTGTATCTCGTGAACTAGAAGACAGAATCCCTTCCAATTTTGTGTCAGGATGTGACACTAAGAGTATAACACATTCGTACATAAATTATCCCTCGGAAATAGAATGTCGCCGAGCGGCAGACATGTTTCCGTTTTTCTTCACCCTCCTATATATATATATATTGTGTGTGT
Organism: Phymorhynchus buccinoides; assembly: GCA_017654935.2. Taxonomy (NCBI): domain Eukaryota; kingdom Metazoa; phylum Mollusca; class Gastropoda; order Neogastropoda; family Raphitomidae; genus Phymorhynchus; species Phymorhynchus buccinoides. The sequence continues at coordinate 21,852,152 of CM065686.1, forward strand.
GTGTGTGTGTGTGTGTGTGTGTGTGTGTGTGTGTGTGTGTGTGTGTGTGTGTGTGTGTGTGTGTGTGTGTGTGTGTGTGTGTGTGTGTGTGTGTGTGTGTGTGTGTGTGTGTGTGTGTGTGTGTGTGTGTGTGTGTGTGTGTGTGTGTGTGTGTGTGTGTGTTTGTGTGTGTATATGTGTGTATGTGTGTGTGCGCGTGTGTACGCGTGTGTGCATGCGTGCGTGTTTGAGTGTATATGTGTGTGTGCGTGCGTGCGTGTGTGTGTATGTGTGTTTGTGTTTCTTTTTTTCGTCATTGATTTTAAGCATTCAGCAACAAGAAACCCATTTGAATATTTGTTAAAATACTAATGTTGACGTCGTTTCTATAGTCGCTTGCACTGTTGTTGGTTAGCTTCTTGTTGTTGTTGTTGTTGTTGTTGTTGTTGTTGTTGTTGTTGTTGTCGCTTTTATTGTTGTTGGTTAGCTTGTTGTTGTTGTTGTTGTTGTTGTTGTCGCTTTTATTGTTGTTGGTTAGCTTGTTGTTGTTGTTGTTGTTGTTGTTGTTGTTGTTGTTGTTTATTCACTATGTTCAGTTACATGTCTTAGATTTATTTTTCTTAATATAAAAGAGGAAGTGGTTTGACATTGTGCTGTTTTTCTTTGCGTCGTTTATTTTGTTTTCGTTTTTTCTTTCAAGATAAACTTTGGAAAACTTGCGCAGTCTCTCAAAGCCTTCTATAATCCATCTCTATTCTAACCAAAAAAAGAATTATATTAAAGAAAAAGAAAGAAATACAAGCAGACGCGGACACAAAAGCAAGACGTGGTCTGAATGTTTGGCATTCGTCCTGCTTTTCAAGTCGAGGGTTGACAATGGCGAGTTGATGAACAACAAACGGCACTCGTAAACGTGACGGGAATTGCTCTGTAGTTTTGAGTTGCATCATCTGGTCGCTTTGTCTGCTTACTCATAATATACTCATACTTACTACACACGCACACAATTAAAAATTAAAAGCAAAAAACAACAAAAACAACTAGAATACTTGCGTAAACTGACCCAGTCGCGACACACGCTTGCATCCCTAACCCTAGCCCTAACCCTAATCTTAACCCACACCCTTAACCGCTGACCCGATTTTGCCCCCATTCGAACTTGTCCGAGCTTTTGACCCCTAGTATCCACCTGTAAATTTTCATGTTGATATATCCAAGCGTTCTCGAGTTATCGCTGTCACAGACAGACAAACAAACAGACAAATTTGAACACGGACGGAGGGACGGACCAAGTGAAAACAATACCAGTCTCGCTTCGCGACTGGTAAAAAGGTTAGCTAAGGGACGGTTGTAATGACATGTTACAGCACATTAACCCTTTCACCGCCAAAGTCGCATTTTAGCACCACAGTGATTTAACACCCATATCACTAAAAGGCATCAAATTGGGGTCTATTATTCAAAGACCTTATTGTCTTAGTTTTTGGGATGTAAGGATAGACCTTATTTTATATATGTCACAGAAGAATCCCCAATACTGCAGATGGATTTTGTTCTCTACCCAGGTAAATGTAATGGAAAGTTTGGCTGAAACATGGCTGCCGGTGAAAGGGTTAAGGATAAGCTCCAAATAGAACACTATCTATAATATAATACGCTAAGGCCCGAAGTGCAACAGAACGTAAATACCGCGTAAATGTCGGACTTTCGCTTGCCATACAGTTCCAGAAGAACGCGTTGGGACGCGATTCTGCTATGCCTGGTTCAAAATTTCGCTTTGGAAAGTTGATTTTGAAGGCAAAAGTTATGAAATGTCATTGACATTTTGTGTCGCCCGAGCTGTGTCGGAAATTGCCGAATCTACCTTGGAAAACACGATGAATGTCGACCCCCCCCCCCCCCCACCCCGCCCCCTCCCCGAAAAAAACCCCCCCCCCCCCCCCCCCCCCTCTCTCTCTCTCTCTCTCTCTCTCTCTCTCTCTCTCTCTCGCTCTCGCACAACGACAACGACAACAGCTAATAACGTGTGTCACTAAGTCACGCAACATTTGCTCAAATCAATGCATTGCTTCCAGTATTGCATCTTCATTCTTCAGTATGTGGTACGGGGAACTGTCTTACATTCACAGACAGCATATATGTTCTATCGATGTAAGATTGAATAAGTTATCTTTGCATTTCAAAAATGTTAGTTCAAGTTTATTATAACAAACTAACTAGCAGAATATGTATTCCGTTAAGTGTGGGAATTAATCTGGATTACAATACATAAACATCAAATATTTCTTTTAAAATTCGTGTATTTGTACGTAATGTACCAATGTACCACGTTTGGGTTACTTAAAATATAGAGCTGATGTACAACTTATCATGGTTGTATTTTGATGAACTTCAGTTTATAGTAGGGCAATGTGGGGGTGTCATGATTGTTTCTGTGTAATTACAATTTGTAATTATTGTGTTGAAAGTGTGTGTGTGAATGGCACTATCAGTTATTAGGACTTTGCAATGGGATATTGCTTTTATCCTATCTCGAGAGCCTTGATGTGTATCCCACGAGGTCGAAGATATGCTATGTAAAGATAAATAACTGTGACGGCAGGTTTCTTGACAACAGTGTATTCTTACACCTTTTGCTAAGCCTTTTGCTAAGCCTACATATTTTACACTAAGCCTATGTAATGATACGCAAACGATAATAATGCTATGTGAAGCTATGATTTTATATCCCACTCTTGGCAGCCTTCTTTGCCTCTCTTGGAGATCGGTGTATGATTGTTATTTACGCGTGCTTTCCCTACAAATCTACTCATACATATCTAACTAAGACGAAGTGCATGTAAAAGTACAGTAGCAGGTATGTAAGAACTCCATTGAGAGAGACTGACAGAGAGAGAGAGAGAGAGAGAGAGAGAGAGAGAGAGAGAGAGAGAGAGAGAGAGAGAGAGAGAGAGAGAGAGAGAGAGAGAGAGAGAGAGAGAGAGAGAGAGAGTGACAGAGAGACAGAGAGAGAGAGACAGAGAGACAAAGAAGGCAGAGATAGAAATAAAAGGGGAACAGAGGCAACAAAAATATTTTGTTTTTAACCTTCACACATCATACTTTACTATAACAGAATAACACCTACATTTCCTTCACACATCATACTTTACAAGAACAAACTAACACAACATTACCTTCACACATCATACTTTACTATGACAAACACCAACATTGCCTTCACACATCATACTTTACTATAGCAAACTAACACCAACATTACCTTCACACATCATACTTTACTATGACAAATTCACGCCAACATTACCTTCACACATCATACTTTATAAGAACAAACTAACACAACATTACCTTCACACATCATACTTTACTATGACAAACTAACACCAACATTACCTTCACACATCATACTTTACTATAGCAAACTAACACCAACATTACCTTCACACATCATACTTTACTATAACAAACTAACACCAACATTACCTTCACACATCATACTTTACTATAACAAACTAACACCAACATTATCTTCACACATCATACTTTACTATAGCAAACTAACACCAACATTACCTTCACACATCATACTTTACTATAACAAACTAACACCAACATTACCTTCACACATCATACTTTACTATAACAAACTAACACCAACATTACCTTCACACATCATACTTTACTATAACAAACTAACACCAACATTACCTTCACACATCATACTTTACTATAACAAACTAACACCAACATTACCTTCACACATCATACTTTACTATAACAAACTAACACCAACATTACCTTCACACATCATACTTTACTATAACAAACTAACAGGTCAGGTCAGGTCAGGTCAGAGAATGAGGACAACTAGGCCTCGCGGCCTCTTAATGTGTCCTTTCTGATTATTTGTATTCTTTTTCATGATTGGCATGACTAGGACGCATTTGGATGTGTTAATCATATACACATTTCAATTGTTGATTCTTGGGGTCTTTATCGAGGAGGTTTTTGAACTCATTAAGGTTAGGTGCCAATTTAATATGTGCTGGAAGAGAATTCCAGTACTTAGTGACTCTGCTACTAAAGAAATTCTTTCTAATGTTAGTTCTGCTGTATTGGGTTAGTAGTTTCAAATCATTATTCCTAGTTTTTGAGTAGTTAGAAAGTTGTAGCAAATGTTTGTTAGTAATATCAGAACTGTGAAACTTTTTATAAACATTTATCAAATCACCTCGTAGTCGCCGATATTTTAGGGATTGTAAATTCAGTTTATCTAACCTGTCACCATAATCTAAATTTTGTAATGCTTTTACTAGTTTGGTTGCTCTCCTTTGAACACGTTCGATAGCCTGAGACTGTCTTTTTAGAAAAGGATTCCAAATTAAGTTGCCATATTCCAAATGGGGTATCACCAAACTTTTATACAAATTTACAAACACCTCTCCATTTAGTCCTATAAAAGTCCTCCTTATTAATCCTAACATTAATATTACCTTCACACATCATACTTTACTACAACAAACTAACACCAACATTACCTTCACACATCATACTTTACAATAACAAACTAACACCAACATTACCTTCACACATCATACTTTACAATAACAAACTAACACCAACATTACCTTCACATATCATACTTTACTATAACAAACTAACACCAACATTATCTTCACACATCATACTTTACTATAACGCACCCGCAGCAGCACGGACTTCTCGCGTTATACCTAATTCTATTTCTCTCGTCATGTTTTTTTCCTTCTTTTCTTTTCCTTTCCAACCACTCTCTGTGACACGCTCATTCAAGACTAAATTATTGACCTAATAAAGATCAAGAGCATGCATTTAATTTTTTATTTTATTATATTAACTATGGACTTAAAATTTATCAACCAAAAAAAGGAATGGTTCCAGCAAAAAAAAAAGTATAAGTGCATGGCTTTCTACATCGATTTCTCGGCAAATATGTAGATTTACACCCTCCTGCTCTATTTCTTGGTTCTTTCCGTGGTTAGGGATAGGGTTAGGGTTAGGGTTAGGGATAGGGATAGGGTTAGGGTTAGATGGTCTTTTCTTTTGCCACAAGCATCTGTTGTTTTGTCAAAATCATCTATTTTTGGGGAGCATTAAATCGCTGCCTTAAGTATGTGAGGCAACAAGAATAGATAAGCTAGTGAAAGATAGACGGACGGTATAATACACGAAGAAACGTGCATAGAGTTAATGACATCGAGAAGCACAGAGAGAAAAGAGACATGAAAGGGTTGTTGTTATTGTTATTTTACACAAATCCCTTGTCATCATCATTTTTTTGTAATTTCTTATAATAAAAAAAAAAGGGGCAGATCATTCACTATGCAGAATAGAAGGGCTGTCGTCATATCTTACGAGCGTTAAGCCCCTTATCCGATCAGGGTTCTTTGACATAAAGCTTCTTAGCCACTGTCCTCCTACGACCACTGGCCTTTGACCCCCCCCCCCCCCCCCCCCCCCCCTTGACCCCCCCCCCCCCCCCCTCTCTCTCTCTCTCTCTTTCAGTCTGTGATTGTTTTTCGTACTTTTTCCTTTATATGTTTTGTCCTTTTTCCTTTCTTTTTTGTTTGTGGCTAAAGCCACAAACCTATAACTCACTTTGTCGGTCTGTCGGTCTGTCTGTCTGTCGGTCGGTCGGTCGGTCGGTCCAAAATTGTCGCACATTTTGACAAAATTGTCGCACTTCGACGAAAATGGTGTTTTACGTCCTCTTGGTCTGAATCAGACACATATGGGACATTTGTAAATACAAATATGGTGGGAACAATACTGGAGGCAATGCCCGGAGGCAGTACGAAACCAGTAAAGTCCCGATTTTTTTTATTAATACAGATAGGTGTAGCGGTAACCACGCAGTTATCTAGAATTTTACGTCCTCTCGACCTGGGAAGGCACATATGGGACATTTGTTAGTATCGCGGTAACCACGCCTCGGTTAAACCTCATCGGCTATGACACCGCTACAAGTATAGTGTAATGCTTCAAATAATAAACATACGTAATACAGACACTACAACAGACACGACGAGTATGCGGTGCTTCTTTTGATGAGTATAAGTAGGATACATAGTTGTAAATGTTTTCCAACAGATATAAAAAGTTACCAAATGGTGCAGAGATAACATTCTGGTTTACAGATTAAAATTATTGAAAAGCCAGGGGAGGTAACTCATGATTGGAGTGGTAAAAATAGACCGCGTGCCACAAACTATTGCGATTTCGCGCTTGTTTCCATGTACCCCCATGGGGCTGCTCTTTGGAATCTAATAAACCTTGAAACCTTGAAACCTTGAAACCTTCGTGCAAACAGTTCGGTGGCCGTTTCCATTAAAGGTGGACCCTGGCGGATGAGTTTTTGCAACAACAAAAACACGTCGAGGTCACCAGAAAGACAGCCTTTTCAAGGATCAGAACACTCACTTTGCTGTGGTTTCCTAGAAATCAAACTGTCAAAACGGCGATTCCTCCTTCGCGGAGATGCCGGATAGTGTAGCCATTTTGGATGGGGTGGGTGGAGGCTAATCCCATTGTGGTTGAAGCTTTTTCTTTCTTTTTGGCAGTGCCGTAAAAAACAAATTGGAGCTATTTCCTTTGTTGTGAGCGAAACTCTTTTAGATAAAAATGTATAAAATTAAAACAAAATAAAATAAAAAGGCTTGTATTGCGAAAAGTTCGTGCAAACGATTTGGTCTAAACGCAGGAGGCCATTAGAAAAGAGACAGAACACGCCTTCTCTTTCAGTGAAAGAATTTGACTTCCAGCACATCCGCCAAGGAGGAATCGCCGATTTGACGGTTTGATTTCTAGGAAACCAGAGCAAAGTGAGTGTTGCAGTCTCTGTAAAGGGTGTTTTCCTAGTGACCTGGACGTGTTTCTTACAAACACTTATCCGTCAGGGTGGCCCTTTAATAAAGTATTTGAGTTATTTGAGTCTCTCAGTTTGTTTTCTGTTGTTGTCTCTCTGTCTTTAATTACGTAGTGAGGTAAGCTTGTGTGTGCGTGTGTATGTGTGTGTGCGCATATGTTCGTGTGTGTGTGTGCGCATATGTTCGTGTGTGTGTGTGCGCATATGTTCGTGTGTGTGTGTGCGTGCGTGCGTGTGTGTGCGCATATGTTCGTGTGTGTGTGTGTACGTGTGCGTGCGTGTGTGTGCGTGTGTGTACGTACGTGTGTGCGTGCGTGTGTGCGCGCGCGCGCGCGCGCGCGCGCGCGCGCGTGTGTGTGTGTGTGTGTGTGTGTGTGTGTGTGTGTGTGTGTGTGTGTGTGTGTGTGACGTCGTTTAGCCAGCCAGCAATGGCGGTTTGCCAGGGTGTGGCATCGGAGCCAGCACGTGAGTGATTTAGGACAGGAGATGAGGTGCAACCTCTACTCAACAGACTGAAGATTGCCTCTTCGTCCATGGCACAGTGTTCAGATGAAGCATCGCAGGGTGCAGACTGGAACTATTAGCGGCTTTAATTTCTGCTATAAAAAAAATCACCATAAAAAAAAGTTATCTACACCCGCCTAACTAGAGTTGAAAAATACATTTAAGTTTGATCAATGCAAGGCAATGAACACACACACACATACACACACACACACACACACACACACACACACACACACACACACACACACACACACGCACACGCACACGCACACACACACACATACGCGCGCGTGCGCACGCGCATGCACATAAGCACACAATCAAACTTCACATACCCTGACGGATGAGTGTTTTGCAAGAAACACGTCGAGACAACTAGGAAAACACCCTTTACAGAGATCGCAATACTCACTTTGCTCCTAGAAATCAAACCATCAAGTCGGCGATTCCTCCTTGGCGGAGGTGTGGAAGTCAGATTCTTTCAGTGAAAGACCTTGTCTTTTCTAATGGCCGCCTGAGTCAGACCAAATCGTTTCCACAAAACAAGCCTTTTTTTTTTATAGCTATTTTATACAGTTTACCAAAAAGGAGTTTCGCTCACAACAAAGGAAATAGCTCCAATGTTGTTGTTTTTACTTCACTACAAAGAGGTCAAGGTTTCTATAACTTTATAAATAAGAAATGTCC
>CM065686.1:21875231-21877731 GCA_017654935.2 Phymorhynchus buccinoides
GATGAGAGTGTATGAGAGCGAAAGAAAGAGAGAGCAAGAAAGCAGAGGAGAGAGAGATGGCACATCAACAGGCATTCTGACCACATGAGATGTCTTACCTACGGTGTGTGTGTGTGTGTGTGTGTATGTGTGTGTGTGTGTGTGTGTGCGTGTGTGTGTGTGTGCGTGTGTGTGTGTGTATGTGTGTGTGTGTGTGTGTGTGTGTGTGTGTGTGTGTGTGTGAGAGAGAGAGAGAGAGAGAGAGAGAGAGAGAGAGAGAGAGAGAGAAGAGAAAGACACAGAGAGAGAGAAAGACAGAGAGAGAGACATAGAGAGAAACATAGAGAGAGAACCAGAGAGACAGAGACAGAGAGAACGCTTGGTGATTAAAAACTGGGCGAGAATGTCAACTATCACTTCAGTCCTGTTCACAAACTCATACCAACATCATAACATTCCTTCATATCCTGTTTACTCTGGGACGGTTTCTTCTCGTTGACATTCTCTGCCTGTAGCTGTCTTGTTTCTAATAAGGGAACATTCTGTCTACAAAGGTCGTGGGCCACAATGAGCGCTTCTGGCCACCCAATTGGAGATCACTCTCATGTCTTATATTTAGTTAGTTAGTTAGTTAGTCCATTATAGTCCCGTCAACAGCTATGGTCATCTCAGGACTGTCACCGCGCAAAGTTCAACCACGTATAGCAAAACACAAATCCATGAATCTTAACGACATACAAAACCTGAAAACATAAAAAAATATAGTACAATTCATAACATGACACTTTTCTCATTGCACCCTATAGCACATAATGCCAGACAGTGCTGGAAACGTAAGACATTCCGCTCTATTTATCGAGTCCAGGTGGTTTTTTAAACAGTAAAAAAGCATAACAAATACATACTAGTAATCTAATATCCATAAAAAAGGATATGTAAGCAAATATGCACTGCAGAATGGACAACAGGTGCCCACTCAAGTGCGTAAGTCTCACGTCTGGAAGCCAGTGTATTATATTACTTCCCTTTGTCAAATAAAAGGCTAAAACTATTACTGCCGCACACGATCGACGAGCGAGAGAGAGAGAGAACGAGACAGATTCACAATTCACATTTGGGTTTTTTACTGATCCATGCCTTCTGCCCGTGTCAGAGGGAAGGGGGTTACAAAAGGAAAAACAACAATGACAACAAATCAACAGCGTTAACCCTTTCACCGCTATAGTCGCATTTTAGCACCATAGTGATTTCATACCTATGTCACTAAAAGGCATCAAATTGGGGTCTATTATCCAAAGACCCTATTGTCTTAGTTTGGGGAAGTAAGGATAGACCTAATTTTATATATGTCATTACAGAAGAATCCCCAATACTGCAGATGGATTTTGTTCTCTACCCAGGTACATTTCATGGACATTTTGGGCTGAAATATGGCTGGCGGTGAAAGAGTTAATAACTACAGTACAAAGCGAACATGCACAAAAAGCAACAATGACAACAAATCATCAGCGCCAAAAGCTACATTAGTAAGTGAACATGATCTATGCAAAGATTTTGTTAACTGATAGAGGATTAAGCTTCGTTACGGATCTTAAAAGCAGCGGAAAGAAAATGAGCTAGTTTGAATGTGCGTTTGGAATAGAGAACGAGACAGAGAGAGAGAGAGAGAGAGAGAGAGAGAGAGAGAGAGAGAGAGAGAGAGAGAGAGAGAGAGAGAGAGAGAGAGAGAGAGAGAGAGAGAGAGAGAGAGAGTTTTCCGGTTGCTAGAAAACCGCCTCTAAATGAAGCACCATCAGGTGTCAAGGACCAAGGACGATCACTCCACCTAAACAGCAGATTGGAAAACGCTAAGGCCGGCAAGCTACTCAGCAGTAGTGCTAATAATGAACCTACAAGAACAATGGAAGAAAAAGAAAAGGGAGGGGGGGGGGGGACCTTTTCATCGAATGTCATGGGTGATTGTATGCATCAAGGATATTCTTACAGAAAACCTTACACGTATCTATGCAATCATTGCTATAGATGCATTCAGACATGAATGTTAGGCTCGGTGCACATCTTATGTCCTGGCTAAAACAAAGCATCTGTTTTGTTTCATTCTGTGGGGGGGGTTTCACACCTGCTGCCATGTCATTCACACCGACTGGCGTGCGTTGTGTGCGCATTTGGTCCGCTGTCGCCCATGTTGTTTGGGTCTTGGGGAAGGGAGACCAAAAGAAGCAGACCTGCCTGTGTGTGCATAACCTGTCAGCGAGTCAAAAGCAACAAGGCGTGTGCTACCCGTCACACGATTGTCAAACATGCTGGGTCCTCGGTAGAACACAGATGGACACCGAGCATTAGCCGTCGCAAACTACAAAATATGATGGTGTTCTTTACGGCAGAGTTGTACATTGTGCTTTTACTTATCTGCTCAAAATGTTGTTGTTGTTTACTAGTATCTTGTTGCTTACTAGTAGCTGTTGTTGTTGTTGTCGTATGCATATCCTGGCTAAAAGACTCCAGGGATCATTCGAACAGC
>CM065686.1:21882731-21885231 GCA_017654935.2 Phymorhynchus buccinoides
TCTCTCATCCTCGTAACCAAAGCAAATGAATCATCTGGTCAGCTAAATCCGAATCTCTCTTCCATATAGACATTTTTTTAATTTTTTTTTCATTATTCCCCCCTGAAGTTACACTTCAACGCCTTTCACTTTGCTTTGTACGACCCATTCTCCATCGATGGAAATCCTAGTTGACGTTGGGAAAATCCGTAAAATCTCCACATATTTTCACAGATTAGTCGTCAGAAAGAGTTGGGGCGAGTGTTCCGAATGTTCCATCGAAGTCATGAATGAAATTGATAAAAACTTTACACACACAAAAAGAAGAAAAGAATTTAAACTTAAAAAAAGTACCCCCAAAATGCTAAAGGGCAAAGGGTAAGAAGACTCTTCAATAAGAAGAAGTGAGAAAGAAAGAGAACGTTGCGTGCAATCATCGTGTTTGCTTTACTTTCTAATAAGTCATTATTTGTTTGCCTTTAATGTTCTTGTTATCAATGTAAAGCGCACTGAGCTCATGTGAGAAAGAGCGCTATATCAATTCCCATTATTATTATTATTATTATTATTATTATTATTATTAGTAGTAGTAGTAGTAGTAGTAGTAGTAGTAGTAGTAGTAGTAGTAGTAGTAGTAGTAGTAGTAGTAGTAGTAGTAGTAGTAGTAGTAGTAATACGATTTGGGGGTGGGGGTGGGGGTGGGTAGGGAGGGAGGGGAGGGGGAAGGGGAAGAAGAAGAAGAAGAAGAAGAAGAAGGCGACGAAGACGACGATGACGATGTGGACGACGACGACGACGACGACGACGACGACGACGACGACGAAGAAGAAGAAGAAGAAGAAGAAGAAGAAGAAGAAGAAGAAGAAGAAGAAGAAGAAGAAGAAGAAGAAGAAGAAGAAGAAGAAGAAGAAGAAGAAGAAGAAGAAGAAGAAGAAGAAGAAGAAGAAAAGAAGAAGAACAAGAACAAGAAGAACAAGAAAGAAGAAGAAGAAGAAGAAGAAGAAGAAGAAGAAGAAGAAGAACAACAACAACAACAACAACAACAACAACAACAACAACAACAGCAGCAAGCACAACAACAACAACAACAACAACAACAGCAAAAACACCAACAACAACAACAGCAAAAACACCAACAACAACAACAGCAAAAACAAAAACAAAAACAACAACAACAACAACAAGTCGAAGAAGAAGAAGAAGGAGGAGGAAGACGACAACAATATCAATAGCAACAACAACAAGAAGAACAGCAGCAACAACAACAACAACAAACAACAACAAACAACAACAACAACAAAACTAAACTAAACACCAATCAGAAGAAAATCGACTACAACACAAACAAGAAACCCAAAACCCACAAAACAAAACCCACAGAAAAACAAAAACAGCTAAGAAGGAAAGAAGCGCAAACCAATTTCGACGAAGTAGCTCAGCCTCCCCTTTAAGTTTTCCATCTGGCTGCCCCCGTCTTTAAAGGTGCACCCTGACGGATGCGTTTTTGCAAGAAGCACGTCGAGATCACCAGAAAGACAGCCTTTTCAAGGATCGGAACACTCACTTTTGCTCTGGTTTCCTAGAAACTAAACCGTCAAAACGGCGATTCCTCCTTGGCCGGAGGAAGTAGCCATTTTGGATGAGGTTGGGTGAAGGTCACTCATTGTGGTTGAAGCGTTTTCTTTTTGTGTAGTGCAGTAAAACAAAAAGTGGAGCTGTTTCCTTTGTTGTGAGCGAAACTCCTTTTGATAAACAGTATGCAATTAAAAAAAGGGTTGTATTGCGAAAATTTCGTGCAAACGATTTGGCGGCCATTAGAAAAGAGACGCCACACGTCTTCTCTTTGGGTGAAGAATTTTACTTCCAGCACCCCCGCCTTGGAGGAATCGCCGATTTGACGGTTTGAATTTTTGGAAAAACAGAGGAAAGTGAGTGTTGCAATCTCTGTAAAGTGTGTTTTCCTGGTGATCTCGACGTGTTTCTTAAAAAACCCTCATCCGATGAAAATGATGTTTTACGTCCTCTCGGTCATAGACACATATGGGACATTTGTAAATACAAAGATGGTGGGAACAATACTGGCTGCAATGCCCGGAGGCAGTGCAAACACCAGTAAAGTCCCGAGTTTTCGACAATATAGATAGGTGCAGCGGTAACCACGCCTCGGTTAAACCTCATCGGCTATGGTACCGCCACATGATCGCATCAGTTATAAGTATGAAAACTCATCCGTCGGGGTGCCCCTTTAAATGGCCACACCACACTGCTTATGCCCCCCCCCCCCCCCCCCCCACCCCTTTTCTCACTGGCCATACCACTCCTCCATGCCAAGTCCATTATGCTTCCTTTGACTTCTTTGCTTTATTATCTCCATCCAAATAAAAGAGATAGTGTTTCTGTTTCGTTTGTTTGTTTACATTTTCTTTCTTCTTATTTGTATCGTTATCGGTTTCTCTGGTGTATCGTTGTCGAAATCACTCCCCCTTTATTTCTTAACCCTTTCACCGCCAAAGTCGCATTT
>CM065686.1:21890231-21900231 GCA_017654935.2 Phymorhynchus buccinoides
TAAAATCTTGGTCAATAATTCACCAAGCACCCCATTTGAGAGCACACATTTTCGATTTTAATATCTTTTTCAACAACATTTTAAAAAAATGGCAGCAATTATCAAATATAATAATAGGAATACTTATGCACCCACGCTCACCCACCCACGCAGACACTAACACACACCGCACGCGCGCGCACACATGCATATACACACAAACATACGCTGGGCTACACTAGACTATATGCTCAACCACAACCAGACTGATAACAATACATTAATAATCTTGAAAGCAGAGGGAGAAAGAGAAGGGAGGACGAAACAGACATTTGAACTTTTATCAGATACTAAGAGGGGAGAGAGGTGACAGGAGGGGGAGATAGGTTAACAGGTAGACAGGCAGACCTATTGACCGACAGAGAATGAGAAAAAGGAATTTTTCAAAATAGTCAAAATCAGTTATTGAACATTCCTCCCACTCTGCCTTCAAAAATCTAAATCAAGCCATGTATAGCAAATCTCTTTTAGTTAAAAAAAAAAAAAAGTGACACCCCAGATGAGGAAATATTACACGAACATTTTGTGTGAAAATGGTGAATGACAACAATACCCAACGCCTGTCGCAGTCAAAAGTGTAGACTGTCGCAGTCAAAAGTGTAGCTCGTGCAAATCTGCCGCTCGCTACTATGAGAGTGTGTATTTGCGACATTGAGCATGAACCACAAATTTCACTTTTTTGTAGGGTTAGGGATAGGGTTAGGGTTAGGGTTAGGCAAATGGTCCAAGTAAAGAAAGAGTGAAATTTGTGGTTGTCGTTAATACACACTCTCATAGTAGCGAGCGGCAGATTTGCACGAGCTACACTTTTGACAACGCCTACCCAGCAGCAACACACAACTCTATCCAAATCTAACTACAGTTCGGCCATGTCCACCCATTCGCAGTATACAGATGGGGAGCTGGAAAGCCTAACAGCTATTAGTATTAGCATTAGGTATTAGGTACTTTATTGTCACAGAGGCGTCTCTGTGAAATTCGGGCCGCTCCCACCCGGAGAGCGCACCCCAGCCAGAGGCAAGGCAAGGCAAATGTTTTATTTCATGCCCACTTGGGGCACAGAATCATAAAACAAAGCACGCACATAGTAAAACAATCAAGCATCAAAACAGAGTGATGTCTATTCTATGAAATACGACAAGTAGATATCTAAGACATATATACCTATACCATATTGCAAAAAAACAAAACATGTGACATTTTGTCCATGCAAATCATCGAAAAGAACTGTTTATAACTGCAGCAAATTGCTTAAGTTTAAGCAGGTGCTTAAGAGGCGCGCCACCCATTAAAAAAAAAAGTTTGCTTGCGCTTTTTGTGTGACTGATGAGGAAGGAAATAGAGTGGGGCAAATTTTGACCAAATGACAACTTTTTCGTTGCCACTGGGCTTAACGTGTGCTACGTGCATGGGCACACGGGACCTTGGTTTTATCGTCTCACCCGAAAGACTCCACCCACGTTCAGACCCTAAGGCCTAGTGTAAAGTGAGAGGAAAAATCCCCTGTACCCAGGTTCGAACTCGGGTTTACTTGACACGAGGCGAACGCGATACCTCTGTGCCACTCTACACCTGTATATTGTTTCTATGTTCCAATTGTCTAATCTTATGCATCATAATGTCATCTTTTTGTACATGAGTAAATATTTTAAATACTGGTGTGTGTGTGTGTGTGTGTATGCGTGTGTGTGTGACTCAGTGAGTGTGTAATTTGATAAATAAATTTAAGTTCAATTATAAGAGACATGGACACAAGATTTATCTCCAAAGACCCCGATTTGATTTGTTTAAGTCCAGTCTACACTATTCCGGAGGTTCTCTTTGGAACTCTTTACCAACATATCTAAAAGAAATAACAAGTTATTCATCTTTTCGGAATCATTTTAAGAAGTACATTATGATGTCTGATTTTCAAAATGTTTGAATAATATCTGAAGCATGTAATGCTAAAATGCAAATGATTATCTCTCTGTTTCTTCATGTCTGTCACATTCATCTCCCCATTCTCCAACTCCCCTTCCCCTTGCTGGTTATGTATATATCTGTAAATATGTGTTCTTGGTTTTTTTTTGGCTGTTGATGATTTGATGTTTTTTTTATATTCCTTTCTTTTTCTTAATTTATTTTGTCTGCTTATTTTCTTTGTTGTTTGCCTCAGGGCTGAGTGAAGAAAGATGTATCTAATTAGCTTATCTCATTACCCTAAATAAATATCATTTCGTTCGTTCGTTCGTTGTATGCGTGCGCGTGCCTGCGTTTTCACGTGCACGAGTCGGCCTACATGCGTACGTGTGTGTGTGCGTTGTGTGTATGTGTTTGTCTTGTGTGAGTGTGTGTGTGTGCGTGCGTGCGTGCGTGCGTGTGTGTGTGTGTGTGTGTGTGCCGTGTGTGTGTGTGTGTGTGTGTGTGTGTGTGTGTGTGTGTGTGTGTGTGTGTGTGTGTGTGTGTGTGTGTGTGTGTACGTGTGTGTGCATGTGTGTATGTATATATATATGTGTGTGTGTGTGTGTGTGTGTGTGTGTGTGTGTGTGTGTGTGTGTGTGTGTGTGTGTGTGTGTGTGTGTGTGTGTGTGTGTGTGTGTGTGTGTGTGTGTGTGTGTGTGTGTGTGTGTGTGTGTGTGTGTGTGTGTGTGTGTGTGTGTGTGTGTGTGTGTGTGTGTGTGTGTGTGTGTGTGTGTGTGTGTGTGTGTGTGTGTGTGTGTGTGTACGTGTGTGTGTGTACGTGTGTGTGTGTGTGTGTGTGTGTGTGTGTGTGTGTGTGTGTGTGTGTGTGTGTGTGTGTGTGTGTGTGTGTGTGTGTGTGTGTGTGTGTGTGTGTGTGTGTGTGTGTGTGTGTGTGTGTGTGTGTGTGTGTGTGTGCGTGTGTGTGTGTGTGTGTGTGTGTGTGTGTGTGTGTGTGTGTGTGTGTACGTGTGTGTGTGTGTGTGTGTGTGTGTGTGTGTGTGTGTGTGTGTGTGTGTGTGTGTGTGTACGTGTGTGTGTACGTGTGTGTGTGTGTGTGTGTGTGTGTGTGTGTGTGTGTGTGTGTGTGTGTGTGTGTGTGTGTGTGTGTGTGTGTGTGTGTGTGTGTGTGTGTGTGTGTGTGTGTGTGCGTGCATGTGTGTATGTGTGTGTGCGTGCGTGCGTGTGTGTGTGTGTGTGTGTGTGTGTGTGTGTGTGTGTGTGTGTGTGTGTACGTGTGTGTGTGTGTGTGTGTGTGTGTGTGTATGTGTGTGTACATGTGTGTGTACGTGTGTGTGCATTTGTATGTGTGTGTGTGTGTGTGTGTGTGTGTGTGTGTGTGTGTGTGTGCGTGCGCGTGTGTGCGTGCGTGTGTGTGCGTGTGTGCATGTGTGTGTGTGTATGTATGTGTGTGTATCTGTCTGTCTGTCTGTGTGTAAGCACGCACGCGCGCCCGCGTGTGTGTGTGTGTGTGTGTGTGTACGTGCGCATGCGCGCCACATTCACGCCTACACTGTTGGCAAATCCCTAGCCATACGTTCGTTCACGAATCCCATTTCGTAGCAGCAAATTCTCCTCAGCACCGGGTAGTGGTCAGATAATTCTTTGGTTCTGTTTATAAGGCTGGGCATGTGCCTCGTGCGGAATCGCCGAAAGCCCATCGACTCTATCTTCTGGAGAACGGACACCTTGCTTTGCAGAGAGCGGGAGCTCTCACGGTGAATTTCCACCAGGAGTTGTCGTACCTGGCTCAGCTCTCCTGTTAACATCATGTCTTCAAAGGCCAGCCACTCCGAGGCTTCGACGTCCATTTTGAGTATGTCCAAAACTCTCTGGAAGAAAAGAAGGAAAGAGAAAATAACAACAACGATACTGCGTGACGAATTATCGAGAAAGGACAGGCAAAACATCGACAATTATTTTAACTAATAATATTAGTGTTGGCAATAATGACTGAGCTAATCCTCGTTGAGAAGGCTAAATGTAGAATCCTTTCGTTAATTTCCGCCTACCCTTTTTGTTGTTCCCAATGTAATATGTGTTAGGTTTCAATTTTATTTTATTTTATTTTAACACACACGGGCTGTCGAGTGCATATAATAGAGAGAGTTGTAAACATTCCCTCAAAGGCCTTCACTGATTACTTAATGCGGCTATTTTTAACCACTGCATTGACGTTTTCTTTGCATAGGTGGTGTAGAACCTAGCATAAAGAGAAATTTGTAAACATTCCCTCAAAGGCCCTCACTGATTACTTAATGCGGCTAGTTTTAACCACTGCATTGACTCTTTCTTTGCATCGGTGGTGTAGAACCTAGCTTTTTGCCCAATGAATAGAATGGCCGCCTTCAATGAGGCTTCATACTGAAAATTATCTGCCTCTGTCTCGTCACGACGTGCCCTGAGGTGCGCGCGCTATCTACATAAGATTCCCTTGCCTGTCATGAAGTAGTTTATAGACACAGAAAAAATTATCTGCTCCTGACTCGTCACTAGGGGGCATAGTCAGTTCAGGCCTAACATTATCGCCCTTTCGTATCGGCAAGAAGTAGCAGCATAAAGACCTATTGCAGCAGACGAGTTTACTTCGTTTCTCCGAGCTATTTGAATTAATTATTTAGGCCTAAGTACAACAATTTTCATTCCTTCCGTGGATTCAAAGAGGTCGTAACCCTAACCCAGTTTGGCAAATGTTAAGAATAGCCCCCTCCTCTGCCACTTCCATTCATTTCAGACGGTTTCAGTTATGGTTAGGGTTAAGAATAGGGTTTTTGGATAGGGTTAGGGATAGGTTTAGGGTCAGTTAAGTGTCAATCTCATAACATACCATTTATTTTTAATTTGTGCGGATTAGACGGTTTCAGGTTAGGGTTAGGGTTTGGAATAGGGTTTGGGATAGGGTTAGGGATAGATTAAGGATCAGTTTAATGTCAAATACACAAAGTTGATGACTAATCTGACCCTAAGCCTATCTATAAGCCTATCCCTAAGCCTATCCCTAACCCTTTTCCTAACCCTAACCCTAACCTGAAACCGTCTGAAATGAATGGAAGGGGCCAGGGAGGGGGCTATTCTTAACATTTGCCCCCAGTTTATTAAGAAGACTTATAGAGCGCTTATTCTTGAAACTCTAAGCGCTTAAAGTTCCAAACCCGAATCAATGAAAAATGTGGATGGAAAACAGTGATAGAATGTTATGCTACAAGACTAGAATGTAACCCTGTGAAGAAAGATAAATGTAGTCTATTTCTTTATTTGACAAATGTTTTAATTTAACACTAAATAAAACAAAACAAAAAACGCCTGCCTGTGCACAAAACAAGTTATTTACAATTCATACACAAAATCGTGCCATAGATATGCAAATAAGCGCACTGTTTTCATTACACACAGACACACTCACAAAAGTACACATATACACATGCTTTTGATTTCTAGGAAACCAGAGCAAAATGAGTGTTCCGATCCTTGAAAAGGCTGTATTTCTGGTGATCTCGACGTGTTTCTTGCAAAAAAAACACCCGTATTGTATTTATCAACACAAAATATGGAGAGATTGTGAGTTCAAATAAAGTAAAGTCACAAGTTATTCAGGGACTTGTGTGCGTCTGCCTCTCAGTTGTGGCGTGTGCGTGTATCTTTTCTCCAATGAAAGCAACAAGGTAAACGTGACAACGATTCTCAACATTTGAGTAAATACACTTTCCGACACTGGTGTGTTCATGTTAAGCGTAGTTCCTTCTCAGAGTGAACACTCCTCTAGAGCATCTACTGCATATTATGAACATTTGAGCAGTACAAACCACCATACTAACAGTTTGCATGCTAACATTTTGTCTACTGAACCACAATTCACAAAAAGAAAAGTGAAAGAGGCAATAGAAATTAGACTGAGAAGACGAAGCCTAAACAGGGAGTCAGGTTAGGATCTACCCATCATATACAACAGTGTGGTGAACC
Organism: Phymorhynchus buccinoides; assembly: GCA_017654935.2. NCBI lineage: Eukaryota > Metazoa > Mollusca > Gastropoda > Neogastropoda > Raphitomidae > Phymorhynchus > Phymorhynchus buccinoides. Next base: position 21,896,172 of record CM065686.1, read on the forward strand.
AGACCAGCTGTGAACACAACTCAAGGGGTGACACCAACAGCCCCCAGACTTCTGACCCAGTGTGGGTTGACGAAGGCCAGCAGTAAGCTGGCCGAAAATTTCCCAAGTATGTTTTCTTTCTTTTCCTTTTAGTTTTGATTGATTCTGAGAAGGAACTACGCTTAACATGATTCTCAACATGACGCCGTTTTTCAATATTATGAGGGGGTCGAGGCAGGGCGAGGGCGTTTTACCCCAATGGGGGGGGGGGGGGGGGCATGTTGTCCCATTACATAATAATTACACCAAAGAGCTTACGTTCTCGTGGTGAAGCATGGCCTTGATTTCCTTCAAGGTTTTGATCTCCCAGCCCGTTTGCATGGCTGATGGTGCAAATTCCTTGGACGTTTGATGGGCGCTCCCCCCGAGGCCTATCTTGTAGAACCACTTCGTGTCGGATCTCTGGAAGCTGGCTTGCTTCATGCTGCACGGTTACAAGTTTACAACTATCATCATCATCTTAGTCGTTATCATCATCATAGTCGTGGTCGTCGTCGTTGTCGTCGTGATCATCATCATCATCATCACCATCATCAACAACAACAATATCACCACTATCGTCATCATCATTATCGTCGTCGTCGTCGCCGTCATCATCATCATCACCACTATCATCACCATTTGCAGTCATCATATCATCGTCGCCACTGTCATCATCATCATCATCATCATCATATTATTATTATTATTATTATTATTATTATTATTATTATTATTATTATCAACATCACCATTGTCATCATCATCAACATCATCATCATCATCTTCACCATCATCTTCACCACCACCATCATCATCATCATCAGCGGTGGCACTCACGATGCTGTCTTCCTTCTCCTTCTCCAGGCAAATCAAAACCAAAGCCCACGCTATCCAGCGTCTCGCCGCAGCCCAGTAGTCTACCTAAACTAATGATCATCATCATCATCATCATCATCATCATCATCATCATCATCATCATCATCATCATCATCATCATCATCATCATCATCATCATCATCATCATCATCATCCATCATCACCATCATCATCATCACCATCATCATCATCATCACCCATCATCATCATCACCATGATCTTCACCACCACCACCACCACCATCATCATCATCATCATCATCATCATCATCACCATCATCATCATCATCATCATCATCATCATCATCATCATCATCATCATCATCATCATCATCATCATCATCATCATCATCATCATCATCATCATCATCATCATCATCATCATCATCATCATCATCATCATCATCATCATCATCATCATCATCATCATCATCATCATCACCATCATCATCATCATCGTCGTCATCATCATCATCATCATCATCATCATCACCATCATCATCACATCATCATCATCATCATCATCATCATCATCATCATCATCATCATCATCATCATCATCATCATCATCATCATCATCATCATCATCATCGTCATCATCATCATCATCATCATCATCATCATCATCATCATCATCACCATCATCATCACCATCATCATCATCATCATCACCATCATCATCATCATCATCATCATCATCGTCGTCATCATCATCATCATCATCATCATCATCATCATCATCATCATCATCATCATCATCACCATCATCATCATCATCATCATCATCATCATCATCATCATCATCATCATCATCATCATCATCATCATCATCATCATCATCATCATCACCATCATCACCATCATCATCATCATCATCATCATCATCACCATCATCATCATCATCATCATCATCATCATCATCATCATCATCATCATCATCATCATCATCATCATCATCATCATCATCATCATCATCATCATCATCATCATCATCATCATCATCATCATCATCATCATCGTCGTCGTCGTCGTCATCATCATCATCATCATCATCATCATCATCATCGTCATCATCATCATCATCATCATCATCATCATCATCATCACCATCATCATCATCATCATCATCATCATCATCATCATCATCATCATCATCATCATCATCACCATCATCATCATCATCATCGCCAACATCATCATCATCATCATCATCATCATCATCATCATCATCATCATCATCATCATCATCATCATCATCATCATCATCACCATCACCATCATCATCACCATCATCATCATCATCATCATCATCATCATCACCATCATCATCATCATCATCATCATCACCATCATCATCATCATCATCATCATCACCATCATCATCATCACCATCATCATCATCATCATCATCATCATCATCATCATCATCATCATCATCATCATCATCATCATCATCATCATCATCATCATCACCATCATCATCATCACCATCATCATCATCATCAGTGGTGGCACTCACGATGCTGTCTTCCTTCTCCAGACATGTTTGTTTTTTCCCGGAAGTGGAAATGTCTGCAACATTTTATACTTTTGCAGAAACCCTATTAATCTTTATAGACTGGAGACTCCGAAAATCAACCCTAGCCTCTTCGGAGCGATTGCGCAATGCCCGAAAATTAGGTCAATATCACGCGCCATACCAGCTTTTGAGATTCTTGTGGTAACATAATTATACACCATCTCGTTGGATAGGTCTTAAAAATAACGTCCTTATTTTGCATCAAATGAGTTTTGCTGACACACGTAAAAGAAAATGACATAAGAAGTTGACATTTTGCATTGGGGATACGTTCTTAGCATATTTAGGCCAAGTTCGAAGATGAAGGTCATTGTCAAAGGTCAAGGTCACCGGAGACGAAACTGCTGCCGTGTGGCTGCTTGATCTAGGGCTTTCACGCTCTGGTTAATTTAAGTGAGCTTCAGATCGAAAATTAAAGAGTTGGCCCTGCTTGCCCCACCCTCTCCTATCATAATGTACGCATGTGTACGTGTGTGTGTGTGTGTGTGTGTGTGTGTGTGTGTGTGTGTGTGTGTGTGTGTGTGTGTGTGTGTGTGTGTGTGTGTGTGTGTGTGTGTGTGTGTGTGTGTGTGTGTGTGTGTGTGTGTGTGTGCGTGTGTGCGCGTGTGCGTGTGCGTGCGTGTGTGCGTGTGCCTGTGCGTGCGTGCGTGTGCGTGTGCCTGTGCGTGCGTGCGTGTGTGCGTGTGTTGAACTATTGTGTGGTGACAAAGGTCAACCTGCTGCTACTGCTTCTTCTTCTTCTTCTTCTTCTTCTTCTTCTTCTTCTTCTTCTTCTTCTTCTTCTTCTTCTTCTTCTCCTTCTTCTTTTTCTTCTTCTTCTTCTTCTTCTGCGTTCCCAGTCTAGTCTATATGGCCAAAATGGATGAGGTACGTATGTTAAAACCTCTCGCGGTCTTTTTGTCCTTACGTGCACATTAGTCTAAAGTGACCCTGTTTCTTCTTTTTTGTGTCTATTTATTGCAAGTATTCATTTCATTACTCGCCATGTTACATTACCACCCAGAATTTGAAGCCATTCTACCCACTGGTTCATGAGATACAGCTCGGACATGAAGGAAGGAAAGTTCGGTTTTGTGAGTCTTCCTTGGCGGAGGTTTGCACTGGCGGTTCAAAATTCAGAATCTGAATAGGTTGTGACATGCTGATCAAGAATGTATATGGCTATGGGAGACCCTAGGCTTATTGTAGGTCGTGGTATCCGCGAGAGGACAAAATGTTCGCGAAAGGACTTAACATACGTAAGTGTGTGGTTTTCAGTTTTCACTAGCCTCCTCGTTGCCTTCAGCCAACACAGTCCGAATTTGGCGGATCTCAAAAGAGAAAATGACTTTGAGGATTGTTTTAGGATTAAAAGAAAAAGACACGAGGGTGGGCCAATAAGGAAACAAAAATAGTAGATGATGGTAAGAAAAGGAATAGGCAGAGCCAAACAGTGTGATAGATTAGAGGAAGTTGCTATGCGCTAACCTTCCAGAAGGTAGGGGAACTATTTGCACTGTACTTACCTAGGATCAAAGGAAAACACCTGGCATCCATACAGTTTGGCTACTTCATCATCGAAGGAGAAATCATTACGAATGCTGAA
>CM065686.1:21912731-21920231 GCA_017654935.2 Phymorhynchus buccinoides
ACCTTTTTTCCACCACAGAGCAAACGACAATAGTTAATAAATACGGACTTTACACATGTAAATTTTCTGGAAATAAACTGACATCTAATATCATTGTATTTGGGACATTTCATTACAAAATGAAACTCGTCATCAAGGTCATTCTGATTGCAGTCTCTACATAATCGTTCTTCATGGGGTATTCCAAATCTTCTGCCAATTTCTATCATGAGTTTATGATTACCACACCGAACGAGGTACGCACGCACACGCACACACACACACGCGCGCGCGCTCACAATGTATGTGTAGGCGTACGCGTACACATGCAAGAGTGCACAGACGCACATATACACACTCACAAGCAGGCAGGCGTGTATATCAGTGTAACAGTAAGTTTGTGAAATCAGTGAATTCATGAAAATCCTAAACATGTGACCTCCAGTAACTTCATGAAATTACTATATTAAAAAAACCATTTAAAAGCAATAGTCGTAGTAATTTCACGAAATACCTGAAGAATGGGTATAGAAGAATTTGAATCAATGAAAAGAATATGACAAATTAATACTGGAAAATCAGTTATGGTACTTAAAACAATATTACAAAGAAATGCATGCAAAACTTAGAAAAGTTATAAATTTCCTGAAAACTGCAAAATGAAACTGTAAATTTACAAACTTACTAAAAGAAAAGTTCAAGAAATAATTACATGGATGAATAGATAGATCAACAATGCAGTTCACAACACACACACACACACACACACACACACACACACACACACACACACACACACACACACACACACACACACACACACACACACACACACACACACACACACACACACACACACACACACACACAAAGATGCGCTTGTGGTCACCCACTATCAGTTCAACACATTCTTTTCTAATGTCCATTTTTAGCATCGCTATACACCTTGTCTGGGATTCAAGTAGCAAACATAGGAACTTTACAAGATGTAGTTTACAGCCATGAAATGATCAAAATAGCTTCTATCATATCCAGCTCTGGAATTGCAAGATTACTCTATAAGTGTCCCATATGTGCCTTCACGGGTCGAGAGGACGTAAAACACCAAAATTTCCTTCCAAGATTACTATAATTGATACGTTAGTTAATATTAATGTTCTTTTCTTTGCCCCCCTATCATGGACATACTCTCTCTCTCTCTCTCTCTCTCTCTCTCTCTCTCTCTCTCTCTCTCTCTCTCTCTCTCTCTCTCTCTCTCTCTCTCTCTCACACACACACACACACACACACACACACACACACACACGCGCGCGCGCGCGCGCGCGCACACACACACACACTCATACACACACACACATATATAAACACACACACACATACACACACACACACACACACACACACTCACACACACTCACATACACACTCACACACTCTTTTCCTCTCATTTTAATTCAATATTTGTTTTTGTTTAATTAATGTATTTATTTAAGTCTAATATCACCATTGTTGTGAACAGACTTTAAATTAAATCAATCAATCAATCAAATCAACACACACACACACACACACACACACACACACACACACACACACACACACACACACACACACACACACACACACACACACACACACATATCCAAAGATTCTTTAATCCTTTGACCCCTTTTGGGGCATGGAGGACTTAAAACAATTCATGCAAATATAAATTGAACAACTGAAAACAGTTATATATTAAGATAACCCCAACATAATAAGCACAGCAAATAAAACGTCACACAACTTTATTAAGTCTTAGAAATTTCGGTAAATTCAATATTAAAAAAAACCTCTTTTTTTTACCTCCACAGAGCAAACGACAATGGTTAAATACGGACTTTACACATATAAATTCTCTGGTGATTAACTAAATTCTACTAATTATCGTCGTATTTGGGTCATTTCATTACAAAATGAAATTCATCACCTCATTCTGGTCGCAGTCCCTACATATTCGTTCTTCACGAGGTATTCCGAATCTTCTGCCAGTTTCCATCACGAGTTTATGATTACCACACCGCAACCGTATAAGTGTATTTATTATGCAAACATCAGGCAACATTTCAATATCTTTTTCACGGCAACAATCTGTTTTAAAATTGATGTTTCAGAGGAAAGGAAAAAATCAGTAAACCTAGAATTAAAACAGATTGTTGAAAATATAGATAATGTACCCAGTTGCTTTAATGATTCAGTAACAGTTGGTGAAATCAGGGCAGCTTGTAAAACATTAAAAACAAACAAATCACCAGGGACAGATGGCATAATTAGCGAAATGATTCAAACAAGTCTTCCATTTACATTAGATATTTTTGTCAAAATATTCAATATCATTTTGTCATCAGGAAAGTATCCTGCAATGTGGAAAACTGGTATAAATGTTCCAATTTACAAACAAGGAGACCCAATGAATGCTAATAATTATAGAGGTATAACTCTTAATAACTGTCTAGGAAAGGTATTTTTTGCCAAGTTATAAACAACAGAATAAATACACATTTGGAATCAAACAACATGCTATCAAAGGAACAAGGTGGTTTTAGGCAAAATTCAAGAACTACAGATCACATTTTTATTCTTAAAAAGATTGTGGATGATGCCATCAGAGAAATAAATGGTAGACTATGTTGTTGTTTCGTAGATTTTAACAAAAACATAGACAATGTGTGGCATGAGGCTCTTTTATTAAAGATGTCTAAACTCGGAATCCGGGGAAAATGTTTTGATATAATTAAAGACATGTATACTAATGCTTCAATATCAGTCAATACTCAGAACGGGTTTTCTGAGGACATACTAATTTTTTTTTAAAGGGGCACATCAAGGTAATACCCTTAGCCCTACACTCTTTAATATATTTGTAAATAACATTCCTGAGAAAATAAATTATAACGATTCCTCTAAAATAAACAGTACATCAAATGAAAAAGTATCCTGCTTATCAAAAACAAGGAGTGGACTTCAAAGACAATTACATAATCAATATGAGTATAGTTGTAATTGGGGGCTACATATTAATATAGAAAAAACAAAGATAGTCGTATTTTCTCGTTCAGAACCGATTATACCAATGGCATTTAAGTGTGGAGACAATATTATTGAAACCACAGACAGTTATAAATATCTATAATCTTTCAAAAAGATGGTAATTTCAATAAAGCTCAAGACCATCTTAACAAAGAAGGAAATAAAGCTGCACATAATCTACGAAAATATCTTATAAACGAAAATATTGATATTAGGATTATCAATCAACTATTTGATTCCTTGGTTTCACCAATATTACTCTATGGTTCAGAAATGTGGCTACCATATAGTACAAAAACCAGTTTTGATTTATTTGAATACTTTGGTAAATGCTTGGGGAACATATTTCCACATGAAAATGTACATGCTAAATTTTGTAGATATATATTAGGTGTACATAAGAAAGCTATGCGCCTTCCAATATCAGCAGAATTAGATATTTCCCCTTAATTTAAAGGCATTTGTTAATGTTGTAGGCTTTTGGATACATATACTTGAATCTAGGGAAAATTCATATTTGAGACAGGCATATGATAACATGCTGCAACAAGATGGCTCGCAAACATCATGGAATAAGTTCATCAACACAATAATGTTTGAACTTGGCTTTGAGCATGTTTGGAATAATCAATTCACATTCAATGCTAAACAATTACAACATGCGATATTACGAAGAATGCAAAACTGTTACATATCATTTTGGAAACTAAAAAAGGGAGAAGTATCACGGCTCAGGTTTCATAATGATGCTACTAAAGAATATCGAATAGAACCGTACCTTTTTAGTACTATTTTGGATAGACAACAAAAACAGGCTCTATGTAAATTGAGAATTAGTGCTCATAATTTAAGAATCGAAATTGGTAGACACGAGTATATTGTAAGAGAAAACAGACTTTGCCCAAAATGTAATGAAATACAAGATGAGTTACACCTTTTGAACACCTGCGTTATGCATAAAGAAGATCGTTACAAATTGATGGAAAATGTAGAGAAACAAAGTTTAGAATCAAATGTTCAGTCTCCATCAGATATGATGATGTTAGATGAACTACAGCCATTTGTGGCACAATATGTTAGTATTTGTTTTGACAAAAAGCATGAATAGTATTTTGCGTTGTTTGTAATTTTAACCTGTGCCTTATAAGCCTTTGTTTAGGTTTCATGGCAATAAACCCATGTTCAATGTTCAATGTTCACACACACACACACACACACACACACACACACACACACACACACACACACACACACACACACACACACACACACACACACACACACACACACACACACACACACACACACACACACACACACACACTACAAACTTACGAGCACATGGGGTGGAAAATCAAACTCAGATCCGCCAGTACCTCAACCCACTGTTTGGACTTGACTTTTGGCACCAAAACAACTAAGTTAGAACCACTGTCCCATTTGGGGCATCCGATTATTTTTTAACACCCCTTGTGGGTGCCCAAAAAGTCGCCGGCCCAAAAAGTCGCTGGCGACTTTTTGGGTCTACCCTTGAGGCCCAAAAAGTCGCCGGTGACTTTTGGGGCACCTGGTGTAGATATTTCTGCTGTTTAAAAGGTGCCGACAAGTACTTAGAAAAACATTTGATATGAAACGATGTACGGTTTAGGGTACACGGGCGATGCTCTCTCTCTCTCTCTCTCTCTCTCTCTCTCTCTCTCTCTCTCTCTCTCTCTCTCTCTCTCTCTCTCTCTCTCTCTCTCTCTCTCTCTCTCTCTCTCTCTCTCTCTCTCTCTCTCTCTCTCTCTCTCTCTCTCTCTCTCTCTCTCTCTCTCTCTCTCTCTCTCTCTCTCTCTCTCTCTCTCTCTCTCTCCCCCCCTCTCTCTCTGTCTCTCTGTCTCTCTCTGTGATTTATTCTCTGTTTTATCTTTAGCTTCTTGTCTGTCTCTCGCGATTGCCTTGCCGTAAACTTGAAGTTTGACAAATTGACATGTTATTTATGTACCAATTGTTTCTTTGATATCGGAACTGACTAAAAGTCAGTGGCTCTGACCATCGGACAGTTCTATATAAAATGTATATTTTCATTTTTAGTGAAAAGCTCATTACTTTGTCAAAGGTACTCCCATACCTTTTACAATGGAAATGACCACTGGTCATTGTTACGGACAAGTGGTCACTGCTGTTAAAAAGTACATTTGCATTATTTAGCAGCTATTAGCTTTGTCAAGAGTACTAATTATAAAAACTAAAAATGATCAATGGTCAGTGCTGCTGACCAGTGGTCACTGCTGCAAAAATGTATATTTCATTATTTAGCAGTGCATTACGTTGTCAGGGGTAATACTATGCCTTGTAAATGGAAATGACCATTGGTCAGTGCTACTAACCAGTGGTCACTGCTGCATAAAATGTATATTTTCATTATGCAACAGTTTATTACTTTGTCAAGGGTAATACTATGCTTTGTAAATGGAAATGGCCAGTGGTCAGTGCTACTGACCAGTGGTCACTGCTGCATAAAATGTATATTTTCGTTATTTGACAACGTATTATATTGTCACGTGTGCTACTATACCTTGTAAACGGAAATGGCCAGTGGTCAGTGCTAGTGACCAGTGGTCACTTCACTGACTGGTGGTCACTTCTGCATAAAATGCATATTATTTTTAATTATTTGACAGCGTATTGCTTTGTCAAGGACACTACTATGCTTTGTAAAAGGAAATGTTCATTGGCCAGTGCTGCTGACCAGTGGCCACTGCTGCCTGAAACGTATATTTTCATTATTTGACAGTGTATTACGTTGTCAAGGGTATTATTATGCCTTGTAAATAGAAATGACCAGTGGTCAGTGTTGCTGACCAGCAGTCACTGCTGTTTAAAATGCATCTTAGAAAATAGTTTTTCTTCAAACCCCCCAACAAAACATTTTACATAAAACAACTGGAATGTATTCCTGGGTTGTTCAAATACCCTACATGCAAAGAAACATTTTAAAGTTTTTAAGTTTAATTTAAAAAACCGGATTCTAGATAGACTAGTATTGGATTAACCTGACGTCAGTGTATTTCTCTGTGATCAGACAATCGTAGATCTGACAAAAAAACATGCCCCTGTCCCCCCCCCCCCCCCCCCCCCCCCAAACAACAACAACAACCCCACACACAACAAAAACACAGAAACACAGTCCGTGTCCAATCGTAGGTCGGGTAAAGGACCAAAAAAATATATATAGTCCTTTTCGGGTCGGAGGAACAAAACAAACAAATCAGTCAATCAATCAATCAATCATTTATGCCCCATGGATAATGCACATTTGAAAAGAGGCGGCGACTTTTTAAGGACACTGGCGACCTATTGGGCCTCTAAGATAGACCCCAAAAGACGTCGGCGACTTTTGGGGCCTCTAGGGTAGCGACGTTTTGGGCCGGCGACTTTTTGGGCCTCGAGCGTAGACCCAAAAGGTCGCCGGCGACTTTGGGGGGCTCTAGGGTAGACCCAACCGGCGACCTTTTGGGGGCTCTAGTGTAGACCCAAAAAGTCGCCGGCGACTTTTTGGGCCGGCGACTTTTGGGGCCCCCGCACCTCTCTTGCCAAGTGCTGAGCGCGATGGGCGGAACTATGGACACCCTGTTGCGAGCCAGTTTGTCACACCGTCCCAGTTTGTCCCAGTACCACACTGTGCACCCTTCCAGGCACAGTTTGTCACACTTTTTGCACAGTATGTCAATGCTTTTGACACACTGTGCCTAATGGGCGTCACTTTTCTTTCTTTTTTTAAATCAGAAGGCTGTGTGAAAAAGTAGAAAGCTATAAATGATAAGCGACGCGGTATGAGTCTCTCTCTCTCTCTCTCTCTCTCTCTCTCTCTCTCTCTCTCTCTCTCTCTCTCTCTCTCTCTCTCTCTCCTCTCTCTCTCTCTCTCTCTCTCCTCTCTCTCCCCCCCCCTCTCTCTCTCTCTCTCTCTCTCTCTCTCCCCCCCCTCTCTCTCTCTCTCTCTCTAATGAAAGCGAAAATATAGTTCTCACAGTTTGTAAATATGTTTTTTATAAAGCGTAATATCTAGTCCGGAAAGGTGTTCTACAAGGTATTTACTATTATGTTCTAATCACACGTTTTTTTCATATGTGAACTCCATTTTGTATGGGTCCATGGCCTAACAAATTAAACGGGTTGCGGCCATTTTGCACCCGGCCTTTTGCCCCCCCCCCCCCCCCCCCCCCCCCCCCCCCCCCCCCCCCCTCTCCAACCCCGTCTCAATATGTTCCTGTCTCACGTTGCGTCTATTTCACGATTTATGCATTTCAATTAATACTGAGTGAGTACTGAGCGTTGAGTTCGATAAACTCCCATGCGTGAGCGATTGTTCGCTGAGTCGATGAATACTGAGTGCTGAATTCAATAAACTCCCATGCGTGAGCGATTGTTTTGTCACAGCCATTCATACCAGTCAGCTACCATGGAGGAATA
>CM065686.1:21935231-21937731 GCA_017654935.2 Phymorhynchus buccinoides
CCCTGACGGGTGAGCTTTTGCAAGAAATACGTCGAGATCACCAGGAAAACACCCTTTACAGAGATCGCAACACTCACTTTGCTCTGGTTTCCTAGAAATCAAACGGCGGAGGTGCTGAAAGTCCGATTATTTCTCTTTTCTAATGGCCGCCTGAGTCATTTAGACCAAATCACGACATTTCCACAACACAGGCCTTTTTATTTACAGTTAACCAAAAGGAGTTTCGCTCACAACAAAAGAAATAGCCCCCTTTTTTTTTTTACTGCACTACAAAGAAGTAAAAGCTTCAACCACGTGGCTTCCACCCACACCGTCCAAAATGGTTTCTCTCTCCGGCAACTCCGCCAAGGAGGAACCGCCGATTTGACGGTTTGATTTCTAGGAAACCAGAGCAAAGTGAGTGTTCCCATCCTTGAAAAGGCTGTCTTTATGATTATATCGACGTGTTTCTTGCAAGAGAAAACTCATTCGTCAGGGTGCCCCTTTAAGAAGGAACTTCATGTTCTATTTTCATCAAATCCAAAAACTTTTTTTTTTACCAGCCGCGAACGAAGAGAGCGAAGCTGGTAATGTTTTCAGAGAATTCTGTTCCTATCTATCTTATCTGATTATGTTGACACTCTAACGTTTGAACGGAGGGACCCAGGGCGCTCAAATGTTGCATGCGAATAGGTACCAAGGATATGGAGGCTAAGTTCGAACATGGGGTTAATCGGCACTGTCATGTTTTGGGGTGTATTTTTAAGGAATATTTTGTATAAGGCAAAGAGAGAATAAATAGCCAGTCCTGTCTCCCCGAGCTAGGTCAGGTCACTAATTAGGTCACTTAGGTCAGCTGGCTATAGACGTTTATTGGAGGATATGCGCATAGAATTGAGATGGACGAAAACGAGGCTCCTGAGTACTGAGGTTCTGTCCGTTTCTGATTAGGCTTGACGCTCATGCCTTTACCCACCGCTGACCCGTGTCTCTATGTCCTCGACTTGCTGATTGCATCACAAGATGAGCGAAACACAGCTTTCTAGACTGGTTTTGACGTTCGTATAAAAACAAATCTGTAAAGATTCAATACAACAAATATTTGTGAAAGTACTCGTTTTATAAAGAGCACAATATTATCTTTAATTTGACACCAAACGTGCTGTATGCTATTAATTTAGTTAGCTCACAAGAGCCCGTTTATACTCAGGGCTTTTTTTTTTGGCAGGGTGATTTTGTTCTTTTTCCGTATAATCTTGCTACAATGTGTTTGCGAGCACGTGCATGTGCGCGTGCTCTGTGTGTGTGTGTGTGTGTGTGTGTGTGTGTGTGTGTGTGTGTGTGTGTGTGTGTGTGTGTGTGTGTGTGTGTGTGTGTGTGTGTGCGCGCGTGCGCGCGTGTGCGCGTGCGCGTCTTTTTTTTCCCATGGTGAAATACCAAACGTCTTATGTGTTGAGTTTTCTTTTCTTTTTCTTTTTTTAAATTAAGATTTCGATTTTTGTTTAACAAACTAAGATATTGCAAGTAGCTTTTGGGTGCTACGTCAACAGTCAACTTTTTTTTAAAGCAAAACATTGACACATTTCGCATAATATGCCACTAAACAAAAGAAAAGGAACTTATGATTGTTTAAGTCAACGTTGTGGGGTTTTTAAGCAAAACATTGACCGGTTTTTTTGCAATAAGATGCAGCTAATAGGAGGAAAATCCTGGGCCTGTATTCACGTTGAGATAGCAGGAGACGTAGCATCATGCTAACTTAGAAGCTCTTCCAATGTCCTATAGGATTTAATAGGACTTTTGGAAGAGCTTCTAAGTTAGCATGATGCTACGTCTCCTGCTATCTCAACGTGAATACAGGCCCTGATCATTTCCACCTATGTTGATGTAAACTAAATAGGCTTCATTCTGTAGGCGTAAATTTGGTTTTCTTTCCCCGAATTAATCCCATCATAATACTCTCTTACTTTTTTTTCATACTTTGTTTTCGATATTCTTACCAATGGTATATTTGTCTAGCTAAAGGCTAGGCAGTATGCACGTGAAATATTTGATTGATTGCGATATTACGTGACCAACGTCCATTCTACTCGAACGATTTACAGTACTGTATGACCACTATTATTCTACTCAACGCTATGATGAGTAAAAGAGTAATCATATATCAAACACTGACAACCTGACTGACTTAACACTGTACGGCAAATGTTAAGTTTTAGCCCCTGCCCGCATTCCTACGTAGTTCAGTTGATTGATGGGGGGGTGGGGGGGGGGGGCTTTGAATTGACTCATCCACAAGCAATCATTAAAAAAATGTCAATAAGCAGCAACATTTTGCTTTGCTCTGAGGGATTTGATTTGATTTGATTGATTTAATTTAAAGTCTGTTCACAACAGTAAAGGTCAAGATGTGCTACCCCCCCTACCTCTTTGCCTTTACCCACAAAACAAACAAAAAACGAACAAGCAAACAAACAAACAAATCAATGAATTACAATGAGAAGGGGAAATTGTGTGTGTG
>CM065686.1:21945231-21957731 GCA_017654935.2 Phymorhynchus buccinoides
GTGTGTGTGGGGGGGGGGTCAAAGTCAAAGCGTGTGTGTGCGTGTCGTGTGTGTATGTGCGTGCGTGCGCGCGCATGCGTGTGTGACATGTGAATAAGTGTGTTACATTATGCTGTGTGTGCGTGCGTGTGCGTATGTGTTCGTAACACTTTGAGGGATTTCATTAGTCCATTTCTTTTCCTGACGTTGTATTGTTCAGAAAACTTAAGAGACCAAAAAACACAAGGACAACGGTCCTTCAGAAGGGGCCAGTTTTGTTCATTATATCGCCACCTCCTGTAAAGCTAATGCTATGCTTGAAGAAATCATCGAGTGTCCCTGGCCTTGTATTTGGTATTTGGCATTTGGTGTATTCTAGACTTATCTCTGTGAAATTCGGGCTGCTCTCCCTCGGAGAGCGCGTCGCCGCAAGTGCAGCGCCTACCCAATTTGTGGGGTGTTTTTGTGGGGGGCACAGGGTGAGGAGGGGGTGTGGGCACACTTGGAAAGCCTAGCTATCAATTTGGCCATACCGGGCAGCGGGATTTCTCCCTGTTCTTACCGACTTTCAACTGCCATGGGATTTTTACGTGCGCAAAGCGCATGGGTCAGACTAGCTTTAAGTCCTCATCCGAAGGTTTCGATGTTCAGTTCGATTTTCCTGTCAAATTAGAAAGAAAAGGCGAGGCCCGGATTCGAACCCGGGTCACTCACGCTGCAGTCACGCATTACATTTGGCAGGTGCACGTCTTAACCACTCTGACACCTGTCTCCCTGTGATGATAAAATACGAGCAAATAAATTGACATTATGTATAAGGCCGTGTACACGCATTAGCGGATATTCCATGCGGAAACCCGTGCGCAATCCATACATAAGTGAAACAAAGAAGGGAAAAGATTTGCGCACTTGTCCGCACTTGCACCCTGTCATAACATTCAACAATTTCATGTTTATAACATTGAGTTCAAGTGCCCGTAGATTTCAAAAACATTTAAAAAAAAAAGCAACAACAAAAACCCACCAAAACAGTCTACGTTTGAAGTAGACAACACTTCAAATGACGTAGGTGTGTTCATTTATCTCGTTCTTTTGCTCTGGAAATGCAAGGTAAAGGTTTGTGAAGGAGGTCCTTAAAAAGTTTTCGTTCAGTGATAGAATTCGATCTTGAGGTAAAAAGAAAAAAAGATAGGTGGGAGTAGTCCAGTAGTCATTTTAGTGGCGTCCGAATTCTAGCAATGTTCGACTATTAATGATGCATGTGCTTTAAAAAATAAAAAAAACTTGTTTGTGCATTGCATTTTATGCATAAAAAATGAGAGAGAAAACCCCCACAACAGTCATATTTACCTGTTGTATGTGCTTTGTTGTAGTTGTTGTGTGTTTTCTCTCTCTCTCTCTGTCTGTCTCTCTGTCTCTCTCTCTCTCTCTCTCTCTCTCTCTCTCTCTCTCTCTCTCTCTCTCTCTCTCTCTCTCTCTCTCTCTCTCTCTCTCTCTCTCTCTTTCTGTGCGCGCGCGTGTGTGTGTGTGTGTGTGTGTGTGTGTGTGTGTGTGTGTGTGTGTCTCTCTCTCTCTCTCTCTCTCTCTCTCTCTCTCTCTCTCTCTCTCTCTCTCTCTCTCTCTCTCTCTCTCTCTCTCTCTCTCTCTCTCTCTCTCTCCCTCTCTCTCTCCCTCTCTCTCTCTCAGCCTCTCTCTCTCTCTCTCTCTCTCAGTCTCCTCTTAGCTCAGTCTAGCAAGAATATTTATATTGTGTTATGCATTACTCACGATTGTTGTAAGTTTAATATATGTATTGTGAATCACCCCTTTGAATGGGGCCTTGGCCTTACCAAATAAATATCGTTATCGTTAATCGTTATCGTTATCGTTATCTCACTCTCTCTCATAATGCTGGTTTAAAAAAAAAAACTTAACCAAATACGTTTTAAAAAACGCTTGCAACTAACAAACAGGTGCCGTATAATAATAATAATAATAATAATAATAATAATAATAATAATAATAATCATCATCATCATAATCATCATAATCATCATAATAATCATAATAATCATAATAATAATAAAATCATCATCATCATCATCATCAACATAATAATAATAATAATAATAATAATAATAATAATAATAATAATATAATAATAATAACAATCAGAGTTAGTAGGGCTGCAGAGTGGATCTGAACGTTCATAATGCACCACGGTATTTTGCTATAATATAGGGACTAACAGATGGACAGAAAACATGCAAAGGCAGCACACGTATGGCCTACCTGGCTGGAGAAATAATAATTATGAGAAGAAGAAGAAGGAAGAAAGAAAGAAAGAAAGAAAGAAAGAAAGAAAAAAAGAAAGAAGGAAAGAAAGAAAAACAAGAAGAAGAAGAAGAAGAAGAAGAAGAAGAAGAAGAAGAAGAAGAAGAAGAAGAACAACAACAACAACAACAACAACAACAACAACAACAACAACAACAACAACAACAACAACAACAACAACAACAACAACAAGAAAAAGAAGAAGAAGAACAACAAGAACAAGAACAACAAGAACAAGAACAAGAAGAACAACAAGAAGAACAAGAACAAGAACAAGAACAAAAACAAGAAGAAGAACAAGAACAAGAACAAGAAATAGAGAAGAAGAAGAAGAATCGAGGAGGAGGAGGATAGGAAGAAGAAGAAAAAGAACAAGAAGAACAAGAAGAACAAGAAGAGCAAGAACAAGAACAAGAAAGAGAGAAGAAGAAGTAAGGGAAGAAGAAGAAGAAGAAGAGGAAGAAGACACTTGAAATGAAATGGACAAAATAACTCGAATACTTGAACGACACTGCACGCAACTTGGTAAGTTATTAGGTTATTCAAAGTAGATGGACTGTGAAATTATCATATCCAATCTTGACTTCTCCATGTATTTCCTTTTGGGGGGTCTATTTTACAGATTTTGACAGTACAGGAAATTGTCTAGATATCTTCTGTCAGGGTTTTAACCCTTTCGCCGCCAGCCATTTTTCACCCACAAAATACCATTAAACTTAACTGGGTAGAGAAAATAAAATATCTGCAATATTGCCAATTCCTCTGTGACATGTATAACATTAGGCATATCCTTACCTCCCAAAATTAAGAAAATAGGGTCTTTGGATAACAGAACCTGATTTGATGCCTTTTGGTGACATGGGTGTTAAACCATTGTGGTGCATACATGCGACATTGGCGGTGAAAGGGTTAATATTTCTCTTAAGGTTTTATTTTTCAACGTGAAGAGTCCAGTTGCCAT
Source organism: Phymorhynchus buccinoides (assembly GCA_017654935.2). NCBI lineage: Eukaryota > Metazoa > Mollusca > Gastropoda > Neogastropoda > Raphitomidae > Phymorhynchus > Phymorhynchus buccinoides. Next base: position 21,948,485 of record CM065686.1, read on the forward strand.
ATCACGATATATAAAACCCTAACGAGAAACCCGCATCGTTAAATTAATGTCATCACCATCATTATCATCATCATATCATCATCACCACCACCACCATCATCATCATCATCATCATCATCATCATCACCACCACCATCATCATCATCATCGTCGTCATCATCATCATCGTCGTCATCATCCTCGCCGATAGAGGCAAAGAAAAGAAAAGCCTTTCCTTCAACTCATTGAACTTGATCTCTTTTTTTAAAGTTAAAATAAAAAGACTTAAAATTTATCAACCAAAAAAAGGAATGGTTCCAGCAAAAAAAAATAGTATAAGTGCATGGCTTTGTACATCGATTTCTCGGCAAATATGTAGATTTGCACCCTCCTGCTCTATTTCTTGGTTCTTTCCGTGGTTAGGGATAGGGTTAGGGTTAGGGATAGGGTTAGGGTTAGATGGTCTTTTCTTTTGCCACAAGCATCTGTTTTTTGGTCAAAATCTTCTAAAAAAAATTAGCATTAAATTGCTGCCAAATAAAAACAACCTCACGTACATTGATTTTTGAACATTGCTAGATTATAGAATTCCTGATTTGTTTCAAACAAAGAAACAAACAAACACACACAAAAACCGCTTTCGTTTGCTCGGATTTGTGCGCATGCACACTCAAACTATGCAGCCATTTTGTTAGCGGATTCTTCTTCTTCTTCTTCTTCTTCTTCTTCTTCTTCTTCTTCTTCTTCTTCTTCTTCTTCTTCTTCTTCTTCTTCTTCTTCTTCTTCTTCTTCTTCTTCTTCTTCTTCTTCTTCTTCTTCTTCTTCTTCATTCCCAGGCCAAATGGCCATAATGAGTAAGGTACGTATGACTGTGTCCGGTTTTCAGTTTTCACTGGTCTCAGTTTTACAAAAGCTAGGGGAAGACGGGGTAAAAAGCGCATGGGCGGGTAAGAAGCCCACCCCAATTATCTCATGAAATGAAGCAAATTCCAGTCTCATTTTGCCCATGAGACGAGCGTTAATGTCTAGCATTCGTCTCATGGGCAAATTTGACTGAAATTTTCTTCATTTCATGAGATAATTGGGGTGGGCTTCTTACCCGCCCATGCGCTTTTTACCCCGTCTTCCCCTATACAGTCATGTCGTTAGCTGGATAAAAACGAACGCATTTACACACCTTGACAGTCAAAATATCCTAACGTGATACCTTGACTAATAATTTTGGTTTGTTGGTTTAAACAACTTTATTAACACAATTTCAGGCAGATACAAATATAACTCAGCGCAAGAGTACAACAAGCTAAAGCTTATGGGCGTACTCAACACATTTATAAATTACAAAAGAACAGCTGCATAATTAATTAACAAGAATCATCATGGAAACAAGCATTCAACAACTAAGGCAATAGATAATATGAAAAAACAGTAAACGTACAAAGGTATAACATTTACAAACACACGTGTAAGAATAAATGTAAACGAAAAAGCGTAATGGGTTTGTTTGGGGTTTTGTTGTTGTTGTTGTGGGGTTTTTTTCATTGTTCGATTTATTTAATTGGAACGGGCATAGGGTTGCTCATTGGGTGTATTTTTTTCATTTACGAATACAGAAAATAGGGAAAGTGGAAAAGCGTGTTTGGGAAGAGTGCTTGGGGTAGTAGACGCGATATTGGAGATGAGAAGGAAGAGTGATGAGAGTTATTTATTGAGTTAAAGATCGCTGTTTTTTCGACGACGTGCACTGCTACGGGAACGTGCGTCTCAGGCAAAATGCACGAGAAACACGTTCCCGTAGCAGTACAGAGATTCTACATACAATGAATACAACCCGATGTTTCAAATATTGGTTATAAAAAGAAAAGGAAAAAAAAGCCTCAATTAATTATGATCGCTTCTCGGCCTTTTGGCTAAGACAGTGATTCAGGAACATAAATTTTTGTTTATACCCTGGTTGGTTTGTTCATCCCGTCGTTAGCCGATACGCGACGTTAAACTGAACTTCCATCAATTATATATCACAATTCAAACAATTCTACCCTTAAACTAATAGATAGATAAATATATATAGAAAGAGAGAGAGAGAGAGAGAGAGAGAGAGAGAGAGAGAGAGAGAGAATTATTGAAACAAACATTTATAAGGAAACCATTGATAAACATCGTTTTGCCCTTTATGACATTGCAATAAAGTTATGTGGAGTATCGTTGTTTCAAGATTCTGTTAAATACAGTTATACACGGTTTGCTGTTATTCCATTTACATTTATAAATATATACCTTTGCCAATAAAATAATCAAATCAAGAATTTTATCAGCACTCGTATCTTCTGAAGTCCCGAACAAAATAAATCTTTCCGAAAATGTAAGGTTTTATGCACGTTACACATTTATCATTTAGTATATTTTCTAAACGGTTCCAGAAACGCCCCCCCCCCCCCCCCCCCCCCCCCATCTCTCTCACTAATATTTTAAGTCTGTCTGACTCCTCAAAGGCCAATCAAATCTTCACGCCAATTACTGCGTTCTGGTTGATTTTTCTGATTACCACGAACACGAACGGATACCCCTAATTGCTTGCGTTCCAGATGGTTGTTGATCTATCATTTTGTCACGCGTAGGCTAAGTGGCGTGCCTGACGACCCTGACTCCTTAATAACTACTGATCGTTCTTTTGAAGATGAACGATCTACCTTAATTGGAATAGTTGCCCTCACTCGGCGCGTTGAGATCCTCCGGGTCACCCACCCCCTTTCCCCCTTCACTAGTATCTAAAGTAAATCCCCAATGCCCCACATGGCCGAAAGGCCGAAGAGGGCGTTAAATCCTAGCATCACACTCACATTGGAATAGTTGGAAGAAATCCTTTGAACGTGACTGGGTAAGATCTTGGAAGGAACAATCAGAGATTAAGCGTGATGCCTTGTACTATTCAGAGTAGTTGTAGGGAAGGTTGGTGGAGGAAGACCGAGCTATTTCCATGCACTTAATTGGTGTGGATGCGGCTCACCAGGTCACGTGTCAAAATCACGGGCTAGAGAAAAGGTCAGATTAGCGTCCAATCGATCAGAGACCCTTATGGACGGTAATCACGAGTTTCAAGTGTTTTCCCTCTTATAGCTGGTAAGAAATCTTGGTTTTGACCGGGTTTGACTCCCATACAAATGTCCCCAAACTAAAAACGAAACATCATTTTAAAGAGCAGCCTCAATTCGAAGTTGGGGACATTTGCATGTGGGTCACAGCTACCTAGAGAACAAAAAACAAGGGACTTAATCGTGGTGCGTCAGTGTGTCTATAGGCCGGCACAACACACGCGTAAAAGCGTATGGGGATGCGATGCGCTTGGGTAACGTGAGTCATGACTCACGCGAAATACCTCCGTCTAAAACATAGTCTGCCATTTTCGCTCACTATACTCAAGTAGACCCAATACATGAATTTCACGTGAATCATGACTCACATCGTCACAATCGCATCGCATTCAGATCCGAATCCTATGTGTGTGTAGCAGGCGCTTTTCGCTACATCCCTCTGCCTGTTGTTAATCTCTGCTTTTGCGTAGAACTTCTGTCTCTGTCTATGTCTCTTTCTCTCTGTCTCTGTCGACTTCTCTGCCTCTCTCTCTCTCTCTCTCTCTCTCTCTCTCTCTCTCTCTCTCTCTCTCTCTCTCTCTCTCTCTCTTCTCTCTCTCTCTCTCTCTCTCTCTCTCTCTCTCTCTCTCTCTCTCTCTCTCTCTCTCTCTCTCTCTCTCTCTCTCTCTCTCTCTCTCTCTCTCTCTCTCTCTCTCTCTCTCACACACATTCTTTTTACCCACACACCACACACTCTGTCTATCTGTCAGTCTCTCTCTCTCTCTCTCTCTCTCTCTCTCTCTCTCTCTCACACATTCTTTTTACACACACACCACACACTCTGTCTCTGTCTCTGCCTCTCTCTCTTTCTCTCTCTCTCTCTCTCTCTCTCTCTCTCTCTCTCTCTCTCTCTCTCTCTCTCTCTCTCTCTCTCTCTCTCTCTCTCTCTCTCTCTCTCTCTCTCTCTCTCTCTCTCTCTCTCTCTCTCTCTCTCTCTCTCTCTCTCTCCATCTTCTCTCCTTTTCTCTCCCCTTCTTTCATTCTCTCTCCAATTCCTTGCCAATCATGTTCTGCCATTGCCCCAAAGTTCTGATGGCCAAGAAGCGTAATCAGAGATTGAATCCAATCCAAGGGCGTTGGTGAGAAAGCAGCTATAGGCAGAGTGAAAATACCCAGACCATTACAGCTTGGTCGTTTTAGTTCCGAGCGAAGCTTCGGGAAGTCTTGTTTCTGCCTTCATCCGTCCGTCCGTGCGTGCGTGCGTCCGTCCGTCCGAACGGCCGCGTTTTCTTGAAAACATGTCGAGTCTATTTCAATCACGTTTAGGCCGTGTACACACATAAGCGGATATTCCTCGCGGAAACCCCGTGCGCAATCCATAAATAAGTGAAACAAAGAAGGGAAAAGATGTGCACACGTGTCCGAATTTCCCCTATATGCGTAAACTTTTATCCTTCTTTCTTCCACTTATTTAGGGTTTTCCGTACGGCACTTAAGCGTCTAATGTGAACCCGGCCTTAGTGTGCAACTCTTACAGGATAATTACCTACCGATTGTGTGTGTGTGTGTGTGTGTCTGTGCCTCTGTGTGCGTGCGTGCGTGCGTGTGTGCGTGCGTGCGTGTGTGCGTGCATGCGCGCGTGCCGAATCTGCGTAACACATGGTTGTCGATAGCACCTCTTTTGCAGTTACAGGCTTCAAATTTGGTAGGCTGGTTCACGGTCAAGCTTGACTGGCTCACGGTCATGTCATGTGTGGTGCAAAGTATGGTGACCTTGACTTTTGACCCTGTCTCTGTCAGCGGTGCCGTCAGTTATTGGTGTTACACTCACATGACCACATTATTATATTCTTGATAAGCAGCATCCGAGGGATGTAGTGGAAGACGTTTTAAAACTGGTAAAACTTGTTTAAAACTTGCTATGCATATGCGTGCATGTGTGTGTGTGTGTGTGTGTGGTTCTGTTTGTGTGTAACTGTGTATGAAAGTGAGTTAGTGAATGAGTGTGTTGTGTGTGTGATTAATGCGTGTGCGTGTGTGTATGAGTGTGTATGTGCGTGCGTGTGTGTGTGTGAATTGTGTTTTTAGTGCGTGCATGTTCGTGTGTGTATGTGTGTGTATGTGCGTGTGCACACGTGTATGTAGCCTATGTTTGTACGCGAGTCTCAGTAGGGTTGTCTCTCTATGTGTAAGTGCACGTGTATAGGTATGTTTGAGGACGTTTGAGCATAACAGTGTGCGTCTGTCTGTTCTGTCTCTCTGTATCTATACTTTTTTGTTTGCCTTCCCGTAGTCTTGGCCGTACAGCGGCGTTGCTCCCACGCCGCTCATTCCGAATCCAAACTCGCAGCCACACCCTGGCTTGTTCAAGTCTATCTGTATCTATACTGCTATGTCTGTCTGTTTCTCTGTGTTTGTCTGCCTTGTACAATTGGCAATCGTATTCGGCTGTAGGCCAAGGGAGGGACTGGTGGCCACAAGAAGTTTAATTAAAAACCAACGATGACTGGCTGGTGCGATCTCAGATTCCGAGTGTACGGGTAGCAGACGACACCTGGAGTTCTGCTGAGTGGCAACCAGCAGAAAGGGCGGCGCAGTCATCCTCCCTCACCACGGGTGTTGGCTGAATTGGCATGCAGATGGGGCGACGTACAGCCACGTGGATGATGTCTGCAGTGTTGGCCTTCGAGTCAACAAGACGGTCGATGCCCAGCAGGCACCAGTGGCAAGTTTTCCAAGGCTGGATAAAGTGGGTTGTGGGTCTCAGGTGGGCTGCATGCGTGGATTCATTCAGATTTTCACAATTAAGACAGCAGTCAGGGAGCGGGCTAGCCTGTTTATTCTAACTACGTCATCGATGTTCTGGTTGTTCAGGACGACAAGGGACATCACTAAATACACATACAAACGAAGACAATTAAAGACCCAACCGGGTCATAATATAATAATAATAATAATAATAATAATAATAATAATAATAATAATAATAATAGTGAATCATTTATATAGCGCATTCCTCCACCCAATGTGGAGCTCTATGCGCTTAACAACAACAAAAATTAAGAAGCAACAAATTCAACAACACGAAATAATCGCTCACGCACATGCAAATAGGCATACACATACACACCCCACCCACACATACACGCACGTACCGGCACATACACACACACACACACACACACACACACACACACACACACACACACACACACACACACACACACACACACACACACACACACACACACACACACACACACACACACACACACACCGTTACCATCACCACCACTCACCCCACCCAAAAAACACAATACAAAATACAATCAGTTGAACAAAGCATCAACACACACACACATACTCTCTCTCTCTCTCTCTCTCTCTCTCTCTCTCTCTCTCTCTCTCTCTCTCTCTCTCTCTCTCTCTCTCTCTCTCTCTCTCTCTCTCTCTCTCTCTCTCTCTCTCTCTCTCTCTCGCAACAAAGCTGACGTACACATTGCAGTCAACACACAGTGAAACTAATATGGGGGGAGGGGAGTGTGTGTGTGAGAATAGAGTCCAGAAGTAATGTGGCCTAAAGGTTGTGATGTAGCTTGAACAGGTGGGTCTTGAGAGCTGATTTGAAACATTGCAAGGACTGGATATGGCGGATTTCGCGTGGTAAGGAGTTCCAAACTGATGGGGCCGAAAAGGAAAAGGAGCGCTCACCAAACATTTTTGTTCGTGTACTAGGAACACAGAGAATTTTGGAATCTGAAGATGACCGCAATTGCCTTGATGGAGTATAGACAGAAAGCATGTCAGAAATGTAGCTAGGGGCATTTCCAGAGAAATAAGAATGACATAGAGTGGAAATTTTGTAGTCAATACGTGCTTTGATGGAAAGCCAATGAAGGGATATCAGGAGTGGTTGAACATGATGATACTTAGAGACCTTGAGGACAAGTCTGGCAGCAGAGTTCTGGACTTTTTGAAGCTTGTCAATGAGGTGTTGGGGGCAGCCATACAAGAGTGAATTACAATAATCTAGTTTAGAGAGAACAAAAGCGCAGACTAGTATTTTAGTAGTATCTATAGACAGGAGATGGCGAATCGTACCAATGCGACGCAGCTCACAGTATGCTGACCGACAGATAGTTTGAACTTGTGAGTCAACACTCATATCTTGAGAGATGTGGAAGCCAAGATTTCTAGCAGAAGGAGAAAAAGGTATTTGAGTGTCACAGACAGAGATGGAATCAGGCTTTGGGTACGGAAGTTTTCTAGATGGAGAGTGGATGAACAAGGCCTCCGTTTTGTCGTCATTCAGCTTCAGTTTGTTTTGTAGCATCCATGATTTGATGTTGCGAATGCAGAATTCAAGTGAAGATATAGAAGGAAGAATGGTAGATGGGGATACAGGCTTGTGGAGTTGTGTATCATCAGCAAAAGACTGAGAATCAACTGAATGAGAAGTGATCAACTCGGACAGGGGTTTAGTGTACATGATGAAGAGGACTGGTCCAAGTACTGAGCCTTGAGGAACCCCACATGTGAGGCCAACCATTGCAGAAGATGAGTCATTGATGGAGACAGACTGAGTTCGACCAGAAAGGTAAGACGAGAACCATGACAGAGCAGTGCTTGATATTCCATAGGTGATTTGAAGCCTCTTAAGGAGTATATGGTGGTCAATAGTATCAAAAGCAGCTGAAAGATCCAAAAGAGTTAATATAGATGCGTCACCAGAGTCAAGAGCTAAGAGAATGTCATTAGTTACTTTCAACAGTGCCGTTTCAGTGCTGTGAAATGGCCTGTACGCTGATTGTGAACAACTGATGAGTTGATGTTCATTGAGATAGCCTAGGAGTTGATGAAGAACTAATTTCTCGATGATTTTTGATATGAAAGAGAGGTTGGATATAGGCCTATAGTTCTTGAGAGTGTTTGGGTCAAGGGATGATTTCTTTAGAAGTGGTTTGACAATGGCAGTTTTGAACACAGATGGAAAGGAGCCAGATGTCAGAGAGTTGTTGACAATATGGGTGAGAGTAGGGAGTAGTTCATCAAGATACTCTATGAAAAGTGGCGTCGGTATAGGGTCAAGAGGACAGGAAGTGGGTTTAGCTTTTAGAATGATCTTCTTCAATTCAAAGGCAGTAACTGGCTGAAATTCCAAGAACGTGGATGTTGTTCCTATTTGGTCTAACAGGGTGGTAGGCCTAGGTGTGGAAGAAGCCTGATCAAGTTCGTTTCTGATCAGCTGGATTTTCTGAACAAAGTAGTCGTTAAAGACATCAGGAAGGTCACTGACAGGGTGGGTGGTAGGGAGAGGGGTGCTTTTTTCACGCCCCAGTAGTTTGCTGCAGATAGAAAACAGCCGACTAGAGGTCACTGCATTGTTTATTTGGTCAGTGTAAAAGGAGGATCTTGCTGTCAACACTATGTTCGCTATTTTTCGTTTCGCAGCGTTGAAGATTTGTTTTGTAACGGTAAGGGGGGTCTTAAGCCATGCTCTTTCAGCTACACGCTTTTCTGACTTCGCCGAGTTCAGTTCAGTGCTAACTAAAGGGTACCACGGCTCCAGTCTATCGGCACGCTCTTGGCGGTGACGTAACGGCGCGTGTGTGTCGATAACGCGAGTGAGAGCGCTGTTAAGGTTGTTGACCGTGGGGCATGATTCAGGGCAGATAGTCGCGCGCAACTCTGCTTGAAATGCTGATCTATCCATGCCGCGTACATTACGAGACTGTCTGTACGATGGGGTGTCAGACGGGACAGACAAACATAGTTCACAAACAATACAGAAATGGTCAGAAGCAAGAGATTGAGTGACATGAGTAGAGCGTAGCAAATCATCATCTGGTCTATAAATTACCCAGTCCAGAATGTGGCCACGTTCATGAGTTGGCTCGGTAACAGATTGACAAAAATGAAACATATCCAAAGCATTAATCGTCTTAGTAGTTACAGGGTTATGCTGAGTATCAAAATGAACATTAATGTCTCCTAATATAATACACTTTCCAGAAAGGTTATTAACAGTGGGTCGCCCACTTGTCTCCTGGGGGGGGGGGGGGGTCATCCGCCTGCAGAGACTGTTCAACTCGACTGTGCGTCTCCCCGCCCGTGTGTCGACGACGCCAACACCTAGGTACGGAGAAGACCGCCTGTTGTGGTCCTGAAGACGGCCTTTGTAGGGAGAGGGGTTTAGCAAC
>CM065686.1:21965231-21967731 GCA_017654935.2 Phymorhynchus buccinoides
GAGAGTATGCTAGACTGCGTTTCTGCTATGCGCGTTTTGATCATAACTCAAGACACACGCAGCGTGGACGTGGAGGAAAGGGAATCGTGGCGGGGTCGTAGTGAGAACGGGGGACAACGTAGCGGCAGCGTGGTGAGTGCGTGGACAACCGAAATGGTGGCAGAGTACTGAGAACCAAGCGCCAGCGTAAGGGCCCGCGCCAAGAGCGTGGCTCGATCTACGATTGTTCAGCTGTGGGTCCCCACTCATCAGATCGTAGTGAGGTCGTGGTTGCAGCAGTCACACATGAGGAGGATGTCCGCGATCTCGCCCACGTTCTCTAGAAATTTAGCGCGCAGTGAGTCTTCAGTGGGTCTTCATCATGTGTGATGGGGACCTTAAATAAAACAAAACCCTGCCGTGTGATTGTGACGGTTCAGTTGGTTTGACAGTCAGGTTATCTTCGTCTTACCGTGAGTTTTACATATTGTCATAGTCGAGTCCTGTCGAGTCCTGTCGAGTCAGCCGACTGGTAAACGCAGTTTGGTTTTGCAAACGCTCGTGTTCATTCAGGATTGGTAGCAGACTGGCGTTTCCGTACAGGCATGGAATCACACGCTTAATGCGTTTGTCTGTTGTTCTGTCTGTTATGGTTAGATCGAATTTCTATGCTTATGGATTGAAATTGTCACCAAAACAGTTTGGGGGAGCTGGGGGCTGTTTGTTTGTTTTTGTTGTGGTTGTTGTTGGGGTTATTTTTCCAAGGAGAGGGGGGGAGGGTTGTTTGTTGTTTTCTGTTGGTATGTGTGTTTATTTGCCTGTAAATAGTTTTACTGCAACTATTCAAAGATGGGTTGTAATAGGTCGCCAATATTTGTTTCGAAGCTGTTGGAACGGTAATTCAGATACATTAACCCACAGTTTAGCACCACAATGGTTTAACACACATGTCTCTAAAAGGCATCAAATCAGGGCCTGTTATCCAAAATACCCTATGTTCTTAATTTTGGGAGGTAAAGATAGGCCTAATGTTATATATGTCACAGAGGAATTAGCAATATTGTGGATTTTTCTCTCTTCTGTACCCAGTTAAGTTTAATGGTATTTTTTGGCTGAACAATGGCTGGCGGCGAAAGGGTTAATGATACATAATGAATCCTTCAATTTATATTCATTTCGCTTAACTGCATTCATGCGCTAAGGGCCTTTGTGTTGTTGTTGTTGTTGTTGTTGTTGTTGTTGTTGTTGTTGTTGTTGTTGTTGTTGTTGTTGTTGTTGTTGTTGTCGTCGTCCCCTGGCTAAAAAGACTCCAGGGATCATCCCAACAGCCGAAGCACTTGAACACTATGGTACCAAAGCACCAGCTAGGGATGAGAACATCACGCGTGTGACCGTTTTTGATTAGGCCTACCCCGCCACGTGGGCCGCCACACTCCGATTTCGGGGGATTTTGGAGGCTGATGATGTTATGCTAGGAGCTTGTCATGGCTAAAGACACTCCCCGCATAACTATGCAGAGCATAGCAACATTTTGATGTAGCCTTGGTGTTATAGCCTACGTCAATTGGTCTGACACAGCCTTAAGCCGAGGCGAGAGCTTTTGTAAAACCCAATTTTGCACGGCGATGAGCTAGTATGTATTCAAGTTATCGTCCATCTCTTTTTCTTGGCGGATGTTTGTCAGGGCCGGATCTAGCGAGCGGGGGTGGGGTGGGGTATCCCCTTGTTTCCTTGTACTTTGTGGGTGTCCCCTGGTTTCCTTGTACTTTGTGGGTGCCCCCTGGTTTCCTTGTACTTTGTGGGTGTCCCCTGGTTTCCTGGTACTTTGTGGGTGTCCCCTGGTTTCCTGGCACTTTGTGGGTGTCCCCTGGTTTCCTTGTACCTGGGTGTCCCCTGGTTTCCTTGTACCTTGGGATGTCCCCTGGTTTCCTTGTACCTTGGGATGTCCCCTGGTTTCCTTGTACTTTGTGGGTGTCCCCTTGTTTCCTTGTACTTTGTGGGTGTCCCCTGGTTTCCTTGTACTTTGTGCCCCTGGTTTCCTTGTACTTTGTGGGTGTCCCCTGATTTCATTATACCTTGTGGGGTGTCCCCTGGTTTCCTTGTACCTTGGGGGGGGGTGTGTCCCCTGGTTTCCTTGTATCTTATACAAGGAAGAAGAGTAAGAACATGGCTCGAGTTTTGCCTTAGTAATCCCTAATTTACAAAAGTTCCCGGGGGCTTTCGCCACCTGGGCCCCCTAATATGATGGGCACTTACCCTTAACCCGGAACCGATGTAGCTCCTTAGACCCCTAGCAGAACACACACACACACACACACACACACACACACACACACACACACACACACACACACACACACACAGACACACACACACACACACACACACACACACACACACACACACACACACACACACACACACACACACACACACACACACACACACACACACACACACACACACACACACACACACACACACACACACACACACACACACACACACACACACACACACA
>CM065686.1:21972731-21977731 GCA_017654935.2 Phymorhynchus buccinoides
AGTCACTTCTTTTCATATGTCCTCAACAACAACAAAAGCTCATGTCATATTTCACTCGGTTATCAACCAAAGTGACATATTCAACGATATTTCTCTTTTGTTCATTTGAATCTCGTTATTGTCAATCCTTTACGATTTCCCCTTAAATGGCATTACCACGGTTCTCTTGTTCTTGGCATACTGTGTTGCATGGCGTGTCCCTTACGAGACACATAATTATGTGGTGAAAACAACGTTTTCGAACACCAATACCGACAGAGTTCCTTTTTCCCCACGTACCATCAGGGAGTGGAACATCCTACCTTCAGCAGCAGTTGAGGCCAGAACTCCAGAGAGCTTCGCGACTAGAGTCTGGGAGCACCTGACCGGAAAACCTCCTGCTGCAGCCGCCACGTCTGATGGCCCCACTCTGGGGTCATCAGACTAACAAGCACCAACAGCCCCCCCCCCTCTCCCCTCCCCCTCCCTCCCCCAGCCCCCCCCCCCCCCCCCCCCTTTTGGACCCCTCCCCCCCCTCCTCCCCTGTTCCAACAAACCCAACGGATCAACAGTTTCCTAGTTCTCTCATATGTGCTCTCTCTGTTGTATTATATCTTCAGGCTTTGAGCCTTGTCTTCCGGCAAAAGTGGTCTAGATCCTCCCCGGTTCCGTGGCAAAATAATCAAAGCGTTGATTGTGGCCACGCACAGTCAAGAAAAAAAAGAAGAAGAAGAAGAAGTTACCAAAGTTACAGACATGTACTGAAAGCACCACGAATGAGAGTGGACTTAGCTCAGCCATTATGAAACTACTTCAGACCCATTCCGAAATAAAAGGCTGGCTGCTGCCTTTTCGATACGCATGAAGTTCTAGCAAAAGTATTGATTATAACAGATGTTTCAAATTGCCCTTTTTATCACCTCTGTTGGGAGGATCTAAACGAGATGTTGGGGGGTTCTGGTCTAGAGCATTACTTTCTTTAGTATTGTTTGTCCTGAGTGAATACAAATCATGTTTAGCGTCCTCCGGTCTGGAACAGACAGATATGGGACATTAGTAGATATAAAGATGATGGGAACGATCCTGGAGGCAATGCCCGGAAGCAGTGCAACACCAGTAAAGTCCCAATTTGTTTTAACAATACGGATATGTATAATGTTATGCTGAGTCGTCCTAGTTCAATCTACACTGTTAGTGTTTCCTCTCTTGTTACCAGTTTATTTACGAGTATGTTTAGCTTAGACGCGCTCCTCCATTGAACCCTCCCCCGAAGCTACTGCTTGAATAAAACCATGTTCTCAACTAAAAAAAAAAGTGCGTTTCTTTTTTAACATTAAATTTAATTAGTCACTCATGTCTAGGTGATTGGCATCGTAATTAACTTTGGTTGAGGGGAGTTAATTAGAAAGAGAGTTATCCCCCTTTCGTTCAATTTCGTGATCTCCTATCTTGGCCTCACTATAGTGTCGTTCTTCGATTAACCAAAATTCCTTTCGAGGCTTACCAGTTTGTCCTGTGTTGTGTGTTGTTTATGTGTAACATGTTCAAGGTTAGAAGGCTATGCCACTCTTGGATAGATGTTGATTTGTTTGTATGTCGTCCTCTCCACCATTGTTGATGTGCACTGTGTGGGTGAAGGGTCATAAAGGCGACCTTGGCACTTTTTGTTAAGAAAACAAATCATCGGGACTTTCCTGGTATTGCAGTACCTCCAGGATCGTCCCACCGTCTTTATCATTACAAATGTCTCACATGTACCTGTGCCGGGTCGGAGGACGTTAAACGGATTTTCGTTATTTTGTTTAGAATGATGCTCTGTTTGCCTCCCTTTGGCTCTGATCCACTCATTGCTAGGTGATTGGTATCGTAATCAACTTTGGTGGAGGGGAGTTAATTAGAAAGAGAGTTCTCCGCCTTTGTTCAATTTCGTTATCTCCTCTCTTGGCCTCACTATGTCATTCTTTGATTAGTCACAATGCTGTTTTGCCAGTTTGTTTATTCTTTTTTGTCTCTGTCTTACAGTCTCCTGATCTCGGGGGGTGGGGTTTGTGTGTATGTGTGTGTGTGGGGGGGGGGGTAATTTAATGAATCTTGGTCTATTCTATTGTTATCCGCTGTCATGTCATTTGTGGGGGGCATGATTTTATTCCTGTGAACAGGTTTTAGATTCCTCTAAAAGGTTCCTCGGGTCCACACGAAATCTTTTGGTGAACGATCCTTCTACTATTTAGCACCTCATTTATGGAATTCCCTCCCACAACATGTCCGCTCATCTGACTCTATCTCCGCTTTTCGCTCTGCCCTTAAAACCCACTTGTTTCGGACATATTATGATTGATTAGTGTTTGTGTGTGAGGTGGGGGTGGGGGGTCCGTTTCATTGCAGAAATCTTGTAAAAATTGTGATTTACAATTATTTTATAATTCGTAAGTTGTATGTAGAATGTCAACGTCTTGTAAACTTTAAATGCTTGTAAATGAGGTAGAAGGGTATCTTTATTCTTGCAACATTTGTCTATTATAATTAGTCATGTAACTGGTATGTCGATGGCAGTATGATTTCATTTCAAGTTGCAGTATTGTATCCAAACTTGATTGAGAATATGAATGTGGTCTATGTTTCTTCTTAGAATTTTCATATTGTAACTATTTTACTCTTGCATAATAGTGTGTGAGTGTGTGCGTGCGTGTATGTGTGTGTACGTGTGCTGCAAGTCAAATTCTTTCACCCAAAGAGAAGGCGTGTGTCGTCTCTTTTCTAATGGCCGCCAAATCGTTTGCACGAAATTTTCGCAATACAAGCTTTTTTTTCTTCTTTTTTTTAAATGTTAAACAGTCTATCTAAAGCAGTTTCGCTCACAACAAAGGAAATAACTCTCTTTTTTTTACTGCACTACAAAAAAGAAAACGCTTCAACGATAATGAGTGACCTCCACCCCACCCCATCCAAAATGGCTTCTCTCTCCGGCATCTCCGCCCAAAAACTCATCCGTCAGGGTTCACCTTTAACAATAAAGGGGGAAAAAACGACACCGCATCCCTGATTGAGATTGCAGCCATGGAAACACAAACAAACAAACAAACAAATCAGCTCAAATCTCCATTCTCAGAACAGTGCCACTGAGGATTTCAGTGCAATTACGCCAAACCTGATGATGTTTGTTTGGTTGGGTGGGGTTTTTTTCATACAAAGACAAACAAAAATGTTTGTTCCAATTTTAGAGCGATTTTGGAGAGCTTAGTGCATTGATCTGTGTGCAGGCACTGGTCTTAATTCTTGTTTGCTTGCTTGCTTTTATGTTGTGAAGACATTCATAAGGTTCACTTTCAAGTGACTGTTTAAAAAGCCGATAGGTACTAGGCATATTTCCAAGGAAAGATCTTTAATAATGTGCTAATTTCAAACTTATTAGGGGACACTTGTTGATATAGTTCCTCTTATGGGTAGAGATCTCTATCTCAAAGGCAGATAATCCGAAAGACATAACACTTTCAACATGGATACTGCTGGTAGAGGGCTATAGCTGTATACTATAATTATAAGATAAGGTTTCTACTTTTGGCTTAATAGTAAGATATTTGTTTTCTTCAAAGGGTACGAATTACAAGACCTGTTACGGAATTCGTACCACCAAGTTACTGATATCGTACCAGGGGGGGGGGGGGGGGGGGGGGGGGAGGGGTTTGTAGCACTAATTCAACTGTAGGATGCTCGTGACTTGGCTTTAGCAATAGACCAATCTTTCTTCTATACGTTCCAGTTAGTTTGCTTCTGAAATGCCTTAGAGTGGTTGCGCCATTGAATAGACGCAGGAGGTACCAGTTACATGACAGAGGTACGAATTGCATAACTATGGCTCAGTTATTTTTCCTTTGAATATTTTAATTTACAAAGAAGACAACATTGACCCTAATTCTGTACAGACTTGTCGAGTGGCATGTAGAGTTTTAATTTTTGTATTGGTGCATTAAATAACAATTGTTTTTAAAAGCCATGACCCAAATTAACATCAGATGCTGCCAAAGTGAATTTTCGTTTACCTTACAAACGGTTTTCCGCTTTGTTGTACTTTGGTTGTGATCAAACATTTCCCATTCATTGTCCGAACTTCACACACAATTATTAACCCTCAATCTTCTACCGTTTGCTAGGAAACCAGGTGGTACAAATTCCATGACAGGTACTATATCAATAAGTCTCCCCTACATTCAATACAATCACTCGTGCGTGAACATGCAAACGCAGGTGCTCGCATAGCATACACACACACACACATATATACGCGCGCGCGCATCCGCACACACGCACACACACATGCACCCGCACACTCACACACACGCGCACACCTGCACACACTCACACACACACGCACACACACATACACACACACATGCACACACACACACACACACACACACACACACACACACACACACACACACACACACACACACACACACACACACACACACACACACACACACACACACACACACAACACACACACACACACACACACACACACACACACACACACACACACACACACACACACACACACACACACACACACACACACACACACACACACACACACACACACACACACACACACACACACACACACACACACACACACACACACACACACACACACACACACACACACACACACACACACACACACACACACACACACACACACACACACACACACACACACACACACACACACACACACACACACACACACACACACACACACACACACACACACACACACACACACACACACACACACACACACACACACACACACACACACACACACACACACACACACACACACACACACACACACACACACACACACACACACACACACACACACACACACACACACACACACACACACACACACACACACACACACACACACACACACACACACACACACACACACACACACACACACACACACACACACACACACACACACACACACACACACACACACACAC
>CM065686.1:21982731-21990231 GCA_017654935.2 Phymorhynchus buccinoides
GCAATCTGATCTGTAACTTATTTTTCTTTGGTTATATTTTTTTCTCTTTTGTGTCTTTCTGTCTGTCTGTCTGTCTGCGTGTCTGCCTGTTTGTCTGCCTGACTATTTAATTGTGAACAGCTCAATTAAAATATGAACAGATTTTAAACAAACTTTATGGAGATGGCGGGAATTACCTATTTTTAAAAAAAGTTATAATTCTTGGAGTTCATCTGTTTGTTTTTGTTGTTGTTTGTTTGTTTGTTTGTTTCATGTTGTGTATCTGATTGCTTATATTATAGCAGTGTTGTTGTTGTTGTTGTTGTCTTACCCTGGCCTGACTTAAAGACTCCAGGGATCATCCCAACAACCGAAGCACGTGAACACTATGGCACAAATGCACCAGCTAGGGATGAGAACATTACGTGTGTGACCGTTTTTGATTACCCCGCCACGTGCGCAGCCACACTCCGACTTCGGAGGATGTCATAGCAGTCCAGTCGACCAACTCTGAATGGGCTACCTACTGCAAACCCTTGGAGACGCTTGGCCCAGGTTACACACGCACTCTCTTGGCATTATCATAGTGGAGATGCTGAATTTGTTTATAATGAAGATGCTTTGCCCATGATACATGCCCACTCTCTTAACTAAAGGGTCTTAAGACATCTGGCGTTAGTTCTACATAGTTTGGAAGTGATAACTACAAAGATGGACTGAGCGGACATGGATATGAGAGAGAGAGAGAGAGAGAGAGAGAGAGAGAGAGAGAGAGAGAGAGAGAGAGAGAGAGAGAGAGAGAGAGAGAGAGAGAGAGAGAGAGAAAGAGAGAGAGTGAGAGGGGGGGAGAGAGAGATGGAGAGAGAGAGAGAGAGAGAGAGAGAGAGAGAGAGAGAGAGAGAGAGAGTGAGAGAGAGAGAGAGAGAGAGAGAGAGAGAGAGAGAGAGAGAGAGAGAGAGAGAGAGAGAGAGAGAGAGAGAGAGAGAGAGAGAGAGAGAGAGAGAGAGAGAGAGAGAGAGAGAGAGAGAGAGAGAGAGAGAGAGAGAGAGAGAGAGAGAGAGAGAGAGAGAGAGAGAGAGAGAGAGAGAGAGAGAGAGAGAGAGAGAGAGAGAGAGAGAGAGGAGACTGTACTGGGGGATTCATGTTTTTATTATGTGGACTCAATAGTCCAAATGAATTATCAAACACACACACACACACACACACACACACACACACACACACACACACACACACACACACACACACACACACACACACACACACACACACACACACACACACTGCAACACAATCTAATTATACACACAGAATGTGGGCCACAACAATGACGTCAAGAAAAGTTACGTGTTGTATTTGTTACGTCAAGTTTGTTCTACTGTCTGTCCCGCGTCCAAGGCCAAAAGCCGAAATATTGGGAATAGTCTACATTCTTTCTTGTTAGTTTTCATTCTTTTTTTGTTCTGATATATATATATATATATATATAAGCTATCCACACAAAAAGTTAAGGATCACTTGCAAACTAATTCATAACTTTCCAAATAAGAAAGCCAATGCGTTGAATTTTGGCCAACATTTAATTCAATGCTTTAGTGATAACGATACACAATTGCCTTCAATTTCGAGCAATCGTTTGGTCTGTACATTTGATCAAAGTGGGTACGTATCGAAATTTGATTTCCCAAAGTCATTGAAATCACAAGACAGGGCATTCTGATGCTCCCAAAAGTTCAGTAATGCGTGTATCCGCCATGGCTGTTCTGGCACTCGACGCAGCGAGTCCTCATGGAGTTGACCAGGGTGGTGAAGATCCTCTGTGGAAGCGCCTGCCACTCAGCCTGCAGCATCTGGTAGAGGTGCTGGGCATCCCTGGGAGGGGGGTGGTTGCTCCTCACTTTGCGATCCAGCTCATCCCAGAGGTTCTCAATCGGGTTGAGGTCGGGACTGCATGCTGGCCACTCCATTCTGTTGACTCCAGACTGCTGCAGGAAGTCGTTGACCACCCTTGCCCTGTGGGGGCGAGCGTTGTCATCCTGGTAGACAGCCGGCGGTCCCATCTGCTGCAGTGTAGGCACAGCCAGCGGTCGAAGGATCTCATCCCGGTATCGGAGGCCAGTCAGGTTACCCTGTACATGATACAAGGGTGTTCTGTGGTGAAGGCTGAAGGCCCCCCAGACCATTACAGAACCTCCACCAAAGGCCACCTTTTCTTGGACAGTGGCGTCAATAAAGCGTTCCCCTGGGCGCCTCCAGACCCTCAGTCGGCCGTCGTTGTGGTTCAGGGTGAAGCGTGATTCATCACTGAACAGGACCTGGGACCATTGCTGACGTGTCCACCTCACGTGACGTCTGCAGAAGGCGCGGCGTGCTGCCCTATGGGCTGGAGTTAAGCGTGGCCGTACAGCTGGGCGACGAGAACGGAGGTTAAACCCATGAAGGCGGTTCCGTATGGTCTGCTGGCTGATGTTGATGTTAGTAGCCACCCTCAGCTGCCTTCGAATGATGCTGGAAGAGGCTGTTCTTGTCTGCAGGGCTTGTCGTTCAATGAGACGATCTTCACGTGGAGTTGTCTTCTTCGGTCGACCAGATCTGCGTCTTTCATGGACCCTCCCAGTGGCTGTGAAGCGTTGAATCAGTCTGACAATGACCGAGATGGACACCTGAAGTCGCCTGGCCACTTCTCGCTTGGGAACACCATCTTGGAACCATGCAACAGCTCGTCCCCTATCCAACTCGCTCAATTTTCGTCGTGGAGGCATTGTCAAATCAGGCCTAATACTGGTGGTATGTCTTCTTATAAAGCCAAGCAAGAGACAGCATCTCACACATAAACAGCAGTGCTTGCACGTGCATAATGGTTTTTCCATCTGGCTTGTGCAATGTGTTCATGCAGAACGATCCAAAACAAGGTCCTTTTTCGCAAGTTTCCGCTTTTTCTTTTGCTGCCAAGCTCAGTAATAGAGAATCACATGCAATGTTTCCACTAACACAACATCGCCCACTTACAGCTGAACAAGAATTCATAACAATTTGGCTTGACTGAGAAATAAATAACAGGAGCGAACGGAGTTTATTGCGCACCTGTTTTCTCATAGTGATCCTTAACTTTTTGTGAGTAGTGTATATAGCATGAAAGAAAAATCTCAGTGAATAGCCAGCTCCTTACCCCTACTCTGAAGGACTGAAAAGTTAGTGCATTTGATTATATATATATATATATATATATACAAAAAGACTGGGTGTATGTTGTATTTGTTTCAGCCCATGATGAAGCCTGAATTAGGCGAAAATTTGGCCGGGTGGCAATAAATCTTTTTATTGGTACTTGTATCGAAACGAGTGGACAGAGTGTGCCGTAATTTTATTCTTTTTGTATTAAGACTTTGTCTGTTATTCACGTGCACCTAGATTAATGGTGCGGTGCCAGCAAGGCTAGTTTTTATATTATATTCTATATATATATATATATATATATATATATATATACGCACCTTCCATACCAAGTACTAGACAGCAAAGAGTTTTGGGCCAAGTTGCTCAACATCAACGACACGCTTACCCCCCTTCCAGATGATGCGTGTTTTGCAGTCTGTGACGTTGTTTCACTCTTTCCAAATGTCAACAACAGTATCATAGTATGGGGACCTAATAAAATTGTTTAAACCAAATCGATTAAAGATCAACGAAGACATGAAAAACATCCAGCCCTACATTGCGCCGTCCTATATGTGACCCAGCACCACGAAAGGGACATTAAGTCGCTGGGCTAGTTTCTCACAACAGGCTTGCAAACTCAAAAATCTCATTTTTGGGAGGTCAATTTTGAGTTCTGGGTATTGTCGTGTTCTATAAAGGACAATCTTGAATATGGTCTCTAAATGGTCTTATGGGTGCTTCAAAATGAGTAGGTCAATGCATTTTCTTCGCTAGGCTAGACTTTAGACTGTGTTTTCTCAAAATGGCCGACACTCACCCTACTAACTTTAAATGCTCATAACTCTGGAACGGAAAAACATACGAGAATGGTTCTTGTATCATTAGAAAGAGAATGATCTGAAGTTGTCAAATGTATAATTTTCTCAGAACGGTCAGTTTGACACTTAAATGCCCCTTTCGTGGTGCTCGGTCACATAATAATATGCTTCTTAGCTACAACTTAAGAATTTGCTTCCTTCCTTATTGATCAGGAAACTAATTAAAATTGAACTTGGAGAAAACATCAAAGTTCTTTTCTTTTTTTTTCTCTCCTTGTTATCTTCCAGAGACACAGATTCGTGTGTGTTTGTTGTGTGTTGTGTCTGCCTGTCCGTCTGTCTGTCTGTACTCTTGCATGCTTGTCTGTGTGTCTCTCTGTCTGTCTGTCTGTACTCTTGCATGCTTGTCTGTGTGTCTCTCTGTCTGTATGTCTGTACTCTTGCATGCTTGTCTGTATGTCTGTGCTCTTGCATGCTTGTCTGTATGTCTGTACTCTTGCATGCTTGTCTGTATGTCTGTCCGTCTGTCTGTCTGTCTGCCTGCCTATGCCTCTGTTATGTTAACAAATTGCTCAAAATAGGGGCTTATACTTGCTTACCCATGGTCGACGTCCGTTCAACATTCTGTGTGTGTGTGTGTGTGTGCGCGCGCGCGCGCGCGTGTGCGTGTGCGTGTGTGTGTGTGCGCGTGCGCGTGCGTGTGCGTGCGTGCGTGCGTGCGTGCGTGCGCGCGTGGGTGTGCGCGTGCATGTTTGTGTGTGTGTGAATGTGTGTATGTGTGTGCGCGCGCGCGTGTGTGTTCGCGTGCGCGCGCTTAAGTGTGTAAGTGTGTATGTGAGTGAGTGTGTGTGCGTGTGCGTGTGCGTGTGCGCGTGCATGTTTGTATATATGTGTGTGTGAATGTGCGTGCGTGCGTGTGTGTCTGCGCGCGCGCGCGCGCGCGCGCGTGTGTGTGTGTGTGCGTGTGTGCTTTTGTGTAGATGTTTTTGTTGTTTTTTGTGTATTGCTTGGTCATAGGAGGAAATGTAGCAAAGTCCGCACATACGCTCTAGCAGCTGAAGTAATCACAAATACTATATTCTTCAATTATTGAGAGATCATTTATTATTAGAGCATACCACATCCGTGTCCCAGACTCCAAGTACACTATACAGCTAATAGTCTTATAGACAGACCAGAACCACAGAACCATAAAAAAAATGATGGTGTTTTTTTCAAAGAAAGAAGAAGAAAAAGACAATTTGGCCTGAGGGGAAAGAAACGGTTAAGTAAATAGTTTTTATAAGGGTTTTAAAATGGCATTGAGGTGTGGGGGGGGAGAGTTAAATCAGACAGTTATTGAACATTATATTGAACAGTGAAATGAGATATAAAGAGAGCAGAGGATGTACATAAGACAGTAGAGGGCGGATAGATAAACAGAAACCTTTTAACCCTTTCACCGCCAACCATATTTCAACCAAAAACTTCCATTAAATTTGCTTGGATAGAGAACAAAATCCATCTGCAGTATTATGGATTCTTCCGTGAAATATCTCAAATAAGTTCTAACCTTACTTCCCAAAACTAAGACAATTGGGTCTTTGGATAATGGACCCCAATTTGATACCTTTTAGTGACATAGGTGTCAAATCACTGTGGTGCTAAAATGCGACTTTGGCGGTGAAAGGGTTAAAGAGACATTAGCGCGGGGAAAAGAGAAAGGGGGCGGGGTGTCAGACGAGAAGGACCCTTGGAATTAGTAATCAAACAGTCTGGAGTGAAATGGTTGAAGAGAATTCTTGGACGCTGTATTTGTCAGACCATTTAGGAGTAGGAAAAGATGTGGGGGGCTGAGACTGAGTGGAAAAATTTAGAAGAAAAAACGTGAGGGGGAGGTAAACTCTGAATAAACTTATTTACAAAGTACTTTCAGACCATTTCTGGGAGCCCGATTTTTAAAGGGGCACCATGACGGATGAGTTTTTGTAAGAAACACGTCGAGATCACCAGGAAAACACCCTTTACAGAGATTGCAACACTCACTTTGCTCTGGTTTCCTAGAAGTCAAATCGGCGATCCCTCCCGTTGGCGGAGGTGCTGGAAGTCAAATTCTTTCACCCAAAGAGAAGGCGTGTGTCGACTCTTTTCTAATGGCCGCCAAATTGTTTGCACGCAATTCAAGCCTTTTTATTTTATACAGTTTATCTACAGTTTATTTGCTCAAATCAAAGGAAATAGCTCCAATTTTGTTTTTTTGCTGCACTACAAAAAAAGAAAATGCTTCAACCACAATGAGTGACCTCCACCCACCCCATCCAAAATGGCTACTCTCTCCGGCATCTCCGCCAAGGAGGAATCGCCGTTTTGACGGTTTAATTTCTAGGAAACCAGAGCAAAGTGAGTATTCCTATCCTTGAAAAGGCTGTTTTTCTGGTGATCTCGACGTGTTTCTTGCAAAAACTCATCCGTCAGGGTCCACCTTTAACGCTTTCAACTGGATTGGCTCGCCCCTGCGCGCAAGTTTTATAGGCTATTTCAATGCCAGGTGGGTTTTTTAATATCAAAAGGATAATAACAAGACGGTTCAAATTTATAATAATGTTATTACCGTCTTTCTTGCTTGCACAAAAGCCCGATTTTGGCAGGCAGATGGGTAAGGAGAGGTGTGGGTGGGTGGAAGTTCAGTTTAACGTCGCGTATCGGCTTTCGCCATGTACGACGGGCTGAACAAACCAACCACGGTATAAACAAAAAAATATGTTCCTGAATCACTGTCTTAGCCAAAAGGCCGAGAAGCGATCAGTATGTGGGTGGGTGTTTGCAGGGGCCTTTAAAAAGAAGAGGATGAAAAAGAGAAGGATAGAGAGCATGAAGAAAGCATTGAAAAACAGTAAGGAAGATGGGGCAGAACAGTAATTGCGTGGTGCTCTAATCCTTTTGATGATTGAAAGAGAGTTCGCATTCGAGCAGAGAGCTTCAATTTTCAATCTTTATAAAAAAAATATATAAAGAAATCTTGGACAGTCTTTGATTCGAGTTCTCTCACATACTTTATTTTAGTTGATCAAAGAAACCACAAACACCACTAACTGTGTATACTTTTTGAAGGTAGCTCTGTGCTGTGAAAAGAATAAAATAAAAGTAAAAGATTGTGCTGGTTTACTTTTTGTCCCAATGGGGGACAGATAGTGTATGAGCATGGTACATAGAGAGATCTCTTTCGAATTATGGAATTCTCGTCAGTATGTATATCTGCTAGCAAACACTATCTTGTGGATCAACCCCAACAGGAAGACATTTCTAATAAAAGAATGGTGTCTTCTCTGTACTAGGCCGAAAAGTCCACAACAGATATACATACTGACGAGAATTCCATAATTCGAAAGAGATCTCTCTATGTACCATGCTCATACACTATCTGTCCCCCATTGGGACAAAAAGTAAACCAGCACAATCTTTTACTTTTATTTTATTCTTTTCACAGCACAGAGCTACCTTCAAAAAGTATACACAGTTAGTGGTGTTTGTGGTTTCTTTGATCAAATATTATCTCCATTATGGG
>CM065686.1:21995231-21997731 GCA_017654935.2 Phymorhynchus buccinoides
TGGTTGTCTCTCATTTTTCCCATTATCTATTTTTGTTTGTGGCTCAAGCCACAAACCTATAACTCACTTTGTCGGTCTGTCGGTCGGTCGGTCGGTCGGTCTGTCTGTCGGTCCAAAATTGTCGCACATTTTGACAAAATTGTCGCACTTCAAATCGAGGCTACACTTCTGGCCGCTCTTTAAAATGATGTATTTTAAAAGCGTACAAAATAATAAACATATGTAATACAGACACTACAACAGACACGACGAGTATGCGGTGCTTCTTTTGATGAGTATAAGTAGGATACATAGTTTTAAATGTTTTCCAACAGATATAAAAAGTTACGAAATGGTGCAGAGATAACATTCTGGTTTACAGATTAAAATTATTGAAAAGCCAGTGGAGGTAACTCATGATTGGAGTGGTAAAAATAGACCGCGTGCCACAAACTATTGCGATTTCGCGCTTGTTTCCTAATGACTTACTTCTCCTAGCAAGGAATCGGAAGAAAAACTTCGGATGGCACGATGACAGCTCTGTATTCTCTTTTTTTAGTCCCTGAGCCGAAGGTTCGGGGAGCTATTGTTTTTGTCTGGTCCGTCCGTCCGGTGTCCGTTCGTCCGGCGTGCCTCCGTCCGTCCGGCTATTCGTCCGTTTTTCTCAAAAACTATTCAGTCTATCATCATCAAATTTGGTATACTAGTTTGCCAAGATGCAAGCTATCCACTGATGTATTTAGTTTTAAGGTCAAGGTCGCGCCAGTTACGGGGTTCAAACCCCGAAACACATAATCGCTAATATCTCGCGAAGTTTTGCATGTATTTCAATGCAATTTTTTTCACAACATTTCTTGATGAATGGTCTATAACACAGTTGTCATGAATAAATTTAAAAAAAATTCAGTTACGTGCTGTTTTCATGCGTTTTTATGTAGTTACGTGCTGTTTTGATGCGTTTTTATGTATGTGTACAACCGACACATTCCGATTTCGGAGTTGCTCGGCAATGCTGCGAGGGGACTTTGCAGCCGCTCGGCGTTGCACTTGTTTAAAAAAAATGTCTTCTTCCTTATGAATTACCTACGTATTTAATAATCAGGTATACTATATTTGCTACCACTTTGAAAACGAACGTGTATGGTTGTTATTCAAATATAGAATAAAATTCCTTATGAATTACCTACGTATTTAATAATCAGGTATACTATATTTGCTACCGCTTTGAAAACGAACGTGTATGGTTGTTATTCAAATATAGAATAAAATTCAAGTGAAATATAGAATAAAATTCAAGTGAAATACATTTTATTGCTGTCTGTTTTAAATATGTTAATTACCATAATGGTTTCGTTTTCAACCTCTTCCTGTTTCATCTCTGTAGAATAAATAACATTAACAAAACCAAGTTACCAAGTTTATACTTTCTTTTTTTTAATTATTTATAGAAAAGCTGTTTGCTAAGGTTACACGGGCTTGGCTTTTTTTTCCCTTATAGAGTCAATGTTCAAAATGGTTTGGAGAGTGTACCAGAAATGTTTGAAGGGGCACCCTGGCGGATGAGTTTTTGTAAGAAACACGTCCAGATCACCAGGGAAACACCCTTTACAGAGATCGCAGCACTCACTTTGCTCTGGTTTCCTAGAAATCAAACCGTCAAATCGACGATTCCTCCTTGGCGGAGGTGCTGAAAGTCAAATTCTTTCACCCAAAGAGAAGGCGTGTGTCGTCTCTTTTCTAATGGCCGCCAAATCGTTTGCACGAAATTTACGCAATACATGCCTTTTTATTTTATTATTTTTAAAATTTTATACAGTTTATCTAAAGGAGTTTTGCTCACAACAAAGGAAATAGCTCCAATTATTTTTTTTATTGCACTACAAAAAAAGAAAACGCTTCAACCACAATGAGTGACCTCCACCCACCCCATCCAAAATGGCTACTCTCTCCGGCATCTCCGCCAAGTAGGAATCGCCGTTTTGACGGTTAACATTTCTAGGAAACCAGAGCAAAGTGAGTGTTCCGATCCTTGAAAAGGCTGTCTTTCTGGTGATCTCGACGTGTGTCTTGCAAAAACTCATCCATCAGGGTCCACCTTTAATATTTAAATGTCGGTTACTGAATCGTATGCGATCTTCAGAATTGTTGTTCTTTGCGTTTCCCTAGAGTTTCTCCAGAGTAATGGTCCTTTGTTACTGTTCTCAAAGAGACGCAACAAGCGATTTGTATGATAGCGCGTGACAGCATGTTTACAGATGCCATATAAAATTAATCAGGGTTCAAATATTAGACAAGTATTGCATCAGCGTTCTATCATAGCATTTTCCCTACAACTAAAATGCTATTTTAGTGAATAAATCGGGTGTTTTTTTAAATGGATGTTTGGATGTAATTCAAGTAAAGGGCATTGAACAAGCTGCTTTTCATCAAGCCATCTAAAAATACAAATAAAATGCAAAAATACATTCACAAAACCAAACCATATTGATTACGTGCATAAAAAATAAAACGCGTGAGTGCA
>CM065686.1:22007731-22010231 GCA_017654935.2 Phymorhynchus buccinoides
TATAGTCGATGACAGTAAGCAAAGGAAAAAGGCAGAGTCAAAGAGAGTGACAGATTAAAGAAACTTCAAAGCACAGAACTTCCAGAAGGTGGGTGGGTGGGAATATTTTTACGAAAGACCCCCCTCCCCGGTATCCCCACGGGGAGGCTTCATATTGCTTCATGGGCCATATGACCCCTGATTGCCGAAAATGATGGGTCAATTTCCAAAATAATGGGCCATTAATGTGTCGCTATAGTATTACACTTAAATTGTATTGAAAACTTCATGGGTCAGACGACCCCTGTCTGCACAAAATGAGGGGTCAAAACATCGTCACTAAGGGTCAATTACTCGGGCCTGCTGATAACCTCAAGCTCTGAGTTTGGCTCGTATCGAACTTGCCCATGCTTAGAAACGTTGGGAGGAGGGGGTGGGGGGTATAGGTAGTTGGCCTTTGGGGACGATTCCCAACGCCAGCTCTACTATTAGAGTTCTTTTGGCAAACAGAAAGACTGGGAAATGTATTTCAAAGCATCTCCTCTATAAACAAATTTCCTGCCTAGGTTTTCTGAACAACAGTTGCCTCCTCTTTAGTCTGGTGCATAGTCATCGTCGGATACATTATGACGAGCATACACGAATGAAAATCCGTTTAATGTCCTCCGGTCTGGAACAGACACATATGGGACATTAGTAGATATAAAGATGGCGGGAACGATCCTGGAGGCAATACCCGCAGGCAGTGCAACTCCAGGAAAGTCCCGAATTTTTACGGATGTAAGCATAAAGTAATCCCTATTCTCTGTTTACACGCACACACGAAGAGAAAGGACGGCAATATATAGGCCTACAAGGAAGCTGTTGGCGGTACAATTTGTCCAAACGGTACCAAATGTCTCGAGTTGTTAGCAGCTTATTCAAATTGAGAAACAAATTGTACCGCAGTCGATATAGAAATATATGACACGGTGGAACAAAATGTCCAAGCTAAGACAAATTGTACCTTTCGGACATTTTGTACCGCGTGCGCGGTACTTTGAACATTTTGTACCGTTTGGACAAATTGTACCGCAACAGAAGCCCCTAAATCTGCCTTTTCATCAGCAGCGTTGGATCAATGGATAACAGACCCTAAACGACGCGAGTGATTCACGAAGATGGTGCACAACTTGACATTGGGGTTGAAAGGGTTTTTGAAGGGCATCACATCGTGAGTATGCTGGTAAGCAGATCTTTTTTTAAAGGTGGACCCTGACAGATGAGTTTTTGCAAGAAACACGTCGAGATCACCACAAAGACAGTCTTTTCAAGGATCGGAACACTCGCTTTGCTCTGGTTTCCTAGAAATTAAACCGTCAAAACGGCGAATCCTCCTTGGCGGAGATGCCGGAGAGAGTAGCCATTTTGGATGGGGTGGGTGAAGGTCACTCATTGTGTTTGAAGCGTTTTCTTTTTTTGTAGTGCAGTAAAAAAAAAATTGAGAGCTGTTTCCTTTGTTGTGAGCGAAACCCATTTAGATAATCTGTATGCGATTTTTTTTTAAAGGAAAAAAAAGGCTTGGATTGCGAAAATTTCGTGCAAACGATTTGGTCTAAACGCAGGCGGCCATTAGAAAAGTGACGGCACACGCCTTCTCTTTGGGTGAAAGAGTTTAACTTCCAGCACCTCCGCCAAGGAGGAATCGCCGATTTGACGGTTTGATTTCTAGGAAACCAGAGCAAAGTGAGTGTTGCAATCTCTGTAAAGGGTGTTTTCCTGGTGATCTGGACGTGTTTCTTACAAAAACTCATCCGTCAGGGTGACCCTTTAAGAACTCATCTAACCCATCAGTTGTACTGATCTTAATTCAGTTTCAACTGTTTTCTTTGAAAAGCTTTCTAAAAGTTGCCATCGTGTATTCTGAGACAGAGGTCGACACGTTGCTTCAAACATGGAGACATAAGGTCAAGTGAGGATGGACGGACGTGGTTAAGACGTTCGCCTGCCAAATGTAATGTGTGACTGCAGCGTGAGTGACCCGGGTTCGAATCCCGGCCTCGCCCTTTCTTGCGAGTTTGACAGGAAAATCGAACTGAACGTCCAGTCTTTCGGATGGGGACTTAAAGCTAGTCTGACCCGTACGCTTTACGCACGTAAAAATCCCACGGCAGTTGAAAGTCGGTAAGAGCAGGGAGAAATCCTGCTGCCTGGTATGGCCAAATTAATATATAGGTTTTCCAAGTGTGCCCACACCCCCTCCTCACCCTGTGCCCCCCCCTTCCCCCCCCCCCCCCCCCCCCCCCCAACAAAACAAAATGGGTAGGCGCTGCACTTGCGGCGACGCGCTCTCTGATGATAGCAGCCCGAATTTCACAGAGATAAGTCTCTGTGACTAGAATATACCAAATACCAAATACCAAATACATAAACCGTCAATATCCTGATCAAAAGAAATTGAATAAAAAGAAATATAACAATACGAATATAAACAAGCAAACACATTGTCTTTTTACTGTCTGAGCATTTCGAGCCAACTTTG
>CM065686.1:22022731-22030231 GCA_017654935.2 Phymorhynchus buccinoides
CCTCCCCACAACACACACACAAAGAAAACACACACACACACACACACACACACAAACCAATTTCTAATTAACGCCCGAAAGGAACTCCTTCACAAACCTGACTAAACTACACAAATCGATGTGTTCTCTCTCATCAGTATGCAGATGATGGTCACTCGACAATAAATAACAACTGCACTGCATGTTGCTCCTGATGTTATAAACGGGGGGTCGGTTCGATGTGCCCTCGTCTCTATGTATCACCCTCATTGTGCCCCCTGTCTCTGTGTGTCCTCGTCTCTGTTGTGCCCCCGTCTCTATGTGTCACCCTCATTGTGCCCCCGTTTCTGTTATGTCCCCGTCTCTATGTGACACACTCATTGTGTCCCCGTCTCTGTTGTGTCACCCTCATTGTGCCCCCGTCTCTATGTGTCACCCTCAATGTGCTCCCGTCTATGTTGTGCCCCCATCTCTATGTGTCACCCCCATTGTGCCCCCATCTCTGTGTGTCACCATCATTGTGCGCCGGTCTCTATGTGTCACCCTCATTGTGCCCCCGTCTCTATGTGTCACCCTCATTGTGCCCCCGTCTCTATGTGTCACCCTCATTGTGCCCCCGTCTCTATGTGTCACCTTCATTGTGCTCCCTTGTCTGTTGTGCCCGCGTCTCTATGTGTCACCCTCATTGTGCCCCCGTCTCTACGTGTCACCCTCATTGTGCCCCCGTCTCTATGTGTCACCCTCATTGTGCCCCGGTCTCTATGTGTCACCCTCATTGTGCCCCGGTCTCTATGTGTCACCCTCATTGTGCCCCGGTCTCTATGTGTCACCCTCATTGTGCCCCCGTCTCTATGTGTCACCCTCATTGTGCTCCCGTGTCTGTTGTGCCCGCGTCTCTATGTGTCACCCTCACTGGGCCCCCATCTCTATGTGTCACCCTCATTGTGCCCCTGTCTCTATGTGTCACCCTCATTGTGTCCCTGTCTCTATGTGTCACCCTCATTGTGCCCCCGTCTTTATGTGTCTCCGTCTGTGCTGTGCCCCCATCTCAATGTGTCGCTCCCATTGTGCCCCCATCTCAGTTGTGATTCTGTCTGTGTTGTGTCTCCATCTCTATGTGTCACCCTCATTGTGCCCCCGTCTCTACGTGTCACCTTCATTGTGCCCGTGTCTCTATGTGTCACCCTCATTGTGCCCCCATCTCTATGTGTCACCCTCATTGTGCCCCCGTCTCTATGTGTCACCCTCATTTGTGCCCCCATCTCTATGTGTCACCCTCATTTGTGCCCACGTCTCTATGTGTCACCATCATTGTGCCCCCGTCTCTATGTGTCACCCTCATTGTGCCCCCGCGTCTCAATGTGTCACCCTCATTGTGCCCCCGTCTCAATGTGTCACCCTCATTGTGTCCCCGTCTCTGTGTGTCACCCTCATTGTGCCCCCGTCTCTGTGTGTCACCCTCATTGTGACCCCGTCTCTATGTGTCACCCTCATTGTGCCCCTGTCTCTATGTGTCACCCTCATTGTGCCCCTGTCTCTATGTGTCACCCTCATTGTGCTCCCGTCTTTATGTGTCACCCTCATTGTGCCCCCGTCTCAATGTGTCACCCTCATTGTGTCCCTGTCTCTGTGTGTCACCCTCATTGTGCCCCCGTCTCTATGTGTCACCCTCATTGTGTCCCTGTCTCTGTGTGTCACCCTCATTGTGTCCCTGTCTCTATGTGTCACCCTCATTGTGTCCCTGTCTCTGTGTCACCCTCATTGTGTCCCTGTCTCTATGTGTCACCCTCATTGTGCCCCCGTCTTTATGTGTCTCCGTCTGTGCTGTGCCCCCATCTCAATGTGTCGCCCCCATTGTGCCCCCATCTCAGTTGTGCTTCTGTCTGTGTTGTGTCTCCATCTCTATGTGTCACCCTCATTGTGCCCCCATCTGATGATAATAATAATAATAATAATAATAATGATGATGATGATGATGATGATGATGATGATGATGATGATGATGATAAAAATAATAATAATAATAATAATAATAATGATAATAATGATAATAATAATAATAATAATAATAATAATGATAATAATAATAATAATAATAATAATAATAATAATAATAATAATACGTGAAAGTGAGCCTGTGTCACAAACTGAGCGTCTGTCTACCTGTTGCCTCTTGTTTCTTTGACTGCGTTTTATGCAAAAGATTTCCATCCACCCACTCCCACACCCACACCCACACCCACACCCACACCCCTACTACCCCACCCCCTACTTACTGTTTGCTGTGTGTGTTATACTAGAAGACCCCAGGATAGGAGCAAATTGATGGAAAGATAACACGCAGGGACTCGGACAATGCAAATGTATTCTGTATTCTGGTGCATAGATGGAGGCAGAGCAGACAAAGGCGAAGAGACAACCGGACACTCGTAGCGACCGGGGTATTGAGATGCAGCCACATGCAGGCAAATACATCTCTCTGTCTGTCTGTCTGTCTGTCTGTCTGTCTCTCTCTCTCTCTCTCTCTCTCTCTCTCTCTCTCTCTCTCTCTCTCTCTCTCTCTCTCTCTCTCTCTCTCTCTCTCCCCTCCCTCTCTCAATATTTTCATTTGCCACAGGGCTGGGTGTAAAAAAAGTATGCATACTTATGTCATTTCCCTGTATAAATAAAATTTCGTTCGTTCGTTCGTTCTCTCTCTCTCTCTCTCTCTCTCTCTCTCTCTCTCTCTCTCTCTCTCTCTCTCTCTCTCTCTCTCTCTCTCTCTCTCTCTCTCTCTCTCTCTCTCTCTCTCTCTCTCTCTCTCTCTCTCTCTCTCTCTCTCCTCTCTCTCTCTCTCTCTCTCTCTCTCTATGATCTCTCTCTCTCTCTCTCTCTCTCTCTCTCTCTCTCTCTCTCTCTCTCTCTCTCTCTCTCTCTCTCTCTCTCTCTCTCTCTCTCTCTCTTCGACAAATAAACGAGAGGCATGTCCAATACACGGAAAGATATGGAAACCCTCACCATCAATTCGTGCAGAAAATGCAAAAACCTGACATCATGTCCATCACGTAAAAAAAAAGTAATCACCCGTGTGCCCCAAATCTCACAGAAAATGTAAGTAAGGGAGTTGGGAAGTTGGGGGGGGGGGGGGGGTTAAGGTTGTCCATCGTATGATAAGTAATAACATCCGTGACTCCGTGTACCCATTTGCTTAGAAAATGAGAAACGGTAACTCTACATTCCGAACGAAATGTTTTCTCAGCCGTAAACTCTGAACATATAAAATGTGAATGACTTTGGGACCAGCAAATACTCTGCTACTTTTGGCTACTAAAATGCTAGTGGTGGTGATGGGTTATCATTCATCCGAAATTACTTGGGGAATATTTATTTCAAGACGGTTCTTAAAAGGTTTGTCCGAAGGACGTGTTAGTGATGTAGTATGCCTACTAAATGTGTTAATATGTGGGGCTTTTTTTTTTAATGTAGGCCTACGACTATAATATTGTTGTCTAGTGCGTTGGCACGATATGAGTCCAGTCCGATATAAGCCTATATGTAACTAACATGAATGGACTGAGTTCAGAGATGATTTGATTACTTAGTCTTACGCAAATGCAGGCGTACAGCCCTATTGTGCATAGATACTGAGTATGATAGTGCCCTTTACTCAAATGGCTTTTATCATTGGTTGACATTAGCCTGTAGTAGGGGCCAACAGTAACATGAGAGCTGTACAACAGATGATTTTCTACAGTAATGGAAAATCATGGCACAGCTTAGTCTCTTGTGGAAGACTTTGACTCTCGAACGAGGGGGCCCTTGCACCGGCTCTGGTACTGCAGCCAAAGGGATGGGCTGGCCTTTCGGGGGGACCTTCCTCAACGCCGGCTGTGTCCTCAAATCCCTTTGGCCGAGAGAGTGGGGATGTACCCTGGGCAAGGCATCTGCACTATGAAACAAATTCTCGCCCAGCCCGCCAGAATAGTATCTGCCCCCTCTGCTATCTGGCAGTCATTGTCGGAAACGACAGACTAGCATACAATATGAAGTTTGTACGTGAACATTTCAGTTGATGTTCCGGGTTTCGCCTGCAAGCATCTGGAGCAAGAGATTGTGATCTTGTATTTTAGTCGCTATCTCCATCACCACCACCACCACCAACCTGAAGAATAGTGACAGGCACTTGTTACATACTCATACACATGCTCATGGCATAATATCACACGCGAACTCGGAGTTCAAATGATAACAACAATTTAATGTACTTCCATGGCTTCTTGCTCAGGGCAACTGGTCCAGTACCATCACTACGTCACAACTAACGCTACTTACTATGCATACCAATGCAGTAGCCTCTAAGCAGGCTTATACTAATAACATACACAACCCCACTCAAATTTTCTTTGCATTGAAAATTTTCACTGAGAAGCAACATTTTGTCATTTGGTGGAAAGGGATAGGGTTAGGATCAGCCTGGGACTGTTTTCATAAAACTGAAAGAAGCAGACTTTGAGATTGAGGGTCGTAAACATTGGGGGTGGGGGTGGGGGCTTAAGTACAAGATTGCCGAAATATAAACCATTTGGTCATTGCACTGAGAGACTCAAAGAGATTAATTCAAAACAGCTTCCGGGGCAGTGAGTGGATGCCTCGTGCCTCCATACGGGGAGCTGGACGACCCCGACCCCGACCTCGACCCCTCCACGAGTCTCTCCCCGTGGGAATACGGAGGGGTCTTTCGTAAAAAATAGTTTCCCCACCTTCTGGAAGTTCTGTGCTTGTAACTTCCTCTAATCTGCCACTGTCGTTGACTCTGCCTTTTCCCTTTGCTTTCTATCATCTGTTATCTTTCTGACTTGTTGGCCCCATTCTCCTGCCTTTTTTTTCTTCTTTAAATCTTCCAAATATTTTTTTCTGCTCTGAGCTCCTCCGAAATCGGAATGTGTCGGCTGTACGCTGCGGGGAGATTACTGAAAACTGAGAACCGGACACATGCATACCTTACCCATTATGGCCATATGGCCTGGGAACGCAGAAGAAGAAGAAGCAAACAGACTCAGGCTGTCAGTGTTACGTAGCCTACAGTTCTTACAGATAGACATCCGTGTAGACCGCGGCCATGTTTGTTTTTATCCTGGGGTTTGTCTTGCTTTGTATATATTTTGTTTGTATGCTGATTTCAAAGTTGGGGGGGGGGGGGGGGTATGTTTTTTGCTGTTGTTGTTGTTGTTTTATTTTGTAGGTCTTATTGTTGTTTGTTTTGTTTTGTAGGTTGCATCAACATTCACATTGCAAGAATTCATACTACATGTACACGTGTTAAACCCACAGCGGGCATATACAAAGCTTTCACGCGAGGCGCGCGCCATCATTTTCATCGCTGCTCGCGACAGAGACGGTTCAACCGTTCTTTTTTCCCTGTTGCCCGAGCCAACTTCGCAGCGACTAGGCTAGCAGTCTATACCCGATCCCTGGGATCGGTTGTTTTCCCTTTAAGAATGCCCAGTGCCGCTATAGTTTGGGATGAAGGAACTAATAAAAAGGTGTGCAGTCCTTTGAAGTACACAACAATAATATCTGTATTGTTAAAAATTCGGGACTTTCCTGGTGTTACACTGCCTCCGGGCATTGCCTCCAGGATCGTTCCCACCATCTTTATATCTACTAATGTCCCATATGTGTCTGTTCCAGACCGGAGGACGTTAAACAGATTTTCATTTTTTGAAGCACAGCGTACCATCATATCACCATACAAAGGCACAATTTTCTACATATTACATTCCTGCTGATGAAATTCTGCTTAACGTCCTCCGGTCTGGAACAGACACATATCGGACATTAGTAGATATAAAGATGGTGGGGACGATCCTGGAGGCAATGCTATGAGCCCGGAGGCAGTGCAACACCAGGAAAGTCCCGAATTTCTAGCAATACAGATGTGTATACAGTCTGGACATTGCACACATTCCTGCCTGGTAGGCCTCCTTTTTCAGCCTATCAAAACAACAACAACAACAACACACACACACACACACACACACACACACACACACACACACACACACACACACACACACACACACACTCACACACACACACACACGCGCGTGTGCGTGTGGGTGTGCGTGTACGCGTGTGTGCGTGTGCGTGTGCGCGCGCGCGCACACACGCACACGCACGCACACGCACACGCACACGCACACACACGCGCACACACACACACACACACACACACACACACACATACACGCACGCACGCACACACGAAAATGCATAGACCACTTTTGAAAAATCAAGTAAATCAGTAAAGCACAACCATTGGTTTGAAACTAAATGCATGTCACTGTCCAACAATGTTACAACAGAATACGTGCACGATCTCTTAATGTGAAAAATAAATTGACAAGGGAGGGGGGAGGGGGGGGGGGGGGCGGCAGACCATCAAGCGAAAGGAATCAGTAATCACTAGAATAATATCATCACCCCCTTCCTTTCCCATCGTTTCCATTCTCCTTTTCCTTCCATCCTATCTCATTTCCCCGTGGGGATACAGGGGGGTCTTTTGTATAAATAGTTCCCCCACCTGCTGGAAGTTCTGTGCTTGTAAATACTTCCTCTAATCTGTCACTCTCTTTGACTCTGCCTTTTCCCTTTGCTCACTGTCATCTACTATCTTTCTGCCTTATCGGGTCCATTCTCCTGCCTTTTTTTTCAAGAAACACGTTCAAAAACATTTCCTCCTCCAGCCGAAGTCGGACTTGCTGGGCCTGTTTCTTAGTTATGCGCGTAACAGGCAGCATGACGCATCTGCGCTCATAATTGACAGGAAACTGTCTGAGCGATCGAAGAAGAAGAAGAAGAAGAAGAAGAAGAATCCCATCTCCTCACTGTTCACTGATTACCTCCCCTCCCGTCTCCCACTCCTTCCCACCCTCTAGCACCCCATCAATCTCTGCTGCTCACACCAGTACCCCGGGTCAGGAAAGTTGCCTTCTGCTCCAATAACCAGACTCCCGAGTGGAAAGCATGATGGATTGGTTCCGATTTCACACCAAGGCAAAAATGCCTGCTTCTCTGGGACAAGAAAAGTGCAACTCATGAACGAGTCTATTAAAAGAAAAATTGTTTAGGTATTGCATAATGTGGGGTTGCATAAGCACCGCGTCATGCATCGCTCCGCTCGAGATTTCTGAGCAACTTAAATTAAGCGCTTTCTTGCTGCTTGCAAGCGTTTCAAGACGTTAGTGTTCCAAAAACAGCGAATATTGTGCTACAGACTTCGGCTGCCTTGTAATTTAGTCACGCACACACGCGCATACGCACACGCACACGCATACGCATACGCACACGCACACGCACACGCACACGCACACGCACCTGAAATTTTCGTATTGAACATTTTCACTGAGAAGCAAGATTCTGCCATTTGGGGTGAAGGATACTAGGATAGGGTTAGGATCAGCCCAGGATTATTGTCATAAAACTGAAAGAAGCAGACTTTGAACTTGAGGGTCGTAAACATGAGGGGGCGACTATCGTCCA
>CM065686.1:22035231-22130231 GCA_017654935.2 Phymorhynchus buccinoides
AGAGCTTCTAAGTTAGCATCATGCTAAGTCTCATGCTATCTCGACATGAATACCGTCCCTGGGTGCAACTACACAAAATGGAGAATTTTTTTTTGAAATTTTCAGAATTTTTCCAGAAATGTAATCATACTTGTGGCGGTGCCATAGCCGATGAGGTTTAACCGAGGCGTGGTCACCGCTACACCTATCTGTATTAATTTTTTTAATCGGGACTTTACTGGTTTCGTACTGCCTCCGGGCATTGCCTTCAGTATTGTTCCCACCATATTTGTATTTACAAATGTCCCATATGTGTCCGATTCAAACCAAGAGGACGTAAAACACCATTTTCGTCGCCACAAAATTAAAAACCATAAAAGGCAGGGGTCCAGGGGTAATGCTCCCCTTCCCCCACATGGCCGAAAGGCCAAAGAGGGCGTAAAACACTATTATTATTAGTAATGCTCCCCTGCAGCTGAAGCAAAAATTGATTAATGAAGGTATTTTAGTTTGCTCTTTCCACAATTAATACAAATGCTTCTCTTAAAGTGTTTGAAAAGTACACTAGACACATAAAGATCTTGTTTGACAAATTTAAAAAAGGAACTTCCTTTTGTGGTAAAATTTATAAAAAAACAGGAAATCCTTGTATACCAGGATAAGTTGCACCCATGTTATAAGATTTGCATTTTCCATCCCGGATCAGTTGGCTTAGCCACACTCAAGACTACAGGCCGTGATTCTTCATCTCCTTGCTTCATAATAGTTGTCTCTGTCTGTATGTATGTAGCATCTGAATTTGTCAACAATTTTGTCTCTGTGCGACCCTGTCTCCTTTTTATGTTTTTTTTAATTTTAATGTCACATTATATGCCTATCTATCCGTCTATATGTGACACAAAAACGTAACCCTAATCCAAAAACTAAACCTTATCTGAAACCAGGGATGTACAGTCTACTGTACATCCCTGCTGAAACGAAGAGAAAATTGTTGACTGCTGGATCAGGACAACAAACACTGTACTGACCTTGATAGGGGGGACTGTTGATCCTTGGTAGGAGAGTGTGACACATCTCAGTCTGGAAAAAGAGCTAAGCTCGAAAGCTTGACTAACTCTCCTTACCTTATCAAGGTCAGTGTTTATCTGAAACCCTATCCCTACTAATCCCTAATTAAGGGACACATAGAGACAGAGACACATAGAGACAGGGACATATCAACATAATTCCCATACGGATGTGGAATGGCATTACTTTTGTTAACACTTGGGCCTACTCTTGGCCAATGTTTTCGCTCTATGGTATCGTTAAAAAAATGTCAATGTTTATTCTTCTTCCGATTGGGGATGATTATCCTGCCCCACGCCCAAAGTCTTCGTTTAGACTGTTATTGGCTCACATGATGCATGCTATGTGAGTTTGTGTCATCCATTCCACCGACACACACACAGCAGACAAGTACTAAACAGTGGAATGGTTTTTAATTAACGTGCGGCAAGATCTTGTGCATGCGAGTTATTGCAGTCATTCTTGCTGCTGCTGGTGTCCTTACATCGAACATGTCTGTCCATTTTTTTTTTTTTGCTGTCCCATCTTCTGGGTCGTACAGTGGCGTTGCTCCCACACCGCTTATTCCGAATCCCAATTCACAGCCACACCGGCTTGTTCAGGTCACAGAATCCGAGACCAGCAGTCCAAGGGGAGCGAATCTATGTTAGGCCGTCAGGAGGCAACCAACCGAGGAGACACTGCACTGCTGCTGAGTCACTTCGGTGGAGTTCAGCGGAGCCTGTTCAGGACACCACCTACTAAGCCCCCTACTGACGACACTGTTCTCTTAGTCGCGGAGCCAGCGTGAGTGAGGTCCTCCTCTGAGGGCGCCACCATGACCATCCAAAGACAGCTCCCCAGAACACACTGTACATTTTTGTTCAGTCATGATTTTTATGTCCTCTGCCCCCGGTACACTGGTGCATGGTGCGGGCAACCGGGGCGAAGGCCACGCAACAGCCTCCTTGTCATTGATAACATATGTTGGCCTGTGTCTGTGTGCTGTGCGCATGCATGTGTGCATGTGTGTGCGTGCAAGCGTGTGTCATGGGCGCATGCGAATAAAGATTTGCAAAAAATAATAATAAATGCATCATTCATATAGTTGGGCCTAACCTTTTTGGTAGGTAAACGGTGAGACACTGGGACAAAGAAACACACAACAAAAATCACAAAAACACTTTTAAATGGTACAATCATATGCATAGCTATATTTACTCATACACACGCACTCATATTCACATACACACACACGCGCGCACACGCACTAAAAAACTTCTCTCTTTTTTCAGTCTAATATCACCATTGTGTGAACAGACTTTAAATTAAGTCAATCAAATCAAACACACACACACACACACACACACACACAGACAGACAGACACACACACACACACACAACCCAACAACAACAACAACAACAACAACAACAACAACAACAACAACAACAACAACAACAACAACAACAACAACAACAACAACAACAACAACAACAACAACAACAACATACAGTATTTATACGGCGCTGAATCTTGATAGAAATCAAATCAAAGCGCACACACACGTTAGCATTCAAAGCGCATTCAAACACAAACGCAACATAAATGGAATATAGCAGTCTAATATCACCATTGTGTGAACAGACTTTAAATTAAGTCAATCAAATCAAACACACACACACACACACACACACACAACAGACACACACACACACACACACACACACACACACACACACACAACACACACACACACACACACACACACACACACACACACACACACACACACACACACACACACACACACACACACACACACACACACACACACACACACACACACACACAGACACACACACACACACACACAACGGACAGACAGACAGAAGAAACACAACAGTATAAGAGGTACAAGAAAACCAGACAGACACAGAGACACACACACACACACACACACACACACACACATACATACACACACACACACATACAGACACACACAGACAGTAGAGGCGCTCCTGTTTCCTGTCTCTTCAGACTGGAAACAAGTTGAAGCAGCTGACAAAATGTCAAGTTTCATCTGCCCATCTCGCATCGCTATTCTGATAGTACCTACCTACCTACACACACACTCTCTCTCTCTTTTACTCTGGAATACTTGATAGTACTTAAGCTTTCCTTCAGTCTAAAACGGTTTCTGAAAACTTACGCGCGCACACACACACACACACATACTTGATAGATCAAGGGAAACATGGGGATATCATTTATTATTCAGAACATTTACAAAGCAAAAACAATACAGTTTCTGATCCTGAAAGCACCAAAAAAGCGAAGCAATCTGTAACTAAATCACAGTTTAAAGTACATTATGTTCAATCTGTATATCCAATAAAAAGAAAAATCACAAAAACACTTTTAATTGGTACAATTGATTACAAGCATGCTTTCCTAACGTAATAAACAAAATCACAAGCACACTTAACTCATTCAAGTCGTTCCGGCCATATATGTCCGGAAGTAATACATAGCTGTCAATTTGATGCATTTGCTTCAAGGGAAGTAAATCTGTGTGTACACCATAGCTTGGTCACTTCTAAACTCGCTTCACTCCCTTAGACCACAGTTTGATGATGAAAATGATGTTTTACGTCCTCTCGGTCATAGACACATATGGGACATTTGTAAATACAAAGATGGTGGGAACAATACTGGCTGCAATGCCCGGAGGCAGTGCAACACCAGTAAAGTCCCGAGTTTTTAACAATATAGATAGGTGTAGCGGTAACCACGCCTCGGTTAAACCTCATCGGCTATGGTACCGCCACAGTGACTGACTCTTTGGAGAGTCTTTGGAGACCACAGTTTTGCCTCTGACTTTGCTTTTGTAGTGCTTTGTTGTGGGGGGAACCAATCAGTGTAGAGTTTTTCTATTATAGACTTTATAGTCTATAGAAGTTTCAGACTTCAAAGTCTATATATAAAAACGTTTGATCTACCACTTCCCTATGTCTAAACCTGAAGTAAAAAAACGTAATCTTCTTTCATTTCTCCTTTTGTTTATGCATGTTTTGTTTGTGTGTATGGCTGGATTGAAAATTCAAAATCGTCGCGATGCGAATGAGTTAATAATCGTAAAACTGATCACAAGCATGCTTTCCCAACATGCTGATGACAACCAAAAAAGACATTCGGATAATGGGCTAACATTCTTTGCAGATCATACAAGTTATATATGGCAACATAAAAACTCGTTATAAAAGCGTTATAATTTTTGGATAAAAGAGTTGGCATCTACATGTCAACCTGTAGAAGGCATTGTCTATTCTATACTACAAATAAAATTCACTTTCTCCGTGTCCGCTATGTATGTCTGTCTGAGCTGCAAAAGGAAGGGTGGCTGCCACGCACGCGGGCGAGCAGGTGGAAGGGTAGCAGTGTGCGTGGACGACCGTGTGACACGATCACACGGGCAAAGCATGGCGATTCCGCGGAGCACTATTCAATATTATTATCTTATTATTTTATGGCTATACAGCCCTGCTCTCATGGTGACCTCAGTTTCGATTACCAACCCAGTCTATGCCCTTGGTGCTGTTACAGTATTACGATTATCTATGTTCCGAAACTATTATTGCAAATATGTTAATGTATTATTGTAACTGCTGAATAGCTCTTTGGTGTTACCTTGGTTACCTGAGTAAACCACTACAATCGTTGCCTTGGTTAAATATGTTAATATATTATTGTAACTGCTGAATAGCTCTTCGGTGCTGCCTTGGTTACCTGAATAAACCACTACAATCGTAACATCCATCTCCTGCCTGAAATCCAGTATGAAAGATCGAGCGTTATCTTTTTCAACAGGTGCGTCGGGTCAAAGTCATGGGGATCAGTATGTTCTGGGGAGCATTGTCGATGGACCGGCGTGGCAGCGCCCTTGGAGAAGGACCTAAGACTCCGTGACTAAGACATTACTGTCGTCAGAAGAGGGCTTAGTTGGGTGGTTCCTGCTTATGTTTGCTCAGAACAGGCTCCACAGAAATACATTGAAGTGACTCAGCAGCAGTGCAGTGTCTCCTCTGGTGGTTGCCTCCTGGCGGCCTAACATAGATTCGCCTTCCTTGGACTGCTGGTTTCAGATTCTATGACCTGACAAACCAGGGTGTGGCTGCGCCTTGGGACTCGGAGTAACAGCGTGGGAGCAACGCTACTGTATGGCCAAGAAGAGAGAGCAAAAAAAACAAAACACAAAAAAAAATCACGTTAACCTCAAACATGTCAACCCCTACAGTTAGTGTGGCACAGCCTTGAGCAATTCGTCGACGGCAGCGGACAGATTATCCGCTATCAGGTCAGGGGTTACTCTGGGATGCTGCTCATCAGACGGTCTGCAATAATTAACATATAACAGTTAACTAGATCTGCAATAGTTATCATGAAGCCGTCAATCATGTGTACCGTAAAATGCGGACTATAAGCCGCTATTTTTTTCCTCAACTTTGACCCATGCACTGATGCGGATTATCTGTGGGGGGGTTTCATTTTACACTTATCAATATGATTAAATCTGTTTCTGGCCAGATTCTTCAGCCTAGTCTGACCATGAGCTTCTTAAGACTCAAAATTGGCTTTGGTAATCAATAGATTCAAATCTCATGTTTAAAGTGTCTGAGAACATTAAATACTCATGTTCTGATAGGAACATTTCTATATTTGTGTTGTTTTGTGCACATACAATTTTCTCTGCGGCTTATTTGTGAATAAATACCTAATAGTTTGTCAATTTAAGGGATGCGGCTTATATACAGGTGCGTCTTATAGTCTGGTTTTTACAGTAAATGGTATTTTGTAGGGAAATTTTGAATTATGCATGCTTATCTGAGTGTATGTGTGTGTGTGTATGTGTGTGCATTCTGTGTACGTGCGTGTGTGTATGCATGCATGTTTGTGCTCATGCATGGATGGGTGACGCATGTGTCTAGTCGTACTAATGTGTGCGTGCATATTATATCATATATGTCACCCTTTCAGATACCAGTTTTCATAAAAAGAGAGATCCATATTCAAAACCTATAGTTTGCAGCATATACAATTTATCTTCAAAACCCCAAAGTATATTCACATATTGATAACTCATCATGAGACTTTAATTAAATTTGTAATAAAGCTAATTAAATAAATGCTATGCACCTTTCGTAAGTTTCTTTTCAGTTCACCTTTAATCATTTACAACATTCCAATGCATGTGCATTCTCCGATACGCATGTTCTCCCCCCAAAAAATATTTTAAGTTGTGAAATACATGCTTTCCAATTTAAAGACCCACCACGCCGATGTGCACTTTCCCTCTCGTGCTCGGAATATTTCTTAAGATTTCTTACCAACGACACAGGGAAACCATGTGAAAACGCTGATTTTCATACATCTGTGTGCTGGGTCTTTAAAGGCAGAAATTCCAGCGACCATGTCTTACCTGTATTTACCTGTCCTGACCAGCACGCCGCGCATGTCGCATTGCTGGGCTCCCCCCACGTCATTCTCCACATCATCCCCCACCATCACCGTCTGCCGCAAACACAGGAATGTGGGTTAGTGTAGGTTCCATGCAGGTTTTTGTTTCTGCCGAGGATGGTTATTACCGTCATTTTCGGACTATAAGGCGATCTTTTTTTCTCCAATTTCGACCTATGCGCCTAATAAACGAGGGCGCCCTATTAGTGAACAAAATCGTGAGAAGAGAGGCAACGATTGCCGTACTCAGTACAGTCTACTGTGAGTCACAACATCGAAAGTGGTCACGAGTCGCCGATACGACGAATACTCACGTTAAAATGCTTCAAAATCCCTATTATCGTCCGAGATACCGTCCAACAGATGCCACAACCCTTCATTGGATGTAAAAAGCATCGTTGTAGAGCTTAAAATGCCATTATTCTACCAGTTTTCACGAAGAAAAGTCCAAACACAACAACCGGAAGTCGCAAAAACAGAAGTTCAATTATTTGAGAAAGGAGCCAACTCTCGTTTATGACAGCAGTAATGGCGGTCGGCAAGCGTTTACAGGACGCATACGGGCTTCAAACTTCGACTTTCTTTTGAACGAGGGCGCCTTTTAATTTATTTTTTTCAGATTTTTCTTGAAAATTGCCCTATTCACCTTAATGCGCCTAATGATCCGAAAAATATGGTACACTGTGCGTGCGTGTGTGCATGCGTGTGTGTGTGCGTGCGTGTGTGAGTGTGTTGCTGTTGTTTTGATTTGGTTTTTTTTACAAAAAGCTACTGCTTTTGATGAGAAGGGTTGGCCAGATTTACAAAAAGACATGTGATCAAATATTTGACAGATTCTACAATTATTACATTCAGTAAAGTAATTCACACACAAACAGTGATTTAATTAATGCCATGTTTCATTTTTGTGTGCATGTGCACATTTTAAGCAAGCA
Organism: Phymorhynchus buccinoides; assembly: GCA_017654935.2. Classification (NCBI taxonomy): domain Eukaryota; kingdom Metazoa; phylum Mollusca; class Gastropoda; order Neogastropoda; family Raphitomidae; genus Phymorhynchus; species Phymorhynchus buccinoides. The sequence continues at coordinate 22,042,712 of CM065686.1, forward strand.
CGCACATGTACACACACACACACGTGTACACACACACACACATATTTATGATGAAGAGTGTATACCCACATCTTCCGGTGCTGCCCACATGCTGTCCAGAACAGACTGGAAGAAAGCCTTGGTCGGTTTGCCCACCACTTCTGCCGTCACACCACAGGCATACTGAAAATCACAACATGAACGTCAGTACTTGGACACAATCCCCCCAAAAATGTCAGAAATCTTAAAGACCCCCCACGTCACGTGTCACATTCCCTCTTACGCTAGGAAGATTTCTTAAGATTTCTTACCAGCTATAAGAGGGAAAACACGTAAAAAACCGTGATTTTGACAGGTGACATGGTGGGTCTTTAAGGATTAGCTGTAGCACACATCCCAACAAACTCTGAAGATTCCTCACAAACTATTAACCTTGAGTCCAAATAATTTTCCCCACACAAGTTTTGTTTTAACCCCTTCTTATTAATTACGCCTTTGCTGCATGTTTAATACAGCAAAATCGTGAGTGCACGCCGACAAATACATGTATCGACGGCAAGTACTGAAGCATTATACTATATAGAGGACGTGTATACGTTGTCGTGCTGCATGTTTGCTGCGCATTTTTTTAATACAGCAAAATCGTGAGTGCACGCCGACAAATACATGTATCGACGGCAAGTACTGAAGCATTATACTATATAGAGGACGTGTATACGTTGTCGTGCTGCATGTTTGCTGCGCATTTTTTTAATACAGCAAAATCGTGAGTGCACGCCGACGAATACATGTATCGACAGCAAGTACTGAAGCATTATACTATATAGAGGACGTGTATACGTTGTCGTGCTGCATGTTTGCTGCGCATTTTTTTAATACAGCAAAATCGTGAGTGCACGCCGACGAATACATGTATCGACGGCAAGTACTGAAGCATTATACGATATAGAGGACGTGTATACGTTGTCGTGCTGCATGTTTGCTGCGCAATTTTTTAATACAGCAAAATTGTGAGTGCACGCCGACGAATACATGTATCGACGGCAAGTACTGAAGCATTATACTATATAGAGGACGTGTATACGTTGTCGTGCTGCATGTTTGCTGCGCATTTTTTTAATACAGCAAAATCGTGAGTGCACGCCGACGAATACATGTATCGACGGCAAGTACTGAAGCATTATACTATATAGAGGACGTGTATACGTTGTCGTGCTGCATGTTTGCTGCGCATTTTTTTAATACAGCAAAATCGTGAGTGCACGCCGACGAATACATGTATCGACGGCAAGTACTGAAGCATTATACTATATAGAGGACGTGTATACGTTGTCGTGCTGCATGTTTGCTGCGCAATTTTTTAATACAGCAAAATCGTGAGTGCACGCCGACGAATACATGTATCGACGGCAAGTACTGAAGCATTATACGATATAGAGGACGTGTATACGTTGTCGTGCTGCATGTTTGCTGCGCAATTTTTTAATACAGCAAAATTGTGAGTGCACGCCGACGAATACATGTATCGACGGCAAGTACTGAAGCATTATACGATATAGAGGACGTGTATACGTTGTCGTGCTGCATGTTTGCTGCGCAATTTTTTAATACAGCAAAATCGTGAGTGCACGCCGACGAATACATGTATCGACGGCAAGTACTGAAGCATTATACGATATAGAGGACGTGTATACGTTGTCGTGCTGCATGTTTGCTGCGCAATTTTTTAATACAGCAAAATTGTGAGTGCACGCCGACGAATACATGTATCGACGGCAAGTACTGAAGCATTATACTATATAGAGGACGTGCATACGTTGTCGGCACTGAACAGGGTAATCAGTTCATTGGTTTTTGTTTTCATTATTGTTCTTTCAAAGGAGTTTGGAAAACCCCTAAAAGATCCTGGCTCTCACACTAAAATATGCAGTCTTATTACATTGTACAGTGGAACCTCCCTTATAAGACTCCCTCCCACATAAGACCAACTTCTCTGAGACATTTCCCTTCTTTGCAAGTATTAAAATTACCTCCCTTATAAGACCTCATTTGGGATGATTTTTTAAGGTCTTATAAGGGAGGTTCCACTGTATTAAATATTGCAAGCACACTCTCTTCGTACTTTCAAATCTTCCAAGGAGCAAACTCAAACACATGTGGGTGGGTCTTTTACAGTTGGAGATCTTATATAACAAGAGGCAAAGCCTTCAAGGCTCACTCGAACAGGCACATGTGGAACAACAACAAAGATTGAGGGGGGTGTCTAAAGTACAAGATTGCCAATAAAATTTTAAAGTACAAATGAAACTATCGTCAATGGATACAACTAAAAAAAAAAAAACAAATTTAAGTGCCCGTGCCGAGAATCGGACCTGGAACCATTGGCATGACAGACAGACACTCTACCAATGACCTATCGAGGCTTTCAGTGTTGATGACTCTCTTAACTCATGTTGCCTGTTGAATACTCTCTAACCCACTAATCTAAAATGTTATCAGTTTGTTATCTGTTTACAGAAATCTAAAATGTTATCTGTTTGTTATCTGTTTACAGTGTTGTTTCAAGTATTTAATTATTCAAATCATTATTGTTTGAAAGCTTGCATAAACATCTATGTGTATGCAAAGTTTGAACAATGTACGCCTTCTTTTTCCCGAGAAAATGCCAACGTCGAAGTTTGGAGATTAGACCACGGACGCAACACACACACACACACACATACATACACACAACCGAACAACTATCATACTATAGACTCACTTTTGTGTTAACTTCGTTAACACGAGTGAGCCAAAAACTGTATACATCTGTATACACACATTTTTGCACCTACCTCCAATGCTGCTTTGTATGACCCCACATCCAGCACCAGTGCGTTGTTTTCTTTGTAATATTTCCTGCACACCACATCAATGTTCTTTGTCGGATGGAAGTTCAGTTTAACGTCGCGTATCGGCTTTCGCCATGTACGACGGGCTGAACAAACCAACCAGGGTATAAACAAAAATGTATGTTCCTGAATCACTGTCTTAGCCAAAAGGCCGAGAAGCTGTTCTTTGTTACATTTTCTGCCTATAATATTAATCTTCAACAACAACAAAATCATACCGCGTGTACAAATAAATAAAAAGTACTGGAAAAAAAAAAAAAAGTTATCAAACAATTTGATTTCACTTTCAATGCAACAGCCTGCAATACAAAAACAAATTATTAATTCAAACAATAACTTGTGACCGACAAAACAATGGCACACTACATGAAACAGTGAGGCTAAGAGAGAGGATATAGTGAAATGAATAAGGGGAAGGAACTTCTCGTAATTAACTCCCTTCTACCAAAGTTATTTATGGCACCTATTCGCCTAGCAAAGTGAAAGTAGCTGCCACAACCATACAGACCCAAGTTCATCCTCGTCAGGCCATTATTGCTCAACTAAGACTTGGGTCTGTATTGTTGTGGCAGCTACTTTCACTTTGCTAGGCGAATAGGTGCCATAAATAACTTTGGTAAAAGGGAGTTAATTATGAGAAGTTCCTTCCCCTTATACATTTCACTAATGGCACACTAACCTAGACAATGATTACTTCTGATTGCCGGCAAAACAAGGGACAAACTCTGTTACACAATACCTTACTAAGGATGCACTAAGCTTAGACCAATGATAACTTCTGACAGAAACAATAACAAACTGAGCTGGACAATGACCGATACAAAGAAACTGAGCTAGACAAGATGACACATCACGTGTCACATTCCCTCTTATGTTAGGAAGATTTCTTAAGATTTCTTACCAGCTATAAGAGGGAAAACATGTGAAAACCGTGATTTTGACACGTGACGTGGTGGGTCTTTAAGACAAAAACAAGGTCAAACTAAGCTTAGACCAACGATAACTTATAACTTAACAATGACAAACTAGCTTGATCAAGACTGACCAAAACAAGGAAAAACTTACCTCAAGAATGGTGAATTATGACCAAGTAATGACAGAAATAGCTAAAACATGATTACTTGTGACTAAAGGTCCCACCTTGAATATGCAAATATTATATGGCATCTATATTTTAAAAGACAGTCTGTAGCTATTGAGAAGGTCCAAAGAAGAGCAACCAGATTATTGAGAGAATGCAGAGATATGAATTACCTCGAAAGACTGAAATATCTCAAATTACATTCCTTAAAAGGTAGAAGATGGAGAGGAGACCTGATTGAGACTTACAAGATATTTAATGGCCTTGTTAACATTGATGTTACTAATAATTTCCAACTAACAGATTACAACAGAACAAGGAATTCAGAAATGAAAATCCTGATAGGCCATAGCAATACTAATATGAGAAAAAAATGCACTGACTAACAGAATTGCACAGATTTGGAATGTTCCTCCTACTCAATGTGCACCTAATACTAATGTACTAAAAAGTCTTCTGGACAGCAATAAAAAATGTAAACATATCAAAATTATAATGCGTATGCGCAATTATAACAAATGTACCAAAAGAATTATGGGGACACTTGATAGGCCGCAAGGCCTAGGCTTATGAGCCAGTTCCCCACTACTACTACTACTACTACTACTGTGACGTAAGTGTCCCGCGCGACCCCTCTTACTTATCTACACCCCCCCCACCCTCTCTCCTTTTCATTTCTCGACCAGCCGCCACTTTAATTGCCCGGCAGCTTCAAAAGAACGCCGATTAAGGCATTTGTCTCTTTGAAACCCGATTTACCTCCCCTGTCAGCATGTACCACCTACCGAGGTTAGCTCTCCCTTTACCCCCCCCCCCCTTATCTCCATTCCCCATCACGAGATAGTGATAGCCACGGTCGGATCCCTTTGAAGACGATTTTCCTTCCCGGAATGTCGGCACGTGATAAGGATGTAACTGGCGCGTGATTGTTCGGTACTAGTATGCATAAAATTATAGCATCATCTTGTGACGTGTCGACTGCTATAAACCAATGACAGGCTTTCATTGTTTGAAAGTGAAGGCTATAATTGGAGTAGTGAGAAAAAGTTTTCACACAAGACGCTGAAACGTAGCTAGAGCAACACTCACAACCAGTCATAATAAGCCCACTAGTAAGTATTATTGATGGCTGGTGATTGAGATCTGGTTTGTTTGACCCTATTTTTGATCTAGATCCTATGTTCAATGATGAATAAGGAGTAGATAGATATGTTATTGAAAAGAAGTGGTAAACATTCTGTTCTATTTATGTGCACTGATTATTTGTGTGTGTGTGTTTTTGACTTGAACACTTTTGGTACCAGAACCGGAGTTTATGCCTACTAACCCTTTTGTCTATTTTTAGTAGGAAACCTATGGGTCGCAATCTTGCACTTTATGATACCATTCCTTTCCAGGTGTTGGATGGAGAGTGATGTTGGCTTGATCACCTTTTATGTTTTACTGATCTCAGTTTGTTAACTGAAATTCAGATTATGTGTTCTTAGTGCTATTGTACAAGGGAAGCCTTCTAGCCGGTTGGGATTCACTAATTCCCTGCCGACTGAAGCCCCTTGTCTCTAAGCCATAGAGACCTACATCCACCTTCTCCTGTGATTATCAGCAGGGCATCGTGGGCCGGACGATCATCCCGGACTCACAAGCACCAAGACGGGGACGCCGCCAAGACGCCCCGCACCCAGAATCCGCGAGGAGACCACGCCTGAACCGTGCCATCCCGCGAAGCCGTAACCGGAACGACTGGGAGCTACTCTCATCTGACGAGCAAGCCCAGCCACCCCAGCATTCGCCGATCACTACGGAGGAACTTGACAACAGCTAAGTCCCCCCGGACCGCGCCAATCATTTGAACTTTCCTCCGGACAATGATGATTAGTGACCCTTCCTGCTTGGGGCTAACCTTCTAGAAAGACAAAAGTCTTGTAAATCCTTTCGGATTCCATTGTTTTTCATTCACATTTTGTTTTGGCGCCATTGAGCTGCTTTATTATTATTGTTACATAGTCTTATGCAGATTTTGTGAGTAAATAAAATACAAGTGTAAAATAATCCTGAACCCTTTGGTCAGACTGATGAGAGTGGGAGTCTTGTAATTTCATGTAAAACCCTACTTCTCTCTGTCTGCCATTAAGAGCAAATCAACCACTTGTATTTCTTACAATCATACGAGCCAGAACCCGGGCACAAATATAAATTTATTAGATGAAAAGGGGCCGGGAAAGTTGCTCATCTCCCATACCCTAGAGAAGTGGGTTAAAGGCAAATTTTCTACTTGAAAATTTAACACACTAAAAGTCTTCCCTAGGGACTTAGCCTTTTAACCCATTACCTCGTCACAACTACTACAACTACTAAAGCAATGACAAACTAAGGTAAACACTAACTTGTGACCAAAACAAGGACAAAAGTAGCTCTCCTCACCCTTGGCCCATGGAGATGAGGACAGGTGGGTCCATGCCGATCAAGGCTTGGAATGCAGCGTTCACATTTTCGTAGGAAAAAGCATGTGCTGCGTCACCAATCACCACACAGTTGGGATTCTTCTGATCCACATGCTGGAAATCCGGCAACAGTGCTGTGTGCCACATGGAAAAAATATAGAACGTTCTGTCAACTCCCTTTCTTCATCTCTCAAAACTACTCTCTTCAAATCATAGTCTGCTTCATTTCCTTTCAAAGTACTTTGTCCCTTCCATGCACGTGTTTGTGTGCGTGTGTATGTGTGTATGTGTGTGTGTGTGTGTGTGTATGTGTGTGTGTGTGTGTGTGTGTGTGTATGTGTGTGTTCTTGTGTTTAACATATTTTTGACGTTCACTTGTTTCTATTGATTTTTTATTAATTTATTAATAACCTATTTATTTATATAGTTTAAGCGCTAGAAAATGCCCATTATTATTATTATTATTACTAGCGCAACGCCGAGTACCAGTAACGCCTAGTAATGGTAACGCCTAGTAACGGTAACGCCAAGTACTGGTAACGCTGAGTACAGCAAATTTCAAGCGATTTGGTTAAGAAACGGTGGAGTTATAAGGCCCCGTTTCCCATCGACGCTGCTCTGAGAGTGACGTTCTCCCTAGTAATGGAAACGTCTAGTAACGGTAACGCCAAGTACTGGTAACGCTGAGTACAGCAAATTTGAAACGATTCGGATAAGGAAAGGCGGAGTTATAAGGCCCTGTTTCGCGTTGGTGCTGCTCTGAGAGTGATGCGCTCTCCCTAGTAACGGTAACGCCTAGTAATGGTAACGCCAAGTGCTGGTAACGCTGAGTACAGCAAATTTGAAGCGATTTCGTTAAGAAACGGCAGAGTTATAAGGCCCCGTTTCCCGTTGGCGCTGCTCTGAGAGTGACGCGCTCTCCCGATTTTCTTCAAATTTGCTGCCAGGCTTTGCCCCGGTGACAGCAAGCCTGACAGCAAATTTGACGCGATTCGGTTGAAAACCGGCGGAGTTATAAGGCTCGTTTTGCATCATGCTGCTGTTATGCGCCTAAGTAATCAATTCGCTTCCGGTTTGGCACATTGATAGTCACCGTCCCCGGTCATATATCTGCCAAATTTGAAGGCAATCGGTCCAGAAATACCGGAGATACGGGCGCCGAAAGGCTGGCGGATGCGCGTTTCGCGCATTTGCAAAACCGCGCAAATGACACGGTGACAGCAAATTTGAAGCGATTCGGTCGAAAAACGGCGGAGTTATAAGGCCCGTTTTGTGTTTCACACAGACAGTACAGACACACACACACACACACACACACACACACACACACACACACACACACACACACACACGGACACTTGGCTTTTTACTATATGATAAGATCTTGTAACAAAAATAAGTTACCACAAGTTGCCACAATAACACATGGCATATCAATGCTATGCCCCCAAAAAAATAATAATAAAAGAATAAGTTCTTCTTCTTCTTCACTGTGCATAGCCACAATCAATCATCAAGTTGATTATTTGGCTATGGAACCGGGGAGGTTCAAACACTCTTGCCAGAAGAAAGGCCTCAAGTAGGCCCGAAAAGAAAAATGCTAAAGAGAAGAAAAAAAGAAGAAAACATAAATAAATAAAAGTTAGATTCTGTGACACTCTGACATAAACTGTTAGTATGATAACACATCTTTAAATCTGGGATATGTGCCACAGAATAAAATCTAAAACAACATATTTTCAGACTATAACTTAAGGCAATAATGTTTTTCCCTGAGATCCCTAATGAGTGATAATATCATCATCCATCCCGATTCCTCTTTCTTCCTTCTCCCCAAAGTATGTAGCCTATTTTTCTTTAAAAGTATTATGCCCTCTCTCTCTCCATCACCACTACCCCCACCTGCCCTCCCATCTGTACTCTGCCATCCATCCACCTCCCTTTTCTTCCATATTTCTTAACTGATCAAATTCAGTCAGGGAAAAAATATATCCCTTAGTTAAAGTCTTAAACTGCTGTAATCTGTAAAATTTGCATATTACCAGGATGCACCAGTAGGTGGGGGCGCAGTGCCCTCTGTTTCAGTATATGGCACACGGCAGGGGCAGGGGGGAAAACCTCTTCCTCTTTCACGTCAAAACCCAGATCCTGCAGGCGAGACACCAGCTGGCCTCGAGTGGTCGTCGTTTCATTGGTGCAGAAACGAACAGGTAGTCCTGACGATTTCAACCTGCATAGTTATACAATCATGGGATTTCAATTCAAAATAAGACGTACCCGTAGCCTGAACAATGTACGTTTTCTTTTTCCCCGAGAAAATGCCAACATTGAGGTTTGGAGATTAGACCATGGACGCAACACACACACACTATACATACACACAACCGAACAACTATCATACTAACTATCATACAATAGACATCACTTAGTACCCCGAGCCTCTGCCTTTTCAATAGATTCGTTTATGTGATTTTCAAATTTCAAGTTGTTATCAACTAAAACACCCAAATTTATCCTTTTCTACGTCACAGCCATCAATTTTATATTCAAAGTTAGGATTATTTTTACCCATGCAAATCTTGCACTTGTCTGTATTAACCCTTTCACCGCCAAAGTCGCATTTTAGCACCACAGTGATGTAACGCCTATGTCACTAAAAGGCATCAAATTGGGGTCTATTATCCAAAGACCCTATCGTCTTAGTTTTGGGAAGTAAGGATAGACCTAATTTTATATATGTCACAGAAGAATCCCCAATACTGCAGATGGATTTTGTTCTCTACCCAGGTAAATTTGATGGAATTTATTGGCTGAAATATGGCTGGCGGTGAAAGGGTTAAACTTCAGCAGCTAAGGCTCCCTCCTTGGTATCTTTAAAGAGGGAGCTCAACAACTTGTCTTTCTAATCTCTGACTAGGGGGCCATAGATCAAAGTAACGGTAAATGAAGGGCAGGAGCTGTGCTGGTCAGGGTTTGGCCCCGGGGACCACTACGGTAGCCGGATTGGTCTTGTCTGGATACTGTGAAACAAAGGTCTATGGTCCACCACCACCCTCCACACACACACGTGTACACACACACACACACACACACACACACACATACTTTATTTTTGTTTTGCTTTTTCAACACACACTTTGCCCCAAATTAGTTTTCTAATTATTTTATTTTCCGCATTGCGCAAACTCTTAAGTCACTGTAAAGTCTACTGAGACAGCATGACAAGAAATTATTGAAGACTTTAAACTTGATCTGCCATTCCTTACTACCTTAGACTTAGTCCACCCAAAAAGCTTGTCTTCTTTTTTCTCTTCCCAACCAGTGAACCACCACCAATCAAGTTCAAGTTGATGGTTCTGTCTATGCAATCTAATTTTTGCTCACAGTTTCAAATGCCTTCAAGTTCAACAATGAGCATACCGTGTACCTTTTAACTGCCTCAACAGAACCTTCTATAGCAACATCTTTGTCGTTGACACAGTTTTTTAACACGCCAGAAATGTCCAAGAGCACTGCACGCACAGGTCGGTCTCCGAATCCAAGTGCCATGGCGTCTGCTCTAAACAAGGGAAGTAAGTCGTTGTGCTTGCGGTACGACCACAAAGCTAATTTCTGTACGTCGGTGGGTTGGACCTGAGAGAGATAGAGAAAGAGACAGACGGACAGACAGAGACAGAAATATGCTCAGGTATTCAATAGAACTTACAAAACTCAATCATCCGAAAAGGCCCGTAGCATCCATACTGGCGTCTTTTGTAACAGTTAAGGAGGAGGTATATAAAATCTAATGCATTTGATAAAGTTGGAGATTGAGAAATCATTCCGGATCAGTAATTACACACACACACACACAAACTTCAGGGCCGGATCCAGGGGGGGGGGGGGGGGGGGGGGGGGTGGCCTGGGTTCTGTAACCCCCTCCCATCCTCACAAAAAAAGATAGTCATACTTACTGTTTTGTTGTTCTAGTTAAGTACAATTTATAGGGAGTTTTGGCACTTTATTTTGTTAAAAAAGCTTCAGCTTCAGCTTCAGGGGGCATTGCCCCCTGACCCCCACCAGAATTGCTTGCTGTGTTGATAAAGGCGCACGCCAGTAGTTTTGTTTTGTCTCTTGTGAATAAAATAACGTCACCCCGTGTAGCCCTTGTTTGTAACCCCCCCTCTAATGTGCCCCCAGGTCCGGCCCGGCGCTTACACACACACCACCACCACCACCACCACGAAATAGAAGTTTTTTTGCAAATCCCACAGAATAAGGTGCAGTCTTGGTTTATGATTAATTTTAGAACATAAGCGTGATTGTTTTGCAAGCTGTTATAAGAAAACAACTGAAGAAGAACAAACACAAACATACACACCAACACCCACCCATCATCCCCATCCCCTGCCCCCACAACACACATACACACACACACACATCACAATCATTGGGGAAGCCGAAAGTACTGCGCTTGTCATCTGACTACGAAGTGACGAAGCAGAAAACAACATGGCGCAGCTGAGCAACAAACTTTGGGTAGGCCTGCACAACAATAATTATAGAAAGAAGCCTCCTTCTCAGTTGACCAGAGACAGACAGCGAGCAGAGGAGAGAACAAGAACGTTGGCAAGGAAACAGCAGAAAGAAAAGGCAAGTAAAGAATTTGAATCAGAAACATTGTTGCCTCTCCACACTCCCATCGCCCTGTCGTGAAAAGAATGTGCTACACACTACGCCTCCATTAACTCATTCAAGGTTGTTTTTGTTTTTTAACTCATTCAAGTTGTTCCGGCCACATATGTCCAGAATTAAGATAGCTGTCAATTTTATGCATTTGCTTCAAGGGAAGTAAATCTGTGTGCACTTCTAAACTCTGGTCACTTCTAAACTCTTTGTTCCCTTAGACCACAATTTTGCTTCTGACTTTGCTTTTGTAGTGGTTTGTGGGGTAACCAATCAGTGTAGCTTTTCTATATAAAGTCTATATATAAAAGTCTGATCTTCCACTTCCCTATGTTTAAACCTGAAGTAAAAACCTGTAATCTTCTTTCATTTCTCCTTTTGTTTATGTATGTTTTGTTTGTGTGTATGGCTGGAGTGACTTGAGGTTTTTTAATCATTCAAAATCGTTGTGATGCGAATGAGTTAAACAACACGGACTTCATGTGTTTGTGTACCCATCAATGCAGTCAGATATTTTCTCTGATAATTGAGGCTTAGGATGAGCGTGTGTGTGTGTGTGTGTGTGCATGTGCATGTGTGTCAGCGTGTGTGTTTGTGCATGCATTCATGCGTGTATGTGTGTGTGTACGCAAGTGGAAGATAATAGAGTGAGAGAGACATATTCTAAACAGACAGCAAAAAGAGAGAAAAAAAAAACCCACTCGAGCATCACACAGAACGAACACCACCATGGAGGCGAGAATTAGTTCATTATTTTGTGCTTTTTAATCTCCCATGGATTTCAGAGAACCATGCAGTTCTGGCGTTTTTGCACTCTCCAAAAACAAACATTCAACCCATTGATCGGTGAAATAAGCATGTGCACAGAAGGCATAAAACAAGACATGTTTTATCAAAACAAAACAAAATGGTAACGAATATATATCCAAAACCATTTTTAAGCTATAAAGAGATTCTTTCTTTCTTTTCAGTTTTAGAGTTGACTTTTTTTCTTCTTTTTTTTTTTACTGAGGTCAGAATTGTATGCACTGTACCAAATCAAACCACCCAAGGCAATGTGGAGTTTTGATATTTTGTTGTTTTTCTTGATAGATCTAGATACGTATACCAGACTAACATAAGTACAGTGGAGTCCGGGTAAAACGAATTTTAAGGGAACACAGACTAAGTTCGTTGTATCAGGATTTCGTTATACATGTACATGTACAATGTATGTTGAAAACAAAAACAGTTCAAACACTCACCAATGATAACCGAAAACATAAACTTGACCAGTTTGGATCGTCTGTCTTAATCACGGGATGTACAAGGCTTGAAGAAGTTCAGCAGTGTTTTGGCACACTTTTCAACAAGTTTGTCCATAAAGTGACAACACATCACACAAATTTAGTTTGTTATAGGCTTTCACAAACTTTTCGATCTTTATTTTGAGCGCGAATTGTAAAGCGACCTTGAGAAACTGAATGATCTGTAGGAAGCCTAGGCCTAGCAGACGACCCAGTGTGAATCTAAATGAGTTCACGCATGCGCAGTTCATATTTTCCAACTTCCTTCCTCTTGACAACACGTTCTAGCTTGGAGTTTGAAGGCCTAGGTTTTTGCAGCGCATCGCACAGGCTGAGTTCGTTATAGGCTATTTTTCCAAGTAAATAAAATTAGCCTGGGGCGTAGAACATGTGTTTGTAAAAAGCGGGTGTTCGTTATTTCAAAAGGATTTTTTGTTCGTTATACCCATGGCTTTGCAAGTGACAAATAGAAGGGCATTTGCCGGGAAATTGAAGTCGGTTCGTTAATCTCGAAATTTCGTTAAAAGCGAGTTCGTTATAGTTGGACTCCACTGTAACAATTACAAATCTCTCTCACACATTCTCTCTCTCGAGCTTCATACGCTATTTGTTTATTTCTGCATTAAACTTATTTTTCTCCCTTTCTTCCTTAAAACTCCATACCAATGCTTCAAAATGCAGAACACATTTGATTTCCTTCTGGAATGCACATTATTCCTTTTCCGATTTACTTTACTACATTGCTTGACATGCAAAGTTCATTTTAAAAGTTTCACAAACAACAATCAAATGTGTGGGTAGGTGGTGTTATATAATAACATGTTTTTCACACACACACAAAAACAAATTAAATAAAAAATCTCATCAAACTACTTCATGTATTTATTATTTCACAGCATCAATAGAAATGTTACAATAGAAATGAAATTCCACTTTTCGGAGAGAAAAAAAAGAGGGGAAAATAGTAACAGATCTTTGTTACAACCACAAACAAACATATCCAGTACTTTTTTTTTTCAATAATCAAGAAAGTTACAACAAAAATGTTCAAATCAAACAAAAAGGAATCTTTTTTAAACGTCTTCTTTTAAACTTGATTTCAGTCATTGAAATATTTTATACTGCTAATGCAACTCAATATTCAAAACAAATATTTGCAATAGTAATCTCATCACAATACTTATGCAACTCAATATTCAAAACAAATACTTGCAATAATAAATGCAAGAAAAAAACCATTTTTGTGAACTCAACTACCACTATGTTTTTTGCACTTATTCTTGGTCTTATTTTCCAAAACAAAATTAACATTTATAAAACAAAAGGACCTTGAATTCTAAGAAAGCAGCAATCAAGCCAATGCCAATTTAAAACCATATTCCTCACACGCATTGCACAAACTTTACATCGATTATCAACAATAAAATCGTTGCAGAAGAAACATTTAGATTGCGCATACATCTGAACACAATGTGCATAAATCTTCATTAATTACAATCACTAAGGAATACTGTCAGGAAATATTTTATTTCACTTCTCAATATTTAAAAAAAAACCATGTTTCTTAATTTATAGCAATAAACAGAAAAACTAACACCCCCTCCCCCTACTCTCTTGATTCCACAAGCTATCCAACTTGCTATCAAACCAGTCATAAAAAGATTTCCAAAATGTGTGCACACTGTGCCGGAAATGCAAATGGTTCAAACAGACCTGTTTACCCCTATTTTGCAAATTTGTAATATCTGAAACAAAAAATAGTAATTTTGAAGAAGAAAAAACTGTAATCCAACGCGCGGCCGTTTCTTTTTCTTCACAAAACCCGATTAACAAAAAAACTATTTGTAATTACACAATTATATGCAAGCAATAGTGCACTGGGAGACCTTTAAAAACATTTTTTAAACCATGTATTTGCCTTTTCTTTGTGTCTTTCCATCAGATTTTGGATCATTTGACCTAGAACTCTCACCACGCGGTCGCTTTGACGCCGTCTTGAAACAGATTGAAAAGAAATTGACCCGCGATGTATGCTGGGAACTGGAATGACTTTTCACCGCATTGTTTCAAAAGCATCGCTTGCCGACGCAACTGTAGTGGTGGGGCTTTTTTTTTCATTTTGTCGCCGTAATCGTAATTTGACTTTTTTTACGGCAAAATCGTAAAGGTAAACAAGTCTGCTCAAACCAAAATTACACCAAGTGGTAAACGTGAGTAATCATCAGAGTTATACTTCACTTTTCAAGTAATTTTCAAGACATTTCTACCCCACTCATCTTGATTCTATTCCACTTCCCTAGTTTCTATATGCATCACTTGTCTTTCCTAAGTCATTATTTTTTTACAGTGGTAGAACGGGTTGGTTCACAGTTAAATGTTCTGGTACCATGGGCGAAACATTTGCCCAGTCTCACATTTCAACCAAATGCAAGACATTCACACCAAGTGGCCTGCCGTGTGTTTGTCTACTTTCAGAGCTTATGTGAGTAAGGCGACGCATGCGCACTCGAAAATAAACAGTTCTCTTGTCAGTTTGCAAGTAATTAAAAAAAATACATGGCGCAAGGGTTAATCTCACCCACTATCTAGCTAGTTTACATCAAATTTATTTAATCATTCCCTTCCTCTACAGCATAATCCCCTTGATTCTTTTCAAACATGAATATGCTGTTGAAACTGCAAATAGGTTTATTTGTGCCCCCCCCCCCCCCCCCCTTCCCCTTCCCCCAGCAAAAAAGAAACAAAACAACCAAGTCTTAAAAAAGACAATCTTCAGTTTATTTGACCGATTGGCATCAATCATTCCACAATCTTTGTTGGATTTGGTGCAATCAAGTCCAAATTATTAAAAAAAAATGTTCTTAAAAGCAATCGTCATTGGTATTTAATCAATACTTTTTTAACAGTTTCATCCTAAAAAAAAAATATTTATACTTCCTGCCAATCTGAGAGAAAAATGCAATCTTCATTGGTAATCGAGTTTGGTGTTTTTTTAAATATTTACTCCTAAAATAGACAATCTTCATTTTTATTTTGAATTGGCACCTGAATCCATGAAATACTGATTGTCCTCCTCAACTTCTTTCCAATCTACAGGGTGTCCCAAAAGTCCTGCATCAAAGAAAGTAAAACGTCTATGAATGGGTACAAAACCTACAGTGTATTTTCAAGGTGTTTCAAAGTAGCTCCCAGTAACGATTATTCTCTGAACATAGTTTCAGACGCTTGACCATGTCTCCTCTTCTTCTGCGTTCCCAGGCCATAATGGGTAAGGTACGTATGTGTCTGGTTTTCAGTTTTCACTGGTCTCCCCGTTGCATACAGCCGACACATTCTGATTTCGGAGGAGCTCAAACGAGAAAATTATTTGGCCGATTTTTGTTGGAAAATTGGCAGGACAATGGGCCAATAAGTCAAAGATAGTAGATGACAGAAAGCAAAGGAAAAAGGCAGAGAGAGTCAAAGAGAGTGACAGATTAGAGGAAGTTACAAGCACAGAACTTCCAGAAGGTAGGGGAACTATCCCCATGGGGAGGACCATGTCCCGAAGACTGAGTCCCATGGTCCACTTGGGGACAGAAATAGAAAACAAAGAACATGAAACAGGATTATTTAAGGGTTTCCTCTTTGATGCATGACTTTCAGAACACCAAGTACTAGCTTCCCTCTCCGCCTCGCCTCGCCCCATCCCCAGTCCTCCAAGACTCCAAGCAGTCCCCGAGGGGCCCCGGCCAAGCTGTTGTCCGTCCTTCAGTGCATGTCCAGGATGGTGCGGGAGATGATGTTCGCACACTCCTCCAGCTGGGGCTGGCTGATGACCAGGGGCGGGGCGAACCGGATGATGTCCCCGTGCGTCGGTTTGGCCAGCAGACCATTGTCCCTCAGCTTCAGGCACACATCCCAGGCATCGTGCTCTGAAGCAGAAGAAGGGTTAGGCTGTGTGCAGATATACACAGACACGTTTACCCCTATTTTGCAAATTTGTAATTTCTTAAACAAAAAAATAGTAATTTTCAGAAGAAAAAAAATGTAATCCAACCAGACCTGCCTACTTGGAATTTTTCCAAACAGTAGCCCAGCCATCAATTTTCAGTAGCATGGCAAATTTTTCAGTAGCATCCACAAATAACGGCAATCGGTTTGTTCTTTTCCTGATCCGAAACGTACTGCTTATGTTTCGCCAATTGAACGTGTCGACGGCAATCGTCTCTACCGCCATGATTCACAGAGAAGTCCGCATGGCAGATGTTGCACTGCAGTGAGCATGGATCGCACCGAGTCGACTTCTGACGATGCAAGACCACTCCTCCGTGTAAGCTATTTTGAAAACATGTGCGGCAGGCTGATGTTTTTTCTTAGAAGATGGTGCACCAGATGATTTTCGTTTTCTGGTTTGGTTTGGTTTTTTCGTTTGAAACATCTCCCGAATCGCTACTACTGCTGGAGTCCGCCATTTTTTTAGAGAAAGTAATAAGAACGCATGTGCAGTCACTTTGATAAAAACGGAAGTGACTAGGTTATCGCGCGTGACACAGCGTCTGATGAAACAGACAAAACCGGGAACGGCATAAGCAAAAATAAAATGTGTCTGCAATTTGTTTTTTCCCGTAGCAACGTTAAGGTTGCCGTAGCTCCGTAGCAAAGCTTTATTTTTCGTAGCTGCTACGGCCAAATCGTAGCAATAGGCAGGTCTGTCCAACGTGCAGTCGATTCTTTTTCTTCACAAAACCCAATTAACAAGAAAACTATTTGTAATTACACAATTATATGCAAGCAATAGTGCACTGGGAGACCTTTAAAAACATTTTTTAAAGCATGTATTTGCCTTTTCTTTGGTGTCTTTCCATCAGATTTTGGATCAACTGACCTAGAACTCTCACCACGCGGTCGCTTCGACGCCATCTTTGAAACAGAATGAAAAGAAATTGATGCGCGTTGTATGCTGGGAACCGGAATGACGTATGCTGGGAACCGGAATGACTTTTCACCGCATTGTTTCAAAAGCATCACTTGCCACTTAAGTGGTGTGTGTTTTTTTAGGATTTCTTTTTTTCGCCGTAATTATCGTAATTTGACTTTTGTTTTGTAAAAATTATGGCAAAATCGTAAAAGTAAACAACAGGTCTGTATACATGTAAGTTCCGCATGGAAACCTGTGCGCAATCCGCCAAACAAAATCTGGAAGTAAGAAATATGAAAGGATGTGCCCATGACACGCAGAAACCCATCCGTAATCCAATCCACTTATTTCTTATATAAGTGTATGGGGTTTCCGTACGGAACTCGCGGATTGCGGATCTAATGGGCACAAGGCCTTATTGGTTACTGCAAAGAACACCTTTTGCAACAGTGAATGCCCTTGGTGGGTGGGGGAAGATGGTTGAGTACTGACCAAACAAGGTAATGACTCTCACCAATAACCCTATTTGATGCCACTTAATGGCTGCCTTTTGCAACAGTGAATGCCCTTGGTGGGTGGGGGAAGATGGTTGAGTACTGACCAAACAAGAGATTAACTCTCGCCAATAACCCTATTTGATGCCACTTAATGGCTGCCTTTTTGCAACAGTGAATGCCCTTGGTGGGTGGGAGAAGATGGTTGAGTACTGACCAAACAAGAGATTAACTCTCGCCAATAACCCTATTTGATGCCACTTAATGGCTGCCTTTTGCAAAAGTGAATGCCCTTTTGGATACTGATCAACAAGGGATTAACTCTTGCCGTCAAGGGCGTTAATAACCCTAGTTGCAGTGGCCAATAGGAACTTTCATCTACAAAAAACACACAACACATAGTGATCATTCACATTTACACAAGAAGTGAAATGGTTAGCATCTTCATGAATTAACAGTAACCTTTTGGTTGAATCTTGAAGGCATGCTTAGGTTGTGGCAACTGAAATACCGTATTGATCTGACTATTAGGCGATACCTTTCACCCAGACACAGACCCCTGCGCCTTATAATATGACTAATAAATTAGTAAGAAAATACCATATCGAAATCTGAAATTTGGGTGTGTGTGCCTTATACAAAGGTGCGCCTTATAGTCCGAAAAAATATGGTACACATTTGCTAATACATGAACACAAGCACACAATGCATAAAGCGCACAAAGGCAAGTGCCTTAGCACACACACCACAAGCACGAACTTAAGCACATTGAGAAAAAAAACAAGAGAACCGACTGGTGTTGATGACGATGGCATTGAGCAGCCCCTTGCTACGCACCATGCTGACGATGTCCTTGGGCAGCTTGCCCAACTCCACACTCACACACACACACACACACACACACACACACACACACACACACACACACTCTCACACACACACAAAAGGCCCACTCCTCGGGACATTCTAGCCACATGTTCCGTGCCTGAACAAATGTCCCTGTTACTCATTGGGGACTCGGTTATCAGAGACGTTGATGTTCGTAGACTATCCCCCCCGTCAAGTACGTGTTTTCATTGTTGATCTTTACATTTTATTTGATTCAGTATTTTTCTTCCTTTCATGACAACAGGATGAAAAAAAAAGCTTGTAGCTTACTCCTTTATTGTCAATAAAGATAATTTTGACATGACTTGACTTCACACACACAGAGACACACACACACACAGAATTGTCGCAGTGAGGAGACACTAGCTGCACTGACTAGTGTTGATGACGATGGCGTTGAGCAGCCCCTTGCCCCGCACGCTGACGATGTCCTTGGGGAGCTTGCCCAACTCCTGCCTCAGCACCTGGCCCATGGCTTCAGCATTCTCCGCCAACTTCTCTTCTTGCAGCACCTGAAACAGTGTTCATTCCATGTTCTATGAAACAGTGATCATTCCATGTCCTATGAAACAGTGTTCATTCGATCTTCAATGAGACAGTGTTCATTCGATCTTCAATTAAAGTGTTCATTCGATCTTCAATTAAACAGTGTTCATTCGATCTTCAATTAAACAGTGTTCATTCCATCTTCAATTAAACAGTGTTCATTTTATCTTCAATGAAACAGTTTTCATTCTTCTTCTTCTTCTTCTTCTGCGTTCCCATAATGGGTAAGGTACGTATGTGTCCGGTTTTCAGTTTTCATTGGTCTCCCGCTGCGTACAGCCGACATATTCCGATTCCGGAGGAACTCAAAGGAGAAAAACTATTTGGAAGATGTGTTTTTTTTAAAGGCAGGAGAATAAGTCAGAAAGATAGTACAGTCGACCCCCTCACGAACGGCCCTCTGATTTGCGACCTCCCCTCTTTTACGACTGAAATATGAATGACGGATCGTTTTTCTTCTAAACTTGCCTCCTCATTTACGACTCCCCCTCTAACGCGTTTTACGACCGTAAATCTTGTTGATTTTACGACCGATGCAACACATTCTGACCTTCTCGCACTCAGTTCGAGCCGACGCACAGCTGGGGTACTACTGTTGTTAGGTCAATCTCGGTAAAAACGAACCGTTCTCACGCCGAAATTGAAGAATTTAATCAGCGATATCACGATCTGACCACTAAATGTCACCACTTTTATGCACATGTGTCATCACTGAGCAGTTTATGATCAAAGTTTGAACTGAAACCGTCGCGATCGTGTCGATCTTTACGAACTCTGTGCACACGTAGGCCTAAATGCGAAGTCAACTTCCAAGTTGAAACTAGGTGATCGGTCACACTCCATAAGTTGGAACTCAGTGAATGGTCTCACTTTGTAAAAATTAAGTTGAAAAGCAGCTCCTTTCCGTTATCAAATTGATAAATCGGCGTTAGTGCGTGCACTGAAACACTCACTGAATGCAAACAACTCACAAAATCCGATAATTGAAAGCAGCTGGCGCATTAGCGTTTGCCGTGATTTCGTATTTGCGGTGTGTGCGGCGCCATTTTGTCAGCCGAGTTGTATGCGCGGTAAAAGTTCCGTGTGTGCGAACTGTGACTGAAAATGAACTGCCAGAGCGTAAAATGGCGAAAATTAGGTCTGCACTGCTGT
Source organism: Phymorhynchus buccinoides (assembly GCA_017654935.2). Lineage (NCBI taxonomy): Eukaryota > Metazoa > Mollusca > Gastropoda > Neogastropoda > Raphitomidae > Phymorhynchus > Phymorhynchus buccinoides. Next base: position 22,063,035 of record CM065686.1, read on the forward strand.
TATGTGTAGTTTGTGTGTGAGTGCAACACGGGCCGTCGAGCACACTTTCTGTTTTCGCTCGTTTTCGTATATTAGCTAGACCGCGGATGTTTCATTCAAGAATGACGGAGAAAGCATGTTTTTGTTTTAGTGTATGCATGTGCTGTGCGTCATATACGGTGTAGTGAGTCACTGAGTGCATTGTTTTGGTCACCCCCGATTTAAGACCCCCCTCTTTTACGACCGATTTTTCGCGATTTTTTGAAAGTCTTAAAAGAGGGGGTCGACTGTAAAATGATAGAAAGCAAAGGGAAAAGGCAGAGTCAAAGAGAGTGGCAGATGAGAGGAAGTTACAAGCACAGAACTTCCAGAAGGTGGGGTAACTCACACTTCACTCCCACCAAATGCAAAGACATACACTGTCAAGTGGCCTGCCATGTGTTTGTCCATTTTCAAAGCTCATGTCGGTTTTATTTTTTGTTTGGTTAAAGCAACACATGCGCACTCGGGAAAAAAAAGTTACCCCACCCCCTCCCCCACCCCCTCCCCTCTTGTCAGTTGAGATGCAACGCACAACCGAGAATGTATAAAAGGACATGGCGCAAGAAGAGTAAAAGCCTGTTCCACTATTCTGTAAGAGTAGGCCATGTTGTGCCGGTGGGATGGATGACGCAAATTCACACAGCATGCATCCTGTGCGTCATTAATGGTCTAGACAAAGACCACTGGATATACATCCCCAATCAGAAGAAGAAGTTAGTGGCCTCAAATGTTTTTTTCTTTTTTTTTTTTTTTTAGCTCTCCGCCACCTCCACCTTTCTTTTTTCTTGATGTTTTTTTCCCTCACCTTCCTCTCTTTCAAAATTGAACAAAGGGTGAATACTCTCTTTCCAATTAACTCCCCTTCACCAAAGTTGATTACGATACCAATCACCTAGCATGTGCGTGGGTCAGAACCAAAGTGAGACAGACAAAGCATCATTCTCACATTTTAGTTTTAGTTTTTCAAACTTCTTTTTTCTTTCTATTTTTTTTTTCTCTCTTTTTTTTCTCCTTTTCTTTTTTCAAACATTTCAATCTTCTTTCACTCATTCACTAATACAATCGAGGGGTGCCTGCCAGAACGGTCTATCTCAAAAGAAATAAAGGACACAGATAGGCAGTTCTGGCATTCACCCCTCGAAATAAAGAGTGTTTTAATTAATTAAAATGGACAACCACAATGCAATTTTAATTTATGATACAAAGTGTCTGGGGCTCTGTATGTCCTAGTGTGTGTGTGGTGCGCCGACTCATTTATACTGCTGTGTGTGTGTGTGTGTGTGAGCATATGTGTTGTGTGTGTGTGCGTTCGTTCTTTAATTTAATGTCTATCCACCTTACAGTGATCTTAGACAAAACAAAAAAAACAAAATATTAAATAAATGTGTGTGTGTAGCCTGTAGGCATGTGCAAACATCCGTTAAAGGGTGTTTGTGGGTGTGCGTATAGGAGGTATGTTAGTCTATGCAGGCCTATAAAATAATTTACATGATTAAATGAGGAGAGGGGTATGCGAGTCTGAGTGCATGTATGTGTCCGTACAGCACTGGAATAATCAAGGTAAATCATAATGGATGCTGACCTCCAGTGATGCCATGGCCACCTGGCAGGCCAGAGGGTTCCCTCCAAACGTGGACCCGTGCTCCCCGGGCAGTATGGTCAGCATGACCTCGTCGTCGGCCAGCACTGCAGACACCTGCAGTCCATCGGTCAACATCAGTCAGCGCACACAAAGAACACACAACACTACTGATCCGTAACTTTTTGCCCTTTTCTTTCTTTTACTTATTTAACCCTTTCAACTCCAGCCGTTTTTCACCTAAAACTTTCCATTAACCCTTTCGCTGCCAGCCATTTTTCGGCAAAAAAAGTTCCATTAAACTTACCTAGGTAGAGAAAAAAATCTGTCTGTAATATTGGGGATTCCTCTGGGACATATTTAAAGTAAGGCCTATCATCACCTCCCAAAATGAAGAGAACAGGATCTTTGGATAACAGACCCTGATTTGATGCCTTTTAGTGATATGGGTGTTAAATCATTGTGGTGCAAAAATGCAATGTTGGCGGTGAAAGGGTTAATCTTACCTGGGTAAAGAAAAGATTCTGTCTGCAATATTGGGGATTGTTCTGTGACATGCATAAAATAGTCTATCCTTACCTCCCAAAATTAAGAACATAAGGTCACTGATTACCAGACCCTCATTTGATGCCTTTCTGTGAAATGGGTGTGAAATCATTGTGGTGCCAAGAGGCGACAGTGGCGATGAAAGGGTTAAGGTTTGCGCACAGGTTTCCGCACAGAATATCTGCATGTAAGAGTCAACAACACAGGATGTTTTGTGTTTGAAAGTGTGTACACATGTGGGCATGCGATCAGACAGACTCACGGGCAGAATTCCTCCAGACAGAGCTTTCCCAAGGACCACAAGGTCAGGACGAACGTTCTCATGGTCACAGGCCAGCATTCTGTTTTGACACATGTCGAAGAATGATCGTGTGACTGTCTGTGTGTACTAATTTAAACCATTTTCGAGTTTTCACAGGTCAGGTACCGGGGAATTTGTTTTCATCAATCAACTGGCATTTACGATTATATCAATCCCGTTACACTCTACACTCATTTATGCAAAGCATTCAATAGCCATCGTGAAAACACAAACTTTTTAGCTTAAAATTTAACACTAATATGTATAAAAAAAATCAAAAGTTGCTGGGCAAAAAGAAACAATTTGCGAGGATGAAGAAACGGGAAAGAAAGAAACTGAAACAAGTTTCAAAGATTGTTTTAATAAATCTATCTCGTTAAATACAAGAACATGCAAAACCAGAATCATACAAAATAGACTTTAACCCCTTGACTGCCAGAGAAAATTAAAGAAAAAACATTGGGCAAACCATGCCACGAAAAAAACACCTGATAGAGCCAATCTGGCAAAATGGTCAGGGGATATAAATCTCTTAACTATGTTAGAGCAAAAGCCAACACGTCTTTGTGACTAGGTAGAACGTGTCGATCAAGGGATGTAGTGCGGAAATTTTTACAACCTGTGGTGAACGCATTGTTCTTTTTGCTTTGTAAGCACCACCAGTCACAAAACATTGCTTTTGATTCGCTGTCAAATTCTAGCCAAGGTCTGCTTTTTTTCCAACTTTCCATGAACTCATGCTTTCGCTTTTTGAAAGGTGGTGGAGCGACACTACTAGTACTAGCAATGGGATCAGTCCTAATCCGATTCTTTGTCATTCGATGAACTTTCCCCGTTGTCATCACTAACTGCTGATGAGAAACAAGGTTGTTGATCAATGTTGCACTCCACAGTCGCACTGTCTTCTTTCTTTTTAGAAGTCACAGTAAAATAATCCAGAAGCGATGCCATTTTTGAGCGGGCTCGCTTACACTGCGCCCGAAAATAGTAAATGAAAGAGAAAGCCGTTGATTGGCTATGCTATTTTTAAGACCCAATCACTGTCGAAAGGAAATGCAGACTCGGTACAGCCCACGCAGCCACGCAATCTAGGCCTAGTGCCGAACAAGTTATTTTCAAACGATATTTTCGTTTGCGGGATTTCACAAAATTTGGGGGGATTTTCCCGCAGCATATTTTAATTTTTGCGGGAACATCAACAATTTTGCGGCAATGCCGCAATGCCGCGCTCTAGATGCATCCCTGATCATGTAACAATACAAATCATGAAAAGCACATGAAAAATTCACAAACCAAAAAAATCCCAATAATGGCAGTCAGACCCGTTTACCCCCTACACAAGTCTTGAGTAGTCTGGATAGCTGAAATGAGTAGTTTTGGTTCAAAATTTGTAGTTTTAGTCATTAAACCATCAAACTATGTTCACTGAAAATGAGTAATAAGAGCATTATTTTCAATTTTGAATAGTAGAGGTCCAAATTGAGTACAATACTACTCGAAAAGAGTAGAGTAAACAGGTCTGCACAGTTATTTTTTAAAGTTTCATTGGCAATTCTGTGGGTTGCAATGTTTTTTGGGGGTGGGGGGGTGAGGCACGCAGTATCAAGACAAAAAGATCAAGAGGAAGGTGGGTCTGGTACCTCCCGGTGCGGCAGAGCCCGGTCTGCACCTCGTCGGCGATCATGAGCACCTTGTGCTTGGTGCACAGCTCCCGCACCTTGCTCAGGTAGCCTGGCTGGGGCACCACCACACCCGCCTCCCCCTGGATGGGCTCAAACATGAAGGCACACACTGTGGGGTCCTGAAGGGCCGTCTGCGGAAACCATAAACAATATCTGTAGAAAGCATAGACAATATCTGTGGAAATCATAGACAATGTCTGTGGAAATCATAGACAATATCTGTGGAAATCATAGACAATGTCTGTGGAAATCATAGACAATCTGTGGAAATCATAGACAATATCTGTAGAAATCGTAGACAATATCTGTAGAAATCATAGACAATATCTGTGGAAAGCATAGACAATATCTGTAGAAATCATAGACAATATCTGTGGAAAGCATAGACAATATCTGTAGAAAGCATAAACAATATCTGTAGAAATCGTAGACAATATCTGTGGAAATCATAGACAATATCTGTGGAAACCATAGACAATTATCTGTAGAAATCATAGACAATATCTGTGGAAATCATAGACAATTATCTGTAGAAATCAGATAATTATCTGTAGAAATCATAGACAATATCTGTGGAAATCAGACAATTATCTGTAGAAATCATAGACAATATCTGTGGAAATCAGACAATTATCTGTAGAAATCATAGACAATATCTGTGGAAATCATAGACAATATCTGTGGAAATCATAGACAATTATCTGTAGAAATCATAGACAATATCTGTGGAAATCATAGACAATTATCTGTAGAAATCATAGACAATATCTGTAGAAATCATAGACAATTATCTGTAGAAATGATAGACAATATCTGTGGAAATCATAGACAATTATCTGTAGAAATCATAGACAATATCTGTGGAAATCATAGACAATTATCTGTAGAAATCATAGACAATATCTGTGGAAATCATAGACAATTATCTGTGGAAATCATAGACAATTATCTGTAGAAATCATAGACAATATCTGTGGAAATCATAGACAATATCTGTGGAAATCATAGACAATTATCTGTAGAAATCATAGACAATATCTGTAGAAATCATAGACAATTATCTGTAGAAATCATAGACAATATCTGTGGAAATCATAGACAATATCTGTGGAAATCATAGATAATATCTGTGGAAATCATAGACAATATCTGTGGAAATCATAGACAATATCTGTAGAAATCATAGACAATATCTGTAGAAATCATAGACAATATCTGTGGAAATCATAGACAATATCTGTAGAAATCATAGACAATATCTGTAGAAATCATAGACAATTATCTGTAGAAATCATAGACAATATCTGTAGAAATCATAGACAATTATCTGTAGAAATCATAGACAATATCTGTAGAAATCATAGACAATTATCTGTAGAAATCATAGACAATATCTGTAGAAATCATAGACAATTATCTGTAGAAATCATAGACAATTATCTGTAGAAAGCATAGACAATATCTGTAGAAATCATAGACAATTATCTGTAGAAATCATAGACAATTATCTGTAGAAATCATAGACAATATCTGTGGAAGTCATAGACAATTATTTGTAGAAATCATAGACAATATCTGTGGAAGTCATAGACAATTATCTGTAGAAATCAGACAATTATCTGTAGAAATCATAGACAATTATCTGTAGAAATCATAGACAATATCTGTGGAAACCAAGATGCTTTTATAGGTGTCTTTTTTACTACCACGCCCGCCTCCCTCTGGATGGGCTCAAACATGAAGGCGCACACCGTGGGGTCCTGAAAAACTGTAGAAAGCACAGTCATAAGCTGCTTTTTTAGTGTGCATTTGTTTTTCTCTCATAATTTTCAGACTTTTCTCTTACCACTTCTTTGGGACACTGACATTACTATTACCATTACCCCCTCCACCCCATCCCCCTCCACCACCCACACCCCCATGGGCTCCAACACAAACGTACACACCGTCAAAAGACAATATCCATGGGTTCAACTACACAAAACGAAAAAAAAATGAAAGGCCGGGGTCTAGGGGTAACGTAACCCTGCAGCTGAAAAAAAAAAAGATTTATGAAGGTATTTTAGTTTGCTTTTTTCCACAATTTATACAAACGCTTATTTTTAAAGTGTTTGAAAAATACAGTAGACACACAAAGATCTTGTTTGACAAATTTAAAAAAAAGGATATTCCTTTCCTGATAACATTCAAAAACAGGAAATCCTTGTATACCAGGAAAAGTTGCACTCATGAATATCTGTAGAAATCATAGACAAAAGATGCTTTTATAGTTGTCTTTTGTACTACAACACCCGCCTCCCTCTGGATGGGCTCAAACATAAAGGCACACAGTATTTCAGTCCTGAAGGGATGTCTGTATAAATCACAGACAAAAGCTGCTTTCTTTTTAGAGGCGCTTTTTTCACACCTTTCAGACCTTTCTCATACAATTTTTCGGGGACGCTTCTAATACTGAACTCTCAGAAGACTGAATTCTCTTTACATTATGTGTGTGTTCTTTTTTTGGTGTGTGTGTGTGTCAAGGTCAAAGTCAGAATTTTATTTAAAGATGAACATTGAATAAGCAAACATACATGCTTTTTTTTCCATCAAGCCATCTACCAAAAAATAAATGTAAACACACACACAAAACATATTGCTTAATTACATCAAAGACACGGAAAAGAAAGACTAACAACCGGTTCATTTTCCCTATATGAGTAGTGAGGACAGAAACACTGGTTATGTCCCTTTTAAACGTGACACATTTAGGTTACATTAACTCTTTTTTTCAAACCTGAGAGAGTTATCTTTTCATGAGTCAGTTATACTTTGGATAACTACCCCACTAACGATAACTCTATCAACCCGGCTCGCCGTAACTCTTAAGTAGTCCATCTTACCCTTTTAGAGTCTTTGATTACATAGAATAAAAGAAACACGGAACAGATAAATATTTACAGTAAACAGCGGAAAGCTTACGAAAAGCAAAACAATATTAGCATGTTGTGCCACATAGTAAAATGGAAAAGGGGGCACAAAGGGTTATGCGCACATATCTCACTCACTACTATTTTGTCTATTGGTGGGAATGGGAGACACTATAGATGTGTGTAAGTGCGTGCGTGTGTGTGTTCTGAGTATGCATGTCTCTGTAAGTGATTACATGAATGCAGACCTCACTTCTTTTTTGTCTTATATTTTCCAAACTCTTTGTATGGCTGGTACCCACGTGTCGTCATATCCGGCCACAAGGAGCGCCATATTATGGGAGACCGCCATCTTAGTCCTTACCTTTTTTTGAAAAATGCTAGATCGATGCTGCGTATTTGGCTGTTCCAATTCGAAACTTATCTAAATTGTATTTATAACATCTGGATGTTTTCTTTACACGTTTAAATAACATTTTCACTTTGTTTACACACAAATAAGGACTAAAATGGCGACACTTCCGTTGGAAGGGTCGAGATGCGCACGCAGGTGGGTTAGAGCCATATCTGAAAGTATGCATGCATCTTCGTGCTTAACTTTCTTTTGTATGGTGCTTACCTTCAACCACAGTTCAAGCACAAAATAAATGTACATATAATCATCGTCACTTACCAACATCGCCATAATATCCTCACCTCCAGAGCAGCCACATCATCATAAGGAATGATGGGAAATCCCGGCATGTAGGGGCCATAACCCCCAAAACTGTCGGGGTCGGTGGAGCTGGAAATGGCGGCCAGGGTGCGGCCCCAGAAGTTGCCTTCCACGAAGACGATCTTGGCCTGGTTCTCCGGAATCTTCTTCACCTTGTAGCCCCACTTGCGGGCCAGCTTGCAGGCCGTCTCTCCTCCCTCCACCCCTGCCAACGTCCCAACAACAGTTCTCACCTGACAACATCTACAACTAAGTGTAGAGTGGCACAGTGGTAGCGCGTTCGTTTCGTGTCAAGTAAACCCGAGTTCGAACCTGGGTACAGGGGATTTTTCCTCTCACTTTGCACTAGGCCTTGCAGTCTGAACGTGGAGTCTTTCGGATGAGACGATAAACCGAGGTCCAGTGTGCCCATGCACTTAGCACACGTTAAACCCAGTGGCAACGAAAAAGTTGTCATTTGGTAAAGATTTATACCCCCTACATTCCTTCCTCATCAGTTGAGCGCCTACATGTTCACATGGTTACATGTGCGCTTGTGACTTGCAATGTTGGGAACTTCTACACTTCAGCCAATTTTCTATTCAACGAATGCTACTTTTACTTTTCCCATGCTTTCATTTTTTGATTGACAAAACCATTGCCCATTGTCTTTTAAGTTCATTCTCCTTACCCTTTCACCGCCAATGTCGCATTTTTGCACCACAATGGTTCAACACCCATGTCACTAAAAAGCATCAAATCAGGGCCTGTTATCTAAAGACCCTATTTTCTTAATTTGGGGAGGTAAGGATAGGCCTAATGTTTTACATGTCATAGAGGAATTCCCAATATTGAAGATTTTTTTTTTTCTCTACCCATTTAAGTTTAAGGGTATTTTTGGGCTGAAAAATGGCTGTCTGCGAAAGGATTAACAACTCAGGAAAACATCTAGCGCAAATCAAAAATAACAAGCTACAAAACAAACAAAAAATGATCCGTCCCAATCACGGACCTGTGTTCATGGGCAGAACTTTGTCGTAGCCGAACAGGCGGGTGACGTACTCTTCATACTCCCCCAGCACATTGTTGTAGAAGGCGCGCGAGGAGAGGGTAAAGATGTCCGCCTGCTTCTTCAGAGCCGCCACGATTTTGGGGTGGCAGTGGCCCTGGTTGCATGCGCTGTAGGCGCTCAGGAAATCGTAGTATCGGTTCCCCTCCACATCCCACACGAACACTCCTGCAAACAAAAAATGATAACAAAATATAAATCATCACATCAAGTTTTCACAGGCAGTGTGCAAGCACTGAGGAAGTTGTTTTGATTTGTTTTTGTTCTGTGTGCGACCGTCGGACCTCGACCAAACAGTATCAAAAAATCAAATTGTTGATTGTGGATACTAAATGGAAGAAGAAGAAGAGAGAGAGAAAATGGAGTTTTACATCCTCTTGGTCTGAATCAGACACATATGGGACATTTGTAAATACAAATATGGTTGGAACAATACTGGAGGCAATGCCCGGAGGCAGTACGAAACCAGTAAAGTCCCGATTTTTTAAAATTAATACAGATAGCTGTAGCAGTGACCACGCCTCGGTTACACCTCATCGGCTATGGCAGCGCCACAAGTAGTGAATTAAAGAAGTACTTTGTTAAAGTACCAAAGCAACATTTTCATTACTGGCTGGTTAATGATGTACAGTTTTGCAAAAAAGCATGATAAAGACAAAGTGGGGGTATTGACTCATTTTCATTTGATTTATTGTCATCCTAAAAATAGACTAGAAGTCATTTCATTGGTTGAAAATTATTAAGGGACTGTAGAGGAACACTTTTATACCACTTTGGGTTGCATGGGTTCGCTGAGTTGTAAAGTATGAATGTATTAACACTATGTATGCTATCGTGTACTCTCGTGTTGAACGGTTATGAAAGGAAACAATCGGCCAGTGTTGAATGAGCTAAGTTGTTACATACTGTTTATTAACCTACTGACTGTATGATAATCAATAACTAATGTAGCTCACAGAGAACACTTATTTCAGCATTGTGTGTTGCAATAAAAGTAAAGAGATTATCAGGAATTTTAGCAAATGTTGTGTGTTGTTGCAAAAGAGATTATCAGTGATTTCAGCACTGTGTGTTGTCATAAAAGAGATGATCAGTAATTTTAGCATATGTTGCATGCTGTTGTAAAGAAATTATCAGTAATTCCAGCATTGTGACTGTGCTGTAGTAAAAGTAAAGAGATAGCTTTGAAAAATGACATGACAGACAAACTGATTAATCAAGCCCCTAAAAACGGAAAAGAACAGACTTTCCATTTTCATTTTCTAAGTGGAGAACTGATCACTCAAAAACACTGAATAAATCTAAATAATTTTGGGGGTCCCAGTATAATAATCTCTATGTTGAAAAGTCTTTTTGACTCAAAATATTGGCTATCTCATTTCAAATAAAATTTCAGTCGCTTCAATTTTGACTTAAGCGATTTTTACTGTATGTCAGACAACTTTACCTTCTCTCCCCTACTTCCTAAGTTTCAATCCATCTTGTCCTTCTCATCTCCATTTCCCTTTCAAACTAAATCCTGACCCTCAGCACTTCATAAAAGTCAATGTCACGTAAGTTGTTGGGTTTTTTTTTGGGGGGGGGTTCCTTTTGCCAAAGTACCCATATAATTCCAAACGTCCTAAAATAAAACTTCACTCTAGATTTAGATTTAATTCTTTCTTACAAGTACTTCCCCTTCTCAAATTCTTTTTAAAACCTAAGTTTAATTCCTTTTTCTGTTAGCTAGACAAGGTTTCAAGGTTCAAGGTTTTTATTTCCAAAAAGCCCCTTGGGGGTACATGGAAAAACAAAAACAAAAAACAAAAACAAAACTATATAAACAATGAAAAAAGAAAAAGTAAAAAAGAACAAACAATAAACGGACAAACAAACCTTTGACAACAACAACAACATACAAAAACAAACAAACGAGAAAAAAGAAAATATAGATCAATATCCAGTCACATTGAAGGGTTGCGGCAAGAACTGTTGTGAATACGTACACCAATCAATGTAACAAAGCACACGTAAAATAATTACTGCAACAAACATCGACCTTTCAAACGTATTAATTAACTTACAATGGTGCGGTTCACATAATTATGCACCCCATCCAACTAAACCACGACATACCAAATTGTCATATCACACATCACTACAATCAAACCTTTTACATATCAGTTACACTGATGTCAGTATGACCCCCACATGGTAGGCAATCGAACCATCATCATGAAATTCATTGTGGTGGCTAGAAAGTGTTCTTTTAAAAGACGATTTTCGGAAAGAAAAAAAACTAGGGGAGAGCACTTCGTGAAAATTATAGTTGTTTGCCTTCATTACTCGGTCAAATACAGATTACTGATTACTCATACTACTTGTGGCGGTACCATAGCCGATGAGGTTTAACCGAGGCGTGGTTACCGCTACATCTATCTGCATTGTTAAAAAATCGGGACTTTACTGGAGTTGCACTGCCTCCGGGCATTGCCTCCAGAATTGTTCCCACCATCTTTGTATCTACAAATGTCCCATATGTGTCTGTTCCAGACCGATAGGACGTAAAACACCATTTTTCATTCATTCGGTCAAATACCATTGCGACAATGCAACAATGGCGTCAAAGCTTAAAACCGCAAGATGCGAACCAGCGACTTGCAAACATTTTTTTCTAGAAAAAACTGATAAAACTTGCAAAATGTGACGTAAAAATATGAATGACATACATTTTAGAATGACACATGGTGTTCTAAGTGCTGTATGTCTGCTCAAACACACGAGGTGAGAGCTGGGGATCTACCTGATGGTAGAGTAACTTCCCCTGTTTGACTGATTGAATTAGGCAAGATCACTCCCACACACCATGAAATTACTCCCCTTAATTATTCCCCAACAGTTCCTATTGATCTTCCTGGGCTCAATCCTTGCATGTTTGTGGAGAATAAACTGTCTACATTAGCAGGAATCATACGATTACGAGCCCTGGGCCTGTATTCACGTTGAGATAGCATGAGACTTAGCATGATGCTAACTTAGAAGCTCTTCCAATGTCCTATAGGATTTAATAGGACTTTTGGAAGAGCTTCTAAGTTAGCATCATGCTAAGTCTCATGCTATCTCAACGTGAATACAGGCCCTGGTTCATTTTTACCACCACCCTCCTCTTCACCCAATATTGCCTGTATTTCATCATACACCAAAGGTTTATTTATTATCGCAGTCAAATTTACTCCTATTCATTAAAACAGCAACACAAAAACATGTCCCGCAAAGAGATTGACTACAAATTCCACGTGTGTACATGCACTCAAAAGTCTTTGTTCAAGTAAAGAAGAGAGGGGGGGGGGGGGGGGGTCATCATGTGCCAATGTATTGAGCATGCACACACACCCTGACACACACACACACACAGATTCACACACACACACACACACACACACACACACACACACACACACACACACACACACACACACACACACATTTGTCTGAATCACTTTTAGTGGAAGGACGTTAAACTGAAGAACCACACACACACACACACACACACACACAGTCACACACACACACACACACACACACACACACACACACACACACACACACACACGCACACACACACACATTTGTCTGAATCACTTTTAGTGGAAGGACGTTAAACTGAACACACACACACACACACACACACACACACACAGTCACACACACACACACACAGTCACACACACCGAACACAGAAACTAATGAACAAAGCACAAAGTCACTAGTGATGAGTAGGCAATATAATAACAAGAGCGAAAGGCCACATTGACTCCCTCAGGGTGCGACATTATTCTTCACAATCTTGTCATTCTAATGCCTAGAGCAAAGATTACAATCATCAGTTCTTTATGACGTCATAACCATGACCTGTTCAAGACTGTAGACTAGAGGAATCAAAATTGAAAATAGCATAACCTTTGGCACTCAGGAATTAAAATAAATCCTTGAAGCTAAAATTAGAACTTATTTCCAACCAACTTGTTCTAGTGACTTTTTAAATAAAAGTAGTCACTGCAGACATGTGATTTTTATCATCGTGCAAACATTTGGTTGTTGCTATTATTTGTAGTTTCCGAGAGAAAATTGCTATGTTATAGTTTTTAATGAGAAACACACACGCACACACACACACACCAATTTTCAGTACATAGACGAGACTGTGGAAAAAAGTATCGCATGGGTGCAACTACACAAAATTAAAAAACCTGTAAGGCCGGGGTCTAGGTGAAGCAAAAATTGATTTATGAAGGTATTTTAGTTTGTTTTTCCACAATTTATACAAATGCTTATTTTAAAAGTGTTTGAAAAATACAGTAGACACACAAAGATCTTGTTTGACAAATTTAAAAAAAAAAGGAAATTCCTTTTCTGGTAAAATTCAAAAACAGGAAATCCTTGTATTCCAGGAAAAGTTGCACCCCTGGTATCGCCTTATAGTCCGAAAACTACGGCACACACTACCCCCCCCCCCCCTTTCCACTCACAACCACCACCAGATCTTTCCTTGCCCTACCTTCCCCCTTTGACAGCGCCACGGGCAAGGGGTGGTAGTTGTGGGCTCCGTATTTATCCTCCCGGTCAAAGACGGACTTGGAAACGGCGCCGATTTTGACAGGTCCGACCGCCGGCACCGCCTGTGTGGATTTTTGGGCCACCATGTTGAACCATTGTCGTGCCGCCTGGCTCACCGGTTGACGCATTCGGCTCAGCATCTTGCTTTGGTTGTTAGTTTACTGTTTAATAAAGAAAGAGTACGTCAATAAGCAGAAGAAATCGAGTCAGGTTTGATTGTTAGTTTACTCACTGTTCAAAAATGAAAACGAACCATGATAATTTAGCAGTAGGCATCATTTGTGTATGGTTTACAGAGAAAATAGAAAATGCCTGCTTGCCTGCACACACGAATACAAACGAACATAACATGAACACACAACATTTCTAAATCTACATCAAAGCATGCAAGCATGCACATGATTCAGTTATGCACATGCTCACAAATGTGCACGCACACACACCACACACACACGAACGCTCTATACACACTCAAACACACACACTCATGCTGTCTACAAACACACACAAAGCCAGACCTGTTTACCCCCTACACAAGTCTTGAGTGGTCTGGATAGCTGAAATGAGTAGTTTTGGTGCAAACTGTGTCCTTTTATTCATTAAACCATCAAATGTTGTTAACTGAAAATGAGTAGTAATCAAGAATTAAAGAGCATTATTTTCAGTTTTGAAGAGTAGTAGAGGTCCAAATTGAGCGGAATACTACTGGAAAAGAGTAGAGTAAACAGGTCTGCAAAGCGCGCGCAGTAACACTTGCTCTCACTCGAGAACGCACGTTCGCATGCATACACACATAACATACATGCAAACACAAAACACTTTGGCTTAGAACTGCCTGGTGGGGATCAGCAAGGCCACGAGGATTGACCCCTTTTCTGGATTAGGGCAACAATGAAAGCAGATCAGGGTCAGTGAACAGGGTCAAGTTTCTCTAGATAACGGTCACCTCGTGAATAACGCTTACGCCAAACACTTTAGAAAACGTTTGCGGAAGAATATTACAAGCTCTTGTCTGATTGGTAAAAAAACCCAGTTTAGTTTAATAATAATAATAATAATAATACATAGTATAAGGAGGAGATTGAGGAGGCTGCCTTTCCTTTCTTTTCAGTACCAGTGCTGGCATGTTGTTATCTTAGCAAACAGCTGAGCTTGCTTTGATAGTGGATATATAAATGTACTATTATTATTATTATTACATGGAAGGGCCTTTCTTTTAAACAAACTTTAATGGACCAATCAACAACAAGAAACGTATTGACCCCCTACTAGTTCCGGATAGTTCGCCGCTTGCTCAGTGTTAGGCAAGAACAAAACGCCACGCGAACTATCGGCAAACGAAGGGTGTTTTTATTAGACCCCTTTTGCCGATTTGAGCAAGCGCAACGTAACGTTAGCCCTTGTGAAACGGACCCCTGGTTCCATCCACTACCTGCTCTTCTCTCTTCTCCCCTAACTTCCACCACAAGGTCGCGCCTGCCAGCCCTCTTTCTTTCTGTGTGAATGGGCTCTTTAGGTGAAGGCATGGTCCTTAGCCCTTGACACCAGGTGCCGTTTCATTTGAAGGCTCTTTATTAGCAATGTCAAACTCACTCACTCACTCACTCTCACTCTCTCTCTCTCTCTCTCTCTCTGTCTCCCCTACACATGACAAAAATAGACTTTGCCTTCTCTTTAACCCCTTCACTGCCGAGCCTGGTTCCGGGGCAACTATTTGCCAAGCCGTTTTAGGTTGCCAAGTCTATCGCAAAACTTTCTGTATAAAAGTGCATATAACCTATGCTTTTCGGAACGGGGATTGAATATACTATCCTTCGAGAACACTCTCACATGCATTCGAACATACTGCGTAAAGCGTATGGATATAAAAAGGGAAACTCTTAGAATAGCCCTATGACGGATATTTCCGTGACGGGGCAGTTTATAGGTTACCGGAAGTTGACGGAAATATCCATGACGGGGCAGTGTAAGGGTTAACAACTAGAGAAGTAAAATAAGCCAGTAGAGTGATCTTCCGAGGGGCAGCCGGAAGCACTCGTTACTGATTTGAAGGCTTTCTTAGCAATGTCAAACTCACTCTCTCCCTCTCTGTCACATGACAAAAATAGATTTTGCCTTCACTCTTTAACTAGAGAAGTAACATAAGCCAAAAGAGTGATCTCCCGAGGGGCAGCCGGAAGCACTCGTTACTGATTTGAAGGCTTTCTTAGCAATGTCAAACTCCCTCTCTCCCTCTCTGTCTCACATGAAGGCTTTCTTAGCAATGTCAAACTCACTCTCTCCCTCTCTGTCACATGACAAAAATAGATTTTGCCTTCACTCTTTAACAACTAGAGAAGTAACATAAGCCAAAAGAGTGATCTCCCGAGGGGCAGCCAGAAGCACTCGTTACTGATTTGAAGGCTTTCTTAGCAATGTCAAACTCACTCTCTCACTCTCCCCCTACACATGACAAAAATAGATTTTGCCTTAACTCTTTAACAACTAGAGAAGTAACATAAGCCAGTAGAGTGATCTCCCATGGGGCAGCCGGAAGCACTCGTTACTGATTTGATGGCTTTCTTAGCAATGTCAAACTCACTCTCTCACTCTCCCCCTACACATGACAAAAATAGATTTTGCCTTAACTCTTTAACAACTAGAGAAGTAACATAAGCCAGTGGAGTGATCTCCCATGGGGCAGCCGGAAGCACTCGTTACTGAATGTGAAAAAACAGCTCTATTTCCGATAACTTGCATGCCCGGGAACTGAGTAAGTGTTGGTCCATACACATTTCTGATCATGTGCCTCTGCTTTGACTAGTTTGAGTCTCCAAACTTTCCATAGCTGTTGGAACCTGTTGTAGATTGCCCATCCTACATTCCTAGTAAACAAAATATTTCCCAATTTGTAATTACAGTAGTACAATCCTTGTTGACTTAAGTTAATCCTTTAATCCACAAGGATAAAAAGAAAAGAAACAAATCACAGTGGAAACAAACCAACTCAAAAACAGGTACAGTGCACACAAAAAACACAAAACCACCAGGATAAGCAGTTATTTCTTGGTCCTGATCTAATTTTTCTTATGGCAACACTTTTTTTCCCTCTTAAATTAACGACTATCTCAAAATAAAATTTCAAATTCTTTCAGTTTTGACTTCAGGACCAGAGTCCCACTGTAAACGGCTGTTCTTCAGTACACTATAGCATTGAGCACTGGGGTTTTTGTTTAACCTCCATTCAGTTCCTGACAAACTTGAGTGTCCTATCCCTAATAATCCAATAAGCCATACAAACAGGCAACCCGGAATTATCAGGGCTGGCCAAACTTTGGAATTTTCACTCACCCTCCAGGCGATAACTGAAAAATTATGCTCTCTCATACACATTTTCACTAGCCCAAAGAAAACAACTAAAATCCCTGAAGGAAAACGCATGCATGCATGCATGCGCGCACACGCACACGCACACACACACACACACACACACACACACACACTTTGGGGAGAAGGAAGGGAGAGAGAGAGACAGGAAGAAAAAGAGAAAAAAGGAGAGTGTGAAAGAAAGGAGAGAAGAAATGAGAAAGAGAAATGATAGGGGGGGGGGGGGAGGTAGGGGAGAGAAAGAAGGGGGAGAGAGAGAAGGGGGAGGAGGAGATTGAGGAGGCTACCTTTCCTTTCTTTTCAGTACCAGTGCTGGCATGTTGTTATCTTAGCAGACAGCTGAGCTTGCTTTGATAGTTGGTTACATGGAAGGGATAGATGGTGTGGGGAAACTCAGTGGTTAAAAAAAAAAGGCTATGCAGTGCTGAAATTTACAGTTGCCCATCCGGATAGTGACTTTTAAAATCTACTCGCCCACAGATTTTTGTACTAGCCAATGGCTACCAGGCTAGTAGTTTTGGCCAGCCCTGATTATGCATAGGTTTCAAAGACGTCTGTTCTGTAAACCAAGTTTTAGCTGGAATGTCAGATCAAATGTAGCATAGAGGGTGGAGGGAAGGAAGGGGGTGGGTGGGTCAAGGTAGCTCGGCGGTGTGAGAGTGACCATATTGCGAGCGTGTGTGGGTGTGGCGTTGATTAGTGATGGGGATAGGGAGAGTAGATTCCTTCATAGCCTAATTAAGCGTCTCTCAGTTTTGGGCGAGTAGTTGAAAGAACAATAATAGTGAAGTGTTTTTTAAAAAATTTAAAAGCGAAAGAAGTGTCGAGAAGCGTTTAAGACTAAAAAAAGGGGGGGGAAAAGGACATGGACTTCTAGTTTGAGTTGTTTGTAAGGACATTGCCAGGGCCTGTGGCATCTGTGCTGCAAGAGGACGGCTTCACTACCCTCACATCTTTGACAAACATGGGTGAACAGGACTTTAGAGGCCCTGCGCATCAAACGTGACCATCTTATGGAGCCGAAAGTGGCAGTACAGGAGCAACATGGCGGAGACCCCTTCGTGTGTTCCCCATCCCCAGCCAACACAACAACGACAGCTTTGGACCAGCTGTTGGGACAGATGTCCCTGCAGGACAATGGCAGCGCAACGATGACAGCTTTGGACCAGCTGTTGGGACAGATGTCCCTGCAGGACAATGGCAGCACAACGACAGCTTTAGACCAGCTGTTGGGACAGATGTCCCTGTAAGGCAATGGCATCACAACGACGACAGCTTTGGACCAGCTGTTGGGACAGATGTCCCTGCAGGACAATGGCAGCACAACGATGACAGCTTTGGACCAGCTGTTGGGACAGATGTCCCTGCAGGACAATGGCAGCACAACGACGACAGCTTTGGACCAGCTGTTGGCACAGATGTCCCTGCAGGACAATGGCAGCACGACAGCTTTGGACCAGCTGTTGGGACAGATGTCCCTGCAGGACAATGGCAGCACAACGACGACAGCTTTGGACCAGCTGTTGGGACAGATGTCCCTGCAGGACAATGGCAGCACAACAACGACAGCTTTGGACCAGCTGTTGGCACAGATGTCCCTGCAGGACAATGGCAGCACGACGACGACAGCTTTGGACCAGCTGTTGGGACAGATGTCCCTGCAGGACAATGGCAGCACAACGACGACAGCTTTGGACCAGCTGTTGGGACAGATGTCCCTGCAGGACAATGGCAGCACAACGACGACAGCTTTGGACCAGCTGTTGGCACAGATGTCCCTGCAGGACAATGGCAGCACAACGATGACAGCTTTGGACCAGCTGTTGGCACAGATGTCCCTGCAGGACAATGGCAGTGGAACAGCAGCAGGTGAGTCACCCTACCAGCAGAACAGCAGCAGGTGAGTCACCCTACCTCCGCACAGTAGACTATATGTACCTTGTAGCCATGGCCACTGAAGAGGAGGTGACACTGGGAGGTGGGGTGACACTAAAACTGAACACAAAACCCATGGCATGGGTGCTCCTGGGAAATTTCAAAAATCTGGAGTGTAAGGCAGGGGTCTGGGGCGGCCCCGGCCCAGCAGAATGCAGGGACAGCCCCTCCCCCCCCTCCTCCTGAAGGGAAACAACAATTTCCAATGTAATTGACAGGCTCTTGTTGCACTTTCACTTCTGTTTAAACTTCATGACATCTAAAACCAGCAAAATGCATCTTCTCAAATTCTCATTATCCAGCGATGCCGGCTCCAGGCAATAAACAAGCGCGAAATCGCAATAGTTTGTGGCACGCGGTCTATTTTTACCACTCCAATCATGAGTCACCTCCCCTGGCTTTTCAATAATTTTAATCTGTAAACCAGAATGTTATCTCTGCACCATTTCGTAACTTTTTATATCTTTTGGAAAACATTTAATTTTAATTTTAAAACTATGTATCCTACTTATACTCATCAAAAGAAGCACTGCATACTCATCGTGTCTGTTGTAGTTTCTGTATTACGTATGTTTATTATTTTGTACGCTTTAAAATACATCATTTTAAAGAGTGGCCTCAATTTGAAGTGCAGCCTCGATTTGAAATGCGACAATTTTGGACCGACCAACCGACCGACCGACTGACAAAGTGAGTTATAGGTTTGTGGCTTGAGCCACAAACAAAACAAATCCTGAACTTCAGGACATCCTGGACAAAAAAATCTGAAAGCAGGAGCATCCATGAAAACCCAAACCAAACAAAGAGTCGCCGAACCAGTGGATCGTGGCCAACAGTCGCATCATGGCCACGTTGATGTCTTCTCCGAACTTCAACGTCAAGGCGTACCTTGTGGGCGAGATGGCGGGCCGCTACACGTGGCAGTCAGTCATCCTCTATGACGAATACAGGAGACGGCAGGCGGCTACTGGGTTCCAGTGGGGCATGCCCAACCCCCACCTGTCCACAGTCATCCTGCAGAATCCCACGAAGGGTGGGAAATCGGCAGCTAGCAGCGGCAGCAGTGGACCTTCCCCCCAACGACAAACCCTGGGACCCAGCGACAGGGAGATCTGCCTGCAGTACACCAACAGGGGGGCCTGCCCCTATGCCTGGCCCCCACTGCTTTTACTTCCCTCATCCTATCTCGTCTTGACTACTGTAATGCTCTCCTTTCTGGCCTATCAGTCTCTTCTCTATTTTGTCTCCAGCGTATTCAAAACATAGCTGCTCGTCTTGTCCTTAGGAAGAAAAAGTTTGATCATGCTAGCCCTCTTCTCTGTTCTTTGCACTGGCTTCCTGTCGCAGATAGAATTGAGTATAAATTAAAAACCCTTTGTTTATACCTCTGCGACAATATTATTTCCATCTATACGCCAGCTCGCACTTTACGTTCAATTTCTGACTCTTTCTCTCCAGATCCCTCTAGAGGCATAAGCTTTCAACGGTTGGTCGGCGCTCTTTTGCTGTCTCAGGACTGACCTCCTGGTACAAACTTCCTCTTTCCCTCCGTCAGCGACCGACCCTCTCTGCTTTCAAAGCTAAGTAATTTTTTATCTCAAGACCCACCTGTTCCCCCCTCATTAAAGCTCTGCTCTCTTTCTCTTCTCTCTCCTGCCATTAGGTCTGTTTCTGCTGTATTCGATTTATGTCATCTGTTTAACGTCTATCCACCTTACAGTGATCTTAGACCAAAAAAACAAAACAAAAAAGTATGTGTATGATTATGTGCAAATGTCCGTTTAAGGGGGTTTGTGGGTGTGCGTGTAGGAAGATACGAAGGATTGTTAATCTATGCATGCATATAATTTACATGAATAAATGGGGTGAGGGTATGTGTATCTGAGTACCTGTATGATTTAGACCCTATGTTAATGAAACGTCAGTGAAATACATAAACTTAGACTTACTTCTAAATATTTAAAGGTGGAAAAAAAAAGAGAAAAAAGAAGAAAAAAAAGACAACAACAAAACAAACAAACAATAAATGAACAATATTAAACTCAAAAAAAGGAAAGTAAAATACTTAACAAGAACATCAAAGCAAAGGTCCAATTGGGCTCCTAGTAGTCCTAATAAGTCCCTGAACAACTTCTAGAATCTTTGATTCATCACAAAGAATGTCTTCATCTATAGGCTATCATTGATGGTTTCGTGTCCAACAACCAAGCCGGTAAATAGTTTTTCAGATGTTCACAAAGAAAAATCACATGGAAAGGTGTAATACGATGGCCACAAATGCAGGTTACATTTTTACAGAATTTTGTTTTCAGTGCATCAAGCCTGAATTTAAAAACTAAACTTTTTAGAATCCGCCCTTGATGAAGACTTTGTCCTGTTTTATAATCTATAAGCTTTTTAAAGAATTTTCAAAATTATTGTGAAAAAAATGGTATAATACCAATTAAAAACCCTTTGTTTATACCTCTGCGACAATATTTCCATCTATACGCCAGCTCACACTTTACGTTCAATTTCTGACTCTCTTTCTTTGTGTGTGTGTGTGTGTGTGTGTGTGTGTGTGTTGTGTGTGTGTGTGTGTGTGTGTGTGTGTGTGTGTGTGTGTGTGTGTCAGTCACTGTGTGTGTGTGTGTGTATCACTGTATGTGTGTGATAGACAGACACTGAGACAGACAGAGACAGAGAGGGAAAAGCAGAGGCGAAACTCTGTGAAGTCTGAGTGAACTCGAGCTGCCCTATGATGGATGACCAACTTCTACTCTCTGCAAAACAGCACATACGGGACGAACCATCAATCCAACCATCATTCAATGAGACAGTTGTAACCCCGTTGGTGCGATAATGGGTACTCCCTTTTATTTGGTAAAATACAAAGTACTCCACTTTAACGAATGTCAAGGGCGATAGTCTTAAAAATGTAGTTCATTGGTTGATAGCATAAAGTGTTTGTTTCCAATCCTTTGATTGGATAGCATTTTTTGTTGACGGTTGTGAGACCAACGACTGCTAAAGTTTTATCTAGAACCCCTATTCCACAAATAGGGTAAGTTATGCTTTTATAGGTTTGACTAACCTACTTTAGGTTAGTAAACTAAGTTTGTACTAGTCATTTGCTTGATTGAGTGCAGATTCTTTTTATTTTAGTCATTGTTTGGCAGCAATTAATTGTTTTTACCTTGGGTGACGTGGGCGTGAGCTACAGTTTGTGGTTGTTATTGTTTTGTTTTGTGTTATTGCTGCTGTTGCTGCTTAGTATAATTGAAGGAGTATTATTGATTTTAGTGAGATAATTGCATGCATGGAGGTGGTTAATAAGTGTTATGGTTGGGTAAATATTGTAAGGGGATCATTATATTTATGGGCTTAGAGTTTGTGACGGTTAACACATTTATGCATGCACACACATCACTCACACAGCAAGCGTACAGCACACACACTTATGACACAAGATTGTTTTACCATCATCTTTAATATTTGGTTTTATTGGGACATTATGATTAAGGATTGTGTTTGGTTGTGTGTGTTGCAGGGTTTTCTTCTACTTTTTCCTCTGCTTCTCTACTTATACATGTCTTCATATTCTTCACACCTCATCAATCTGACAATCAATCTTCATCTCCATCGTTTTTTATATGAGTTCTTCCTGTGAATTAAAGTCCGGAGAAGCTGAACCCAAGAGTTTTTTTAGTGTTTGCGTGATCCTGTAACGAGAATTACGAACCACTGTAACACAGTGATAATGAGTGATAAAACTCCGCAGTAACCCCAGTAGACTAGATTCTAGACTTTCACACACATTTTCACTCATCACTGCACATAGTATGTATGCATGTATGTAAAACAGTCCACGTACCGTAGGCCTGCACAACACCATGCAACTAGATCTCGTGAAGAAGAATAGGCCTATGACCAAAATTGACCTTTTTTTTCTTTTGGCTAATGAGTAAACAATCAATGTTGGCGCGTACGTACCTCGACCCCGTTCATCATGTTCCTCTTGCAAAGTTATTTAATCAAATCAAATCAAATCAAATCATCTTTATTATCTCATAACAATAAACACATTTATCAACAACAACAAAAACCACAACAATAAACACATTTATCAACAATTAAAGAATATAAACTAATAACTAATAACACTGCAATATTGTAGTTAACAAACTGGACGAATACGAATACAAATTCAATCCGAAGGAGATGGACAGGCTGCTCAGCAAAACAATCACTCGATGCAGTGCATTAAGAGTTCAACAGATGAATTGATCTTGGTAAGAAAGTTTTCTGTGCTCTTATTTTCAGTTTTAGAGTTCTGTATCGACGGCCCGATGGTAATACTTCATAGTATTTTGCCAGAACATGACTGTTATCATTAAGAACTTTCCTGGCTTTCTTGACTACTTGTCTGTCATACAACTCTTGCATACCACTCTGCCTTGCACCCACAACTTTACTGCACACATTCACCATATCACTCAACACACGCTTACTTTTTACACTCAAGCTTCCATACCAACAGATAAATGACACAGTAAGAACAGATTCAATGCAACATCGGTAGTAGGTTTGAAGAATATCTGAACAGACACCAATATTCCTTAGCCTCTGTAAACAAAAGATCCTGGACTGACTCTTCTTATGTATATGCTCAATGTGTTTATCAAAAGTAAGTTTCTTGTCTAAAACTGTGCCTAGGTATTTGTACTCATCAATTCTTTCAACCGTTTCACCATCAATTTCCAAATGTGGCACTGGCACTGGGTTTCTACGAAAATCTACAAGCAGTTCTTTTGTTTTAACAACATTTAAATCCAGATAATTATCTTTGCACCATGAACAAAACTTCACTGAAGTACAAATGTTATTATACCAGAAGCGCTTGTTAACCTAGTCTACCTACCTCGCAATATGCTGTTTATCTGAATGCGATGATGCAATCCCAACCAATGTCCACTTAGATAACAGGTCGACACGTTTTGTCAGCTGAAAACAACGAGACCTAGCCTACAATGTGGTTGAAGGGCCTTGGAAAAATACGCGTGAAAACGACCTTCACCTTTCTTTTCCCTCCATCCCCCACTCTTTTGTTCAAGAAGACCGAAACAACAAAATCTAGCCTAGTGCAGATTACTGTCAAGTACCTTGTATAAGCCCACCCACCCCGTTATGCACAAAATGAAAAAGGGGGGGGGGGGGGGGGGGGGGGGGGGGGGGGGTGAGCGTTTACTAGGTACGAAATAATCCTATATTTTTATGAATCTGATGAAATACAAAAGTTGGGCAAAAAAGGACTCCTTCAATTTCGGATACGCTCGTGGGATTTAACCCAATTTTTAAAAATAATATATAAACGGTGGTTAGACTCAACTTAGGTGTTTACTATGCTGTGCACAACCTTTTTTTCCCTCAAGAAAAATGGGAACAGGCGTTTGGAAGATCTGCACTTTTTTCAACGAGAGCACTGTTTGACTGTCTATCTGCCTCTCTGTCTTTCTCTCTGTCCCTGTCTCTCTCTCTCTCTCTCTCTCTCTCTCTCTCTCTCTCTCTCTCTCTCTCTCTCTCTCTCTCTCTCTCTCTCTCTCTCTCTCTCTCTCTCTCTCTCTCTCTCTGTGTCTCTCTCTCTCAGGCCAATACTTTTAACATTGTAAAATAAAGGTTCATTGTCATTATGATTCTCTCTCTCTTCTGTTGTTCTTTTTTTTCTTTCTTTCTTTCTTCTTCGATCTTTGTATTATTCTTCTTCTATGCATTCTTGGCCATTTCGTGTTTCTTCTACTTTAGCATTTTTAACCTCTTCCTTCTCTTCCTGTTTCTCCTTCTTCTACTACTTTTTGTTTGTCTGTACCTGTCTTTATGTCTCCCTCTCTCCCTCTCTCTCTCTCTCTCTCTCTCTCTCTCTCTCTCTCTCTCTCTCTCTCTCTGATCTCTCTCTCTCTCTCTCTCTCTCTCCCCGGTCATCTGCCTTCCAAATTTGAAGGCAATTCGTCCAGAAATACCGGAGATACGGGCGCCGAGAGGCCGGTGGATACGCGTTTCGTGCATTTGTCAAACCGTGCAAACAACACGACCGCCTTGGTTGCCGTTGCCATCGCCACGTTAGGGCTGATAGCAAATTTGAAGCGATTCGGTCGAAAAACGGCGGAGTTATAAGGCCCGTTCTGTGTTCCACACACGGACAGTTGGCTTTTAGGTAAAGGTCAAGATGTGCCCCCACCCCCACCCTGCATTTCTCGGTTAATTCCATTTTCCCGTTTTTGCCTTTCTTACCAAACACAAAGCTGTATTTTATTAACCTTTTTGGAATACTAACCCTATCCCTAACCCTAGGCCATTATCTAATAGGAACCCCCCCGCCCTATGTATTGCAGTACGCAGCACCATTTGTCACAGTCGTGGTTCATTGCGTTTTCCCGTCTTTGGGGGGGGGGGGGGGGGGGGGGGGGGGGGGGGGTAGGGATAGGGTTAGTATTCCAAAAAGGTTTTTTATATAGACTAATGATTTTTTTTAACATGATGTTTGGACAAATGTGAAGAATATATAGCCCCCTCCCTTGCCCCTTCCATTCATTTCAGACGTTTTCAGGGTGTTAGGGTTAGGGATATGTTTAGGGTCAGATTAGTCATCCACTTTTGTGTGTGTGTGTGTATTTGACACTAAACTGACCCTTAAAACCCTATTCCTAACCCTAACCTGAAACCGTCTAATCCACCAAAAATAAAGAGGGGAAAAAATGATAATAGGCCTATGTTATTAGATTGACACACTTAACTGACCCTAAACCGATCCCTAACCCGATCCCAACCCCAACCCTAACCCTAACTGAAACCGTCTGAAATGAATGGAAGGGGCAAAGGAGGGGGTTATTCTTAAAATTTGCCCATGTTTGTCTACACGTCTATGAATAAACCTATGAACAGATATTGATGACATTTTGTGGATTCTTGTACAAGTTATGGGGACAAGGTTTTGATTCTTCTTCTTCTTCTAGTTGGGGATGTTTATCCTGCCCCACGCTCACCGGTCTTCATTCAGACCATTAACAGCGCACAGGATGTGTGCTATGTGAATTCGTGGTCATCCATCATCTTTAACATGTGCGTAAGATCTTGTGCATGGGGCGTTCGCATACAGGACCTCGGTTTTTGAAAAGTCTCATCCGAAGGACTTTCAAGTTCAAGTATCTCCAAAAGAGATATTCAGGCTTCTCCAACTGACGTCAGGTACACATTTATACCTGGGCGGAGTGAGGAAAATAGGAGTAAAGTTTCTTTCCCAAGGACACACCACTGTGACCCGACTGAGCTGGGTTCGAATCTGCGCACTCGCAAACCTGACAACTGAAACAACAACGGTAGCAGAAATATCAGTAACAACAACATGGTAGGCAGAGCATCAACGTCAGTAATAAAAACAATCAAAAACAGAAAACCAACCGACCAAATAAACAAAGAAATAGGTTTAAATAAATGAAAAACACTACTTCCACCACAATTTACTTCTTCTAGGCCTACTACCAGGAACACATAGACCTGCACACACACACATTCATACAGAGAGAGAGAGAACACTGAACACTGAAAGATTTTAATTGCACATCGGCCATAGGCCACAATGTGTCTGGGTAAAGGTCAAGATGTAAGATGTGCCACCCCCCATGCATTTCTCGGTGAATTGTATTTTTCCGTTTTTGCCTTTCTTACCATACATAAAGCTGTATTTTAGGAACATTTTTAGCTAATTACCTTTTTGGAATACTAACCCTAACCCTAACCCTACCCCCTAAACCTAACCCTACCCCCCACTATGTACTGCAGTACACCGCGATTTGTCACAGTTGTGGTTCGTTGCGTTTTTCCGTCTTATACGGTGGGGGTAGGGTTAGGGTTAGGGCTAGGGTTAGGGTTAGGGTTAGTATTCCAAAAAGGTTATTAGCTAAAAATGTTCCTAAAATACAGCTTTATGTATGGTAAGAAAGGCAATAACGGAAAAATAGAATTAACCGAGATAGGTAGGGGGGGGGGTGGCACATCTTGACCTTTACCAGTGTCTGATTCAGACCAAGAGGACGTAAAACTCCATTTTCGTCGCCTAAATCTCCGTAAACCATTTTGTTAGGTGTTCTAATTGGAACACAAAGAAACCTTTTACAAGCTGCCAGATGTACTTTTTCAATCTGTTCTAACCTATTTAGTCCCCAAATCTCAGATGCATAAAGAAGTATAGTTTGAATTTTTATATCAAAGATTTTAAAGAAGGCATGCAGTTATAGTCATATCTTTAAATTTGTTGAAAAGTCTGTGTAATTGTATCATTGCTTTTTTTTTATACCTTTAGTTGTAATATGTAAAGTACCCCTTTTTGGACTGATCATGGTCGTAAAGTTGAATCCTAAATAACAATAATCATTTACAACTTCTAATCTATTACCATTATAGAACCATTTTTCAGATTTTCCTAAGAAGCCTCCCTTTCTAAAAACCATGACTTTCGTTTTGTTTATATTTACTAGTGATAACTTCATATTACTGCAGCAGGTTTTTAGTACATTTAATTGATTTGGAAGGCCGCTAGGTGTGATAGACAAAAGAGCCACATCATCAGCAAATAATAAGATAAACAATTATATTATATCCTGAAGTAACCTAACCCCATGCTTACCCTTTTCGTTCATATGGTTTGCTAACTGATTAATAAATATTGAAAATAGTGTTGGACTCATAACACATCCCTGTCTTACTCCAATGGGTGCTTCAAATATTTCTTAAATTTCATTATTTGCTCTGAGAGAGACAGAGACAGAGAGAGACGCACGCAACAGACACACACATACACATGATATAGGCTTACGAATACACATATATACACACACATGCGCACATTCTCTCTCTCTCTCTCTCTCTCTCTCTCTCTCTCTCTCTCTCTCTCTCTCTCTCTCTCTCTCTCTCTCTCTCTCTCTCTCTCTCTCTCTCTCCCAGCTGCAGCACTAAGATTAAGAGCCAGTAGGTTTGAGAGTGTTTTACAAGACTACGATGTAATCCATGATTTTCCATTTTTTTTAAAACAACCGTTTATTGTACAACTCTCAAATTATTATTGCTCACAACTTCAGGCTAATGTTAACCAATGATAAATATAATTAGGCCTATCCTAGATCTATATGTTTTACACATTATATATAGCCGGTGTGTTCCGACAAAATTAATAGTCCTTGGTCATTTGTGGTCACAGATGGTTTTCAGAGCGTGGTCACAGTGTGCGTGCGTGCGTGCGCGCATGCATGTGGGTGTGCGTGCGCATGTGTGCGTGTGTGTGTGTGTGCAATGATGTCGTGTGTGAGAGATAGGCAGATGATGATGCCGACAATGATGATGATGATCTGATTAGTGATGGTGACTCATAATAATGATTTAGTTAGGCTTAGGCTATTAACATGTCTACTGCACTTGGTCGATGTGAACAGGTGTTGTGCAAATTGATTGTTAACTAAAGTGGCTCTACTAATAGTAATGAGTAAGGAGTAGGGCTTACTACGAGTAGGTGGCCTATAGTGCAGGCTAACTGACTGAGCACATACATACCACAGTATGCGTTGCAGGTGATCGGGTAGTCCCAATGTGAACTATCAACAGCAATAGGGGAAGACGGGGTAAAAAGCGCATGGGCGGGTAAGAAGCCCACCCCAATTATCTCATGAAATAAATAAATGTTCAGTCAAATTTGCCCATGAGACGAATGCTAGACATTAACGCTCGTCTCATGGGCAAAATGAGACTGAAAATTGCTTAATTTCATGAGATAATTGGGGTGGGCTTCTTACCCGCCCATGCGCTTTTTACCCCGTCTTCCCCTAATATTGTAACCGTCTTTCTCACTTACAGAGAATTTAATCCTCTTTTTTTTTAAAGTTGAAGAGTAAACTGCTGTTGAAGGCTTTAATGGACATTGAAATTTGAATTCCAGCTGCTGCTGCTGCTGCTATGCGTATGTCCATGTGTGCGTGTGCGCTCGCGCGCGCGCGTGTGTGTATGTGTGTGTGAGAGAGAGTGCGCGCGTACGCTCGTCTGTGTGTATATGTGAGTGTGAGCCTTTGTAGGCTCCTTCGACGTATAGCACCAGAACCAGACCCCCCCCCCCCCCCCCCTTCCCGCAACTAAATAAAAAGTGGGGGACCACATATATGACTACTTCGCCAACACCTTTTACATTCAATGTATTGTCCTCAAATTCCATACCAGAGTTATTTAGTTCAGAATAACGAGGATCGTTGGTAATGCACATCTTAGTCTCCCCCCACGAGTGGTCTCCAATGTACAGTATATTTTTCGTTCAAATTAGTGTCAACGTCCATGTGGCTTTGCATCCCAGACACCACCCGCTGTTAGGCCGCGCTTTCTCACAAATGCGAGGTTTCTCCCAAATTGTGAGAAAGTGCGTGGGGCGCCCAGTTGTGAGAAAGCGCGTTCTTTCCCCTTGCGAGGTTTCTCACAATTGTGAGAAAGCACGTGGGGCCCCACGCGGCAAACCTCGTAATCTCCCCCATATTTTTCTTTAAAATGTTTTTTTTATTATTTTTGTTTATATCATGTCGTTTATGATGATTAATGTAGGGGAAATCTGAAGAAGAAAAATTAAAAGTAGAAACAAGTATGGAGAAAAAACGATTGTTGTGTTTTGCTGTTATGTACACTTATACACTCAATGTTGGCTATCTTGGTAACACAGAATAAAATAGCTTGGCACGCTGAGGAGCATATTAACACTATCTTAGCTATCTTGGGAGAATAGTTGCATTATCATGGCTGTCTTGGGAACATATTGGCATCGTCTTTGCTATCTTGGGAACACAGTGTGTGTGTGTGTGTGTGTGTGTGTGTGTGTGTGTGTGTGTGTGTGTGTGTGTGTGTGTGTGTGTATGTGTGTGTGCGTGCGTGCGTGCGTGTGCGTGCGTGTGTGTGTGTGTGTGTGTGTCAAGTCAAAATCATCTTTATTGAGGGTTAAAGAATAAGCTGACAAAGCTTTTTTTCCATCCTGCCCTCTGTGTGTGTGTGTGTGTGTAAGAGAGAGAGGGAGGAGAGAGAGAGAGAGAGAGAGAGAGAGAGAGAGAGAGAGAGAGAGAGAGAGAGAGAGAGAGAGAGAGAGAGAGAGAGAGAGAGAGAGAGGTTGTCTAAATTCAGCTTAATAATGGAGTACTTAAACTCCCATCTGTTGCCATTAAAGCGACAAAGACCTTTAATTAGTTAGTCCGTACCAATCAATCAATCGTGAGCACGATGCAGTCAGTTGGGTCGTTTTAATCCCCTTTTCTGTGTATTTCTCTGTCCCTCTTTCACACCAAGTTGGGTGGGTTGGTTTTTTATCACACACACATGCGCGCAGAGAGAGAGAGAGAGAGAGAGAGAGAGAGAGAGAGAGAGAGAGAGAGAGAGAGAGAGAGAGAGAGAGAGAGAGAGAGAGAGAGAGAGAGAGTGCAAGTTTCATCAGGGATGGAAATTGGAACAAAAATTGAACCAGTTTTCAGCCAGCTAAATCAAGAGTAAAGATGTAAATTGTAACACACACACACACACACACACACACACACACACACACACACACATTGTGCATATACACAGAGACCGGAGGGGGGGGGAGAGGAGAGAGAGAGAGAGAGAGAGAGAGAGAGAGAGAGAGAGAGAGAGAGAGAGAGAGAGAGAGAGAGAGAGAACAGCTGACATTCGTTTTCTGATTCTTCTATAAAATATAACGGTAAAGGTCAAGATGTGCCACCTCTCATTTCATGACAAAAGTATCTCTGCTCGCGCTTTGTATCTTGTGTACTGTAGTCTAACTCTCAACATGTAATTTAAACAACAATGCACTGAGATAGGTGCACTGACCTTGGCAATGACATCTAGGTGAATCACGAGCCGCGCGCGTGGGTACACCATGCTTACATCATGCTGCGTTGCATTGTGCATAACGGGTCTTTAAAGGGGCACCCTGACGGATACGTTTTTGCAATGAACACGTCGAGATCATCACCAGAAAAACACCCTTTACAGAAATCACAACACTCATGCACTTTGCTCTGGTTTCCTAGAAATCAAACCGTCAAATCGGTGATTCCTCCTTGGCGGAGGTGCTGGAAGTCAGATTATTTCAGTGAAAGAGGAGGCATAATTTTGTGCCTTCTCGTTTCTAATGGCCGCGGCCCGAGTTAGACCAAATCGTTTGCACGAAATGTCCACAATACAAGCCTTTTTATACAGTTTTTATACAGTTTACCAAAAGGAGTTTCGCTCACAACAAAGGACTTCAACCTCTGCCTCCACCCACCCCATCCCAAAATGGCTTCTCTCTCCGGCAACTCCGCCAAGGAGGAATCGCCGTTTTGACTTCTAGGAGACCAGAGCAAAGTGAGTGTTCAGCCGTTCATTGTATGAGCCGTAACTAAATATTGTAATAAACTCCTCCCTAAATAACCGGATGTAGAGTTCCATGCAATGTAGACTCACTAAATTTCGAAAATAACTACGTTTAGTTTCCCACTAAAGCTTGGTGTTGCACTGCCTCCGGGCATTGCCTCCAGGATCGTTCCCACCATCTGTATGTCTACTAATGTCCCATATGTGTCTGTTCCAGACCGGAGGATGTTAAGCAGAAATTCATTCACTCTATTGTCTTTTCTGCCTGCCCCCCTCCCCCCCTTATACCTCCAATCTCACATTACGCATTCCTCCTTGTCCCCTTTATTTATATTTACCCCAACCTCTTCTTTCCTTCCTTCCTTTTGCAATGTGACTAAAATTACGCATATTAACACTTTCTCCATTTCTCGGTAAAAGATTGAGCACTTAAACCTCTATCGTTTTCAATATTTGACGTTAATTTCCATCCATTTACACAATTTCAAATTTTGAGTTTCTTTTGTTGTTTATAATCCTCCATATCCCAATGCTTAAGGATGAAAGGAATTACATTGAAATAAATAAAATTTGCATTCACTAATAGTAGAAGAGAAAGGCAAGACGGAAAGAAGGGAATGAACCAAGACTGTGACAGGGGGTGTTGATCTGCATCTTTACCGAAATTCTATCATAGGTTCATTCATCTTTGGGCCATCTTTTACTAGAACTAAAATCAAATTAGTTTAAGCCAAAGTCTTGCTGGAAAATTTAAAACCTGTCTTTCAAAGCTGGATCTACCATAACATTGGAATGATCTTCTGGTTTTGTTTCATTTTTGTACCAAATTTATAAGAAGGTGCACCATCCGTAATATTTATAATTATCATTCATTCGTTGCATTTTTGTACCAAATTTATTAAAATAGGCTCAGTAATCTGCACAATCTTGCAGGGAGAGAAGAGAAGGGTGAACTTATTTTTCTGCATTCCCAGATGTCCGGTTTTCAGTTTTCACTGGTCTCCCCACTGTGTACAGCCGACACATTCCGATTTCGGAGGAGCTCAAAAGAAACAAATTTTGTATAGAAGATTCCTTTTTTTTAAAGGCAGGAGAAAGAAGGGTGAACAAAACACAGGTATAGACATAGTTCGAACCTGGGTACAGGGGATTTTCCCCTCTCACTTTGCACTGGGCCTTACGGTCTGAACGTGGAGTCTTTCAGATGAGATGATAAACCGAGGTCCCATATGCCCATGCACTTAGCATACGTTAAACCCAGTGGCAACGAAAAAGTTGTCATTTGGTCAAAATTTACTTTCCTTCCTCATCAGTCACACAAAAATTGCATGCCCCCCAAAAAAATTGGCTGTGACGCGCTCTCCAGGTGGGAGCAACCCGAATTTCACAGAGACGCCTCTGTGACTATAAAGTACCTAATATCTAATACCTAACAGGATTGAGGTAGAAAAGCATATCAGCAACAGCAGCATAACCCTGGAAATCTGAACCTGAAAAAAAAGGTTTAAAGACCCACCACGTCACGTGTATTTTCCCTCTTATGTTTGGATGATTTCTTAAGATTTCTTTACTAGCGATAAGAGGGAAAACACGTGAAAACCCTGATTTCCACACGTGGGCGTGGTGGGTCTTTAAGAATAGAAATACGTCACAACGCTCTCTTGCGAAACAAGCTTAAAACGCCACCAGTGTCAAACATGTTTTATTGTAGTTATCAACACACGAGTGTACAGATTCAAACACATGTTACAAAGATTTATTATCATGGGGAGAAAAAAGAGAAGAAGTTTTAAGACACAAATTACTGACTGTGTTGTTGAAACGAAATTGTTGGAAAGAGGTAAAAAAAAAAAGAAGAAAGTAGAAAACATGGTAAAGGTCAAGATGTGCCACCCCCCCCCTGCATTTCTCGGTTAATTCCATTTTCGCCTTTCTTACCAAACATAAAGCTGTATTTTATTAACCTTTTTAGCTAATAACCTTTTTGGAATACTAACCCTATCCCTAACCCTAGGCCATTATGTAATAGGACCCCCCCCCCCCTGTGCATTGCAGTACACGGCGCCATTTGTCACAGTCGTGGTTCATTGCGTTTTCCCGTCTTATAAGGGGGGGGGGGGGGGGGGGGGGGGGTAGGGTTAGGGTTAGGGCTAGGGTTAGTATTCCAAAAAGGTTATTAGCTAAAAAGGTTAATAAAATACAGCTTTATGTTTGGTAACAAAGGCAAACACCGAAAATTGCAATTAACCGAGAAATGCAGGGGGGGTGGCACATCTTGACCTTTACCGAAAACATATATTGTGCGTGTATCACTGTCGGTAGGACACCATTTTAAAAATGTTTTTTATGACTGTAAAACAGCGTCAGCACACAGATTGTAATAATAGTTCAGCATGCATTTACAAAGTGAAAGTACATATACCTTAGAAAAATCTACTGGTAAATTATTTTTGACAAATGTGTTTCTCTCAGTTATATAGTTCAAAGTCCATATTAGCCCAACCACCAAAGTGAAAAATATGTGATAATGTTTTCTTGCTTCATTTCCACACAGTAGGTAAATCAAACTTTCAACCACATCCTCTCGTGTGCATTATCTATATACATTCAACTTTAGAAACTCTTTCATATCAGTTTCATCTTATTCTCTGGCAAAGCGTTAAGGAATCACATGGATGTACAGAAATGCATTTCCCCCCCTACTACTTTCTAGACATGAACTGATTCACAGCAATTCATATTGTTCTGACAGTCATTTCAATTCACATTTGTTCAAAAGCACAATTGAAACAAAGAATACGAAAATAAAAACAAACATGAACAACTTTTTTCTCTGCATTGTCCAAATAGCATTAATCCAATGATATTTAAACAATCTTTTAAGTGTGTATGTTGTATATTTTTCAGTTTGAACAACACAGTTAACCTATAATATAAGACTTTGGGTGTTTTTTTAGATTGACTAATGTATGTGACTATAGTCATTGTCCATGACACAGCAGAAAGTTCATAAAATCAATTATCACTTTTAACATGAATTCCAAAGATTATTAATCGATGGCTTAGAGTCAAAACGGACTATCTTTATATAGTCCATTGAATTATTATTGATGCTATTGCAAAAACTAATAACTTGTATTACAAAAGACTACAAATAGTATAAAATGGGGATTATGCTTTTTATATTTCTGCAGTCTTGGTTTGGTACAATTTATTAGTTTTTGAAATAGCTTCAATAATGCATCAATGGACTATCTAAAGATAGTCCGTTTTGACTCCAAGCCATCGTATATATATTTTGTTGTTTTCGTTGTAGGGTTTTTTTCAGGTTAAGGAGCACAAACATCAAACATTTCTGATTTGTTTTCTTCCGAAACTATCTATGACGGTTGCTTCCATACAACATATTAAAAAAGAAAACACCCACAAAAAATAAATTTGATATGTTTTAATGACTGTTGTTTGCACATGATTTGTGACTGTTGGTTGCACATGATTTGTTTCATATTTGTCTTACGACCGTGGCTGTGTCAAACAAGAACGACACACATCATACAAAAAGGAGACAGAACCACAAGAAAAAAGACACCTAGGATGTCACTACAAAACAAGCAAACATTTCTCTGACCTGTTCCCCCCAAGGCAAAGCTGACATAAGGAGGCAGGCACCACTGATTCTGAGCTAATCGACTGTGAATGGTTTACACCCCCCTCGGTATTGCCTCTCCTCCTCCCCACTTCTTATAGTTCACTGTGGCTATTGTGACATGACCCCTCTGCCTCTGCCATGTCCTGTATGTTAGTTGTGGTCGACTAAATTGTTACGC
Source organism: Phymorhynchus buccinoides (assembly GCA_017654935.2). Classification (NCBI taxonomy): domain Eukaryota; kingdom Metazoa; phylum Mollusca; class Gastropoda; order Neogastropoda; family Raphitomidae; genus Phymorhynchus; species Phymorhynchus buccinoides. Next base: position 22,097,965 of record CM065686.1, read on the forward strand.
CACTGTCGTGTTCTGGACATTGTGGAGAAGCTTTTGTGGTCTTCTTCTTCTTCTTTGGTTTAAATGATTTTTATTGACCAAAAAGCACATTATTACACACATGCTAAGCAAGCATAACGGCAACAACAAGCTTAAAGCTTATACTGTGCCAAAGTACTATGCATGAATTTCTGAATGGCGGCTAGTAAGTACAAGACTAAACAGGTTGATCTAAACATCAAAGAAAAATTGATAAAGATAGGTACATTTCAAATCCTTCTTTCTCTTCCCAACCACCATCATCAAGTTGATGGTTCTGTTGGCATAGAACGTGGTGACTTCAGTCAGGCAGAAAACTGTCCATAAAAACATTGCCGCCAGAATGATCAGCGTTGATATGGAAGCGAATTTAGGGATGGAGGGTTTTGACAGTGGTTCCCTTGGCTCCCTACCAACATTTAAACCCATTGCTATTTCACTTCAAACATTATTAGGACACCCACAGGATAATTTAATGTTCGTCAGTTGTCCTGTGTTGTTGCTTGCCAGAGAAAGGATTGAAAAAAAACCCAACTCCTGAAATATTGCAAATAACAGTGTTTGTTGTTCTTGTATTCTGACAACATTGAATTTTTTTTTTTTTTTAACACATTCTTTGTAACATGAAACATTTGACTTTTTCACTGCCAATGTGGCATTTCTGCACCACACTGATTTAATACCCATGTCACCAAATGGCATGACATTAGGATATGTTATCCAACGACCTTATGGTGTTAATTTTGGGACATACGGATTTATTTGACACACGTCACAGGGAGAATTATATTTTACACACCAGCTCGCACATTACGTTCAGTTTCTGACCCTCTATCTCTCCAGATCCCTAGGTATAAGCTTTCAACTGTCGGTCGGCGCTCTTTTGCTGTTTCAGGACCAACGTCCTGGAATAAATTTCCTCTCTCCCTCTGTCAGCAACCAACTCTCTTTGCTTTCAAATCAAACCTGTTTCCCCGTCAATGAAGATAATTCTCTCTTTCCCTCCTCTTTCTTCCCTTTAGGTCTATTTCTCATAAACTTGTGCTTGTTATCTTCTTGTTCGTCTTTGTATAGTGTCTCTGTTTGAATGCGCTTCGATTTCATTTATATCAAGACTTAGCGCCGTATAAATACTGTATGTTGTTGTAATTCAAAGTATTGCAGACGCCAGCTTTTATTTTAGCTAGGTAAGTAGGACATTTTGGCTGAAAAAATGTCTAGTGTCGAAAGGAACATACAAACATATATGTGACACACAGAGAATTCAATGTTCTTCAAAACTGTTGAGATTGCTTATTATAAGAGATGTTAGAAGTTTAAAACAAACAAGGAAACAAATCTTCCATCCAAATTACCCTCTGCTGTGCAAATACATTTTTTTTTCCACAACACACCCACGCGTAATGAATAAAATAAGCACATAACGATGATTCCCAAGTGGAGATTGGTGGGAGAAGTAACAAGTGACAAGAACCTGAATCTTATACGAAACGCCCAAGGACCCTCAAACTATCTCACTTTTCAATCTTACTGATTCAACATTAGAACTTCTTTTCTATAATCAAAATCATCAAGGCAATGCTCCAGTCTTAACACAGATTTACAATGTGTAACAGGATCCAAAGTATATCTTTAAATGAAAGATTCTAGAGATATCACAATCAGCTTGGAGATTTGCCATTATTATTTGATACAAGTATCACCTCTCAAGTCATGCCTAATTGCTTTCTTTCAAAACGTGGACTGATGTACTCTACAAGCAAATAATAAAGAGATTTACATCAAATGTTGAAAAGTAAAATAAAATAAAAAAGAGTTCAACTGTTGTTAGCTTCAAAACTTGAGGTCAATTCATCTTGAACCCCTCCACTTTAAAAAAACAACAACCCAACAAAAACGCCTGGATACAAATGTGTAGGTTACCCGGCAACAGACTTGACCCAGCAGTGTAAAACATTCTTCCAACAATTTGGTAGAATATGTATGAATTGCATTCACTAGTCACTCTCTCCTTTATTCAATATTCCTCAAGGTGTCGCTGGTTTCAGATTCTGCAACCTGAGAAAGCCGGGGTGTGGCTGCGAGTTGGGACTCGGAATGAGCGACAAGGGAGCAACGCCACCGCACAGCCCAAAAGATGGGACAGCAACAAAGTGTTTTTTTCGAATAAAGCATGAAAAAGACACCTTGTCTATACTCTTCAAACAGCGTTTTGTCCCTCGACAGGTAACAGATTCGTTTTGCAATATGATCAATACAGCAGGTGGTAGGCAGGTGTGAGGTGTTATGCTTATGAACACACAATTCTTTACATTCGGTAGCAAAAGGAGCGTCTGATTCAGTTGTCAGCAAAACACCCACAAACACAATGGTATTATATACAGTAAAAATCGCTTAAGTCAAAATTGAAGGAACTGAAATTTTATTTTGAGATAAAAAGTCTTTTCAACATAGAGATTGTCATGTTGGGACCCAAAAATGATTGTGGAGTTATCCAGTGTTTTTGAGTTATCAGTTCTCCACTGTATATTATAGCCCACAAAGTGATGCAAACATATGAAAATAAGACTTTGTTGACATGTGAGAGAGAGAGAGAGAGAGAGAGAGAGAGAGAGAGAGAGAGAGAGAGAGAGAGAGAGAGAGAGAGAGAGAGAGAGAGAGAGAGAGAGAGAGAGAGAGAGAGAGAGAGAGAGAGAGAGAGAGAGAGAGAGAGAGAGAGAGAGAGAGAGAGAGAGAGAGAGAGAGAGAGAGAGAGAGAGAGAGAGAGAGAGAGAGAGAGAGAGAGAGAGAGAGAGAGAGAGAGAGAGAGAGAGAGAGAGAGAGAGAGAGAGAGAGAGAGAGAGAGAGAGAGAGAGAGAGAGAGAGAGAGAGGAGACGGAGAGAGAGAGAGAGAGAGAGAGAGAGAGAGAGAGAGAGAGAGAGAGAGAGAAAGAGAGAGAGAGAGAGAGAGAGAGAGAGAGAGAGAGAGAGAGAGAGAGAGAGAGAGAGAGAGTGAAACCGAAACCGAACCTAAAGCCTTGTCCAAGGACTGGAAATGATAAATATTTTCAATCTGCTTCGACGTTGCTTTACAAAGTCGCTCTACAAAGTGGTTCACTGACTTCCAAATGCTCCTATCTTGGACATGTAAACTACATCTCTGAGCAACGGCTCCAGCCTTCCTAATTCTCCAAACAGCTTGATAGTAAGAGCATGATTAAACAGGGGAACAAAATCATTGTCAGCGCATTCTGAAAAGGACAAGGCACATCGTCTACCAGAGAAGAAAAAAAAGCTAACAACCAGCGTAATCTGTACAGAAAAGGCAATACGATTTAATAAAATTATTTCAAATTAGACTTTAAAAGACTTTTCTTTTTGTTTAAAGAATATTCATGCACATAACAAAATTCTTGTATCAAACTTTTTTTAATTTATTTCACAAACACATGGTAAGATATTTACCATTCTGTAGTACTAATTATTATTATTAAAAAAAATTGCTTGTCCTGTTTGCACATCAGAACCTTACGTGTGTATCTTATGTATTCTAGATTTTTAGTAGGTCCTCTGGTGCCTTAAAACTCTATGAATACTTGTAGCGGTGCCATAGCCGATGAGGTTTAACCGAGGCGTGGTTACCGCTACACATATCAGTATTAATAAAAAAATCGGGACTTTACTGGTTTCGTACTGCCTCCAGGCATTGCCTCCAGTATTGTTCCCACCATATTTGTATTTACAAATGTCCCATAGGTGTCTGATTCAGACCAAGAGGACGTAAAACACCATTTTCGTCGTTTAGTAGGTCCTAGTAAATGTGGAAGCAGTTTATGTAAGTGGACCTTTTAAGCAAAGTGCTAACTGCATTTTTTCATTAGCACGTTGCCCTAAACTAGAGAACAAACAGTACACGTCATTTATATTCAAGAGAGGTAGACAATGCCAGCCAGAGATAAAAAGAGAAAGAGAGGGGGAAAGGGAAAGAGTTTTTTTTAATTTTTATAAGATGTCAAGGTGTGTTTTGCCCATTCAAATAAATGAACTCAAACAAATGCTAATCAACTGACCAAAATATACAACAAAAAGTATGTTGCATTAAACTAATAAACATTGTAAGCAAGAAAAACAGATTACATGGACCATGTCATCCGTTTGTGTCGACCAATTAATAGAACACAGCCATAAGACACATGATTAAAGAAAAACACACACCTTTACCGGAGAATGAGTTTGGGACAACCATGAAAATAAGTATTAATCCTTTTACCCTTCAAACCGAGCCAAAAAGAGCTACTTTCATTGTTTTTCATCAAAAAGTTTAAATAAAAAAGAAGTTTGAGCAAAAAAGAGTGAACTTTAGTCGAATTGCTCGAAAATATGAGCAAAAAAACCCAACAAAAGCAACTTCCATACAAAAACCGTTTGTCAGGCACTATTAAGTATCATAATTTGAGTCCAGACCACAATTTCTGGGCCTGAGTTAACAAGACCGTTTGAATGTTAACGTTTGAGGCAACATGCTTAAAATCTCTGCAACATCCATGCTGATCTTTTAGATTTTTAAAATCCTTCCTTTTACTTTTCGTCCAATATACATCAGTCAGTCACAGAGAAACGTAAGAGTACGCTTGTTTCAAGTCAAATCTGTCATTAAGATTCTCCGACTGCCACTAGCAATGATGCTCATAATAATTAGCAGCAAATAACTAACGACAGGGAAAAAAGCTCCACAACACCACATACATGTAATATAATGAAAAACAGCCTCACTTTACGCATCTGTCGCTCAGCTCACTCTTTTCCATCATGGCAAAATTCATATACAATCAAATAAATGGCCACACAGTTTATGTCACACCCAACTGAAGTTTCTTTTTATAGTATACAATTCACAAACCCGAATAGTACAAGACAAGATTCAATGAAAACAAAAACCAAAGTGATTTGAAATATCATGTTGCACCAGGTCAATATCTAAAGCGGATGTCGTAAATAAAAAAGTACATAAAATGAGCACTTTCTTATACAAAATTTCTGATACAAACAAATCTGTTTAGATGGCAAACCAAAGCACACACTCACACACACAAAAACACAAAACACCCAGTGCTTTCGCACACCAGATATCTTCCTCATTTCTCTACTCATGTCTACTGTTTTAATTTTATATTTCTGATTTATGTTGTTGCTGTTGTTGTCGCACCCTGGCTAAAAGAATCCAGGGATCATCCCAACAGCCGAAGCACTTGAACACTATGGTACAAATGCATCAGCTAGGGATGAGAACATGACGTGCAAGACCGTTTTGGATTACCCCGCCATGTGGGCAGCCACACTCCGACTTCAGAGGATTCTGATTTATAAAACCAGGGTACTTCTGATCAAGAAAAACAGATCATGAAATCATAGTGTTTGCTCTTACTGACTTTGAAAATAAAAATAAAACAAAAACGCTCTGATCCATGCGCTAGCTCACACAAAACGAGATTCCCTTTCGGATTTACCCAACTAAACCAACCACCGTTGTATACATTCTGATTCATTTACAATGCAAATTATGTACATCCAAAATTGAAAGAAACATACACATCCAAATGAAATGTCTGACAATATTTCAAAGTGTATGGCGCCTTCATTACCCCCTTTTGGCATGCATGGCTGTGACTTAGGGTAATTTGGACAATATCATAGGGCAGAAAAGCCTACCATGTATAAATTCAGATTATTGTTTTTATCCATATTCATCTTGAAAAAGTCTCCGGATCATGTTAAATCAGCACTGATATTTTACATAAACAGACCACAGACTCTGACAGAGGTTTGAACAGTGGAACCTCCCTTATAAGACCTTAAAAAAACATGAAAATCTGTTTAACGTCCTCCGGTCTGGAACAGACACATATGGGACATTAGCAGATATAAAGATGGTGGGAAAGATACTGGAGGCAATGCCCGGAGGCAGTGCAACACCACTAAAGTCCCTAAAAAATCATCCAAAATGTGGTCTTATAAGGGAGGGGTATTACAAGGGAGGTAATTTTAATACGTACAAAGAAGGGCAATGTCTCAGAGAAGTAGGTCTTATGTGGGAGGGGGTCTTTAATGGGAGGTCTTATAAGGGAGGTTCCACTGTACTACAATATCTATCAGGACGTAAGTACCAGGGATATGTGCGTGTGTGTGTGTTCACATCAAATCCAAATTTGTAGAGATCATCTTCACAACGCATGGGAAATAAGACTCTTTTTTAAAAGTTATACGCTTTCTGGTTAATATCATAATGCGATAAATGTGCTATTTTTAAAAAATTATATCCGAGATCCCTCTTGAAAAGAGCCACAAAATATATCGGCTAAACTGATCAGATCATGATCTCTACATGGCAACAATTCGCAAAAACAAAGTTATTTCCTTTTCAAGCCTGGGTTTAGGTAAAAAAAAAAAAGGGAGGGGGAAGGAGAAGAAGTGAGGTTGAAGATTAAAAAAAAATATATAGACGGGAACGGGGAATAGTGGGGTAGTACAGGAGGGGGGGGGGAGGGGTGAGGGTGTTAGTGCTGTCAGATCTAGACCACAAACAAATCTAGGTAATTCAGTTAACAGACTACCATCATCTTTTTGTTCATAAAAATCATAATGTTTGTAAACCTCAATTAAATCAATCAATGCAATATATAAAACCTGGCCTCTTAACTGAATCTTCAGATGTTGCCAGGGATCATCCCAACAGCCGAAGCACTTGAACACTATGGTACAAGTGCATCAGCTAAGGATAAGAACATTACGTGTGTGACCGTTTTTGATTACCCTGCCACATGGGCAGCCACACTCCGTCTTCGGGCAATTTTGGAGACCGATGATGTTATGCTGGGAGCTTGTCATGGATAACGACAATCCCCCACACAACTATGCATAGCATAACAACATTTTGATGTAGCCTTGGTGTTCTAGCCTATGTCAATGGGTCTGGCATAGCCTGGCTGAAGCCAAGGCTATCTTCAGATGATGATTTCTTTTCTAACTGATAAACGTTTACATTATTCAACAGACAGAGTAGAAATCAACGAAACAAAATAAATGTCAATTTAACGAGCACAAATTTATAAATAACATTTCCCAGATTGATTAAACAACGACTAGCCCAATATATAGCCAATATGACACTTGATGCACGCACATTTTGAGCTGTTTTTGTCTGTCAAGCTTGTTTCTTCCATCTGTACCATTCTTCTTCTTCTTATTATTATTATTATTATTCTGCGTTCCCAGGCCATATGGCCATAATGGGTAAGGTACATAATGTGTCCGGTTTTCAGTTTTCACTGGTCTCCCCGCTGCGTACAGCCGACACATTCTGATTTCGGAGGAGCTCAAAGGAGAAAAATTATTTGGAAGATTTTTTACGAAAGACCCCCCGGTATCCCCACGGGGAGTACCATTCTAAGATTCACAGTTCTGAGCAAAATAAAAGGGACCCCAAAGCGCATCGCTGGATTCAATGACGCCTCCATGACTAGCTAGCGTCAAAGCAGAGCAGCTTCGAATTTCATCAAAATCTTAAGAAGTTGGGTTTTTTCTGTCTTGAATATTGGGCTCTTCTCTTCTTTAAAGAACACGCACGCACGCACGCACACACACACTGGCCAAAACTGCAAACGCTTCCAAACTTGGTCAAGTGCAAAAAAGAAAAAAAGCACAAACAAACAAAAGTGAATGGAGTGCAGTTTAGCAAATGTACAGGCCTTCGTAACCACAGGGATGTGAGAGGGCCCCTAAAAAAAAAAGCGTAGTCGTTGGTATCGTCAAAGTACTCAAACAAGATTTTGCCTCCGACATCAATTTTTTTTCGCGGCTCGTCTACACGGATCTTACTGTCCAATCCCTGTCAAATTTGTGTTGGCATCCTTTGTCAATCTCTTCGTTCCTTATTTCTATGGTGTGATAAATAATTTTTATGGAACAGTCACTCAATAGCTTTGAAAACATCCAAATCTTCCTTCGAAATCATAGCCGAACACATGAAAATGACGCATTGCCATCGGACGTAACTGGCCAACCACAGAAAAGCTTACAAAATTCAGTCAAGGGAATGTACTCACGCTACAAACTGCTTTTGTTTTCACTGTGAGTGCGCGAAGAAAGTCTACCGAACTCGACAATCTGTACGATCGTCTCTCCCTCTACGGTTTTTTTAATTTTTAATTTTTTTTTTTTAGTCGAATTGAAAAAGCGCATTTACGCGCTTACACATAGCTCTCACATCCCACAAAGGACAAGTGGGGTGTTTTTTCAGATAAGAAAAGATAACTAAGCGATAGAGGAAACTGGGGGGAAAAAAACCCATCTTCCTGGGGTCGAATTATCTATCTTCTCTTCCTGAAAAAACCCCAAAATGTCGATGCAGCCGCACGCAGATCATGACCTTCAAATAAAGAGAGAAAAAAAGTGCTCCAATCCAAATTTTAAACCTTATGTCCCGTGCAACGCACTACAAACCGTACACACTCTTAGTCTTACACAAACAGGCAGAAGAGAGGGTACAGAAAAACGCCTTCCCTGAAAAGTAAAGAGAAGGCGGCAAGAAAAGAATCAAACTTTTAAGGGTCCGCTACACTGCATACGATTCAATCCTATTTATGCGATGCGATTGTGACGATGTCTGTGAGTTATGATTCACGCGAAATACTTGTCTAAAAATAATTCTACTATTTTTGTCCATTACACTCATGCACTCACACGAATCAAATCTTCTTCTTCTTCTTTGATCGCTCAGACAGTTTCCTGTCAATTATGAGCGCAGATGCGTCATGCTGCCGTTATGCGCCTAACTAAGAAATAGTTAGGCCCAGCAAGTCCGACTTCGGCTGGAGGAGGAAATGTTTTTGAAAGCGTTTCGTGAAAAATGGCAGGAGAATGGACCGGGTAAGGCAGAAAGATAGTAGATGATAGTAAGCAAAGGGAAAAAGGCAGAGTCAAAGAGAGTGACAGATTAGAGGAAGTTACAAGCACAGAACTTCCAGAAGGCAGGGGAACTATTTATATAAAAGACCCCCCGGTATCCCCACGGGGGAACGAATCAAATAAAATGTCTGATACAACAATACAGATATTTCATCAGATTCATGTACAGGGTGGGCTACAAATATGGTGAACAAAACTAGTAGGATTTCATCAGATTCATTCAGTCGGTAGAATTTCGCGCGAATCGTGCCTCACAAATGTCACGATCGGAACACAGTGAATCGAATTGTATGGATGGAAGTTCAGTTTAACGTCGCGTATCGGCTTTCGCCATGTACGACGGGCTGAACAAACCAACCAGGGTATAAACAAAAATTTATGTTCCTGAATCACTGTCTTAGCCAAAAGGCCGAGAATCGATCAGGATTATTTTTCGAATTATGCATCGAATTGTATGCAGTGTAGCAGTCCTTTTATATTCGCACACACATGTACATACACATCTCCACACCATGAAAGCTCGATGGCCGTGGGTGTGGGCGGGGAGGAGCGTGGGCTAGAAACGGCCCCGATGAACGAAGTGCCTTTCCCTGGTTAGTCAGCATTAAACACACTTCTCCCAACAAACACGAGAGAACATGCCCACCCACAAACAGAAAAACACGAGATCATCACAACGCTTTCTCTCTCACACAACACGCACAAGGACGGGGATGGGATCCTTTCTATATAAAGGATCCAGTAGGAATCCCGGTTAAATCACACGACAGTATCAGAGTTCTTTTGGGTTTTTTAAGCCTTTTTTATCCTACTTTTGTACTTCATCGGGTAAGGGATAGGGTTACAATCAGTTCATGGTTATTTTCATCAGAATCAAAGATTTATAATTACCATATTTTACGGACTAACCCTAACCCCCCAAATTTGACTCAAAATTCAGATTTTGTTACTCTATTTCTTTACTATGTTATCAGTCACACTAAAACGCGCAGGGATCCCAGTCTGGGGAGAAAAAAAAGTACAGGGAAACCCATTTAGTACGAGTACGGTTTAAACGAGAGCCCGTGTTTAACGAGTGGTTTCAAAATTCCCGACCACAAGCCTTCTTTTTCCTTGTTAAATAATTCTGCATACAACGAGCTCGCTACAACGAGCAACTTGCATATAACGTACAATTTATTGACTCCCAAAGTCAAGCTTTTATGCAAAAACTACGCGGTTAGAACGAGAACGCACTTACAACCACACCGCCATCCCAAAGTCAAGCTTTCTTGCACAACTACCTGGCTAGAACGAGAACACACTGACAACAACATCGCCATCTTGACTGACCCCTCGATATGTAAGCGGCATTCTGATTGGCCGATATAACAACTTGGGTGTCTGCAGCGCAAGCAGACGACACTGGACTCACTCTTTGCGCACTGATCTTGTGACTTCCGGGAAATTTTAACTTTCTCTTAAAGCGCGTGTGTGGATTTTATGTTTTTGATGTTATCGTGTGTTAATAAACTGTTTTAAAGTGTATGTAATCGGCATTAAAAACCCTATGGATACAGGGCTTACAACCATGCTTTGTTGGGTAAGTGTGTTGTTTCCGTTTTTCTGTCTTTTTCACACTTTACCAACACGCACATCACAGTAGATGTGAGGACCGATTGATAGGTTCGTCAGGGTTGCCAAAATCGATAAAATGGTTTGAACGAGCAATGCTTACAACGAGTAAATTGGCCCTCTCCCCTGGAATTCGTACTAAACGGGTTTCACTGTATCTATGTTCTCTTCCTGAAAAAAAGTATAATTTAAGAAAGGAAATAAACAACTGCTCAAAGCGTTACCGTATATGCGATCTTGGCATTTAACGGTCGCCAGTTTTACAGGAATTTCCCATGCTAACAATGGCGATGCTGAATGAAGAGGGTTTACGTTCGGTTGGTTTTTTTCCTTGACGATTATTTTATCGCTTCAAACTTTCTGTGGCACTAGATAACCCTAAACTGATTCTAACCCTATCCCTCACCCGACAAGGTACAAAAGTTGGGCGAAAAAGATTTACAAAAAATGTCCGATACTGTCGTCTTCAGCGGACGGGGTGGGGTCCCTCTCCATTCTCTCCAGAGGAAAGCTGACGTCATATGTTCCTTGTCCCCTTCCCTCTTGGGCTGGGGTTGTTCACTCTCGTAGCACAGTTTTTCTCGCGTTGCGTGGACGACCGCGGGAGCGAGGTATGGTGCCGTACGTGTTGATCTGTTTTTGCTGCACACACACACACATTTTTATGGCTTATTAGATTTGTTCTTCTTTTTTATAATTCACCTTCATATATTTACAAGACTAAACAAAAAACACAAACACCCATCATATCATTTGTGGCAAATTTTCAAGTGAATTGCTCACTTTTCGTCAGGCCATATCTATGGTTGTGACTATAAACATTTTTTTCCCTTCATATATTGTGAGGTTCTGCAAAGTAGGTCGGTTTCAATAAAAAAATTTTTTTTAATTTTAAACCTTTAAAAAAAATTGTATAGTCACCTTCTCTCTTTTTCAAATGAATTGTGTTTTAAATCACTATATTTAGAAAAAACGCATTTCATTCTAATAATAACCACCCCTTTCAATGCTTTATTTCAAAATGAACTTTTAAGTTACAACTCAATGTTTTGATAGCAAATAACAGAAGACAAACACACACACACACACAGTGATACACACACACAGTGACACACACACACAGTGACACACGCACACGCACACACACACCACACACACACACCATCAGGACATTGCACCAGGTGTGTGCCTGCAATGCAACAATGAAACACATACACACACACACACACACACACACACACACACAGTGTCACACACATAGTGACACACACACACACACACACACACATAAAGCAAGGAAAAGCTTAAACTTCCTTAAAATAGTTAGTAAACAATCTTGGGGGCAAGATACCAACACATTAGCAATTTTAGCATCCGCCCTTGTACGCTCTAGACTATCATATGCTCAAGAAGTATTTTTTAATGCATCTCAATATCTTTTAAATAAACTATGAACAGAGTACTGACTGCAAAGCTTACAAAATTGCTCTTGGAGTTCCCACACATACATCTAACTTAGGGACATATAGCGAAGTGGGAGTTTTACTTCTCACAGAACTCTGACAAGCTTCTGCTTCAAAATTTGTTTTGAAAAGTTTTTCTCAAAACAATTTTTGCTCAGAAGAGGTATGTTTAAAATCTGAAAAGGATTTTGGAAAACGTGCACAGAATATTCTATCCACAAAATCTATTTATTCGCTTTCCTCCGATCTTCTAAGAGATACAAAACTAGATAAAAGTAACATCACTAAAAACCCCACATTTTCTCCCATTCCAAAATGGGAGCAATCAAAAGCTGTCTTTGATATTGATTACTCTCATTTATCTAAAAAGAGTTCTCCCAATATTTTGAGAACGTCTGTGTACACGCACTTAGAAAATATGTACAATCAACATTTAAAAATATTCACAGATGGTTCAGTTTTAGAAGATAATAACTCGGGAGCAGCTTTCATTATTCCTAGCTTAAAAGTAGAAAAGTTGTTCTATCTTGGTAAAAGGTTGTCTGTATATAGCGCTGAATTATTTGCTATACTTATGTCCTTAGATTTCCTTTTAAGTTTTCCTATAAATAACAGACACATCTTAATATGTGTTGATTCTAAAGCAGCAATGTATGCTATTATGTCTCCCAATTCATGTATCCGACTTGACATGATAATTGAAATTAAACATATAATACACCTTCTTTCCTTGAAAGGCATCACCATTACATTTTGTTGGGTGCCTTCTCATTGCGGAATATCAGGAAATGAACGGGTAGACCAAGCTGCAAAAAATGCAGCTCAAAATAGTGACGACGCAGTATCAATTAATGTTCCTTTAGATCTGACAGAATGTTTCTCAATTATAAACAAAACTTCTCATGAAAATGTCAAAACTGAATTGATGAACTCAGACGTTCAATATTATAATAACTGTATTAAATCTAATGTTAGAGACAATGAAAAAATATCACACAAAAGTGTTACTTTCTCGTCCAGGGAGATTGAAAGTCTAATCCATAGACTACGTTTGAATTCATTCAAAACAAAATACTGTATTAATGCTAAATGCATGTGTGGTGAATCCTTGAGTGTCAGTCATTTACTGATTCATTGTCCATTAGCAAGAGAACTTTTCAAGAATTCGGGTATTGATGGTTTTATTGATGGATCGACGCCATTGTCTCTACCCAGTATTCTAAACAATTATTCTGTTCTTGATTCAGTTTGTAAATGTTTATTAAGTAGTTCACTTAGTATTTATCTTTAGCATTGTTCATTTTTCGGTTATATTCTTTAAATGTAAATTTAACTTTTTTTTTAATGGGGGGGGGGGGGGGGGGGGGGATGATTAGGTCTGCATCACTATCCTATCGCTTACTTTAATGCTTACACACATTTACAGACACACCCACTCACACACACTCACACTCACCACACCAACATCAAGCTACAATATATTGTCTGAATCACTTTTAGTGGAAGGACGTTAAACTGAAGAACAACAACACATAGTGACACACACACACACACGCGCACACACACTGACACAGACAGACAGTGACACACACACACACCATCAGGGCATTGCATCAGATGCATGCCTGCAATGCAACAACAACGAAAAACAAGAAAACACACACACATAACCTTGGCCGATAAAAGGAAAGGTGAACCCCCCTACCCACCCCCACCCCGATTACTGGCCATTGCGTGAGATATGACAGAAATAGCCACCCACTCACTCAGCAACCCAGTAAACCCTGATATTCATTCCCAGTCAGGTTTCCATCATTTCATGCTGCCCTCTCTACCATGATGAAATCGCACACCAGCGTTGCCTCATAAGTAATGTCATTGGGGGGGGGGGGGAACCAGAACGTGCTATCAAGCTTCTTCAAACTCAAACAACTTTATTACAGTGGAACCTCCCTTTTAGACCTCCCATTATAAGACTCCCTCCCACATAAGACCTACTTCTCTGAGACATTGCCCTTCTTTGTAAGTATTAAAAATGACCTCTCTTATAGGACCCCTCCCTTATAAGACCTCATTTTGGATGATTTTTGAAGGTCTTATAAGGGAGGTTCCACTGTATCAAGTTTATTCAAACTCAAACAACTTTATTATCTCTTAAGAGAAATGAAAGATTACATACATAGAGTTGTAAACTTTTTTCTTTTTTTTTAGATACACTTGGCTTTGGTTGCATTGTCTAGATGAACAAAAATAAATGGCATAAATGGCAGTGAAAGGCTGAATTTTCTGGATTTATATATATTTTTTTTCTATAATTTTAAATTATATTTTATTTATTTAATCACACACTATGTAATCCATATAACACATGTCATTTATCACTCCTACATGATTTACAAATACGCACATTGTCATTCACTGCACATTTACTATTACACATTAATTCTCCATAATGACTCTCTCTCTCTCTCTCTCTGGTCATCTGCTGGTGTTGGTTGTTTTATTCTTGCCTATTTCCTTGGGTTTTCTTCTTCTTGCAGTTTTTCTTTTTCTTTTCTTCTCATTCAACTCTTTTCTATTCTTTTTTCCCCCCACACAAACAAAATCTTAACATTTACTTTAGCATCAAATACTCTTCTGCTTTCGTACATAATTATGCACATATATACACATATAAAACGTAGAAATAAAGATAACCATAAAACTTAAACTGAACCAAGTAACAAAACGGGCTTCACAATAATTATCTATACAAGAAGCTCCCTCTTGCATTAATTGTCTATTTCGTTTATTTTGTAATATTTTAACCCTTTCACCGCCAATGTCGCATTTATGCACCACAATGGTTTAACACTCATGTCACTAAAAGGCATCAAATCAGGTAACCTGTTACCCGAAGACAATATTTTCTTAATTTTTTGGAGGAAGGGATAGGCCTAATGTTAAATATGTCACAAAGGAATTCCCAATATTGCAGAGACATTTTTTTTCCTACCCAGTTAAGCTTAATGGTATTTTTTGTCTAAAAAATGGCTGGCGGCGAAAGGGTTAACAAAAATAACTAAGAGAAGGAGATTGAAGGAGAAGGAGTCTGGGGAACAGAATTATACTAAATAAATTTAAACATGAAACAAGGCAAGAATTTACAGTGAGCAAAAAAGACATACATAAAACTACCGAAAAGGGGTGGGGTGGTGAGTTGGAGGGGGGGCGAGTTTTATCATACTGATTGCAAAAGATAAATAAACCAAACTCACTACCTTTTTCATCTATTAACGTTTCTTCATAAAATTGTTAAATACATGTACAACAACCTTCACTACTTCAGCAGATGTTTTCAAAGCAAAATCAGTTTTAAAAATTAAAAAAAACATCAATCAGGCTAAACACTTCTACGCTGGCAGGGAAAAAAATCTACAAGGGAAGTATCTACGCTCAATACTGGTTTGAAATATTAAAATGACAGGTAAAAAAAGGCATGATAAGTCACATGGGGAAAAAAGACAATGGACTCGATAACAAAATGCTGGAAATAGGTGGTTTTGGTGGTTTTTTAAATGAGAAAATACAGTCATACGCTTTGTAACTTGCGTGAGAATGGGATTGCTATTGTTAGCATCTACCTGGATCAAACGTAACTCAATTCTTCTTCTTCGATCGCTCAGACAGTTTCCAGTCAATTATGAGCGCAGGTGCGTCATGCTGCCGCTATGCGCCTAACTAAGAAATAATTAGGCCCAGCATGTCTGACTTCGGCTGGAGGAAATCTTTTTGAAAGTGTTTCTTGAAAAAAAGGCAGGAGAATGGAGCAGGTAAGAAAGAAAGATAGTAGACGACAGAAAGCAAAGGGAAAAGGCAGAGTCAAAGAGAGTGACAGATTAGAGGAAGCTACAAGCACAGAACTTCCAGAATGTGGGGGAACTATTTATACAAAAGACCCCACGGGGGACGTAACTCAATCATTTCCAACATCTACATGGATCACGAGGAGGAATTAATGACTTCCGCTACCTTTTCTACATCAGCAGCAATCACAGCAACCCTGTCATGGCTAGAAATTAATTATTTTTTTTTTCTTTCTTTTTTTGAGGAAGGGCAAGAGTGAGACTAGCACAACGAAAATAAGTCAAATCATCGCAGGAACATTGCCGCCACAAAGAAAAGGGTAGGACACGGCAAGCGCTGCAGCTTCATCCACCCCACCCTCCAATACCCTGTGGCGACTTTTTTTGTACCGGTGCGAGGAAAGAGAACCCCGGATTGGACCACGGCGCCCTTCTCCGCTGCACAGACGGCAATCAGATCCAGGATGGTGATGCAGGGGGGGATAACCATAGTGGGGGAGGGACCGAGAGAGCAGCGGACCATCGAAGGAGGCAACAGATTTCTGTGAAAAGTTTGCTGGCTTGGGATATCCATGGGCGCAACTCCCCCAAATGAAAAAAACCCTGAAAGGCAGGGGTCCAGGGACCCATGGCCCCCGGCAGGGTACAAGGGCAGAGCTCCTTCGGACGACTCAGGGGGGCAAGTTAAGAGAGAGAGATAACGAGACAGTTAAAATGATAGACAAGGACAGTTTGAGTCTGATAAGCCTTGTAAAATAAATAATACATTGCCTTTGTAAACTTCCAAGATAGAACAACCAACTTCAAAACGCCCCAAATCGCTTGTGGTCAATTTTGTTTGTCTTTGATGAATTAAAACCTCCACTGAAGTTCAGTTTCTGGTAAAAATTAAACATACTGAAATCAGTGTAAAAATGAAAGAGTAGCAGCCATGGATATCTGCTACGGTCCCACCGGGGGTGGGGGGTGTCAGATGGATTGGTCCACTGTAGCTGAATAATGTTCCTGAATGTCTTCTCCCTTCTTTACTGCTGTGACTTTCACAACCTGAGGGGTTGGAATGCGGGAGGGACTGAGACCTCTGACGAAGGGACGGTCTTCTGAACGGAGGGGATATTTGGAGATAGGGGAGACGAGAGAAGAAGAAACGGTAGAGGAGGAAGGGGAAGAACGAGTTGATGAAAGTCCTGAGTTTTCTTTCTCCCTGCGTTGAGCAACAGAAAACAAAGGAAGAAAAAAAAAAAGAAGAGAAAACAAAACAAAATGAATAACTACAGAAGAAAGAAACTATAAGAGTAAATACAACAAAGATAAATTGACTAAACTATGACACTATGTGAAAAAAATAAAGACAAATTAAATCAAGGAAAGAGTAAATACATAAAAAATAAAAGATATACTGTACATATAATAAAAACTATAAATCTAAAAAAAAGTCAAGGCAAATCAAATTAAGCAGAGATTTTGCATGGCATAATTTATTTTTAAAAAATAGAAAATACAATGAACTTAAAACTACTACCGTGTTCTACGGACTACAAGGCGCATCTGATTATAAGGCGCACCCCCCAAATTTGACACACAATTCACATTTTGTTACTATAGTTTCTTACTATATTATCAGTCACATCATAAGGCATAGGGGTCTCAGTCTGGGAAAAAAGTATCATCTTATAGTCTGTAAAATACTCTACTTCTTCATTTCATCTATTTCTTAACAAACTGTAAAACTAAAAACTAAAGAGCATAATTAAATCGCAGACAAAATCAAAGCAAAATCAGAAAGACTGTGCACAAAATAACAGGAAAATATATATGCATACAACTGAGATTTTATTTCACAACTAAGTATTAAAAAGAAAACAAAAGCTTTAAAAAACCAGTCTACATCCTTCCTTGTGCCATGGTTAAACCTCGAATCACCCAAGATCTTAGAGTTAACGAGTGCAAGTGACAATGGTCGACTTATGGCGATTATTTGCCCACCAGGGGGCAGTCAATCCACTAGGGGCTTATCACGCGATTTTCTTAGTTGGGCGTAGTGAGAGAGAGAACTCCTCCCTATCTCTCTCTCTCTCTCTCTTTCCTTATCCCCAACTAAGAATATAGAAAGGATTAGCCCCACCCGAGCGGTATGGCCCCTGGTGGTCAAAAAACCCTGCTAAGTCGCTCATTGCTATCTCAACTCAGCAAACCTTGAGGAGTACGTGGCACTTCACAAAAAGCATAAACACCTGATACAGTGGAACCTCCCTTATAAGACCTCCCGCTATAAGACTCCCTCACACATAAGACCTATTTCTCTGAGACATTGCCCTTCTTTGTAAGTATTAAAATTGCCTCCCTTATAAGACCCCTCCCTTATAAGACCTCATTTGGGATGTTTTTTGAAGGTCTTATAAGGGAGGTTCCACTGTATACCAAAACCAGTGAAAAGCCGCAGAAAGATAAACAAAACACACTTTAAGCAGCTAAGAAAATTCAACAAAACAGGCAGACTGCCCAGTCAAATTGGTTACGCAGTGCTGTATTTCTATGTGTGGTTACGTAGCGATGTATCTCTATGTGTGGTTATGTAGCGATGTATCTCTATGTGTGGTTACGTAGCGATGTATCTCTATGTGTGGTTATGTAGCGATGTATCTCTATGTGTGGTTACGTAGCGATGTATCTCTATGTGTGGTTACGTAGCGATGTATCTCTATGTGTGGTTACGTAGCGATGTATCTCTATGTGTGGTTACGTAGCGATGTATCTCTATGTGTGGTTACGTAGCGATGTATCTCTATGTGTCATGGTGCATGGGAAAAACCTACATAAGTCGCTCAGAATGTTTTGAGCAAAAGCCAAAAATAGTCAACCACCCCCAAAATATCAATTTTCTATTTAGGGCATATTTATGTCTATTTTTATGTATTCTACCAGTATCCACAACATGAAAGACAATTTTGAATGATTTATTTGTTTTCTAAATCAAGTCAATAGAAACAAAGAAGCAAAATTGTATCTTCTATGCCCAATTTCTGCAAATGATCTATTTTGAATGCCAAATTTCAAATAATTATAAAATAAAAACTAGACAAGATAACTCAATTCAGTTTTCTGTGTATTAACAAGGAATCTTTGCTCCACCATGAAAAATTAAAATATTAATTTATGCCAAAATTCCATTATGTCTGTTTTTCCTATGCACTGTCACATATGTCATCAATTCCGTCTCTATGTGTCACGGTCTTTTGATGTCCCCTTCCCCATATGTCCCTGTCTTATATTTCTTCATCTCTCCTAGCCCTAACCCCATGGGTGCTCCTGGGAAATTTAAAAATTCCTACAAGGAGGCGGACCCTGCTCTTTTTTCACCCCTCTAGACTAGTACAAGTGCTACATTCTTTTGAATATAGAAAATGCTTACATAGGCCCTTTTTAGTGTGCGTGTGTGTGAGTGTGAGTGTGAGTGTGTGTGTGTGTGTGTGTGTGTGTGTGTGTGTGTGTGTGTGTGTGAGTGTGAGTGTGAGTGTGTGTGTGTAAGAAAATCGTTGCTTCTCAAATTCTCATAATCCAGCGCCGCCGCCTCTAGGCAATTTAAAAATCCTGCAATTCAGGACATCCTGCAAGAAGGAACATCCATGTAACCCTTACCCTAGTCCTAAAACAAACACTATCCCCATCCCTAAATTCTGCCCTAACCCTAATCCGAGGAGACGCAGCTTGGAAGTCTAATTTTCTGTGTCTTATTCTAATTATGATAAAACACATTTTATAACAGTTTTACTCAGCTAAAGTATAGGCTCAGTCATTTTTATTTTTATTAAACAACATTTCTTCCCCCAATTTTTTTCAAAGGCTTCTTTAAAAAAAAAAATCCCAAACACGAACTATGAAAATTAAACTTTTTTTTTAGTCTTTGGTCTATCTGGACCTTTCATTTTTAAACAAACGGGTCAGCGCTTGTATTTTTATTCTCCAACAGTAGAGACGTACATCAGCAGATATGATCAATCCTCAAGCCAGCTTCTCAAGTGCACACATACAAAACCCCTGCAATGTCCCAATGTGCTTCAAGCAATGTTAACATGTTTTTTTTATTGTAATACTGCACGGTAAAAATCACAGCAAAAAAAATAAAATAATTAGTTTGCCAAATACTGCAAAATAAATACATACATCATCAGGCTGAAACGTAAAACAAACAAAACAAGTCATAAGAACCAATGATCAATGCAAATCAATTTTAAAGCGCCCAGCATTCTTGCAGCACAGAAAAGTCAATGCTTCATTCCACTCGTACTCCTGCAATATTCTCTATAGAAGAGGCCACTAAATGGCTGCCTTTCGCAAAGAGTGAATGCCCTTTTCAGTACTGACCAACAAGGGATTCACAGTCACTGTCAAGGGCGTTAATAACCCTAGTTGCAGAGGCCAATCGGGAACAAGTCAGATACTCATTGGTAATGGCCGCTAGATCTCGTGCGAGGTGAGCATAAAATAGGTCCCTCTCACTCTCAGATGATGCTTTATGCCCCACATGGCCGAAAGGCCAAAGAGGGCGTAAAACATTATTTCCTCAGATGATGCCGTCACATGCATCCAAAGACAGCCCTTAAAAAGCTGCTTAACTTACCAAAGGCTTAAATATTCACACTACCACCACATGAACATCTGATTACCCCCCCTAAACAAGTCTTGAGTAGTCTGGCTAGCTGAAATGAGCAGTTCTGGTGTGAAATGTATAGTCCTATTCATTAAAACCATCAAACACTGTTCACTGAAAAAGAGTAGCAATCAAGAATTAAAGAGCGTTATCATCAATTTTATAGAGTAGTAGAGGTCCAAAATCAGTAGAATACTACTCGAAAAGAGTAGAGTAAACAGGTCTGCTGAGTAACAAAATATATGACAAAAAAAAGTCATAGCCTGATTCAAAACTAAAAAGGCTGGAGGAGTGGTCTAACATACTAGGACGGTCTTCAAAAACTAGCACAGCCTGTTGCTGGAAAAACATGCGGGTATTACATACATGTGCGTGTGTGTGTGCGTGAGCATGTGTGTGTGTGTGTGTGTGTGTCTGTCTGTGTGTGTGTGTGCGTGAGCATGTGTGTCTGTCTGTGTGTGTGTGTGCATGTGTGTGTGTGCATGTATGTATATATATATATATATATTTATGTTTTTTAGAACATAGATCAAAATACCAAGTTAATATAACTGGTTTTGGTTTTAATGTTCGTTTCAAAGACATAGGGACAAAAAAGTTTTAAACAAAATTACTATTATTGCATTTCAAATGCTCTAACTTTGGAGTCCTGCAGGCTGGAGGAACGGTGCCAGCAGTAAACTGAGATTTTTTCATACCTATATATATGCATATATGTGCGTGAATATGTACCTCCTTGGGGGAGAAGTGCTGCCTGGTGGCCTGTGGAATGCTGTGCTCCTCTGTGACCATCACCTCCTCCTCCTGCACCTCCGGCTCTTCTTCACGCACGCTGTGCAGCGCCGCTGAAACACACAACAATCAAACATGCACAGCTCAAGGAGGGTGAATTGCTAATGCAAATAATCAACATGAATATAATCCATCTTCGTTAATCAAAAAGAAATAATGACAGTTCAAATTCTGTGGCCTCGCATGCCCTGCTCTCATGGTGACCTGTTTCGACTACCAATCCAGTTTATGCCCCTAGTTGCGCTCGGGTCAAAGTCATGGGGATCAGTATGTTCTGGGGAAGCTGTCGATGGATGGATGTGGTGGTGCCCTTGGAGGAGGACCTCACTCACACTGGCACCACGACTAAGACATCATTGTCATCAGTAGGGGGCTTAGTAGGTGGTGTCCTGCACATGTTAACTCAGAACAGGTTCCACTGAACTCCACCAAAGTGACTCAGCAGCAGTGCAGTCTCCTCTGATGGTTGCCTCCTGACAGCCTAACATAGATTCGCTACCCTTGGACTGCTGATTTTGGATTCTGCAACCTGACAAACCAGGGTGTGGCTGTGAGTTGGGACTCAGAATGAGCGGCTTGGGAGCCGAAATACTGTACGGCCCCAACGGTGGGACAGCAAAAAAGAAAAAGAATAAAATAAAAAAGAAATAATGACAAAATATTTGGCAACAGAATAAGAAATATATTTTTTTACGCTATCTTGTATCTTAACCCCACCTCCCACCTGAAATGTTCACATTGCACATTTTCACTGAGAATCAACATTCTGCCATTTTCGGGAAAGAGATAATAGGGTTAGGATCGGAGCAGGATCGTTTCCATAAAACTGAAAGAAGCAGATTTAGAGGTTGAGGGTGGTAAACATAAGGGTTGGGTGGGTGTCTAAAGTACAACTTTGCCTTTCATGAACATTTTTCACACACATTTTAAACAGAGATATACCTGCTGAGGACATGCTGCTGCTGCGGGTGACCCTCCTCCTTGTCTTTGTGGACCTCTGGCTCAGCTCCGCTTGGTCTTCCAGCAGTCGGTTGTCTGCACACAGGGGGCGCCCCGCATTCATGTTTTAATACTATCCCGACGTGGACGTGCCAGAGAATCACTTCCTGTGCGACGAGCACCCACAGCTGCCGCCTATTCCGTCTAGACGGTTGATTTCAACACTCTTCTGATTTTTTTTCCCTGATAGCTAAACAAATACTAACAATAAAGTGTTTGGTATCAACAGAAAGAGCGAGCACCGAACTAAACGGTTTATGGTAGAGATAAATCATTAGCTGATACTGTTTGGCCATGCTTGTCACTGAAAGTAACATGGGTAACAGAGTTTTAAAAAAATTACACTCGCTTCCGTTTTTTGTAATACCAAACTAAAGGTAAAACGGGCCAAAAAATGTTGATGCTATATTTCTTTATTGTAGTCTTCTCTATCATTATTTATCACTTTTCACTTCACCTTATAACAGGGACGGATCCAGACCTGCCTACTTGGAATTTTCCCAATCAGTAGCCCAGCCATCAATTTTCAGTAGCATGGCAAATTTTTTCATAGCATCCACAAACGACGGCAATCAATTTGTTCTCTTCCTGAGCCGAAACGTACTGTTTATGTTTCGCCGATTGAACGTGTTGACGGTCGTCTCTACCGCCATGATTCACAGCAAAGTCTGCATGGCAGAGGTTGCAGTGAGCATGGTTCGCACCAAGTCGACTTCTGACGATGCAAGGCCACTCCTCCGTGTAAGCTATTTTGAAAACTTGTGCATCAGGCCGATGTTTTTTTCTTAGAACAAGATGGTGTGCCAGATGATTTTCGTTTTCTGGTTTGGGTTCGGTTTTTTCGTTTGAAACATCTCCCGAATCGCTACTGCTGCTGGAGTCCGCCATTTTTTTCAGAGAAAGTAATAAGAACGCATGCGCAGTCACTGATAAAAACGGAAGTGACTAGGTTATCGCGCGTGACACGGCGTCTGCTCTTAGAAACAGACAAAACCGGGAACGGCATAAGCAAAAATAAAATGCAGCGGCATTTTTTCTCTCTCCGTAGCAATGTTAAGGTTGCCGTAGTCCGTAGCCAAGCTTTATTTTTCGTAGCTGCTACGGCCAAATCGTAGCAGTAGGCAGGTCTGCGGATTATAGGGGGGTTTTCTGGTAGCTGCACCGTCTGCGGGTTATGATCCAGCCTGCAGCAATATGGGACCAATTCGTCAAGAAAAGGTGAAACATTTGTCAAGTTCGTGGATGTAAATTACGGAGAAACACACACACACACACACACACAAACCGAAACGCACAGCCCTCGTATCTCATAGAACTGGGAGTACTAAAAAATAATTTCTCTCTACCCCATGGGGATACCGAGGAGTCTTCTGTACAAATAGTTCCCCTACCTTCTGGAAGTTCTCTGCTTGTAACTTCATCTAATCTGTCTCTCTCTTTGACTCTGCCTTTTTCCCTTGCTTTGTGTCATCTACTACCTTTCTGACTTTTTGGGCCCATTCTCCTTGCCTTTTTCCCCACAAAAAAACATTCCATATAGTTTTCTTTTGCGCTCCTCCAAAATCGGAATGCGTCGACTGAATGCAGCGAGGAGACCAGTGAAAACTGGAAAACAGACACATACGTACCCATTGTGGCCTTATGGCCTGGGAACGCAGAAGAAGAAGAAAAAGAAGAAGAAGAAAGAATTTCTCTCAAATTTTCTATAGGGATCAACATTCAGTTGAAGCGTTATTTTCCGTATTGTGTACAGACAGTTTACCCAAATCATCATCATCATCATAGTTCTGGCAACAACAAAAACTGAATTAGGCACAGCCTGAAGAGAAGCACCCAGCGCCCATGATACTACAACAACTGTGGTTACCATATTTTACGGACTATAAGGCGCACATGATTATAAGGCAACCCACCCCAAATTTTACCCCAAAAATGTGTTATTATAAAAAAATTGAGAACAAAGGAGGAGAACTCTCTTTCTAATTAACTCCCCTCCACCAAAGTTGATTACGATACCAATCATCTAGCAATGCGCGGATCAGAGCCAAAGTGAGACAAACAAAGCATCATTCTCAAAAACGAATTTTGCCAAGTTCGCCTTTATGACCCTTCACCCACACAGTACACATCAACATTACAAGTCATATTACAGTGGAACCTCCCTTATAAGACTGCCTCCCATATAAGACCTACTTTTCTGAGACATTTGCCTTCTTTGTAAGTATTAAAAAATTACCTCCCTTATAAGACCTCATTTTGGATGATTTTTTAAGGTCTTGTAAGGGAGATTCCACTGTAGAAGGCACAGGGGTCTGAGACTGGGGAAAAAATATCGCCATATAGTCCGAAAAATATGGTCGTTAACATTCGTTTCATTTTTGGTTGTTGACAGTTTTTGTTGTTGTTGTTTTAATCAGTCGTGTGTAATGGTTTCTTACCCAGCTCATCCTCGTCATCTTGGTCGTCCAGGGCTCTGTGTCTGGACACGAGGTGCGCCCCATCGTTGGACAGGTCACTGGTGCTGTAGCTTCGCCGCAGGTGGTCCACCAGCTTGGTCTGGCCCTGCTCACAGTCCACAGAATAGAATTCAATACGATACAATAAACATAAGGACACGAGGTGCGCCCCATCGTTGGACAGGTCACTGGTGCTGTAGCTTCGCCGCAGGTGGTCCACCAGCTTGGTCTGGCCCTGCTCACAGTCCACAGAATAGAATTCAATACGATACAATAAACATAAGGACACGAGGTGCGCCCCATCGTTGGACAGGTCACTGGTGCTGTAGCTTCGCCGCAGGTGGTCCACCAGCTTGGTCTGGCCCTGCTCACAGTCCACAGAATAGAATTCAATACGATACAATATGATACAATACAATACAATAAACATAAGGACACGAGGTGCGCCCCGTCGTTGGAGAGGTCACTGGTGCTGTAGCTTCGCCGTAGGTGGTCCACCAGCTTGGTCTGGCCCTGCTCACAGAATAGAATTCAATACGACACAATATGATACAAAACAATAAACATAAGGTGTAGAGTGGCACGGAGGAAACGCGTTCGCCTTGTGTCAAGTAAACCCGAGTTCGAACCTGGGTAGGCCTACAGGGGATTTTTTCTCTCACTTTGCACTAGGCCTTATGGTCTGAATGTGGAGTCTTTCGGATGAGACGATAAACCGAGGTCCAGTGTGCCCATGCACTTAGCACACGTTAAACCCAGTGGCAACGAAAAAGTTGTCATTTGGTCAAAATTTACTTATGCATTCTTTCTTTCTTTTGCGTTTGATGCTGTTGTTAACATTCGATGCTGTTGGTAGCATCCGACTTAGTTAAAGACCGGTCCTCATGATGAAGTCCACTGTCTTCTCCAGGTCGGTGTGGCTGCCCCAGAACTACACCTATAGCTCCACTCCTCCTGGCCAGGTCTGGCACCGTAGAGCATGGTGGGTTGGGCAGACATACTGTACTTATCCAGTTTCTTTCTATAACTATATATTCATTCATTCGTTTATTTACTTAATTCGTTGATTCCCAATTCTTGCAGCCAGAACTTGAGTCTGTGGATTTATTAGTCCACAAATAGAGAAAAGGGGTATGGAAGCAAAAGAAAAGAAAAGAGAAGGAAAATATTATTTTTATTTTTATAAACAACAAATTGTTTACTCTACAAAAGAGAGAGGGAGTTAAGATAAAGGGAGGGAGAAAGACAGACAGAAAGAGAGAGGGAGATAATCAGACAGACAAGACAGAGATGGAGAGACACAGAAAGACAGGGAGGTCTGAAAATGAACTGTTCATACCTATTTCTTAGTAACTTCTTAGTTATGCGCATGATGGCAGCATGATGCATCTGCGCTCATTATTGACACTAAACTGTCTGAGCGATCGAAGAAAAAGAAGAAGAAGAAGAAGAAGAAGAACTGTTCATACAAGAACACACAACATTACATAACAACAAAACAAGATCGAAGAAGAAGAAGAACTGTTCATACAAGAACACACAACATTACATAACAACAACAACAAAAACAGTCAATACAGCAGAGTATTGGTACACCCACTGACCATGAGGGCGGTCCTGACCACCACCTGAGAAGCCAGGGACAGGCCTCGGCTGCCCAGGTTCACCAGGGTGGTGTAGCTCTGGTTCCTGGCCTGGGAGATCATCTCATCGATGTCCTGTGTCACCGGAAAAAAACCCATCACAAATAGGGTAGAACATACCCTATTTGTCGGACTATAAGGCGCACCTGATTATGTAAGGCGCATCCCCACCCCACCCCACCCCAATTTTACACCAAATTCAGATTCTGTTAACATACAGTGGAACCTCCCTTATAAGACCTTCAAAGAATTATCCAAAATGAGGTCTTATAAGGGAGGGGTCTTATAAGAGAGGTCATTTTAATACTTACAAAGAAGGGCAATGTCTCAGAGAAGTAGGTCTTATGTGGAAGGGAGTCTCATAAGGGAGGTTCCACTGTATTTTCTTACTATTTTAGTAGTCGTATTATAAGGTGCAGGGGTCTCAGTCGGGGGGGGGGGGGGGGAGTATCGC
This sequence comes from Phymorhynchus buccinoides, assembly GCA_017654935.2. NCBI lineage: Eukaryota > Metazoa > Mollusca > Gastropoda > Neogastropoda > Raphitomidae > Phymorhynchus > Phymorhynchus buccinoides. The sequence goes on from CM065686.1 coordinate 22,124,843, forward strand.
CTTATAGTCCGAAAAATGCGGTAAACATTTTGAGATCATGCCAACACAGCCACAAATAACCTACATAAGCATGTGCGAATCAGGCAAATGTAAAGTTGAAGCCTCTGTTCGCATTCCTATGCAGGGCTCTCAGGGACATCAATTTGGGGGTCTATGAAGCACTAAAATTCTCAAGGACCCTCTAAAAGAATGTGCAGGGGGTCCCAGGGATGCACTAGAAAAATTATTTTTAGCATTCGCAATGCCACTGGGACCCTCTATACTGTAAGTGAAGGAGTCCCTGGGACCCCTTGTTTAGCGGGACGATTGGGAGCCCTGAGGTCAGCTGAGTGAAGGGGTGGAGCAACTACAAGGCTTTTAACTGACTCATTCAGAATCATGAAAACGGGAATGCAGTTTCACTATTTTCAACCAAATTTGTATCATTAAAACTTGTCACTAAGAAAAAACAATAATCTCATTTCTGACACTCTTCTGAATGTCTAAAGGGACGACAGCTTGTTAAGATCCAAGCACAAATAGCAAAACAACAATTTAAAAATGTTGTAACCAAAGGTGCATCTCACCGCGACACCTCAAAATGGCAGTTTGGGGCCATCATGTCTGGAAGCTGTGAGCTGTGCATGTGCATACATGCACCAGTATATAATAATAATACATAGTATTTATATAGCGCCTTTCTTTAGAATTAAACTCAAGGTGCTCACATTCACTGATTCACACGCACTTGGGCTAACATTCATTCGATCATTATCTAATTAATGTGAAAAGTTAGAGAGAGAAAGCTCTTTGAAACAAGTGAGTTTTCATTTGGGTTTTGAAAGCGAGAAGTGCTGAATTGTGACGGAGGTGCACAGGCAAGGAGTTCCAGACAGTGGGGCGCAAAAACTAAAACTATATGTGTTTGTGTGTGTGCACGTGTGCACCTGAAAAATGTTTCTATCTGTGCATGCACGTGAATCTTTTCTTCGCAATCGAGCGAATATATCTATCACTTTTATTTTTCCAATCCTGATAGTCAACACGTGTGTCTGAAAACTACACATTAGTAAAAATAAAAAGCGTCCCCCCTCCCCCTTTTGCGAACTAACCCTTTCTTTGCATACCAGTTGAAACAACCATCTTCCTACATGCGTAACGCACTGAAGCAGATATTCATGCAAGCATTCAAAAGTGCATTTTTCCTTATTTTGTTTCTTCTCTCTCCTAGATGACCGACCTTCTCTCTGCGTGCCAGGTGGGGGTGGACGAACTTCTTGAAGAGGAAGCTGGAACCTTTGGTCATGGGGCTCAGCATCCACAGCACAAACACTATCTTCACCTCGTAGTAGAAGGGCATCCTGGAAAGGACAGGGGGAAATTAGAACTATTCAGCATCCACAGCACAAACACTATCTTCACCTCGTAGTAGAAGGGCATCCTGGAAAGGACAGGGGGAAATTAGAACTATTCAGCATCCACAGCACAAACACTATCTTCACCTCGTAGTAGAAGGGCATCCTGGAAAGGACAGGGGGAAATTAGAACTATTCAGCATCCACAGCACAAACACTGTCTTCACCTCGTAGTAGAAGGGCATCCTGGAAAGGACAGGGGGAAATTAGAACTATTCAGCATCCACAGCACAAACACTATCTTCACCTCGTAGTAGAAGGGCATCCTGGAAAGGACGGGGGAAATTAGAACTATTCAGCATCCACAGCACAAATACTATCTTCACCTCGTAGTAGAAGGGCATCCTGGAAAGGACGGGGAAAATTAGAACTATTCAGCATCCACAGCACAAACACTGTCTTCACCTCGTAGTAGAAGGGCATCCTGGAAAGGACGGGGAAATTAGAAATATTCAGCATCCACAGCACAAACACTGTCTTCACCTCGTAGTAGAAGGGCATCCTGGAAATGAAGGGGAAATTAGAAATATTCAGCATCCACAGCACAAACACTGTCTTCACCTCGTAGTAGAAGGGCATCCTGGAAAGGACAGGGAAAAGTAGAACTATTCAGCATCCACAGCACAAACACTATCTTCACCTCGTAGTAGAAGGGCATCCTGGAAAGGACAGGGGGAAATTAGAACTATTCAGCATCCACAGCACAAACACTATCTTCACCTCGTAGTAGAAGGGCATCCTGGAAAGGACAGGGGGAAATTAGAACTATTCAGCATCCACAGCACAAACACTATCTTCACCTCGTAGTAGAAGGGCATCCTGGAAAGGACAGGGGGAAATTAGAACTATTCAGCATCCACAGCACAAACACTATCTTCACCTCGTAGTAGAAGGGCATCCTGGAAAGGACGGGGGAAATTAGAACTATTCAGCATCCACAGCACAAACACTATCTTCACCTCGTAGTAGAAGGGCATCCTGGAAAGAACAGGGGGAAATTAGAACTATTCAGCATCCACAGCACAAACACTATCTTCACCTCGTAGTAGAAAGGCATCCTGGAAAGGACGGGGGAAATTATAACTATTCAGCATCCACAGCACAAACACTATCTTCACCTCGTAGTAGAAGGGCATCCTGGAAAGGACAGGGGGAAATTAGAACTATTCAGCATCCACAGCACAAACACTATCTTCACCTCGTAGTAGAAAGGCATCCTGGAAAGGACGGGGGAAATTATAACTATTCAGCATCCACAGCACAAACACTATCTTCACCTCGTAGTAGAAGGGCATCCTGGAAAGGACGGGGGGAAATTAGAACTATTCAGCATCCACAGCACAAACACTGTCTTCACCTCGTAGTAGAAGGGCATCCTGGAAAGGACGGGGAAAATTAGAACTATTCAGCATCCACAGCACAAACACTGTCTTCACCTCGTAGTAGAAGGGCATCCTGGAAATGAAGGGGAAATTAGAACTATTCAGCATCCACAGCATAAACACTGTCTTCACCTCATAGTAGAAGGGCATCCTGGAAAGAACAGGGGAAAGTAGAACTATTCAGCATCCACAGCACAAACACTATCTTCACCTCGTAGTAGAAGGGCATCCTGGAAATGAAGGGGAAATTAGAACTATTCAGCATCCACAGCACAAACACTGTCTTCACCTCGTAGTAGAAGGGCATCCTGGAAAGGACAGGGGGAAAGTAGAACTATTCAGCATCCACAGCACAAACACTATCTTCACCTCGTAGTAGAAGGGCATCCTGGAAATGAAGGGGAAATTAGAACTATTCAGCATCCACAGCACAAACACTGTCTTCACCTCGTAGTAGAAGGGCATCCTGGAAAGGACAGGGGGAAATTAGAACTATTCAGCATCCACAGCACAAACACTATCTTCACCTCGTAGTAGAAGGGCATCCTGGAAAGGACAGGGGGAAATTAGAACTATTCAGCATCCACAGCACAAACACTATCTTCACCTCGTAGTAGAAGGGCATCCTGGAAAGGACGGGGGGAAATTAGAACTATTCAGCATCCACAGCACAAACACTATCTTCACCTCGTAGTAGAAGGGCATCCTGGAAATGAAGGGGAAAATTAGAACTATTCAGCATCCACAGCACAAACACTATCTTCACCTCGTAGTAGAAGGGCATCCTGGAAATGAAGGGGGAAATTAGAACTATTCAGCATCCACAGCACAAACACTATCTTCACCTCGTAGTAGAAGGGCATCCTGGAAACGAAGGGGAAAATTAGAACTATTCAGCATCCACAGCACAAACACTATCTTCACCTCGTAGTAGAAGGGCATCCTGGAAATGAAGGGGAAAATTAGAACTATTCAGCATCCACAGCACAAACACTATCTTCACCTTGTAGTAGAAGGGCATCCTGGAAAGGACAGGGGGAAATTAGAACTATTCAGCATCCACAGCACAAACACTATCTTCACCTTGTAGTAGAAGGGCATCCTGGAAAGGACGGGGGAAATTAGAACTATTCAGCATCCACAGCACAAACACTGTCTTCACCTCGTAGTAGAAGGGCATCCTGGAAATGAAGGGGGAAATTAGAACTATTCAGCATCCACAGCACAAACACTATCTTCACCTCGTAGTAGAAGGGCATCCTGGAAAGGAGGGGGAAATTAGAACTATTCAGCATCCACAGCACAAACACTATCTTCACCTCGTAGTAGAAGGGCATCCTGGAAACGAAGGGGAAAATTAGAACTATTCAGCATCCACAGCACAAACACTGTCTTCACCTCGTAGTAGAAGGGCATCCTGGAAATGAAGGGGAAATTAGAAATATTCAGCATCCACAGCACAAACACTGTCTTCACCTCGTAGTAGAAGGGCATCCTGGAAAGGACAGGGAAAAGTAGAACTATTCAGCATCCACAGCACAAACACTATCTTCACCTTGTAGTAGAAGGGCATCCTGGAAAGGACAGGGGGAAATTAGAACTATTCAGCATCCACAGCACAAACACTATCTTCACCTCGTAGTAGAAGGGCATCCTGGAAATGACAGGGGGAAATTAGAACTATTCAGCATCCACAGCACAAACACTATCTTCACCTCGTAGTAGAAGGGCATCCTGGAAATGACAGGGGGAAATTAGAACTATTCAGCATCCACAGCACAAACACTGTCTTCACCTCGTAGTAGAAGGGCATCCTGGAAATGACAGGGGGAAATTAGAACTATTCAGCATCCACAGCACATACACTGTCTTCACCTCGTAGTAGAAGGGCATCCTGGAAATGACAGGGGGAAATTAGAACTATTCAGCATCCACAGCACAAACACTGTCTTCACCTCGTAGTAGAAGGGCATCCTGGAAACGAAGGGGAAAATTAGAACTATTCAGCATCCACAGCACAAACACTATCTTCACCTCGTAGTATTTTTGGTATTTGGTATTTGGTATATTCTAGTCACAGACTTATCTCTGTAAAATTTGGGCTGCTCTCCCCCGGAGAGCACATCACCGCAAGCGCAGCGCCTACCTTCATTTTTTTTTTTTTTTTTTTTTTTGGGGGGGGGACAGGGGGGGGTGAGGAGGGGCTGGGGCAGACGTAGAAAACCTAGCTGTCAATTTGGTCATACCAGGCAGCGGGATTTCTCCCTGCGCTTTCCGACTTTTAAGTGCTGTGGGATTTTTTAAGTACATAAACCGCACAGATCAGACTAGCTTTAAGTCACCATCTGAAGGTGTGTGTTGTGTGTGTGTGTGTGTGTGTGTGTGTGTGTGTGTGTGTGTGCGTGTGCGAGTGTGAGTGCATGTGTGTGTGTGTTGGCACACATGTTGTGTGTGTATGTTTTTCTGCGTTTCTGTGTTTGCAAGCGTACTCGACTACATAAAGCGGCAATTCAGTTGAGCTACTCATTATTAAAATATAAAAAAATAGAGAATGATTGGAATTATTTACCACAAAACACACCTGGAATTAACTGGAATTACTTACCACGAAAG
>CM065686.1:22135231-22150231 GCA_017654935.2 Phymorhynchus buccinoides
AGAGAGAGAGAGAGACGCATACAGAAAGAGTGAGTGAGACTGAGAGTCCTACCAGAGAAAGTAGGATACACAAAGTGTTTTTTCTTCGGCAGCCGCACACCACCCTATCCGCCTTGTACACATACGCCACAACCACCACCACCACCATCATTTCCCGTCTCACCACTTCAACACTTTCTTTCCTCCCCCAATAACCTTTACGCGTAACACTCTCAACAGCTGCCGAGGGGTTGGCAATAATAGCCTACCTGCCCCATCCACTAACAAGCATGCAACGTGCATCTACGTAAGAGTTCTACTCAACTATCAACTAAGTAATGTTGAAAGGGTTTCTTGTTGTACGCTATGGCCTAGTAGAGGTGCAGAAAATATCAAAGTAGAAACTCTGGAATCTGTGTGTGTGTGTGTGTGTGTGTGTGTGTGTGTGTGTGTGTGTGTGAGAGAGAGAGAGAGAGAGAGAGAAAGAGAGCGAGAAAGAGAGAGAGAGAGAGAGAGAGAGAGAGAGAGAGAGAGAGAGAGAGAGAGAGAGAGAGAGAGAGAGAGAGAGAGAGAGAGAGAGAGAGAAGCATGAATCACTGAATGTGCTGATGCTGAGTGGATGTATGTGCTTGCACAAGCTTGCAAGTGTTTAATCACTAGGACTGTACTAGGCTCTAGTCTTCACGGATGAAGAAGGTATTGAGAAGATTAAATACAGGACAGTGACTGTGTGAGAAAGGAAAAAAAACCATCTATAAAGTGGCAACACAACAAAGACTGTATTTTAACCCTCTTTGCTGGTAAATACCTCAACAAGTGTTGAGTGACTATTCTACTCGACTCGGTTAAGTTCCTTCACAGCTTCAAATACTGGCATTCTGTGTACATAGAATATAGTATACACAGGCTCTGATTCCAAAGACACTCAGTAGAAAGTAAGCTCCTTGCTGATTCTAGCAGTCCATGTGGCTGTGTTATTCGCACGGCCAATAATCCCCCCAGACGGGCTCTACTCGTAAAATCCCTCCAACTACCTACCTACCTTCCTACCTAGGGCTAGGAAAGTGGGCCAATCTCTCTTTGTGCAAGTCACACTATTATCTACTGTACACAAGGTGTAAGACAACTTTGTTTTTAACAAGTGAAGTCTATACTGGCGGTGTACTACTAGTACATGTATTGAAAACAGGGTTAACGCGTTGGGGTTACCTTTGAACAAAGAGGGTACTTATCTTTCTAGTAGGGTAAGTTACAAGTGTCAGTAAGATGAAAAGCGATCACGAATAATTTAATCAGTAACGAGCCCCCCCAAAAAAATTTTTTTTTAAAAAAATTCTAATTTATTTCTTGCCTTGGTTTTCCACGTGTTCGTACGGATAACAATCCCTCGTCTTTTCCAAAACAAAGACTAAGTCAGGAACTTGAGTAAGTGTTAGTTATAATAATAATTTTAAAAAAATTAAACGTAGATTCGTCATCCCCCTCGTGATGACAAAATAATTGTTATTCTTACCATGGACAACAAACTAGTGTAGCATCCATGTTCTTATCTATCAAACTCGCGCGTGCGCGTATGTGTGTGTGTGTGTGTGTGTGTGTGTGTGTGTGTGTGTGTGTGTGTGTGTGTGTGTGTGTGTACGTGCGTGTGTGAGTATGTGCGTGCGCATGTACCAACGCGCGTGTATGCGTGAGTGTGTGTTTTAAAGCGGGCACGTGTACGTGTGCGTGTTTGTTACTGTTACCTAGCGTACACATGTGTTGCGGTAGCAGAACGACACGAAGATGAGCTTGCCAGTGTGTGCGTGCGTGTGCGTGTGCGTGTGCGCGAGCGTGCGTGCGTGTGTGTGTGTCTGTGTGTGTGTGCGTGTCGTGCTCGTGTGTGTGTGTGTGTGTGTGTGTGTGTGTGTGTGTGTGTGTGTGTGTGTGTGTGTGTGTGTGTGTGTGTGTGTGTGTGTGTGTGTGTGTGTGTGTGTGTGTGTGCCCGTGTGTGTGTGTGTGTGTGTGGCCGTGTGTGTGTGTGTGTGTGTGTGTGTCCGCGCGTGTGTATGTTTTAAAGCGAGCACGTGCGCGTGCACATGAGTGTCTCTGTTACACATGTGTTGCAGCTCAGAAGTAACTCGACGACACGAAGATGAGCTACACGCGTGTACCGTTAATGGTCGGTGGGGTCGGGAAACAACAACAGATGACGGCCAGGTCGTCTAACGGTGAAGGACGGAGCGGGGTGATGAGAGGAACGAAGGAAGAGAAGAAAAAGAAAAAGAGAGAGAGAGAGAGAGAGAGAGAGAGAGAGAGAGAGAGAGAGAGAGAGAGAGAGAGAGAGAGAGAGAGAGAGAGAGAGAGAGAGAGAGAGAGAGAGAGAGAGAGAGAGAGAGAGAGTACGCATACAAACACACACATGTATACACACATATATTCGCACGCCCATCTCCAAGTCTCCATGCCCTAAAGGCTATTTAAATCGATTTTTCACTTCAAATTGCATTTCCTTTCAGCCAGACTTCGTTTTAGTAGGGCGACAATGGCTGCCACTTCCTTTCTTTTTTCTTTCTTTTTTTTCATCATAAACTTCCACTGTCAAAGAGCTGCAAAATGCTCCAAATTTGGAGCAAAGTGCAATACGGGAGTGGGGGTGGGTGGGTGGGGGGGAGGGTTAGCAGTCAAATTGCGCCTCGCTGGAAAATCGTCAATTGCGCCTCTCGGAATGTGTCGGATGTATGCAGCGAGGAGACCAGCGAGGAGACCAGTGAAAACTTAAAAACCGGACACATACGTACCTTACCCATTATGGCTATATGGCCTGGGAACGCAGGAGAAGAAGAAGAAAGAAGATCGCAGTTTTTCACAAAGTTCCAAAGACAATCAAAACATGGAAATCGTCTTCACTCAAACAGAGGAAGGGAAAGACATGGTCGGAAATAGCACATTCATATTTCTACTTTTATTACTACTAGTATTATTACTACTACTATTAATATTTGTGTGTGTGCGCGCGCGCGCACGTGTGTGTGTGTGTGTGTGTGTGTGTGTGTGTGTGTGTGTGTGTGTGTGTGTGGTGTGTGTGTTGTGTGTGAGATGAGCGTGATAACCACTACACTACCGAACCATGTATGTGTGTGTGTGTGTGCGTGCGTGTGTGTGTGTGCGTGCGTGTGTGTGTTCGCGCGCGTGTGCGTATGTGCTTGAATGTCTTTTACGCATAATGATTTTGCAATGAAGAGGGAGTCCTCGATAAATTGCCCATGATTTGCAATGAAAACTACGTGGTTTCGTGTGTTCTTTAAATGAGCATTGTAACATAAACAGAACCCGGTCCTGCCACATGCTGTGGCTCTGTTAGGGGTGGAACAAATTGTGAATATTTCACCAGGCACAATTGACTACAGGGGGTAAAAAAACATAGCTGCAATTGACTTGTACCAACAAAAAAATAACAAGTGCAACGCCGAGCGGCTGCAAAGTCCCCTCGCAGCATCGCCGAGCTACTCCGAAATCGGAATGTGTCGGCTGTACACATACATAAAAACGCATCAAAACAGCACGTAACTACATAAAAAGGCATCAAAACAGCACGTAACTGAATAGTTTTTTTATATATAGCCTTGGGGTTCGGACCCGTGATTTGAGCGCGCGCTATCATGCGCACACGCGCGCACAGAAAAATTCATGACAACTGTGTTATAGACCATTCATCAAGAAATGTTGTGGAAAAAACTGCATTAAAATACATGCAAAACTTCGCGAGATATTAGCGATTATGTGTTTCGGGGTTTGAACCCCGTAACTGGCGCGACCTTGACCTTAATGTAAAACTGAATACATCAGTGGATAGCTTGCATCTTGGCAAACTAGTATACCAAATTTGATGATGATAGACTGAATAGTTTTGAAGAAAAACGGACGAATAGCCGGACGGCCGGAGGCACGCCGGACGGACACCGGACGGACGGACGGACACCGGACGGACACCGGACGGACGGACCAGACAAAAACAATAGCTCCCCGAACCTTCGGCTCGGGGACTAAAAAGAAGAAGAGAAATAAAAACAGCGCGAGAGGGGATGAGGTCAGCAGCTACTGTGCTAAATAAAAACGCTGGTGGTTGAGAGTGAGATTACAATAAAACAAAGAGAGTGGAGTTGAAATCTGGACCGATCGATACTCTGTGGAAATCCACACAGCCACGGAAGATAAAGCGCCTCTGTCTATCATCCCACCCCCACCCCCGGCTTCAGAGAGAGAGAGAGAGAGAGAGAGAGAGAGAGAGAGAGAGAGAGAGAGAGAGAGAGAGAGAGAGAGAGAGAGAGAGAGAGAGAGAGAGAGGGAGGGAGAGAGAGAGAGAGGAGAGAGAGAGAGAGAGAGAGAGAGAGAGAGAGAGAGAGAGAGAGAGAGAGAGATAGATAGAGGGAGGAGAGAGAGAGAGAGAGAGAGAGAGAGAGAGGGAGAGAGAGAGAGAGAGAGAGAGAGAGAGAGAGAGAGAGAGAGAGAGAGAGAGAGAGAGAGAGAGAGAGAGAGAGGGGGGGAGGGGGGGGTGCTCGCACCAGTGTGTAAATTTTGAATTTACTCTTATCCATTATGTACCCCACTTAGTTTATGAGAAACATTTATTTTCATAAAATAATTTTTGAACAAAATAAAATCACACACATGTCAGTGCGAGCGTGCGCAAACACATATATGCACGCATGCATGTACACGCACGCACGCACGCAAGCGTAGAGTAAATTTCAAAATTTGCTCTTATCCATATCATGGGTCCCACTTTATGAGAAGTACACTTCTTTCATTTTCATTTTTTTGTTTAAATCTTGATTATAACAACATGACACACACAGACAAAGACACACATCAAAGTGTCAAAGTGTTTTCTCTCTTCTCCAAAACCAAAGCTAATTATCCGACCGGTAAGCAAAAACATAATACTGCTATGCCCCCAGACATACTTCAGACAAATTAAAAAATCTTGCTAATAACAAAATGACACACACAGACAGAGACACACATCAAAATGTCAAAGTGTTTTCTCTCTTCTCCAAAACCAAAGCTAACTATGCGGTAAGTAAAAAACATAATACAGCTATGCCCCCAGACATACTTCAGACAGATATAGCAAATGTACACTCCTTGAAGGGCGTTACACGGAAAAGCACAAAAATGAACCGAAAAATGTGAGTTTTAATTTAGGCAACACGCTCTTGAAGATGGAATGATATTATAAGCTAAGACTAGTAAGAGACCCAATCAAAGCTTTCAACGTTTCGAGCGTATGAACCTAACTTGATAACTTTAGTGTGAAGGCTGACTTCTGCTCTTTACAAGTGAATGAGACGACAGTTTTTTTACGACTTTTATTAGACAAGTTTCTTAACTTTCGATGCGTACTTGGGTGTATGTATCCGTATGGCATTCCCTGTGTCAAGAAAGTCCTTTATTGTTTCTATATTAAAAAAATATAGGACGTTCCTGACACAGGGAATACCATATATCCGTGCCAGTCTGTCGTTTTCACTTTACCAGACAGCACAAAGGGGTGTGAATAGCCGGGCTAGAATGTTTGTAGTGGAGATGCCTTGCCCAGGGCACACCCCTACTTTCTAGGCCAAAAAAAGGTTTAAGGACACTTGGTACTGGGGGAGAGGGGACAGGTCCCCAAATGCTAACCAACACTGGCTGAAGCACGAAGCCAGTTCAAACGCCCCTTAGTTTTGAGAGTCGTGGTCTTCATGAACGACTGAGCCGCGCCATGATTTTCCACTACAACAAGAAATTCATTTTTTGTGTGTGCAGCTCTCAAGTTTCACTATAATTATTGGCCCTCGCTGCATGCTGATATGTCACCAAACATACAAACCTTTTTGTTATTTTTAAATAGTAAATGGATGTAAAAACTCTATCTCTATCTCTGTGCTGACAGGCGAACACTATCCTATGACGGTCCACCTCACTTTGCCACGAGGACATTGGACATCCAACAATGGAGAAACGAGGGTCAGCGGGAGAGGGGGAGGCCAGTAGAAAAGAAAGGCTTTATTGGGAGGCCGCAGAAGTATCCTGATAGGCTTACCGTGTCACATTCCACTAGGGTTGTGGGGAGGAGCTGGGTGGGCAGAGGAAAGGGAATGAATGGTTGGGAGGGAGGATTTAAAAGGGGAACGGGGTGGGGGGTGGGGGGTATTGAGGCGAAAGGAGGAGGGGACGTACCCGACCTCCTGTGGCGAGGGTGGACCTGTAAATAGAGGCTTCGTGGAATAGAATAGAGGGAGAGGTCGGGGTTACTGTTCGGTCACCGCCTGAGCCAGGACCCTCCACCACACGTGTTCTTACCACCGACATGAAGAACCTTTTTGGTTCTTACCGACAGACCCGTTCAGCAAGTCGACCACTCAACTCTTTAGACCGAACCACTACACTTTCCTTCTTCAGAGGCCTACTAGGGCCTAATACTACACGAAAGGTCAGGAGTTCAGGAACTCTATGATGGATTAGTGCGCGAGCGAGGTAACCGACAACACTATCATGACTGTGTACTCGAAACACGTGCTCCGAGCAAACGCGGCTTCTTTTGGTGTGTGCGTTCACAAACAAACAAAAATGTTTTCTCTACTTTTGTTTTTAAAGTATACCTAAAAAAAAGATAGCCAATTTTTGTACAAACTTGGGTAAATGTAAAGATGTGCCACCCCCCTTGCATTTCTCGGTTAATTGTATTTTTCCGTTTTGGCTTTCTTACCATTCATAAAGCTGTATTTTAGGAACATTTTTAGCTAATAACCTTTTTGGAATACTAATCCTATCCCTAAACCTAACCCTACCCCCCACTATGTACTGCAGTACACCGCGATTTGTCACAGTTGTGGTTCGTTGCGTTTTCCCGTCTTATAGGGTGGGGGTAGGGGTAGGGTTATGGTTATGGTTAGGGTTAGGGCTAGGGTTAGTATTCCAAAAAGGTTATTAGCTAAAAATGTTCCTAAAATACAGCTTTATGTATGGTAAGAAAGGCAAAAACAGAAAAATACAATCAACCGAGAAATGCGGGGGGGGGGGGGGGGGGGGGGGGGGGGGGGGGGGGGCACATCTTGACCTTTACCCAAACTTCTTACATCGATAACTAAAAACTTCTTTATTTTTTACTTTGAACTGGTCGCCGAGATCATTCCACATCAGGAATTTGTTTCAAAATACTATCTAGCAGTCACTTAGTTTACTGGAATTAGTTCATGGAAATAGCACAAAGAGACAGACAAGCTGTACAATAATGCCAACACAGTGCTCAACGTTCCTTTTCTCTGATAAAGTCAAATTATATTCGATTCCATTCGTGCAAATGTACAATTTATGTTGAACATGGAAATGATGGGTAAAGATGCAGATCAACGCCTCCTGTCACAGTCTTGGGGAGACAGGTTCATTCCCTTCTTTCCGTCTTGCCTTTATCTTCTACTATGTATTGAACGCACATTTTAAAGTGTCTAATGGATGAAAATTAACGTTAAATATAGAAAACGATAAAGGTTTAAGTGCTCAAGTTGCAGTAAGAAAAAGGCAAGACTGAAAACCCCCCCGACCCCCCCCCCGAAAGAACCGAGAAATGGAGGAGAGGGTGTTAAGGACCAGCCACACGTTCACTAAAATCGCACCACTGTACGATACGATTCGATCACGTGGTCTCCAAGAACAAATATTTAATGTGATTCGCGCTTCGAGTGAATCGCATCATACAGTTGTGCGATTTTAGCTGACGTGTGGCTGGCCCTCTGCATGGGGGAAACATCATAGTTCGTGATTTGCATAACTACTGTACATTCTCTTGGAGATAAAAACTTTTTTTTTTTTAAATGGAAGACGACATAATGCTTACGCAAACAATACTTTACAAGATACATAAACGTCGGGTCACATCAATTCTGTTTTGCACATTTGCAGTTAAATTTAAAAAGAGAAACTTTGTCATGTAAACAATATTTCTTGGTTAAAAGTGACAGCTTGGACCCCTGCTCTCTTCAAATATTCCCGTAGTTCCAGTGCAAGTGCAACCCTTTGACAAATTAAAAGCTGTCTTTCTTTGCCCCACCCCCGGTCCTATCAAAACGCTCCCAATACCCAGCAAAATCGATAATGTTTGAGAAAGCTTTGCTAAACGAAAAGTTCCTTAAGTGCTCCCCTCTCTCTCTCTCTCTCTCTCTCTCTCTCTCTGCATCTTGCGAGAAGCGCGATCATTTCTGTCAAGATTAATGTGGTGATGTGTTTTTTTGCAATTTTGAAAGCATAGCCATCGCGGATGAGACGATAAACCGAGGTCCCGTCACAGAGGTTCCGTGGGTCCCGTGTGCCCATGCACTTAGCACTCGTTAAACTCAGCAGTGGCAACAAAAAGGTGTCATTTTGTAAAAATTTAGCACCACCCCACCCCTCCCCCCTTTCCTTCCTCATCAGTCACACAAAAATTGCATGCAAAAAAACAAACAAAACATTGGGTGGCGCGCCTCTGGCTGCGATGCGCTCTCCAGGTGGGAGCAACCCGAATTTCACAGAGACGCCTCTGTGACTGTACCCTAATACAACAAAGTAAAACAACTAAAAACTGTTAACCGGTACGAACGCGTGCGCGTGTGTGTAGTGTGTGTGTCTGTGCACATTATTTTGGGGCAGTGGGTGGATGCCTCAAGCTGGACGATCCCGCCCCCTCCACGAGTCTCTCCCCGTGGGGATACCTGGGGTCAAAACATAGTTCCCCCACCTTCTGGAAGTTCTGTGCTTGTAACTTTCTCTTATCTGCCACTCTCTTTGACTCTGCCTTTTCCTTTTGCTTTCTATCATCCAACTTTCTGACTTATTGGCCCATTCTCCTGCCTTTAAAAAAAATCTTCCAAATATTTTTTCTCCTTTGAGCTCCTCCCAAATCGGAATGTGTCGGCTGTACGCAGCGGGTAGACCCATGAAAACTGAAAAACGGACACATACACACTTTACCCATTATGGCCAAATGGCCTGGGAACGCAGAAGAAGAAAACACATTCTTTAATTCTACGCATATACACATTATTCGTATTTGCGTGTCTGTGCGTACAAGTGTCGATAGGTGTCTACATAATCTAATCACTGGTTGTGTGGCGAGAAAGTAAAAACTTAACAAGTGCAACGCCGAGCGGCTGCAAAGTCCCCTCGCAGCATCGCCGCTGTGTGGGCTGTACACATACATAAAAACGCATCAAAACAGCACGTAACTACATAAAAAGAGGCAAAGAAAACAAGTGCAACGCCGAGCGGCTGCAAAGTCCCCTCGCAGCATCGCCGAGGTGCTCCGAAATCGGAATGTGTCGGCTGTACACATACATAAAAAAACATAAAAACGCATCAAAAAAGCACGTAACTGAATAGTTTTTTATATATAGCCTTGGGGTTCGGACCCGTGATTTGAGCGCGCGCGATCATGCGCACACGAGCGCACAGAAAAATTCATGACAACTGTGTTATAGACCATTCATCAAGAAATGTTGTGAAAAAAACATGCAAAACTTCGCGAGATATTAGCGATTAACTGTTTTGGGGTTTGAACCCCGTAACTGGCGCGACCTTGACCTTAATGTAAAACTAAATACATCAGTGAATAACTAGTATACCAAACTTGATGATTATATACTGAATAGGTTTTGAGAAAAACGGACGAATAGCCGGTCGGACGAATAGCCGGTCGGACGGACACCGGATGGACAGACACCGGACGGACGGACACCGGACGGACCAGACAGAAACAATAGTCCTTCAGCTCGGGGACTAAAAACCGGGGTAATTTATAGTTACTAGCGCAACACCGAGTAGCAGTAACGCCTAGTAATGGTAACGCCTAGTAATGCCAAGTACTGGTAACGCAGAGTACAGCAAATTTGAAGCGATTTGGTAAAGAAACGGTGGAGTTATAAGGCCCCGTTTCGCGTTGGCACTGCTCTGAGAGTGATGCGCTCTCCCTAGTAACGGTAACGCCTAGTAACGGTAGCGCCAATTACTGGTAACGCTGAGTACAGCAAATTTGAAGCGATTTCGTTAAGAAACGGCAGAGTTAAAAAGCCCTGTTTCCCGTTGGCGCTGCTCTGAGAGTGACGTTCTCTCCCGATTTTCTTCAAATTTGCTGCCAGGCTTTGCCCCAGTGACAGCAAGCCTGACAGCAAATTTGACGCGATTCGGTTGAAAACCGGCGGAGTTATAAGGCCCGTTTGGCATCATGAAGCTGTTATGCGCCTAAGTAATCGATTCACTTCCGGTTTGGCACATCGATAGTCACCGTCCCCAGTCATCTATGTGCCAAATTCGAAGGCAATCGGCCCAGAAACACCGGAGATACGGGCGCCGAGAGGCCATCGGATGCGCGTTTCGCGCATTTGCGAAACCGCGCAAATGATACGGCCGCCTCGGTTGCCGTTGCCATCGCCCCGTTAGGGCTCACAGCAAATTTGAAGCGATTCGGTCGAAAAACGGCGGAGTTATAAGGCCCGTTTCGTGTTTCAGACACACAGACACACACACACGGACGGACAGTTGGCTTTTTACTATATGATGATGATGATGGTAATGAGGTCTAGTATTATAGGGAAGAGTCGGCAAGACAAAGACTGACCCTCCCCCCCGCCCCTACCCTACCACAGTATTAGCCTACAGCCCCTATATAATAGCAGTATAGTACAGAAGCACTAACGGCCAACTTTTTCGAAACCTCTGGAGGCTGCTGAACAACTTGAGACAGAAAAAATCGTGAAAGCGAGATGCAAGGAGAGGAAGAGAAAGAGAGAGGGGAGGGGGGGGGGGGGAAGAAAAGACGAGGCTGGGGATGACAAAGACGGGTTGGGTTCAAGCCAGACGACGACCTCCCATTTCCATCCTGCTAGGGTGTCTGGTCTGTTTCAAATCAGCTGGCCCCAGATCCCCGGGTCGAGAGCCCCTTTGAAGCTCCCTCCCAGCCTCGCCACGTTTCCTTTGATCAAGCTGTTACTACAGGATTGAAAGGCAGATAGGACGTTCAGGATGGAGGAACACACGCAAGTACGTACGCATATACCAGAGAGAGAAAGAGAGTAAAGTCCTCAATTCTGTAGAATTCACAAGAGACCGACTTGGCGATTTAATGTTTTTCTTTATGGTGATATATTATTGTGATATACCGATGTGGAGTTGCTGTGACATAATAATTACATTAGTTGGTATTCATGAAGCGATATAAGATTTTTGTCACCTTCTGGCTTCTTACAGACTACAGTAATGACAAGAAGTCATAGCCTATGCGTTCTCCTTCTACTTTTGAGACGGCCCCCCATTTCTCCTGCCTTCCATACCGGGAGAATAGAAAGCGCTCGTTGACACCAAAGTGGTGTGTGTGTGTGTGTGTGTGTGTGTGTGTGTGTGTGTGTGTGTGTGTGTGTGTGTGTGTGTGGTGTGACAGAGAGAGAGAGAGAGAGAGAGAGAGAGAGAGAGAGAGAGAGAGAGAGAGAGAGAGAGAGAGAGAGAGAGAGAGGGGGGGGGGGGGGCATTGATTTTTCGTTTGTCGGTCGAGGGCCAAGAGAGGACAAAGAAGTGGTGGCATTATGCAGCCTGCCAGAGCCGTCTGATTGTTTCCCTTCTCCAATCCAATCTATCCAGTCTCCCTTCTATTCATCCGCCACCCATTCCTTCCTTCCTTCCACCGGCACCTGTAGACTGAGAGAGAAAAGGGCACTGAACAGCTTTCAATCCCAACTGAACAGGGGAGAAAAAAAGAGAAAAGGATGGCAGAGGCAAGAAATAAAAAATACAAAGAAGAACACAAAAAAATCAGTACGGGAAGGGGGTAGTTGGAGGAGGCGGGGGGGGGGGGCTGGTTGAGAATGCAAAAGGAAATTGTTAAAAATGAGAGAGAGAGAGAGAGAGAGAGAGAGAGAGAGAGAGAGAGAGAGAGAGAGAGAGAGAGAGAGAGAGAGTGAGAGAGAGAGAGAGAGAGAGAGAGAGAGAGAGAGAGAGAGAGAGAGAGAGAGTCAAAGAGGGGGGAGGGGGGTGGCGACGGAGCTCTTTGACAAGATATATAAGAAACGGATCTTTCAGTAGTAAAATCAATACGACGGACGGACGCAAATTCAGACAGAACTTCTAATTAAAATCGGGTTATGTTGCAGGTCCTTCCTTTCCTCCCGTTTCAATTCTTCGCACTGCGTGCAACTGCAATGGAACGGCTTTCTGCACATTGCACGAGCAACGTTGTTTACAAGACAAGGAGTATGACTGGAACCAGTATGCGGGTTGACTTTAATAATTGCCACTTTTCAATTTATGAAGTTCTGTGTTCGTTTCAACAGCGCCTATTAGAGCTTAAAGGTTAAGAGCCATTTTTTTTTTAAATTTTCTTAATTAAACAAATAAACAGATGGGTGATCTTTCCTCAACTTCATGTCTGATTTGGATTTACCTCAACACATAAACATGTCACACATTATTTCAAACCGTTATTGCCTTTCTTACCATACATAAATGATAAAGCTGTATTTTAGGAACATTTTCACCAAATTATCTTTTTGGAATACTAACCCTAACCCTAACCCTAACCCTAACCCTATAAGACGGGAAAACGCAACGAACCACAACTGTGACAAATCGCGGTGCACTGCAGTACATAGTGGGGGGTAGGGTTAGGTTTAGGGTTAGGGTTAGGGATAGGGTTAGTATTCCAAAAAGGTTATTAGCAAAAAATGTTCCTAAAATACAGCTTTAAGGCAAAAACGGAAAAATGCATTGTCAGAAACAGTCGGACACTAAGCTAAGCAGTTTTGGCTTCGCCGCTGCTTACTTACGTGATAAGATATAACGTGGTAACAGCTCTGACGTGGCCTTAGTTGTCGACGGGGCTATAATTTTAATCTTTATTTATTTTTTTATTTTGACAGAAAACACGTCCTTTGCAGCCGTTTGTCGTTTTGACATACAACGAACGGATATATTACAGTCATGACGTGGTTGAAACATGCAGCGATCAATCAATAGTGTTCGCTACATCCGTCATCTCATGCTGACAAAATACGTACAGCCCAACAATGAAACACAAGGGCATCGGCGAGCGGCAGCAACGCATTGTGACAATGCAAACCCGGCCAGAGTTATGTCCTCATCCCCCCCCCCCCCCCCCCCAATAAACACACCACTTTCCACCCTTACAGAACGCATAAAATACATAGCCCAAAATTTGAAGCGATTCTGTTCAGTAGTTCACGAGATACAGCTGAACTTTTATACAAACTTCCTTGCACCGAGTTATGTCCTCCTCCCCCCCCCCCCCCCCCCCCCCCCCCCCCCCCCCCCCCCCAATAACACACCACTTTCCACCCTTACAGAACGCATAAAATACATAGCCCAAAATTTGAAGCGATTCTGTTCAGTAGTTCACGAGATACAGCTGAACTTTTATACAAACTTCCTTGCACCATGGTACACCACCACACAAAATTTGAAGTGATTCTGTTCACTAGTTCACGAAATAAAGCTGGGGGGGAAATTACATAGCCCAAAGAAGGAAATTTCGGTTTTCAAGGTCAAACTTCAAGGTCAAGGTCAGCACGGTGTTGATTAACGAAAGGAAGCTTCCTTTTCAAGCTGTCTACCCCTCTGCCAATTTTAATCAAAGTCCAAACAGTCGTTTTTAAGATAATCGATACACAGACACACACACACACACACACACAGACAAACCAATCGCAAAACCCCGGCCTCTGGCCGGGTAATAAATCCCCGTACCGACAATACAATGTGACAAATCGATACGGAGAAGAGACCTTAACAGCCATGCACGAACGAGTTGCAACAAATGCCATGGCGCTTACTTACTATTATTATATAGTTACTATACATCATCGATTCTTTTAGCTTTACCACGGGATTTCTGTCGTACCACCGTCTGTTGGCATGGCTGTACAATCAATACATTACATGTGTGTGTGTGTGTACGTATACCTCACGTGCACATGTATATCGTACACAGTCTGCAAGCTCAGTCTAACCATAGGTATGGATGGAGACACTCCACATCTATGGTCTATTAACTAAAGAAAAGGGAACCACAGACTAAGTTCACATTATTTTGAGAAACACACACACATACTATAACTCTCTCTCTCACACACACACACACACACACACACACACACACACTACTATGTCTTTGTATGTGAGGAGTCATCCTGGCTTCCGTGGACACCCATCATACACACATGCAAACCCTCTCTCTTACACACACACACGACTTCCTTTTCAAGACTTCGCTGAATCGCTCACAATCACATAAACAAGACACTGAAGACACTGAGCCCAGACAAACACACAACTAAACTGCCTGAAGAAGTAGTAGTAGTAGTAGTAGTAGTAGTAGTAGTAGTAGTAGTAGTAGTAGTAGTAGTAGTAGTAGTAGTAGTAGTAGTAGTAGTAGTAGTAGTAGTAGATAGGGACAACACAAGCTGTTAAGCTTTTTAGATAGTCCCATCTTTATAATCTGTGTTATATCAATACTGGTCAAGGTTTTGCGGTCAAAATTGTCCTACGATTACTCGTCAAAGCATCTAAATAGGATTAAATAATTTGGAGATCTGTCGAGACGATTTTTGAATAAGTTAGTAGTAGTACTAGTAGTAGTAGTAGTACATGTAGTGGTAATTAGGGCTAGAAGTGGGCCTCGCGGCCCTTTCTCGTTTGTGACATTGATTTGTTTCAGGGTGGCTTGCTTTCTACAGCTAAACTATAAAATTTAACAAAAATAAGGAATTTCTTCTTCTTTTTTTTATTAATCGAAAGTAGTATAAATATTCGACATCATAATCATTGTGCCTTCGTCCAGAAGACTTTTTAAAATATCTATGTTAGGTGCAGCCTTAATTTGCTAGTTGACAAATTATTCCAGTATTGAACAACTCGGTTAGAAAAGTAAAGCTTGCGAATGTTAGTAACTGATCGTCTTAAAAATAACTTCTCTGCACTATTTCGTGTCATGTTTGTGATACCTTTCACAAAAAGGTTTCT
>CM065686.1:22152731-22185231 GCA_017654935.2 Phymorhynchus buccinoides
AGAGAGAGAGAGAGAGAGACTCATCAACTTGATCAAGTGCAGTACAGACCCATCACCTCTCAACAAAACCTTTTGATCAATGAATGAGTTGGGGAAAAAGGGAGTGGGGGTAAGAGGATGTGATTATGAGGGTGCGTGTGGGCGGGGAGGGGGGTTTCGGGTGCCTGTCCCAAACACCTCAAGCAAGATACAAAAGCATCAATGCACATTCCGCCCCATCCCTTTCCCTCCAGCAGGCGAAGGGCCTTATGGCTTATGTGTACTGGCTAACTGTGTACATAATGCATACAATTACAGCTAGGTTTACACTGTAAAAATTCAACTCAAAATTGAAGGGACTGACATTTTATTTTGAGATAGCCAACACATAGAGATTATTATGCTGGAACCCAAACATTATTGTGAGTTGTCCAGTGTTTTTGAGTTATCAGTTCTCCACTGTATTAACTATTATTAGGTCTACTGTGTACGTTGCACAAACATGTTTACAGCTAGGCTTAGGCATACTGTGTACTGTGTACATACTGTGCTTACACTTACACACAGCTAGGCTTTGGCCATAATAAGGGCCTACTGTGTACTGTGTACACTGCACAGTTACAACAGCTAGGCTTATATTATTATACCTACTGTGTACATATGCATATTTACAGCTAGGCTTAGGCTTACTCAAGTTACTGTGTACTGTGTATATCTTTATGCTTACAATTACACACAGCTAGGTTTAGGCCATAGGCTTACTGGGTACTGGGTACATGTATACATGTGCTTACATTTGCAGCTACTGCTAGGCTTTAGGCCACAATACAAAGCTCAAAGACCTTGATCCGTTTCCGGGAGCACAGCCACACTTGTTCCTATGACCCGTGTCCAATTGACTAACACTAACAGGAAAGTACTGTATCCACCTTCTTATTATTCTTCGTCAGTGTTCCCAGGCCATATGGCCATAATGGGTAAGGTATGTATGTGTCCGGTTTTCAGTTTTTACTGGTCTCCCTGCTGCATACAGCTGACGCATTCCGATTTTGGAGGAGCTCAAAGGAAAAAAAATCATTTGGAAGATTGTTGTTGAAAAAAGGCAGGAGAATGGGCCAATACGTCAGAAATATAATGGATGACAGTAACTTGAGTAAGCAAAGGGAAAAGGCAGAGTCAAAGAGAGTGGCAGGTTAGAGGAAGTTACAAGCACAGACCTTCCAGAAGGTGGGGGAACTATTTTTACAAAATATTTCCCCGGTAACCCAAGGGGAGGAAAGCATCCACCAAACACGCCCCTTTTACAAACACACACACACACACACACACACAATCATGCACGCACACGTGTACAGACACACAATGTGCACGTGCACACACACACACATACACCGTCATCAGCATCTTTCTCATCAAAACATTTTGCTTATCTTGTCATTCTTGATATAAGAATAAGAAGACAGAAATGCCAACATTTCACACACACAAAAATATTAATCTGTCGGTCTTATTTAACATTTCTAGTGAAGAAAAAGATCAATATTATTAAAATTTCAAAACGACTTTACAACATGCGCGCAAGTTCACATCTTCTAAGTATTGTGACACTCACAATGAATGTCAGAAGAAGTTTTGAATTTGACCCTGGCTTTTTTTCAAAAAGTGTATTAAATCATGGAAAACTAGGTCGTTATAGATCATTCGCTCCAGAGACCGACGGGACAAAGGTCTTCCTAAACAGCCTAGACTAGAGCGAGAAGAGCAATATGAATACACCATGTGGATGTCAACTCAACTCATATACAGATAGGCCAGCAGTCTAGGTCACAAGTTGTGCTGGTAAGGATCCGAAAATATAAAATTGACGTCAACTGGGGGGGGGGGGGGGAGGGAGAGGGAGAGAGAGAGAGGAGAGAGAGAGAGAGAGAGGAGAGAGAGAGAGAGAGAGAGAGAGAGAGAGAGAGAGAGTGTGTGTGTGTGTGCGTGCGTGTGTGCGTGCGTGTGTGTGTGTGTGCGCGCGTGTGTGTGTGTGCGTGTGTGTGGTATGTGTAGGTGTCTCTGTCTGAGTATCTGTTCTGTCTGTAGTAGGCGTGCACGTGCACGTGCGCGCATGTGTGTGTGTGTGTGTGTGTGTGTGTGTGTGTGTGTGTGTGTGTGTGTGTGTGTGTGTGTGAGAGAGAGAGAGAGAGAGAGAGAGAGAGAGAGAGAGAGAGAGAGTGTGTGTGTGTGTGTGTGTGTGTGTGTGTGTGTGTGTGTGTGTGTGTGTGTGTGTGTGTGTGTGTTGGCCCAGGTCCAAGGCATTAAGTGGAGGCCCAGGGTGGAGCCCCTTCACCCTGTCAGAAAAGTCAGTAGCTTCGTCAAAATAAACCCAAGACGTCTAGTCGGTCTACGTCTTCATCTAAAACCTAAGTACTACACAGAAAGAGTGAAGCAACCCCCAGGGGGAAAAACCCACAACAACAATGAAACCACAGAAGAAAAAAACCACACCAATGAAATACATAATAACCATTTCAAGAAAGAAAGAAGCGGCAATGAAAAGCACATAAACCAAGCAGGATACATACTGTACAGCTACTGTTCGTACATGACAGTGTACGTTTGTCAATTTATATAAACTGTAGTAGACTTCAACTAATCAATGGGGTACATTGAAATTAATGTATCCCCCTGCTCAAACCTACAGGTGGTTTTTTTAATATATTTTTTATTGTGAAGTTCTGAGATGCCTAATTAACACAATCAACACATTTCATCATGATTTGTTGATTAATATGCACATAAAATCTGCCAAATTAATACACTGGCATCTCGTTTTATTAGGATTCTACCCGTTAGGTAGAATACTACTGTATAATTTGTAAGAGTTTTTTTGTTTTCTTCTTCTTCTTTTCTTTCCCCTTTTCAGTTTTGTCCGATTTGGCTGAAATTTTCTGAAAAGTTGCGGGGTATGAAGGGATTGCCAAATGTGCAGTATTAAACGATTTCGCCGATCTTTCGGCAAAATTCCAATCTTGAATATCTCATAAACGGCTGAACAGAATGCATTTATTTTTTCAGTACATAGAATGATAATGATCAGGCTCCCTCATATCTCTCTGAGCGTCTTCATCTCTATGTCCCAGTTATAAATTCGAACCGGAAATGCCAACCAGAAGTGGGGACAAATTTCAATATTGAATAACTTGCAAACGGCTGTTTGAGGGGAGAATCCTATCATGTTTGCTCTCAAAGGCATCTTTTCACGGTTTCAGTACTAGTACTACCCTTGTCATGCAAATAGCAATGCATTGCTGAACAACGTGCTTCAAATATTAATACACTCACTTGGCTATAGTATCATTCTGGCTACCAAACTCGGCCACAGGGACAGCCTACAAAGATTACTTAACTCTCAAAGATACCAGAGATAAATAATATAATAAAGACTGAACTCAAGAAACTGACTGGACTGGTTGATTAAGAAGAAGATAACACAGACAGCCCTTCACTCAAGCTAACACAAGTTTGATGTCTCTAGCAGCTCATGTTGGATCTCTGGACTGGGTTTACCTGTTGCAAGACTTTCTTTCAAAACAAATTCTTGCATCACATTATATTTAAATCAGTCCCTTGTTTAAACGGACAATGATGCACTGTTGTAAAATCTGCTCTCTAACAATGTTTCATGGTAATCACTTTTGGGACATAACAATATCTTTAGAAATTCAGATGGTGTGCTATTGTTCCAAAACATTTGTAAAGATGGGCAAGCTGTATAAACATACTTCCAGTTTTGTTTTTGTGTTGGCTTTTTTTTACAAGAGAGGGGGGGGGAGAGAGGAGAGAGAGAGAGAGAGAGAGAGAGAGAGAGAGAGAGAGAGAGAGAGAGAGAGAGAGAGAGAGAGAGAGAGAGAGAGAGATCGAGAGAGAGAGAGAGAGAGAGAGAGAGAGAGAGAGAGAGAGAGAGAGTGACTCGGGAGAGAGAGAGAGAGAGAGAGAGAGAGAGAGAGAGAGAGAGAGAGAGAGAGAGAGAGAGAGAGAGAGAGAAGAGAGAGAGAGAGAGAGAGAGAGAGAGAGAGAGAGAGAGAAGAGAGAGAGAGAGAGAGAGAGAGAGAGAGAGAGAGAGAGAGAGAGAGAGAGAGAGAGAGAGAGAGAGAGAGAGAGAGAGAGAGAGAGAGAGAGAGAGAGAGAGAGAGAGAGAAAAGAGAGAGAGAGAGAGAGAGAGAGAGAGAGAGAGAGAGAGAGAGAGAGAGAGAGAGAGAGAGAGAGAGAGAGAGAGAGAGAGAGAGAGAGAGAGAGAGAGAGAGAGAGAGAGAGAGAGAGAGAGAGAGAGAGAGAGGACCCGGTTTTTCAATTTTATACTTTGGCCTCACCATTATTTTAGGTAAACTGAATGTGTTTTGTTAACAGAACATCAAAGACAATATTGCCTATTTCATACATTTATTTGGCTCAGTGGTAAGCCTGCAGCGCAGAGGCAAGACAAACAACAAACAACTTGAAACAAGAAAAAACAGTTGTTCAGACACTGGGCTCAGACAGAGAATTGCACAGGCTCTCATCTCAGTTGCAATGTATTCCACACTCTTGTTCTTTCGAACTGGGAATACAAAACGACGATGCCTTTAAGAAAATAGGAAAAATCATGAAAATGAAGATGTAACGAAAGATATCCATATTCAAACATTGATTTAATAGAATTAAAAGTAGCGTAATACTAAAAGCATACTCACATATTCTTTGACATTCTTGGATCTGACAGCCTTGTAGGACGCGTAGGCTGGATAGAGAGTGCCAAAGAGCAATCTGCACAACATATACAGGTACGGAGCTAATATCACTTCAAGTCGAAGGAAGAAATCCCGCACTGCGCTGGTCAAGGCCATGTTCCAGTCATGCCCACGAAATGTCACAGGATGCCATGTTTTCTCAATTGATAAAAAAAAAGAAGTTTGTTCTCCTCCCTCCACAATCTGATGCCGCACAAAAGGGCAATACAAGTGGTGGTGACATAACGAAAGAGATTCACGTCTGCTGTCTCAACAACCTGTAACGGCTAACACGCTCTCCACCATACCCTCACCCTGAAAGTCACACAGGATTTCAATATCGTTTAGAACAGATCAACGAAGCTGGGGCAACAATTACGGCCTTTTTACAGTTTAAATGGGGGTTATTAATTGCTAGGTACACTCGCATAAACTTTTAAAAAAAGAAAACCAAAAAAAATACACCCTTTGTGTCAGTTTAAATAACAAATCAGATAAATTAAAGTTTCAGAAAATAAAATCACAAAATTCACATCTACCTCAGTACCTGTCTATGTCCTCTGTTCAGTGATATGTCTATAAATCAGTCTAATCAATTTATCGTGTAATTAACAAACAAACATTTTCAAACAGACTCAAATCAAGAATCTAAATAAAATTGAAAATTGGCTTATAATTTTAAATGTAACTAACTATGACAATGCGCAGCAACATTGCCATTATGCTATAGAAAAGGCACAGAGATAAAGCACACACACACCAGGGCTCCCAGGGACCCCCATTTGGCGGTCTATGAAGTACTAAAAATCTAAAGGACCCTCTAAAAGTATGTGCAGGGGGTGACGGTCCCAGGGATGGACAAGAAAAAATCTTTTTAGCATTCGCAATGCCAATGGGACCCTCTATACCGCCTCTAGGACCCTCTATACAGTAAGGGAAGGAGTCCCTACCCCTTGTTTTGCGGAACGATTGGGAGCCCTGCACACACACACACACACACACACGTGTGTGTACACACACACACACACACACACACACACGTGTATACACACACACAGCACTGTTACTTTATTACAATACGACATTAATGATTAAGGACAAATTTGTGGTGGAAGGTGCAATGCGGGGGAAAATGAGAAGATAGTTATTTATAGTTTATAAATCAATAAGACTTTGAGGATTTCTTTTGACTGAAGCTTTTGTCTATTTTTCATTTTGTTCTACGTTTTGCTTTTAATTTTATATTTAATTTATACTTTGTTGTTTGTTCTGATATTTACTAAAACTATTCTTCGTTTTGTACTTTTCCCTTGTGAACTGGTATGATTCCGCCAATACTTATACCGTGCAAGTAATATGAACTGAGCACAGCTATAAGCTCTGCTTGTTGTTGCTTATGTTACTGCCGTTGTTCATGTTTCTGTCGTAAATAAAACATTTAAACCAGTTATTATTCTTTAAAAAAATGAGAAGATAGTTATTTATCTAAAAAAAGAAAGAAAAAGAGAAGATACTAGTAGTAGTACTATAGTTATTTTTCTAATAAGTCTTCTTTTGCCCACGGTTTCATGCTCAATCCCCCATTCATCCTGACCACAATGTAACGTCACCATTATCGTGATCCTGCCCATACCTAAAAATATTACAAAAATCCCCATGTTCACCAAACACCCTTCTTTTTGAACCAATGTTGATCAACTCTCATTACACAAAATGTCAATTGATGCAAACAAGCGCAACGCCGAGCGGCTGCAAAGCCCCCTCGCAGCATCGCTGAGGTACTCCGAAATCGGAATCGGCTGTACACATACATAAAAACGCATCAAAACAGCACGTAACTACATAAAAAGGCTTCAAAACAGCACGTAACTGAATAGGTTTTTTTATATATAGCCTTGGGGTTCAGACCCGTGACAACCCGTGACAACTGTGTTATAGACCATTCATCAAGAAATGTTGTGAAAAAAACTGCATGAAAATACATGCAAAACTTTGCGAGCAATTATGTGTTTCGGGGTTTGAACCCCGTAACTGGCGCGACCTTGACCTTAATGTAAAACTAAATACATCAGTGGATAGCTTGCATCTTGGCAAACTAGTATACCAAATTTGATGATGATAGACTGAATAGTTTTTGAGAAAAACGGACGAATAGCCGGACGGACGGAGGCACGCCGGACGGACACCGGACGGACCAGACAAAAACAATAGCTCCCCGAACCTTGGGCTCGGGGACTAACAATGACAAAGAAATATTGTATGGTGACTATCATACAGAGTAGATCTGCAAATATACAAGCAGATGTACCTAGATTTTATTTTGCTTCCTCTCAGGCCAAGTTGAGTGGAGACGAGGAGTCAAAGTGTGTATCAAGAGGTTACATAGAGATGGCATGTCCCCTACACTACAGTTCAAACTACTTTAACCCTTTCACCGCCAAAGTCGCATTTTAGCACCACAGTGATTTAATACCTATGTCACTAAAAGGCATCAAATTGGGGTCTATTATTCAAAGACCCTATTGTCTCAGTTTTGGGAAGTAAGGATAGACCTTATTTTATATTATATGTTACAGAAGAATCCCCAATACTGCAGATGGGTCTTGTTCTCTATCCAGGTAAATTCAATGGAAATCTTTGGCTAAAATATGGCTGGCGGTGAAAGGGATAAAAAGGGCAAACAGAACCCCTGGCCAAGCTATAGCGATGGCCGATGGTAATCACGATGGTGTGGCAGACAAACATGACCCCTGGGTGGTCGGGCAACCGACTTCTCTCCCCGTGACATAACAGCCATTTGCATAGGGGCTGCCATCTGTCGCCTGTTAGTTGGAGATTTTCAAGAAGAACTGTCGTCCACTTTAATGGAAGTCTGTTGAGGTCACAGTACACTGGTTGTGGTGAATGGGAGGGGCTCAGTGCTACATTGATAACAAGAACATTAAATTTAAAGGCAAACAAATAATTAATCATTAGGTAAAATAAGCACGATGCCTACACACAAGTCTCTCTTACTTCCTTACTCACACACACACACACACACACACACACTCACACCACACACACACACACACACACACACACACACACACACACACACACACACGCACACACATACACACACATGCAGCATGGCACACGCACACTCGCACACAATTAATTATACAAGTAAAATAGTTACAACATGAACATTCTGACCACATTCACACAATCAAGTTTGAATACAATACTGCAACTTGAAATAAAATCATACTGCCATCGACATATCAATTACATGACTAATTATAATAGACAAATTTAGGGGGTGCTAAGGCGGGGGGGAGAGAGAGAGAGGGAGGAGAAAGTGAAAAACAAAGTAGTGAGAGCCTTTACGAAATTCGTTTTAATTCGCGCCATTGACATGCTTGGGGTCAGGTCCAACTGACCCGGCTTCTGAGTTCTGTTACATCATCACCTCTGACATACTTAAGAAAGTCACAATATCAAGAATTAAACAGTCTACAAATATTCAAAATGTCACGAGGATAAGGTTTTTTTAACTGGTTAGTGTAAATAGACGTTGTTTTAATTTTTACATAACATCGTAGACATGGGTTTTCAGAATTGTCTACAGACTGTAAGGTTCAATCCTCTGAAAACTATGGCAAAGAGGCCCAACAAGGCCACACAGAGTATCACAGTTTCAAACAGTCCAAAAATGTATAATTCGTTAAAATAAAACACAACTTTAAAATGGAAATTGACATGAAAATTACCCTCACAAATAATAATAATAATAATAATAAGTGCAACGCCGAGCGGCTGCAAAGTCCCCTCGCAGCATCGCCGAGGTACTCCGAAATCGGAATGGCGTAAATTTGACCTAAATGTAAAACTAAGTACATCAGTGGATAGCTTGCATCTTGTGCAACAAGTATACCAAATTTGACGATAATAGACTGAATAGTTTTTTTTATATATAGCCTTGGGGTTCGGACCCGTGATTTGAGCGCGCGCGATCATGCGCACAGAAAAATTCATGACAACTGTGTTATAGACCATTCATCAAGAAATGTGAAAAAAACCTGCATTAAAATAGATGCAAAACTTCGCGAGATATTAGCGATTATGTGTTTCGGGGTTTGAACCCCGTAACTGGCGCGACCTTGACCTTAATGTAAAACTAAATACATCAGTGGATAGCTTGCATCTTGGCAAACTAGTATACCAAATTTGATGATGATAGACTGAATAGTTTTTGAGAAAAACGGACGAATATCCGGATGGACGGAGGCACGCCAGACGGACACCGGACGGACGGACCAGACAAAAACAATAGCTCCCCGAACCTTCGGCTCGGGACTAATAATAAACGGACACTTACATAGCACTTTTTATCGAGCATAAAGCGCTTTACAATCAGCATTGAAACACTCACAGACATACACACACACACACGTACGTGCACGCACGCGAGTGAACACGTTCTTGCCCACAGACCCACGCACACTTCATCAAACACATTATCATTGAAACGCACACACACACTTACACAAACATACACTTGTACAAAACACACACACACTCCCCCCACTCTCTCTAGCCGAACACAATCTCCTGCAAACAATGGCAAATCCTCTGCCATCACAACAAAATCCTCTGCCAGCAATGTTCAATCCTCTGACAATTCGGATGCTCGGTTTTCCACACCCAAAATAATATTAATGAAGGCATTTTACTTTAGAAAGCTCTCTTGCAATTCCAAGATGAAGTTTATAAATAGTTTTATATCAAAGCTCAATTTATACAAAGATTTATTTCATGTGTCGTTGCCAATTTCAATTTAGACAGTTTAAAAAAAAAAGGAAGTTCAGTTTCAGGGAAAAGTAAAAAATAAATTTAAAAAACTGAAATCGTGTTCAAAAAGAAAAACAATGCACCCATGTCATACGGCGTGTTTAATAAAAACAGTATACCCTTTCCCAAGGTTAGAGGTTGGACATGTGACACCCAATTATCACAAGTTCTATCTTTTGAAAGGTGGATGCAAATATGCATGCGGGGGAAAAAAACCACCCACCAATTTTGCTTACTTTGGAATTATGACAATTTTTATCACAATGTATGTAAACTGAAATTTTCTAAAACGTTGAGAGCATCTAGATAGGATGCATGATTGACAACAAATCTACCCCCCCCCCCCCCCCCCCCCCCCCCCCCCCCTTAAATCAGGACTGTGTGTTTTTCTAGTTTTTCTGGTGTGTTCGGGAGTTCATCCAGAGAAACTGGTTCAACCGATGGTTATATTTTTCTCTTCCCTAAACTAAGACTCAATAACATCCATTAAGAATCCCAGCATGGATGGAGACTTCCGTGAACGCAATGGCACCTCAAAAATGGACTTCTGTTTGGGATCAGAACACACACAAAAACAACATACGATAAACCTGGCGGACTATGTAGGCCTACACCACAATCGTTTTCTGGCACACACACGTGAAGCATGAAAACTATCAAAAGTAGGCCGAATAAACGAAAAGCAGGCACATGCTACCAGTTTCCAAAGCATCCTTTTCCCCCATATCTACAACTCCAGACTTCGAAAGTTTTCCTCCCGTGCCAAAACCATCAGCACTGTTGTGCCTACGTATATTCTGCCGACTCTTCTTCTCCCACACAGCTGTTGCACCCACCAGCAAATCTGGTTACCATGGAAACTGAGTAACTTGGCAGACAGGCTGTATATATGTACTGAACAGGATTGCCCAGGAGAGCGGAGAAATAAAGATGAGTAACCCATCAACAATGCAATTGGAATGCTAAAACACACAGAGACACACACACACACACACACAGATACACACATGATGTATGTTGATATACTGTGGGACCTTTTGTACAAATAGTAACCCCATCTTCTGGAAGTTCTGTGCATGTAACTTCCTCCTAAGTAATACATAATTAATAGTCAGGATTATCTGTCACCTTCATAATCATATACTGATATAGTCCAACACGCTGCCTTTGTCCCTTTGCCATAATCTGTCATCTACTATCTTTACTGACTTATTGGCCCATTCATCTGCCGGTTAAAAAAAAATCTTCCTTGCATATAATTTTCTCAATTGAGCTCCTCCAAAATTGAAATGTGTCACCTGAATGCAGAGTGGAGACCAGTGAAAGCCGGACATGTACATACCTCACCCATTGTGGCCTGGGAATGCAGAAGAAGAAGAATTATAGCATGCACACACACACACACACACACACACACACACACACACACACACACATACACACATACTGATACACACACACGCGCGCGCACACACACACACACACACACACAATTTCTTTACTTTTACATGGGTGCTGCTCTTTCATTTTTACACTGATTTCAGTATTTTTAATTTTACCAGAAACTGAACTTCATTTTTTTTAAATCCTCAAAACAAAACAAAATTGACCACAAGTGATTTGGGGCGTTTTGAACTTGGTTGAACTCTTCTATCTTGGAAGTTTACAAAGGCAATGTAATAATTTTACAAGGCTTATCAGACTCAAACAGACTATTAATGTATCATTTTAACTGTCTGTCTGTCTTGTTATCTCTCTCTCTTAACTTGCCCCCCCTGAATCGTCTGACGGGGCTCTGCCCCTGTACCCTGCCGGGGCCATGGGTCCCTGGACCCCTGCCTTTCTTTCTTTTTTTCATTTTGGGGAGTTGCACCCATGCTTTTAATCATCCTGTCTGGGGCAATTCTGTAAATTTAATTATTTCAGGCATCAGAATTGTTAGAGGATTAAGAATTTTGTTTACAGAGGATTGGCTTAGAACTCTCAGAGGTTTTGCAAACATGTTTGTTTACTAGAGTTTAGTGTTATATTTTCTATTAAATAACTTTTAAAAGTGATTTCTCACGTTATTACCGGTAAACCTTTTTGGTGGTGTTGCAAACTCATTTCAGTGTTGTCCCTCTTCAGGCTAGGGCCTTGATGGCCCTTTTTAGAGGATTCAGCGTGTCAGACTATTCTGATGCCTAATTATGACTGGTTCAGTATATTAAAAAGAGAAGGTGGTTCATTAAACATTGTTCTGTTGATATACAATCAGGATTTTAATCATTTGTTTGAAAAATCTTTTAGCTTCATAGTATTTATCAGGATCTTTTAAACGTAGTTTTGCATTTTATTTTTAAACTTTGTAAGTTGTTTTATAGGTAATATTTTTATTTGCTTGTGTGTGCACGCATATATACATGTGTGTGTGTGTGTGTGTGTGTGTGTGTGTGTGAGTATGTGTGTGTGTGTGTGCGTGTGTGTGTCTATGTGTGTGTGGGGGGGTGTGCTTGTGAGTGTGTGTGGTTGTGTGCATGCTATAATTCTTCTTCTTCTGCATTCCCAGGCCACAATGGGTGAGGTATACACATATGTATGTTCAGAATTCACTGGTCTCCCCTCTGCATTCAGCTGACACATTCCAATTTTGGAGGAGCTCAAATAAGAAAATTATATGCATGGAAGATGTTTTTTAAAACGGCAGGTGAATGGGCCAATAAGTCAGTAAAGATAGTAGATGACAGATTTTAGCAAAGGGACAAAAGCAGCATCTTGGACTATGGAAGGTGACAGATAATCCTGACTATTATTAATACTAATTACTATTATCCATTACTGAGGAGGAAGTTACAAGCACAGAACTTCCAGAAGATGGGGTTACTATTTGTACAAAAGGTCCCCCAGTATCCCCATGGTGAGAGACCCATGGAGAGTGCAGGGTCATCCAGTTCCCTGTATGGAGGTACGAGGCATCCACCCACTGCCCCACATACTTATTACTATAAATAAACACAGTGGCTACGTTTACAGCGTTGCTGCAACACTCAGACCTTGTTCAGGGATAGTAAGTCTTCCTAGGACTCAAATTTTTCATCAACAAATGCATTTTCTTATTTCATATATTTAGCACATCTTGGTAAGGAACAAGGAATAGAGTAAGAAACATGTCAGAGTTAATGTTACTTGTTAGTATTTTTTAAGACATTTGCGCACAATTTATGCATCCCGTGATTGACTTTGAGCGCCGTAGCCTGTGAGATACAGGCCCGTACCCCGAGCCTCTGCCTAAATAAAAAGCTCTTTTTGTGATCTGATCAAACTTAAAAGTTTTATTTTAAATTTAATACAAAAAACAGTTGAACAGCTTCTATTCTTAACATAATGTGATGATGATGGTGCTGGACAACTAGGCCGGGAAACACTAGAATCTAGGAAACAGAAGTCCAGCTCACAATATTCTTCAAAATCATCATCAATAACCTTGTTGACTTCAATTGTAATCAATACCTTACCAACATGCCAACGCGAACAAGAATGTTCAAATCATTCGAAAAAATTTTGACAGTTCCCCCACAATACAAACTGTTTCAAATTCAGCTTCCTTCCAAGGACGGTTCCAATTTGGAATGCACTTTCAGCATCTGCAGCAGAAGCTTCCTGCTTGGTTAGTTGGTATCTTTTAAGCGGGAGCTCAACACTGTCATTCTAACTGTATCACTCCCTCCCCAGCAAAAAGTGACAATGATGGTTGGGGCTGTGCCGGTCGGGGTACGTCCCCGGGGGCTGCTATGGTAGCCGGATTGGCCTGACCTGAGACATGAAACACTGGGGAGACTTCTAATACAGTAATAGTTCTATTTTGAGTTTCTTTGTTTTTGTGTTGATTTTTAGTTTGTATAAATGTTCAGTGGGACGGTGCAGCGTAGCCAGATTCAGACACACACATACACTCACACATGTATTCAATCACAGAGTCAGTAAATTCCACTTCATTAAATTGTCAAAAAGTGTTATTCACTAATCCAGCAGTCAATGATTCAGTTGTTTGCATACCCTGGCTAAAAAAGTAAAAGACTCCAGGGGATCATCCCAACAGCCGAAGCACTTGAAAGTTGAACACTATGGTACAAGTGCACCACCTACTTAGGGATGAGAACATTACGTGTGACCGTTTTTTATTACCCCGCCATGTGGGCAGCGACACTCCGACATAGGGGGATTTGGGAAACTGATCAATGTTATGTTAGGAGCTTGTCACAGACAATGTCATGACCAGAGATACAATCCCCGCATATACTATATATAAATTTTTTATTAATATTATAACAATTCTTTTTCTTCTTCTTCTTCCATCAATCATCCGCCTTCATCGATTTGAAGATTCTGATATATAAAAAAAATATTTTAAACTGAGAAGGGTTCTGCGCATGTTAAGATAGAGTCAATCAGGTTTCAGTGTCACTTCTAGGGTATGATGAGTCTCATTTTCAGCTTGGTAGGGAAGGAGTGTGGGGGGGGGAGGGAGGCACTGGAGAGTGGGGGGGGGGGGGGACTGGGAGTTGAAGGGGAGGAGGATGGGGGGGGGATGGGGAGATGGGGGAGGGGGGATTTAGATTTGGTTCTTGAAGGCTTCCACCGTGGCTGATGAAACTGCCACCGGTGGAAGTGCGTTCCACTCAGCAATGGTGCGAGGGAAGAAAGACTGCTGGCGGTACAGAGTCCTGCATGCCGGCAGCTGGTAAGACTCAGCATGCAGGGAGCGTGTTGATCTTGTTGGGGGGTTGGGGGTTGGCTTCCTGGTGGAGTTGATCACCAACTCTCCACGATGGATCTTGAAGAAGTTGGTGAGGCGGGCCTTCCTTCTACGCTGGGAGAGTGGGGACCAGTTTAGCTGCTGATACATAGTCTCCACGCTGGATGTGTTTCGATGGTGGTTGACCACCCAGCGTGCCGCCCTCCGTTGAACAGCTTCGATTTTGTTCACATTTTTGCTGGTGTAGGGGTCCCATATGCTGCAAGCGTATTCAAGTGATGGTCGTATGAGGGCGAAGAATGCTCTTTCCTTAGTCTTGATGCTCCAGACTTTCAGTGTTCGTCTTATGAAGCCGAGTGTCTTGTTGGATTTGTTGATGATGTTAGTGATGTGCGAGTCCCAGCGCAGATCTTTTGACATGGTGACTCCCAGATACTTTATCTCGTCAGCATTGGACAAGGTGTGGCCATGAAGTTGGTATTGGCTCATGATGGTGTTTCTTTTCCTTGTGAAATGGATGGACTGGCATTTGTCAGGGTGGAAATTCATGAGCCATTTTGACTCCCAGTCTGCAAGCTTGTCAAGGTCATGCTGGAGATCCTGTTGGTCAGTGGGAGAGGTGACTGTTTTGTGGCACAGGGTGTCATCAGCAAACAGACGTGTTGTTGCTATGACTATGAGGTCTTGCGGTAGGTCGTTGATGTACAGGAGAAACAATGAGGGTCCAAGGACGGAACCTTGGGGGACCCCTGACTCAACTGGTACAAATTCGGACCTAGCTCCTTCAACAACAACAGCCTATCTGCGGTTTGCCAGGAAGTTTTGAATCCATCTGTTGACCTGCCCTGTGATGCCGTAGTGGCTCAGCTTGTGGGCCAGTAGGGAATGGGACACCTTATCGAAGGCCTTGGAGAAGTCCATGACGAGTGCGTCAGTTTGTTTCCCCTTCTCCAAGTCGTCGGTGAGTTCATCCACAAGCCCAATACTTGAGAACTGAAGAAGCTGGCTCTCACAGGACCGGCCTTTTCCAGTTTTCGGAAGCCGTGTTGCTCCTGACAGATGATGTAGCCCTGGTGTTCTGGCTTATGCCAATTGGTCTGACACAGCCTTAAGCCAAGGCAAAATCATTCATTGATTGATGATAATCTGATCTGATTTGATGATCAGAACAAACAAATTTGAAATTACAAATCAAAATGACACTGTCACTGTGAGTGACTGTATCTGTGTATCATGAATAGACCACACTACACTATTCAAACCAAATACTGACAACCAAGGTATAATCATAATGCAGTGAAATACTTACATAACAAGCCGCGATATAACGGCAGAAACCATCCCGAGTGTTATGACTACTTCACTGCTGAAATCAACGGTCAAAAAAGGGTAATCCAATATTTTTTTTAAGCAATCATCAGCTGTCGATCATAGAGGCAGCCATTGCTGTGACGTCATGTACCTGTCATGTGACCAAAACAAGGGGGCAGACGATTCCTATCCAAAGAAAAAAGTCTGCATTTGTTTGAAATATATTGCTCAATGAAATATAAATGAGAGAAAAACTCATATTTTCATCAATGCAACACATTTGTATGAAAGCTAACACCTAAAATACATGTTATTGAACAAATTGCTCACTTTCCTCGATGTGCATGTTTTGCATGCCACAACTGTTTTTTCAGTCTACAACAAATGTATTATTCTAGAGCTAAACTTTAATCTGAACAATGTAAAGCTATTTACAGGGTGTTGTTAAACATTAGAATGCTTCGACAGAGAAAAATAAGTGACGATTGTTGCTATAAAACTTGAAACAGTGAGGAACTACTTTTGTGTCCGCGTAGGAACAAATCAATGACGACCTTATGACCTACCAGTGTCAAATGAATGCTGAACCCGTCTTCTTCCTCCATCGTAATCGTGCTAGGGAAAGACATTCCTGCCAAGCCTTGTCTGTGCTTTTTACGGAGTAAATCTTGCTGTGAATTCAACATGGATACTTAAAATGAACTATGGCGTATAAAAGTAGAGAAGAAATCGTTGGCAAACGGTTTCTATCCGTTAGAAGTCCGTTCAAGCCGAAAATAAGTAAAATTTCTGAGTGGGAATGGAGGTCAGGAATTGTACGTGCTGTTTCAAACAGAGACCAAACAAGCTTTGACTTTACGGTACGTTTTGATGTTTTACTCCTTATTTTCAATTGCTATGTTTAAGTTAATAACAAATCTTTATTTACGATGCTTTAACTTTATTTGTTTTCTTGGAAAGAAAACTACGGCAGTGCTACCAGCTGTGTTTACGTCATCCACATTTGCATGCGAGCAGAAAACGTGGTTTGATGGAATGCTTTGCTTTTGGTTTTAGAGTTTAGACTAGATCTAGTTTTCGGGTCTTTTCCTTGAGTTTTAATTTCATTTTTTAAAGTTTTGTGTTTCCATTCACTCTCCACCAAGTTGTTGATATGGTTTGGGGGAAAAAAGCTATTTCACGTGCCTTTTTACGAACAAAAGATGAGTGCGATCTCAAGTCTCACACACCCCTTCATGATGCAAGACAGTCCTGATCTGGCTGAGGATGGACTTTTGTTTTATCCAAATCGACCTGTCCGTTTCAAATGGTGATTTTAACACCACGTTGACGGCTTTTCTTATTCATTGGTTGAAGTGAATTAGTAAACTGAAAAAGATTACAATTTCAAGAGAGAGAAACAACTTTGCTGTCCCAGTTTTATTTAAAAATACAGGGACATGTTGATTTTGTTGGACAGGTATTTTAATGCTTGACAAGTTTTACAAGTTCAGTAATATTTATTCAAATTATTGTGAGCTTTTTGTTTGTTTGTTTCTTCCTATTCTAGTGTTAATTCTCTCTTTGAAATCAGGGGGTCAAAATCAGTGTGACTCTGAGTCTGAGCATAAGAATTAACACTGTTCAAATTTGTAGATTTAAAAACAATGAACTATGGAGAGGTTTAGGGGAAGTGAGTCTTTTATAGGTTTAGCTGGGATTCATTTTTTTTAAAACCACACAAGAACTTGTAAATCAATCAAGTACTGTTAAGCACAAAGCTATGCTTTATCATTATATCAAGTATGCAGGCAGTGTTGTTGTTTTTGTACTTTAATTGTAGCTCAATTGAATTTTTAGAAATTCGCCACACACGAAAAATTCACTCATGATATAATTTTTTTTTAAATGTTTTGCAATGATCGTAGACGTAATGTATTATTTCACTTTCACTTTTGAGAAAGGAATTACCTAAGTTCTACATTTTTCAGTTATTGTGGTGAAACAAAATATTAGTTCAATCAACAATCATTATGGCATATTTCTATCTTGAAGATTCAGTGTATTTAAATTTTAAAACCACCTTTCCCCCACAAATTAACATTAATCAAATAATTTGGTACCTCTGGCTCTCTCTCTAGATCCAGTTCATCCTCCCTAGTTCCCTCCCTTCTGTCCTTTTCTCTCAGTGTAACTTTTAATTAACCACATTCACCTAAACTACTAATTTCTGATTTTGTCTCTCCCATATTAATTTAAAAAAATTGTTTTGTTTAAAACAAACAAACTCAAATTAGAAACACTGATTGTGTTTCTTGAGCTCTCAACGTCCAAAGTTTTTGGCAGTTTGATTTTTAAAAATAATTCTACTTTCTGGGCAGAACTTCATACAGATATTGTTACATGTATTTTTTTTAGTTGTAAGCGCACCATCAGTCCATGATGCTCCCAAATTATTATAGTTAAATTGCAGATTAGATAATAGAGATCGTTGCACTACAAAATTTATTATTTTGATAAATGATGTCTAACAAAGAAGGCAGGAAAGAAACACATGTACATGACATATAGATATACATGTATACTGTATGCACACACACGCACACGCACACACACACACACACACACACACACACACACACACACACACACACACACACACACAAGATGGCAAAGCCATAAGCTGTACCCCCATGTCATTTTCAGCAACAAAGAACAACCAAACTGACTGGAAATACACATGTCTACATGTGTATAACATGGCTTTCCATTATGCTTACAGACATCTCTGTCAGGACATGGGAGACATTTCTGCCAAATTTCATTACAAATATTTCAGTGATGTACTGTAGACTGTAGTGTTTTGACTGGAATGTTTGCCTTTATCATACATGTATGTAAACAAATTTGATTAGCATAGTTTTATCACCAGATCCACATCTTTGATAATGTTCTGTTTCATTCAATCATTGTTTTCAAAAAATCAGATCAACCATATATAGCTTGCCGTTTGGTGAAACTCATAACATCATCATCAGGACATGGGGTACCGTTCTGTCAAATTTCATTTAGGACTGAGAGTTGTAAAATGTTCAAGAAAAAAGTGGCGCATAAGGGCACGATGACAAGAGCCGAAACAGTAAAAACAGTGAATGCTTGTCCTTCTTTACCTTCTGTTGTGACTTGTCCCAGTTTATGTGATTTTGGGCAAAGGTAAAGATGTGCCACCCCCCCTGCATTTCTCGGTTAATTCTATTTTTCCGTTTTTGCCTTTCTTACCATACATAAAGCTGTATTTTAGGAACATATTCAGCTAATAACCTTTTTGGAATACTAACCCTAACCCTAACCCTAGCCCTAAACCTAACCCCCACTATGTACTGCAGTACACCGCGATTTGTCACAGTTGTGGTTCGTTGCGTTTTTCCGTCTTATAGAGTGGGGGGTAGGGTTAGGGTTAGGGGTAGGGTTAGGGTTAGGGTTAGTATTCCAAAAAGGTTATTAGCTAAAAATGTTCGTAAAATACAGCTTTATGTATGGTAAGAAAGGCAATAACGGAAAAATAGAATTCACCGAGATAGGTAGGGGGGGTGGCACATCTTGACCTTTACCTGATTTTGACTGATCATGTCATCAAAGACACTTAGCTTACAGGTCAGGGCTCCCAATCGTCCCACAAAACAAGGGGTCCCAGGGACTCCTTCGCTTACAGTATAGAGGGTCCTAGGGGCGGGATAGAGGGTCCTAGTGGCATTGCAAATGCTAAAAATATTTTTTTCTAGTGCATCCCTGGGACCCCCTGCATATTTTTTTTAAAGGGTCCTTGAGAATTTTAGTACTTCATAGGGGCCCTGGGAGACTTGCTTTAAGGACTCTGACGAGCATCGTTCAGTTTGATTTCCCATTGATTTGGAAAGAAACTTGGACATGTTGACAATAGATGAATAGTCCAGGCAGATCTATATTCAACAACAACACAGAATCAGACCCCCCTCCTGCACCATGGGGATACCTGGGGGGTCTTCCATAGAAAAAGTTCCCTCACCTGGAAGTTCTGTGCTTGTAACTTCCTCTAATCTGTCTTTCTCTTTGACTCGTCTCTGCCCTTTTCCTTGCTTTGTGTCATCTACTATCTTTTCTGACTTTTTGGCCCATTCTCCTGCCCTTTTTCCAAAAAACATCTTCATATAGTTTTCTCCTTTGAGCTCCTCCGAAATCAGAATGTCGGGTGAATGCAGTGAAAATGGGAAAACGGACACATATATACCCATTGTGGCCTTATGGCCTGGGAATGAACAAGAAGAAGAACCCTCTCCCAGGGGGCTCTTTCATTTTTTTTTTAAAACTGGGCCATTAAATTTAATTATTTTAAAGTACATGCTATGTACCGGTAATACTGAATATTTGAAGTGAAATTCCGTGCATCCTACACACACCATATGCTGCAAAATGTTATTACAATCCCGAATCTGTCGGGTAAGGCAGCAGTCTTGACTGAGACAGTGAGAGGAAGACAATGTCAGTGTATTTATTGTAACAGTCGTGCTGGAAAAGACTAGATACATTCATTCTGGTCAACTGCAGATGTTCTTCATGTTAGATCAGTACAAAAACAATTATTAATGCAGACTTTACAAACTTAGAAAAGACTACACAATACATATACATTTTTGTTTCAGTTAAAGATAATCCCTGGTGCGTTTATTACACTCTTACGAGTTATGACAGGATTTGAATAACAAAAGAATGAAAAGATTACTCAATATTGTTAATGGTACTTTTCTTTTGAAGTGACATGCAGGACTTGAGAGACCAAAAATGTTAACAAAGGAACAGGAAGCTTGCTGATTATTAGGAGAAAATTAGAATACATGTATGTGATCTTAGTAATTTGCTCAGAATACAGTTTGCATTGATCCACTTTCTTGTCAGTGTCACAGAGTGTGTGTTGTGTGTGTATATCATTGGTGTTGTAGCATTGTGTGTGTGTGTGTGTGTGTGTGTGTGTGTGTGTGTGTGTGTGTGTGTGCTGTCATTTGTGTCACTTTCTGACTGTGAAACCCAAAGCTCTAATACAAAAGGTATTATATATATAAGTGTGTTCTTGTGCCTTTGTAGTGTCTTTTAATTGTAATTTTTTTGTCCGACTTCATGTTTTGGATCTACTTTCTGGTTTATAATTTCCTTCATCAGTCAATTCTACATCTTCTTTTTTTTAGCAACTCAAGATAACAAAAGGAGCTCTGCATAATGCTTGTGATCACTGACACACACACACACACACACACACACACACACACACACACACACACACACACACACACACACACACACACACACTGTGACTTATCAAAGTATATTCATCATTGGCATATGTCCCAAACTCTCAGTCAATTACAGCCTTTGTGCGCAGTCAAATATCATTTCAGTGTTAAATCTTATGTACCGGATCCTCACGCACAGATGTACGTCTGATTATTCATGTTTAAATGTCCCATCTGACGTATTGGATTTCAAACAAGTGCATCACAAAATGTTGCAAATTTTCACCTGACGCACAGTTTCTGGGTTTTTTAAAATACAGTATGTTAAAAAGATTATAAAGAGAGACACCCAGAAATATATAGCTGACTCTAAAACAATCTAGAGGCATATTTCGTGTGCAGATTGTGATTTTTTTTTAATGATTTAGTTTACTCAGACACATGTGCATCACAATCTTTTCTTTTATAAAATGTTCAATTTTCTAAATAAAACAAGAGTCAAGCAAACAAACTATGAGTAAGAATAATAATAATAATAATAATAAAAAGACTTCGCTTCATCTTGACTTTGTTATCTCCCTCTCTCTGCTTTTAGTCCAAGTCACCCCCACCCACCCCTCTCCTGCTTTCTTCCTAATCAACAGACTTGACTTGTACCAGATAAAGGAAGGGAAATCAGGCCAGATCACAGGGAAATTTATGAATTTTAAATTTCTTGTGATGTAAGAGATTTTACTTGTCTTAAGGGGGCGCTACACTGCATATGATCCAATTCCAATGCGATACAATTGTATTTGTAGTGATGTCTGAGTGTGAGTAGTGATTCACATATATGAAATACTTCTGTCTAAAAAAATAATTCTACTATTTTCGCTCACTCTACTCATGAAGACCACAATACACAAATAAAATAAAATGTCATACAGTATACAAAAGTACAGATATTTCATGAGAATCGAGTACTGGTACAAATACATCCTGATAACTCAGAAAGCAGGTAACTCAAAAACACTGGATAACTCACAATAACTTTTGGGTCCCAGTTTAATAATCTTTATGTTGACAGGTCTTTTAACTCAAAATACTGGCTATCTCAGTCCCTCCCCCCTCCCCCCCGTGGGGATACCGGGGGGTCTTTTGTATAAATAGTTCCCCCACCTTCTGGAAGTTCTGTGCTTGTAACTTCCTCTAATCTGTCACTCTCTTTGACTCTGCCTTTTCCCTTTGCTTACTGTCATCTACTATCTTTCTGCCTTAACGGTCCATTCTCCTGCCTTTTTTCGCGAAACACTTTCAAAAACATTTCCCCCAGCTGAAGTCGGACTTGCTGGGCCTAACTGTTTCTTAGTTGGGCACATAACGGCAGCATGACGCATCTGCGTTCATAATTGACAGGAAACTGAGCGATCGAATAAGATAAGATACGTCCCTTCAATTTTGACTTAAGCGATGTTCACTGTATCTAATGTCAAGTAAATAAATATAACTATTAGGATTTCATCAAATTTATTTAGACAGTAGAATTTCACGAGAATCATGCCTCACAAATGTCACACTCGGATCGCATTAGGATTGAATTGTATGCAGTGTGTCCACCCCTTTATAGTTAGATACTCGTCTATGTCTAAAAGTAAAAACAATGTGCTCCATGTAGTAAACTCAAACAAGAAAGAATCAACAAATAAATCATAAAAATACTCATTCAAAGAGGGGACGTTATAGGCCACGAGGCCTATTGCTTTGAAAGCCTGTCCCTAACTACTTACCTACCTAAATTAAAATTATTTATCAAAGCATATAATTTCATTTTTGTGTGAAAATGGTGACCATTAAGCAAATGTTTTAGATTATGATTTTAATGAATAATTGTGTGTGTGTGTGTGTGTGTGTATGCATGCGCGCATGCGCGCACACACACTTTTGTTACTGCTAATTCATAGTTAAGTAATTAGTACTGTTGTCTCACCACCAAATGAGCTTCAGCAAATAATGAGCTTTACACTTTGCACTTGTGCGCAAATGTTTTCATGTATATTGTTTGTATGCAAAAACTTTAGATTGCCAAAACTGTAACTGTTGTTTACCTAGATTTATGTATATATATATATATATATATATATAAATGATGGTGTTTTATTACATGTTGATAGTAGGCATAACGTGGTTATCTTCATTTCACACCCAAAAATCCCACAACGTTAATAATAAGTCTTTCATTTTCCAGAACTAGAACTTCTCTCTTTGTCTGTGAGTGTGTGTATGGCCTTAGGTCAATACTGTAAGTAGGTGT
Organism: Phymorhynchus buccinoides; assembly: GCA_017654935.2. Lineage (NCBI taxonomy): Eukaryota > Metazoa > Mollusca > Gastropoda > Neogastropoda > Raphitomidae > Phymorhynchus > Phymorhynchus buccinoides. The sequence goes on from CM065686.1 coordinate 22,175,877, forward strand.
GGTGAGTGAACCAGCTGAATGAAGAAAGCGGCTTGCATGCTGTGCTGCCTGGCTTAGCTCCTTTCCGTCTTTGTGTGGAAGCACCAGGGAGCCTTTTCCTGTCGGTGACCCACTTTCTCCCGCGAGTCGTTGAGGGGTCGTATCCAAAGCTGAAATGAAAACACGGTAGAGGGAAAATGTGAAGTGGCGAAAAGGGTGGTGGTGGTGGGTGGTACGAAAATCTCTCTCTCTCTCTCTCTCTCTCTCTCTCTCTCTCTCTCTCTCTCTCTCTCTCTCTCTCTCTCTCTCTCTCTCTCTCTCTCTCTCTCTCTCTCAGACTTACCTTACACAACACACACACTCGCGCACGTGCGCGCAGGACACACACTGTATGCATTCACGTGCGTACATGGCACACACATCAACGTGCGCACATGACACAAACACACACACACACACACACACACACACACACACACACACACACGCATTGTTTTCTCATACTTCATCTTTACTGCAGAACTTTTTGGCATGTTTGTTTCTCCGAGCAGGCTGCTTCTGTTCTGTCAGCCTGGCAAGCTAAAGAAGTTGGCAGGCAACCCTGATAGCTTGTACCTGACTGGGTACCTTTCATCCCCCACCCTTCCCTCTCCCTTTCTCTTATCCTGTCAGGAAGGTACATCTTTAGAAACAACAGATCGTACCAAAAAAGCCTAAATGTTACAAAGATTGATAACTTCGCAGCCTACAAACCTTGCAAAGAATGAAGCCAACTTTCTCAATTCCCGCCTGGAAGGTGGGAAGTGTTAGTGTTGTTGTAGGCAGTGAGTGAGTTCACAATGATCCCCACCTGCAGTGTAAGTGAAAGGGTGGGAGTAAAATTAAAAAAACGGCTTCAGTCAGCTACGGAGTGCGAGCTCTTTGTATATATGCAGGCTTTTTGATCGTATGTAAGCCTTCCGCCAGCAACAACCTTTCACCAGTCTGAAAATAATTATCATTAAGCGGAACTGTACCCCCCCCCCCCCTCCCCATCCACTAACACAACACCCCCACCCACACACACCTTTCATTTCTTCCTTTCTCTTCCACTATTAGGCCTACCGTATTTCATTCCCCTCTGGCATCATTATCACCTCATCGCATGGTGCCGAGCAGGAAAAAAAAGTTGTACTAAAAGGTTTTGTATTGGAGCTTCCGTTTGGCAAGTGAGAGCGTCCTTGGCATTCTGTTGCGGTGGGGTGATGTTTGAAGAAGGAACCCATAAATCGACACTTTTATTCTAAACGCTACACACCGAGTTATGTTCTTTGCCCATCTCTGCTTCGGTTGTTTAGTTTATTGTTTCTGCTGTGTTGTATTTTGATGGTTTAATTATTTTTGGTGTGAAGCTGTTTTATGCGTGTCAAAGCAATAATTATTCATTTATCCGTATCCATCGCCAGGTCACCCATCGCCACAGGGTGAGGCTGTTAAGTGATACTGTATAGTAGTTTTGCCATCAGTGTGATCATAATGCATTGTATATTGAGTGACAAGGAGCTAACTCCTTCATTAGCTGTTTGTTTGTCTGTTTAACAATAACATGTTCAAGAATCTTTTGGATGAAGTTCCTAAGTTTTAAAGAATTGTTTTATTTTGATTATTGATGCCTTATTTGGCTGTAGCTTTTGTAAATTAAGCATTCAGACCCCGACAGGAAATGTATATTTGCAATGAGGGGACGTTTTAATAGGCCGCGAGGCCTAGGCTATTGAAAGCCAGTCCCTTTTTTATTTTATTATTACTCTACTCTACTTGTCTTCAGTTTGTGAGGCCACAGGCCCTAAACCTTTTTTAATGGTTTTGTTGACATTGGGCACTTGATGATAATCTACTTTAGGTGTCGATAAATATGCATGTGTCATGATGATGAGTTTGGGCTTAGTATCTGTGTTAAATTCTATCAAACCAAGAAATTATTTATCTTGGTTGAAATAGACAGTTTTACCCTAGTTTCTCAGAAACAGTGCTCAGCATACAACATGTATAATCTAATAACTTGTATCAAACAATGACTGCAGAAATATAAAAAGGGTGTTATGCTTTTTATATTTCTGCAGTCTTTTTTAATACAAGTTATTAGTTTTCGTAATAAGTTCAATAATATGTCAATGGACTATCTAAAGATAGTCCGTTTTGACTCCAAGCCATCGTATTGTTAAATTTGCTTATTCTAGCTCTCTCTCTCTCTCTCTCTCTCTCTCTCTCTCTCTCTCTCTCTCTCTCTCTGTCTCTCTCTCTCTCTCTCCTCTCTCTCTCTCTCTCTCTCTCTCTCTCTGCTCTCTCTCTCTCTCTCTCTCTCTCTCTCTCTCTCTCTCTCTCTCTCTCTCTCTCTCTCTCTCTCCTCTCTCTCTCTCTCTCTCTCTCTCTCTCTCTTCTCTCTCTCTCTCTCTCTCTCTCTCTCCATCTCTCTCTCTCTCTCTCTCTCTCTCTCTCTCTCTCTCTCATCTCTCTCTCTCTCTCTCTCTCTCTCTCTCTCTCCTCTCTCTCTCTCGTCTCATTCTCTCTCTCTCTCTCTCTCTCTCTCTCTCTCTCTCTCTCTCTCTCTCTCTCTCTCTCTCTCTCTCTTCTCTCTCTCTCGTCTCTCTCTCTCTCTCTCTCTCTCTCTCTCTCTCTCTCTCTCTCTCTCTCTCCTTCTCTCTCTCTCTCTCTCTCTCTCTCTCTCTCTCCATGAAATTTCTAATACATGTAATGCTGGTGTATGAATGTGAGTAGGCGCAAGCATGACATGCCTATTTAATGGCAACATGAATGCATCATGGTGTTCTTTATTTAACTGGCATTTTTAAAATAAAGAATCCTACAGTTATGAGACTGAGAGTGAGTCTTTTTACCAGTTAAAGGGCATGACCATGCATGCACTTGCACTCACATACCCATATTATGATAAGATGTCATGGTCAAGCAGAAAAGGTGCAATAACATTAACAGATTGTTGAAGAAATCTTTACACTTTAGTGGCTGTGTGTTGTAAGATTTGTCTGTAATACTAATAGACAGTTCAGCGAGGAATGAATGAGTTTGCGTGTAGCCCTGTTTTTGTGCTTTCAACACAAAATCTACCATTTGTCCCTGGATGTTGTGTGTTTTTCAAACTTTGCCAGCTGCCCCTGGGCAAGTCACCCCAGTGGTCAGATAACACAGTCTTAGCATAAAGGGTCAAGCATCTGATAGAGGCTGACCTCTTGATCTTAAGATCAGGGTGGACTGGTCAAGTAACGTTCTAACACACTTTGTGACACCTGGGTCAGTTTGATAGCTGGACACAGGACTTCCCAGCATTTCACACATGTGACACTATCGACATTCACGGTCATCTGCTCATCAATGTAAATGTCAAAATGATTTGAACTCTGCTTTGGATATTAAAACTTAACAGGGGGTTTGGTGTAAACAAGGATGCCATTCTTTCAAGCTATGACGAAACAACAAATAGTCATGTTCTTTTTTCTTTCTTTTTTAAGGAAGAAGCAAAAGTATAAGAAAGGAATTTTATTTTTAGTAACACTAACACAGAAAGAAACTGGCCCTCTGGCCTCATGTCAAAATGCTCTTGTCATAATTTGAAGATTGCCATACATAAATATGATAATTTGTTATAAAATGTAATGAATATTTGTAAATAGTTCAGGATTATTATTATTCTTCTGCGTTCCCGGGCCATAAGGCCACAATGGGTATGTATGTGTCCTTTTTCCAGTTTTCACTGGTGTCCTCGCTGCATTCAGCCGACACATTCCAATTTTGGAGGAGCTCAAAGAAGAAAACTATGGAAGCATGATGTACCATGTAATTAGAGTGATGATTTTTGAGTTTGTTGTGTCCGTGTGCGTAAACAAAAACTTGCTCCAGCTTCCACAGTCTAATCTTCTGAACTGGTTTTGATATATGATAAAGCCTGATGCGGCTTGAAGTTGGATGATGCCCATTGTTTCCAATGTTTGTGGCATTACTGGTCAACCTGTTTGTTTTGTTATTGTTATAGCATGTCTTAGAAACTACTTGAAGTTGAACACTTTCAAGGAACCCTGTTTGTGTCGGTGCTTACCAGATCTATGTTGTCTTCTCCATATTACAATTAGTGAATTACAGTGAAAATCGCTTAAGTCGAAATTGAAGGGAATAAAATGTTAGTTTGAGATAGTCAATATTTTTTGTTAAAAAGACCTTTTAGCATAAAGATTATTAAACTGGGACTAGAAAATTATTGTGAATTATCCAGAGTTAGCAGGAATCCACTGTACGTTAATCTTTGTTAATTAGATTCTTAAGCAGCCGCGATAGCGAAAGCTGCTTAATGTTTTATGGGGAATGTGTCTGTTCCCGGCTGGCTGGCTGACTGACAATCTATCAATCATTAGTATCAATGTCAACGCGATAGCGTTTGAACAGAGTGACCTGGGAGTAGGACCCTCAATTTTTGCATGCGGATAGGCAGTTACAAAATCTAGGCCAAGTTCGAACATGGTCATTGGTCAGAGGTCAAGGACTCTGGAACCGAAAGAGCTGGCGCACAGCTGCATGATCCAGCGTTTTCACGCTCTAGTGTTATTTGTAACTGGACACAAGCAAAAGTTACCAAGTGTTTTCAACTGTTGCCTACATAACAGATGAGTTGCAAGTTGGCAAACTCTCAGACATTCTTTGCCATATAATATACTAGCGCAACGCCGAGTACCAGTAACGCCTAGTAACGGTAACGCCTAGTAACGGTAACGCCAAGTACTGGTAACGCTCAGTACAGCAAATTTGAAGCGATTCGGTTAAGAAACGACGGAGTCGCATAGCGCGCGCGTTTCTGAACCGATTCGCTTCCGGTTTGGTACACGGATAGTCACTGTCCCCGGTCATGTGCCTGGGAAAATCGAAGGCAATCGGTCCAGAAACACCGGAGATACGGGCGCCGAGAGGCCGGCGGATGCGCGTTTCGCGCATTTGCCGAACCGCGCAAATGACACGGCCGCCTCGGTAGCCGTTGCCATCGGGCCCGTTAGGGCTCACAGCAAATTTGAAGCGATTCGGTCGAAAAACGGCGGAGTTATAAGGCCCGTTTCGTGTTTCAGACACACACACACACACACACACACACACGGGACACTTGCCAAATTACTATATGATGATGATCCCCCGAAGACGGAGTGTGGCTGTCCACGTGGTGGGGTAATACCAAAAACGGTCACACGCGTAATGTTCTCATCTGTAGCTGATGCACTTGTACCACAGTGGTCAAGTGCTTCCACTGTTGGGATGATCCCTGGAGTCTTTTAGCCAGGGTAAGCCAACAAACAAACATAATCTATGAATTCAAAGCCATTCTGACGGTGTCCTTCACCTTTTTTTGTTGTTGACAGTTACATACCCTAGGAGCGTTTTAGTATGATGGAAAGTAAACAAAATTTGTTGTGCTCTGGTTTTCTTTTCTCACTTTCGTTGTTCTTATTAGAAGCTGTTGCGAGTTCTTTCATACGTGTACAGTTTTGCAGCCTTGTTGTGATGGTGGTTTTAACATTTTGTAGGACTAGTTTATGCTTAGTTTATGATTAGTTTAAACTAGCATTTTGGTCTGGTTGTTTGTTGCAGATCCTAGTGGAGTTTGACAACGTGGAGTGGAAGCGACGGGAGTGGTTCCGTGTGCACGACATCTTCCATGAGTTTTTAGTGGAGCACACGTTAGTGTGGACCTGCCGCCCTGCCAGTGAAGGGCAGCCACCGCACCTGCCCTTCCCTGCATTGGTGAGTTCTGAGGGGGGGTGAGGGTGTTATTATTGGGCTGTGGTATTTTCCAGAAACTTCACTATTTTAAAAACTGTATGTACATTTTGTTAGTCCCCGAGCCGAAGGTTCGGGGAGGGGTATTGTTTCTGTCTGGTCCGTCCGTGCCTCCGTCCGTCCGGCTATTCGTCCGTTTTTCTCAAAAACTATTCAGTCTATCATCATCAAATTTGGTATACTAGTTTGCCAAGATGCAAGCTATCCACTGATGTATTTAGTCTAAACATGGGATAAGCCCGCTGTGCCCTAGGCCCTTTGTGTCACAGGCCCGATATGTCCCACGTCAAAAACTGTTCAGTCTATCATCATCAACTTTGGTATACTAGTTTGCCAAGATGCAAACTATCCACTGATGTATTTAGTCTAAACATGGGATAAGCCCGCTATGCCCTAGGCCCTTTGTGTCACAGGCCCGATATTTGCTGTCTGGTGTAAGAATAATTACCATGACTTAAATGTGCACACACAAAAAACACCCAAAGAAATGTTGATTCATTTTTAGAAGAAACCCCTCAGTTGTGCCTGACCTTTTTATCAATGGACTTTACTTTATTTGGTTTTTGAGGTTTTCGTCCCAAGTTTATATATTGATTTTGACCTTTATACTTACTGCACAGTGTAAAATGTCAGCTGCGCGTTTTCAACAAATTGGTCTGAAAAGAAAAAAGACAGAAAAAAATGTTTCAAATGTAAAGTAGTCATAATACTGGAAAGTGGAATTGACAAGCGTAGACGCGAGGGAGGGTAAGGGTAGGGTTGGGGGAGGCTCTCTGTTGGTGAAAGAGGTCCTATCTATGGTGTATACCTACAATAGTGCGTAACACAAAGGGCTAGCGTTATGAAAAAAGGTGGTGGAACGGGTGTTGGGACTCGCTTTCAAGGTAGATAACGGCACGAAAGGCTAGCCTACCTTGTGACGTAGAACGAATATAAAAAGGGGGTGTAGTTTGGGTAGGTTGGGGAAAACACATAAAAAAAAAAGTCGGGGCTTGGCGGGAAGGGGGAGGAAGAGTTAAGGTCGAGGTGGGGTGGGGAAGGGGTATGGGAGGGGAGTTATAAAAAAAAAAAAGGAATTGTGAGAATGTGAGAAGAGGGAATGGGGAGGCAGGAATTAGGGTTGTGGTGGGGGCGGTAAGGGGGGGGGGGGGGGGGGGAGCGAGCGAGCCTGTCAGACTAGTACTGGTGATTGATAAGGGAAGCCCTGCCGTCATTGTGTGACCCGCGGGGCGTTTTCTAAAGCTCCACGTCGATAAAACTGGGGCTGGCTGGTACGGTGGAAGAAAAGAAATGAAATGGAAAAGAGTCGGGGCCATCTCCCAATCACTCTACTCTCTCTCTCTCTCTCTCTCTCTCTCTCTCTCTCTCTCTCTCTCTCTCTCTCTCTCTCTCTCTCTCTCATCTCTCTCCTCTCTCTCTCTCTCTCTCTCGTGGAATTGAGATCAGCATTATTTTCTACCCCGATGGAAGTGAGTGAGCCTGGCGAATGACCCAGATCGCCCTGTTGACTATTACTTGGATTGTCGATTTTGCTTGATTCCTTCCACCCCCCATTCCATCACACACAGACAGATACACGCTGCATGAGAGCAAGGATGGTACGCTAAACGTTGTTGCGAGGGCTTGCGCACAGTACGGTTTTTACACGCATGCGTGCACGCACACATACACACCTAAAACTCTAATAAAACTCTCTCTCTCTCTCTCTGTCTGTCTCCCCCCCTCCCCCCCCCCCCCCCACACACACACACACACACACACACACAACACACACACACACACACACACACACACACACACACACACATTCTGGACAGTGGAAATTTTCAACTTGTGCATTGTATAATATTTATGTTGATTTGTGCATTCTGAACAGCAGAGTAGTGAAACTTTACTCTTGTGCAGTGTTGATTTTGCTAGCCTAACATTGCACGATCTCGTTCTCACGCTCACACGCGCGCGCACACGCACACGCACGCACAACGCACACGCACACGCACACGCACACAACACACACACACACACACACGGCACATTTTCATAAGTGTTTATTCGGTTTGTATTTCTTATTAATCTAACATAATTTTGAATTCCACACATTTCCAAGACCAACGTAATAATTATACTCGGAAAACACACATTCTTAGTGACTGATTGGTAGATCACACTCAACCGTAAGCTCCTTTGGATGAAGTTTTATTTTAATAATGCATGATTGTCTACTTTACAAACCATACATCAATAAGTACTACAATGTTTAGGTGGCAAAGAAGTGATTTCCTGACCATGATGTACTTACAAAGCTTGTTTAGAGATTGGGAACCATTGAAAAGAATCAAAATAGGTTATCAATCATTTTTAAGTCTTTTTGTTTTGTTTTTCTTGTCTACAAGATGACCATTGTTATCAGGAGGAGGGTGGAAGGGGGGGGGGGGGGGGGGGGGGGGGGGGGGGGGGGGGGGGGGGGGGGGGGGTACTATTCCGCATTCGCAAATATTTTTTGTTAATTGTATTCAGTATTGTCAAAGAAAGGTGGAATATTAGTTCAGGAATGTCATGGCCAACTTTTGGAGAATAACGCCATTGTCGTAACATTTAGTATTAGTACTTACTACTACTACTACTACTACTACTACAGTACTAGTAGGATGCGTTTTCTGAGGCAGTTAAATATATTTTTCCAGGGTCAAAATAACGAATTCGGAGTTGTTGCCAGTTGAGAAGTGTGCTAGATAAGAGACTTCACTTGTGAAATTGCATGGTCTGTTGCTTTGTTGTAGTTATCACCCCTCCCTTCTCATCTTCACTGTAGACTCTCAACCCCCACCCCCATCCCTCACCACCCCACCCTTAACCCACATCCAACCTCTTCAAGCAGTCATGCTAGTATAGGGTTGCCTTAGCAACAGACGATTGATGTAGTGGAAACGGGAGCACGCTACTGGGGGTGGGGGGTGATATGGATGAGATTTGTGCCCTGTGCGCACGTGAGAGAGGGGGGGGGGGGGGGGGGGGGGGGGGGGGGGGGGGGGGGGAGTTAGGGGTGAAAACGCTGAGAAGAGAACGAATGGAGAAGGAGTGGTGAGTGGTGGGTATCGGAACTAGAAGCCGATAGGGGGTGGTATAATAGTAGTAAAAGGGCAGGCAGCCAGCAGTCAGTCAGCTGAGTTCATGCCATCTTTCAGCGCGGAATCTCTCTGGCTTCTTCTCTAACTTCAAGTGAACTGGGAAGATCTGAAGTTCGTTTGTGTTGCAAGATAACACAAGTAGTGCAGAGAGAGATAGAGATAGAGAGAGAGAGAGAGAGAGAGGGAGAGGAGAGGAGAGAAGAGAGAGAGAGAGAGACTTGGGGAGGTTAGGAATTTGGGGGCAAACAGTTGGAATAAGTGGTTGAAAGCCCTGGAAGTGTCCCCCCCCCCCCCCCCCCCTTGCACACACCGTGTCTCTCTCTCTCTATCCATCTTCTCCCGTCATCCCCTCTCACTCACCCCCCCTTCTCCTGCTCCTCCTCATCACTCCCGTCCCCCCCCCCCCCACCCCCCCCCCCACCTTGCTCCCCCACCGT
>CM065686.1:22190231-22192731 GCA_017654935.2 Phymorhynchus buccinoides
TCGCGCGAAAGGACTTAACACACGACACACACACACACAGACACACACACACACACACACACACACACCACACACACACACACACACACACACTACAGTGACACACACGCGCGCGCGAGTGCACACTGTTTACTTTCGTTTCAGTTTTCTCTCTGAAAACCCCCAAAAAGAACTGTTTTTGGTTATTGAGACAAAGTTAACCCTCTTTGGTCATACCTTAGTCACCCTCGCTGCGTTATTGATTATTACATATTAGTATTAATGCATTAAGAACGTTACCTGCGATGAAGAAGGCTGTCGTAGTACTACATTGATTACTCGATCTGCGGTCTTCTTTGTGGTATCCTAGTGGACGGAATATTAGTTATTCCATCGTGCCATTGCCTTTGATGTTATGATTAATCTAAACTGCCCGTGTGACCTTTGCGTGCCCTCCATCTAATGGTCCTCGTGCCCTTTAGCATCAGGTGGTCGGCCTCCACCCCCAGCCTGTCGGAGCACCAGGGGTTGGCTGTCGTTTGACTGTTAGAGTTTGACAGCACTTCTCTTGTCTCTCTCTGTGTGTTTTTGTCTGTGTCTTCCGTATGTCTGTCTGTCTGTCTGTCTGTCTCGTCTCTGTCTGTCTCTCTCTTCTCCTCTCTCTCTCTCTCTCTCTCTCTCTCTCTCTCTCTCTCTCTCTCTCTCTCTCTCTCTCTCTCTCTCTCTCTCTCTCACACACACACACACACACACACACACACACACACACACACACACACACACACACACACACACACACACACATACATACACATACATACATACATACATACATACATACACACACACACATGCGCACACACACACACATACACACTACACACATACATACATACATACATACATACACACACACACACACGCGCACACACATGCATACATATTATGCATTTTCACAGAGAGAGCTACACAGAGAGAGGGAAGAGACAAGTAGAGAGAGAGAGAGACCAGACAGTTTGGGTGGGGGGGGGGGGGGTGAGTGGGTGGGGGGGGGGGTGAGGGGGGGGGGGGGGGGGCTAGAGTACATTAACATAGGTACTCTAGCGGGGTCTTTGGTTTCAATTGATTATTTTTGTTCATTGCTAGTTGAACGCAACGAACCACAACTGTGACAATTCGCGGTGTACTGCAGTACATAGCTTTTCTCTTTTCTGCCACCCTCTCCCTCCCTATCCCCAACCCTTCTATTCACTCATATTTTCTCTGTTTGTGTAAGTTTCCTCTTCTTTAAAAAAAAAAAAAGTTTAGGTTTGACACGCCCTTGGAAACAAAATAAGCCTGATCGATTGTCTGGCATTGTGTAACCGAGAGCTGACATGTATCTCTTTCGCTTTCTGTTTGCTAATTCATTGTGTTTTTGTTTTAATTTGGTAGTTTGTTAGTTTTTGTTGCTGTTGTTTTGATTTTAAAGATAATAACCATTTCTCTTCAGCGCTGCTTCTCTCTTCCTTGTGAACACGAATTATAATTATTACCCTCCACCCAATAATCAGTTGTGTTGCGTAGCAGTTTAGGAGTTTATTTGTTTGACTTGGCAAATGTTTGTGGTGCGTAGCAGTTTTAGGAGTTTATTTGTTTGACTTGGCAAATGTTTGTGGTGTGTAGCAGTCTAGGAGTTTATTTGTTTGACTTGGCAAATGTTTGTGGTGCGTAGCAGTTTTAGGAGTTTATTTGTTTGACTTGGCAAATGTTTGTGGTGTGTAGCAGTCTAGGAGTTTATTTGTTTGACTTGGCAAATGTTTGTGGTGCGTAGCAGTTTTAGGAGTTTATTTGTTTGACTTGGCAAATGTTTGTGGTGTGTAGCAGTCTAGGAGTTTATTTGTTTGACTTGGCAAATGTTTGTGGTGCGTAGCAGTTTTAGGAGTTTATTTGTTTGACTTGGCAAATGTTTGTGTTTTGTGTGTAGCAAACCTTAGGAGTTTATTTGTTTGACTTGGCAAGAAGCGTGTGGTGCGAAGCAGTTTTAGGAGAGACTTGGCCTTTGTGCAGGATGATGATTTGCACTTTTATCAGGTACTTGACATTTGTTTGTTCCCTGTGCTTTTATTTTTTAAAAGATTCTCTTGAAACTTTTACCCTCCTTGTTTACTGCTTTAAAAAGGAAGAAGTTCTTTTGATATAATTAGCTGAAACTCCTTGTGCTTGTTGAAGTTGAAGAATCCGTCTTCTGTCTCAGTTTCATACTGAGTTGTTCTATCCCAACCTCTCTCTCTTCTTGTCTGTTCGACTACATTTGTCTGTGTTTTTGTATATTTTTATCTGTCTGTCTCCATCTTTCCATCTCTCTTTTTTGTCACTCTTAGGCTAGAAGCCTTTTGATATAATTAGCTGAAACTCCTTGTCTTGTTGAAGTTGAAGAATCCGTCTTCTGTCTCAGTTTCATACTGAGTTGTTCTATCCCAACCTCTCTCTCTTCTTGTCTGTTCGACTACATTTGTCTGTGTTTTTGTATATTTTTATC
>CM065686.1:22197731-22202731 GCA_017654935.2 Phymorhynchus buccinoides
AGAGAGAGAGAGAGAGAGAGAGAGGAAGGGAGAGGGAGGGAGGGAGAGCGAGCGAGCGAGCGAACGTAATTTTATGTATACAGGGTAATGAAATTAGTATACATATTTTTTACACCCAGCCCTGACACAGAGAGAGAGGCGACTTTGCGATATGCAAGAACAAGGAAGAGGTTTGGGGATGATGGCCCGTGGGTAGGGGTGGGTACTGGTAGGGGGTGATTTGGGCTGTAGATGAGGAGGGAGGTGGGAAGTCACATAACTTGGAGGTGGCGAGTGACATAACATACGTGGGTAGGAATCTATCGATCTGCTTCGTCAGTCTCTCTAGCAAGCTACTTCTACAAATAACAACAGCTGGGTTTCCTTCCACTCCATTACCCCTCTGACCCTCATCACTAGGTGGAAGTTGTGGTTTTAGTCCCCGAGCCGAAGGTTCGGGGAGCTATTATTTTTGTCTGGTCCGTCCGTCCGGTGTCCGGCGTGCCTCCGTCCGTCCGGCTATTCGTCCGTTTTTCTTAAAAACTATTCAGTCTATCATCATCAAATTTGATATACTAGTTTGCCAAGATGCAAGCTATCCACTGATGTATTTAGTTTTACATTAAGGTCACGGTCGCGCCAGTTACAGGGTTCAAACCCCGAAACACATAATCGCTAATATCTCTCGAAGTTTTGCATGTATTTTAATGCAGTTTTTTTTACAACATTTCTTGATGAATGGTCTATAACACAGTTGTCATTAATTTTTCTGTGCGCGCGTGTGCGCATGATCGCGCGCGCTCAAATCACGGGTCCGAACCCCAAGGCTATATATAAAAAAACTTCAGTTACGTGCTGTTTTTATGCGTTTTTAGTCCGTCACCAAGACGGACTATTGCGATGGGCTGGTTTGTATTTTTGTTTGTTTGGGGTTTTTTTTTTCATTTTTTTTTTTCTTTTTTCTGTCTGTCCCAAGGATATCTCCCGAACCGCTTGACCGAATCGCGTCAAATTTTTGTGTGAAGGTGTGCCTCCTTAATAGGAAGAGATCGGCGCAAACCATTTTGCCGTCGTGACCTTGACCTTGACGTACGACCTTGAAAACCGAAAATCTATTTTTAGCCATATCTCGGGCACCGATCAACATAGGATGTTGAAACTTGGTATGAAGGTGGTTTGGCTTATGCCCGTTCTGATGATGGCATACCGATCAAGGTCAAGGTCAAGGTCAAAAAGATCGCTGGAGCCTGAAAATCGGAGGGTCATTTTTTTTCTCCTTCTGTCTGTCCCAAGGATATCTTTCGAACGGGTTGACAGAATCACGTCAAATTGTGTGTGCTGGTGTGTCACCATGAGAGGAAGGCATCCGCGCAAACCATATTGCCGTCGTGACCTTGACCTTGGCGTACGACCTTGAAAACCGAAAATCTTTCAGGGGCCATAACTCCCACACCGTTAGTGTTACAGTCTTCAAATTTGGCATGAAGGTACTTTGGCTTATGCCCGTTCTGATGGTGGCATACCGGTCAAGGTCACGGTCCGGGCGATCCGTAGGCCTTGAAAGTGGTAGGGGTCTACACATTGGGTTTTAAGCCATATTTTCCACATTGGTACTTGACAGAAGCGCTTCAGATTGTGTGTGGTACTGTATACCCTAGAGAAGAAAACATCCGAGCATAAATTATCACCATGCTGACCTTGACCTTGAAGTGTGACCTTGAAAACCGAAATTTCCTTCTTTGCGCTATATGTTTCTTCTTCAAGCTCTATCTCGTGAACTAGAAGACAGAATCCCTTCCAATTTTGTGTCAGGATGTGACACTCTACGAGGTGTCTCAAGTGCGTGGCATTGCTGGTGACGGACATGTCTGCCGCTCGGCGACGCCCTTGTTATGTATGTGTACAGCCGACACATTCCGATTTCGGAGTAGCTCGGCGATGCACGAGGGGACTTTGCAGCCGCTCGGCGTTGCACTTGTTTTCTTTGCCTCTTTTTTTTTTTTGGGGGGGTCTCTTCTTTCTGTTTGTCTTTTTAATTCTCATGTATCCATCCTCTCTCCTATTTTTTTTCCTTTGCCTATCTGGGCCAGCCTCCCTAGGGCTCTCCTGCCCTGGTGTAGTGACAGACTATTGATTCCCCTAACGGGTGGTATAGAGATGGACCCCCTCCTCCACCCTTTTTATCTCTACCCCTCCCCCCCCCCTTCTTCTCCTAGCCAGTCGGGGTGGTAGGGGAGGAAGGGGGTGGGCAGGAGGTGCTGAAAAGGAGGTGATGATGAAGGCAGAAGGTACAGTAGTAGTGTCTTGGAAATGGCACCTACTCTTGGTTACATTGATTGGCACCTGACTGCAGAAGAGCTAGCTAGCTAGCTGCAGGAGTGTGTGCGTGTGGAAAGGACTCCGCCTGGTCAATACGAGCGTGTGGTCAATACCAGTGTGATCGGGTGGTGCAGATCGATTGAACTGCTTTTCTCGGTGTGATTGGAATCGGAAAAACACCCAAGTCAGATTCATATTGTATGTGGGGAAAAAAATAATTAATGTTTGACCGTAGTGGGTGTTGAAAAATGTTCATCTGAATAACATTGATTGCCCGTTTAATAATTGAACATTCACATGCAGTAGTTTGTAATATGATCTCCCCCCCCCCTGTTAATGGTATAAATGAAAAGTGGACAATACAGGGTGCATTTTCCTTACAGCGAATAAGTCTCTCAGCCTTGCTAGCTTTTTTTTTGCTTTTTGCTTTTTTGCACCTGTTGAATTTACATTCACATGGTCATATTTTAACGAGACCACAGCCTGATATGGCCTTAGTTGTCGACAGGGGTATGAACTACAAAACTTGAACTTGACCTTTAAAAGTCAATTCATGACCTGTACAGGAGTCATTAAATGATGGTTGCTACACCTATCTGTATTAATTTTTTAAAATCGGGACTTTACTGGTTTCGTACTGCCTCCGGGCATTGTCTCCAGTATTGTTCCCACCATATTTGTATTTACATATGTCCCATATGTGTCTGATTCAGACCAAGAGGACGTAAAACTCCATTTTCGTCGTCGTACAGGAGTCATTTGTGTGTGTGTGTGTGTGGAGGGGGGAGGGGTGGTGGTGTGGTATAACATGAGTGGCATAAGGGCAATAAGAAGTTGCTATTTGTAAAGAAAAGGGCGAGGGAGTTGTTAATTATTGCGTGGGTGCAACTCTTTCAGTTTCACACTGATTTCGTGTTTTTAAAATTTTATTTTACCAGAAACTGATCTTCGGTTGTCGTTTTTTTGTTTTAATTCATAAAATAAAAAAAATCGACCACAAGCGATTTGGGGCGTTTTGAACTTGGTTGTTCTATCCCGGAAGTCTCTCTTTGGGAATCTTGAAAACAGCATGGTGATGCCATATTATTTTCTAAGGCAATGTAATCATTTTACAATCCCCCCGTGGGGATACTGGGGGGGTCTTTTGTATAAATAGTTCCCCCACCTTCTGGAAGTTCTGTGCTTGTAACTTCCTCTAATCTGTCACTCTCTGACTTTGCCTTTTCCCTTTGCTTGCTGTCATCTACTATCTTTCTGCCTTCACCGGTCCATTCTCCTGCCTTTTTTTTTTTGGCGAAACGCTTTCAAAAACATTTCCTCCAGCCGAAGTCGGACTTGCTGGGCCTAGCTGTTTCTTTAATTAGGCGCATAACGGCAGCATGATGCATCTGCGCTCATGATTGACAGGAAACTGTCTGAGTGATCGAAGAATGAAGAATCATTTTACGAGGCTTATCGGATTCAACCTGCCTCTGTCCATTATTTTAACTGTCTGTCTCGTTATCTCTCTCTCTCTCTCTCTTCCATTTTCCATTGTTCTTTTCTTTGATGCCTTGCTTCATCATCATACATGCTTATATCTGTTTGTCTAATTGTTTTGTATTAGTCTAGTTTTCGTTCCAAGGACAGATTGGAAGAATGGGCCCGGCCCAAAAATCTTAATCCGTATGTAATAAAGTTCTTCAGTCTTCAGTCTTCAGTCTCTTGCATTGCCACCCCCACCCCACCCCCCCCTCCCCACCCCTGAGTCCTCCAAGAGGGCTCTGCTCCTGTACCCCGCCGAGGCCCTGGGCGGCCCCTGGACCCATGTTTTTCATGTTTTTGTTTTTTTCATTTTGGGAAGCTGCACCCATGTTATACGAAGCGTGTCACACGTGTTGACGTTCTCCCTGCATTAATCCATATTCATCATTCTCTCCCTACTACAATTCCAGGAGGGAGACGAGCACCGCTACCCCAGCGTGAGCGACAAGGAGGAGCTGCGGAAGGAGATCCGGACCTGGGTGGATTACCAGGACGGGCAGAAGATCCTGCTGACCACGCCCGTGGTGCTGGTGGGGTCCCGCGTGGAGGTGTACCGGGCCGAGGGCACCACCCAGTGGTACACCGCCTTCATCAACTCCATCAACGACGCCACCAAGGTACAGTTCTAGTTTGTGGATGGCCAGTACTCCCCGTGGGGACACCTGTGGGTCTTTCGTACAAATAGTTCCCCCGCCTTTTGGAAGTTCTGTGATTGTAACTTCCGCTAATCTGCCACTCTCTTTGACTCTTGCCTTTTCTCTTTGCTTTCTGTCATCTACTATCTTTCTGCCTTATTGGCCCATTCTCCTGCCTTTAAAAAAAAAAAAATCTTCCCAATTGTCTCCTTTGAGCTCCTCTGGAATCGGAATGTGTCGGCTGTACGCAGCGGGGAGACAAGTGAAAACTGAAAACCAGACATATACGTATCTTACGCATTATGGCCATATGGCCTGGGAACGCAAAAGAAGAAGAAGAAGAAGATGGCTAGTACAACTAACAGCTCCAATACTAGTTGTAATGGTTTCAAGGTGTAAATCTTCCAGGGAAGCTTGCTGCCTGCGTGTCGGTGCAATTATCCCATAATTATAATGACGGCATAATCAAAATAAATTCTTCTTTTCTTCTTCTTATTCTCCTTCTCCACCACCTCCTTCTCCTTCTTCTTCGTCTCCTCATCC
>CM065686.1:22210231-22212731 GCA_017654935.2 Phymorhynchus buccinoides
TCTCTCTCCCCCCCTCTCTCTCTCTCTCTCTCTCTCTCTCTCTCTCTCTCTCTCTCTCTCTCCCCCCCCCCCCCTTCCCCTTATTGTTTGTACCATATGTTTGCATTCATCTCAACTACTGTTCGTCTTTTAGTAGTGTACTCGATACACACACAACCCGTTGTTGTAGACATCTGTGTGCCTTTGTGATTTAGCCAATTATGCCTCGTCCAAGTGACAGGGATCAAAAGGTGGGAGGATGAGTGGAGGGGATGGATGGGGTGGGGGGGGGGGGGGACGAGGGGAAGATTTTGTTATGCCTGAGAGCACACACACACCCCCCACACCCCCATATACTTAAGCTTTTTTTTGTTTGCAGGTGGTGCCATATTGGGCATTGTAATAATAATGGGCAATCGATCTGTGTGTGTGTGTGTGTGTGTGTGTGCGCGCGTGCGTGCGTGCGTGCGCGTGCGCGTGAGAGAGTGTGTGTGTGTGCGTGTGCGTGTGCATGTGTGTATGCACATGTGTTGAGTACGTGAGTGAGTGTGTGTGTGTGTGTGTGCGTGCGTGCGCGCGCGCGCATGTGTGTGTGTACACACGCTATCATTTGCATGTATGTGGGTCTGTCTGTGCGCTTTCATTTGCATGTATTATGTATTGTATGTGTGTGCGTTTGTTTGCTTGCTTGCATGCTTGTGTCCAGTTCCACCGCCACTATGCATAGATTGAATATCTCGGCAGTATGGCGACGCGTTGATATTGATGAGGGGGGAGGGGGGGTGGGGGAATAAATGACCCGTTCCTCATCCTGTCTCCTTCCTTTTCATCCGCAGGGGGAGGGAGGGGGGTGGTATTGAATGAGAAAGAGATAGTCAATATCTCCCATCACTGACATCCCCCCCCCCCCCGCCCCACCCACACACACACACACGCACACGCACACGCACACACACACACACACACTACTGACCATTCCTCAACACACACATACACCCTCTCTCTCTCTCTCATTCGCCTTATCTATCATCTATCTTCTTGTCGTTTTCTTATAGTCTTCCTTCTCTTCTTTCAATAATCCCTAATTCGAACGTGATAGCCCGAAGCTTTCTTCAAGGAAAAATAAAAGGCCATTATTAGTTATTTTTCTTCAGACTCTCTGCTCAAAGGCTGGCTGCTAGCCAGCTTGCCCGAATTTTTTGCCAGCCACCATCTACGGAAATAGCAGAGAGAAAAGTCCCGAGGGGGAAAAACAGAGGAGAGGAATTGAGGGGGGGGGGGGGGGGGGGGGGGGGGGGGGGGGGGGGGGGGGGGGGGGGGGGGGGGGGGGGGGGGGGGGGGGGGGGGGGGGGGGGGGGGGGGGGGGGGGGGGGGGGGGGGGGGGGGGGGGGGGGGGGGGGGGGGGGGGGGGGGGGGGGGGGGGGGGGGGGGGGGGGGGGGGGGGGGGGGGGGGGGGGGGGGGGGGGGGGGGGGGGGGGGGGGGGGGGGGGGGGGGGGGGGGGGGGAGCTTTGGAACGTCTTGTGGAGACCTTGGGGTCTTGGGATAATGTATATTTGTAGTCCCAGTTCTTTATCTTCTTCTTCTGCGTTCCAGAGCCATAAGGCCACAATGGTTACGTGTATGTCCGTTTTCCAGTTTTCACTGGTGTCTTCGCTGCATTCAGCCGACACATTCCCGAAATGTGTTCCACTTCATAGCGCCTAAACCACTGAACCAATCTGAACAAAACGTGGCAGAATTGTTCCTTAGGGTTGCCTAGATGCTGCACGTGCACAAATTATTGCTGTCGTGACCTTTACCTTGACGTGTGGTCTTGAAAACCTAAGATCTTTAAAAGGCCATATCTTCTACACCGTTGGACTTACAGTCTTCAAACTTGGCATGTAGGTGCACTGGCTTGTGGCAATTCTGATGATGGGATACCAATCAAGGTCAAGGACATCGGGTAGCCCTTCAAAGTGGAGGGGTTGGAGTCTATAAATAGGTGTTTTAGTCATATTTTCCACATTTTTCTTGACAGAAGCGCTTGAGCTTTTGTGTGGTGGTGTATCACTATCACCCAGTTTTGTTTCGGAAAAAACCCACCCTGCTCTGATGGGATGAGACTAACCCATTTCCTTGTTTGTGGATTCTTTTTCTTTTTTCTTTTTTCTTTAACGCGTTCTGTTCCTTGATTTGTTTCGCTCTTCTCCGGCCCATGTTTGTTCATTTTTTTGTTAAATCAATGATATATCTCATTATTATTTCTATTCTTGCTCGGTTTGTTTCTCTCTTCTCTCGCCCACGCCAAAACCGATACGTAGAACACAGAAAGGGAAGAACCGATAAGCCAAGACACAGTTGTGGGGACTGGAAATTGGGGGGGGGTTGGGGGGGGGGGGGGGGTATTTGGAGAAAGAGGGAGTGGGGGGGTACAGCTGGAAATGAAACCTCGCTTCACAAGAGTCTCCTCTCAACTATGATTATTAATAAAGGATGAGAAAGGGTGACAAGGTACCTTTGGAGGGGGGGGGGGGGGCA
>CM065686.1:22230231-22242731 GCA_017654935.2 Phymorhynchus buccinoides
CAGAGGATTGGTGTTCTGATACCTCAAAGGCCAACCAATCCCTTTGTCTGCAGTACTAGAGAGTCAGTGCTAACACACACACACAAACTAAGCTGTACAATGATGATCCCAATACTCTTGAAAATCAATTTATTGTACAGCTCTCATTTACTGTTGGCCCCTGTTACAGGCTATTGTCGACAAATTTCCAATACAGTGGAACCTCCCTTATAAGACCTCCCATTATAAGACTCCCTCCCATATAAGACCTCCCATTATAAGACTCCCTCCCATATAAGACCTACTTCTTTGAGACATTGCCCTTCTTTGTAAGTATTGAAATTACCTCCCTTTAAGACCCCTCCTCCCTTATAAGACCTCATTTTGGATGATTTTTGAAGGTCTTATAAGGGAGGTACCACTGTAATCTTCATTGTTTGCTGTTATAGATCTCCTTGTCTTTTTCTTGTCCACTTCCAACTGCTTTTCCCCACAACAGAACTCGTTTCCTGTTTGTGATGATCACCCAGACGCTTTGTTCTCTGCTGCCAAGAGAAACAACGCTTTGCCCTTTCAGCCTGATTTCTTGTGTGTTTTTTTCCGTTTTTTAATGCAAGACACACCCTCTCTGTGTATAGATTATCTTGAGTAGACATCTTCTCTTCTAACCACGTGAAGACAAGAGGTTTCAGGAACAGGAATAAGAGAGAGAGAGAGAGAGAGAGAGAGAGAGAGAGAGAGAGAGAGAGAGAGAGATTCAAATACTTTAATATACATAGGCCTTGGACCCTTATACAAACCATAATCATATAGTAATCATAATAATAATACTAGAGGGAGAGAGAGAGAGTAAGTATGCACACAACGCAGTTGGATCTCTCTCTCTCTCTCTCTCCCCCCCCTCTCTCTCTCTCTCTCTCCCCCCCCTCTCTCTCTCTCTCCCCCCCCCCCCTCTCTCTCTCTCTCTCTCTCTCTGATCAATACCTACTGATAAGATGATGGGATAAGCAGTAGGCAGTCAAGTAAAGGGAAACGGGTGTAGTGTGTGATGTGTGGGGCTGAATGAGACCCGTTGATGTAGTAGTACAAGGTGCAGAAAATAACCTTCAGCGCGCATTACGTCAGAGCCGGTATTGGCTGTTGTCGTTGTTACAAGGAAGGTGATGGTGAGGAACACCCACCGAGGGGGAGGGGGGGGGGGTGAAGGAGGAAAGGTAGGAGTATTGATTTTTGAAAGAAAAAAGTTTTTAAAAATTCCGTTTTATATCCATCCCATCTCTCTCACTCGACCTTCTTCCCTTCTCCTTGCCTACTACTATCTTTTCCTATCTTTTCCACCCTCTAGGGCAAAGGTGTAGTTTAGATACCCCCTCCCCAATCAAAATGTTCGCCTTGGAAATGTTCACTGAGAAGCAAGCAACTGTCTGCCGTTCTGGGGCTGGGATCCAAGCCTAGGTCTTATTTTCATAATGTTACTGAAAGTAGCTGACTTTGAGATTGAGGGTCGTAAACAGGAGGAGGGTTGGTTACTTAACTACGAGATTGAAAAAAAAAGTGGTTTTTTTTTAAAATAATTTTATGTCACATCCCTCCCCTTGTTGACAATTATCTCCCATCCTTCTATTTTCCTATCTCTGCCCCCCAACCCAGGGTTACTTAACTACGAGATTGCCCCCCAAAAAGTATTTTTTTAAAAATTATGTCATATCCCTCTTGTCTTCCCCCTTCTTGACAATTATCTTCCAACCTTCTCTTTTCCTAATCTTTGCCCCCCCCCCCCCCCCCCCCCCTCTCCCTAACAGCTATCCTCTGTACACATTCTTTTTGGCTTCTCTCGGCCTCTAAAGTAAAAAAACCGCCCCACTTTCTTGACAGTGCTCCACAGTTTTATTATTTAAACAGTGATAGAGCAAAGATCCCCTCGCTACCGAGTGCAAAGTACACACTTCAAACTCCAACAAGCTTGGTTTTGCCCTCGCCATGTAGCCAGCCCTATAGCCCACGAGGCAAAACGTAAAGCATTCAGAGGCAACTGGAGATATAATAATAGGCTAGTTGACCTGAATGAGCCTGTTTACTCGGGTCTGGCAAGGTCGGGGACGAACGAACGAACGAACGAACAGTCGGCTTTCGGCTTTGTTGGCAGTCGGCTTTCTTCTGCATTCCCAGGCTATATGGCCATAATGGGCAAGGTACGTATGTGTCCGGTTTTCAGTTTTCACTGATCTCCCCGCTGAGTACATCCGACACATTCCGATTTCGGAGAAGCTCAAAGGAGAAAAATTACTTGGAAGATTTTTTTTTGAGAAAAAAAGGCAGGAGAATAAGTCAGAAGGATAGTAGATGACAGAAAGCAAAGGAACAAGGCAGAGTCAAAGAGAGTGGCAGATTAGAGGAAGTTACAAGCACAGAACTTCCAGAAGGTGGGGGAACTATTTTTTACGAAAGACCCCCCGGTATCCCCACGGGGAGTAACAGTCGGCTAAAAAGTACTGTTTTCGATATTGTAGAGTTGTATATAGCCAAATCCTATAGGTATTACAGGCTTAGCTCTACCTGGCTTTGGAGTTTGGGGTCAGGGTGCGTGGGTTTCGGATAGTTTTTAGCACAAGTGTTTGTCAACAACGATGTGTTCTTTTGTTGCATATGTGTTTAGCGTGCAAAACAAAAAAGTGTTTTGTTGTGATCAGTGTTTTAGGGTGGGATTTGGGAGCTGTATGGATGAAAGGGAAGGGAGGAGGGCTATAGTATTGTGAGTCCGTTTAATAAAAAAAAAATTATTGTGTTTGTTTGTAGTTGTTATTGCTTTATGCATTTTTGTAACATTTTTTGTAAAGCGCTTAGAGCCCCATTAGGAGAATAAGCGCAATATAAATTAGCATTATTATTATTATAATTATTATTTTTCCACATAAAGGGTTGTTTTTCTAGTTGACTTTTTCCTCGTAGTTTTGTCTTGTGTTTGTAGTTGTTACTGCTTTATGCATTTTTGTAAAGCACTTAGAGCCCCATTAGGAGAATAAGCGCAATATAAATTAGCATTATTATTATTAAAGGGTTGTTTTTGTAGTTGACTTTTTCCTCGTAGTTTTGTCTCTAATGGATATATTAAAGACATTACTTGTGGCAGACAATATTGTATAATTTACTTCTCTGTTTGAGCGCCTTGTATAAGCTTTAAGCTTGTTGTGCTCGTTCCAATTGTTTATGTTGCTGCTTTACTATGTGTTATTTAATTTTTTTAAAATCGTTTAAACCAATGGATATATTAAATAAATAAATAGTCGGCAGGTTAGGCCAGCAGTGTTATTATATTAATATTTCGACTGTCATCAAGTAATAAGGTTATTAGAAGGACACAGACATGAAGAGAGTCGAGTGTTTTGATGACCTGCTGCTTGCTTTATCAATTTTCGCTACTGCGTTTGTTCACAAGGGTCCGTCCGATTGCCCTCAATCGTTTGGGTTCACATGTGCCTCGGTTTAATTTGTACTCAAGCTCTGATAAACATGCACCTGAAATCTTTACATGTTTGGATTGTCTTCTTCATCTGCATTCTTCTTCTTTCTTTCTTCTTATTCTGCGTTCCCAGGCCATATGGCCATAATGGGTAAGGTACATTATGTGTCCGGTTTTCAGTTTTCACTGGTCTCCCCGCTGCGTACAGCCGATTCCGATTTTGGAGGTGCTCAAAGGAGAAACATTATTTGGAAGATTTTTTTTTTAAGGCAGGAGAATTGGGCCAATAAGTCAGAAAGATAGTAGATGATAGAAAGCAAAGGAAAAGGGCAGAGTCAAAGAGTGGCAGATTAGAGGAAGGTACAGGCACGGAACTTCCAGAAGGTGGGGGAACTATTTTACGAAAGACCCCTCCCCCCGGTATCCCCACGGGAGCTTCAACTACATAATGCCCATTCTCATAACCCTTTCCTTTTCTACCGAGCTTTCTGGTCGGTTCAGAAGAAGTGTTCATCATAATAATATTAGGTCTGAATCCTGTCCATTCGACAAGATCACTATGAAGAATTCCATTGTGTTTGCAGTTTCACTACTAAACTTATTTTACTAGTTTATGATTGTTTCTGGACCCACTCACTTCTGGTTACTCTATTGTTGCTTGTTTTACGCGTCAACATTCAACTTCTGTCTGCTTCAGATTTTTGCCAATGTTCTCGTTTATATACCCCCAAAACCCACCGCATTTTTTATAAGAAGAAGTAGAGGCGTTTTGTTTAGCATTTTTTTATCCGATTTGTATTTCTTATCAATCCACTCACTGTGAAGGCATAAAAAAAAATAAAAGAGAAGATAGTTCTCATTGCGGAAGCCATTGAAGTTTCGGGTGTTGAAATCTGCCCGTCATCATTGCTGCACTGCGCAGCGCTGTCGGCGTAAAAAAATAAGCGTGAGAAGAGTGCACCCATAGAATTGCAAATCACTATTGATCCAATGGCTTCTTTTGTGGGGCTGGGCTAGGCTAGTCGAGCAAAATAGAAAGTGAGATAGAGAGGAACGTACAGACGAGGCTTGAAAGTGGAGGAATAGAAGATGATAGGACGGGTGAGATGATAGTTAAGGGGGGGGGGGGGGGGTGATGCAAAGCTGTGGCCCATCAGAGGGGGGTGGAGGGGGGGAGGACAGAGCAGTTTTTTTTTTTTCTGACCCTAGCACGTAAATCTTGCAGGCGTTTGTGGACAGGTAATGAATGCGTTAGCTATCAAAGGGGGGGGTTTCCGCCCCCCCCCCCCCCCCCCTCCTCCTCTGTCTCCCGTATTCCAGCCACTACTGTAAGTGGGTTGGCTGGCTGCTATAATAATACTGGCCTGTGGTCGGCCTTGCCCCTTTTCTCATTCCTGTCTGCCAGCCTTAGCACCCACCGATCGATGAAGATGATGAGGGGTGTGAGGAGGAGAATGTTGGGGGGGGGGGGGGGAGGGGCAGGGGGCAGTGGGGTTGGTGGAGAGAGAGAGGGGCGGGGGGGGATGGATGATCAGAGTGGGCTGCCATCAGCACCGTAGCTCTCTCTCCAGGGATTACACTCTGTCTCTGTGTCTCTCTCTCGTGTCGTCTCTCTCTGTGTCGTCTCTCTCTCTCTCTCTCTCTCTCTCTCTCTCTCTCTCTCTCTCTCTCTCTCTCTCTCTCTCTCTCTCTCTCTCTCTGTCTCTCTCTCTCTCTCTCTCTCTCTCTCTCTCTCTCTCTCTCTCTCTCTCTCTTTTCTTTTGTTTCTCTTGAACTATAAATTACATTCTTGCTGCAAGCGGGGAAGAAAATTGCGATGATTAGTGAAACTCCAAAACGTATGTCGTAAAGACACGTTTTCGAATGAGAAACAGATGCTAACAGTTTTCCGTGTTAATTTTTTTGTTTCAGAGTCTGAATTATGTTTATGCTTAAGAAAGTGTTAAAAAGGGGGGTCGGGGTGGATGCTAATCGATAATTAATTTCACTGCTCGTACCATCTGTTTTATCACATCAATCATAGTAGAATCATAGTGTGTGTATGTGTGCGTGCGTGCGTTCGTTCATGTGTGTGTATGTATGTATGTATGTGTGTGTGCCTGCGTCAGTGCATGCAGGCGGGCGTGCGTGCGCGCGCGCGCGCGCGCGCGCGCGTGTGTGTGTGTGTGTGTGTGAGGAAGTAAGAGAACGTTGCGTGCAATCATCGTGTTTATTTTACTTTCTAATTATTCATTATTTTGTTTGCCTTTAATGTTCTTGTTATCGCACTGAGCTCATGTGAGAAAGAGCGCTATATAAATTCCCATTATTATTATTAGTAGTAGAGAGAGGGAGAGGAATAGTTTCGCAACTGTTTGGGATATTTTTCTATCCTTTTTTGCATGGTGATTCAGTTGGTTGTGTCCTGCATCCCTTCTTTTTCCTTTAAATCAGAATGTCGATAGTTTGTCCGGTAAATCTGTAATAGTGCATTATTAATAGGTGTGCAACATAAATTTTGAGGCCAAGATACATGCCCGCAGACAAGATTCACGTTTGATATGTCCTGGTGCTGCTATGTAGACGTTTGTGTGGTGGTTGTTATTGTAGCTGGCAGCTGTTGTTATTGGACACTCGTCTTTGTAACCTTTAGCCTAATGCATATTCCCACAATTAAATTGAGAGTCGTGGTTTGAGTAGGAAATAAGCAAGCAGGGAAAATGTAGTTTTATTCCCGTAACAAGTCTGGTATGTCTGCGATGCTAATTAAATAGTACTGTCTATGAAAGCTCCAGCGTTGCAGTGAAGAAATTGCTGCAGCGAGTCGATGATAACCATCTTATTTAGAAACCTATCAAGTTCCTTCTTGCGTCTGTCCTAGTTTTTAAACCAACATCAGGCCTTGGTGTTGTTTTGAAATCTGACGTCAGCAGCACCTGCGTGAACGAAAACACGATGAAAGGAGGGAACTTGGGGGGGGAGATGGGGTAAAAGTTCTTCTCTATCCCTCTCTCACCACCCACCCACCCTCCTTGCCCTATCCCCTCATCATCGCTTCTCACCTTTCACATTATTACTTTCTTCTTCTTCTTTTAAGCTCTTCTCTTATCTCGCTGCTCATCATCCTTGGAGATTTGAAGAAGCAGAAGAGCGAAGAATTCTATACATTGTTTGGCGAGGCTTTTATTAGGCTAGGAATTCGCGGAATCGCCACCATACTTCAGAAATCAATCTCTCTCTCTCTCTCTCTCTCTCTCTCTCTCTCTCTCTCTCTCTCTCTCTCTCTCTCACACGCACACACGCACTCTCTCTCTCTCCTCTCTCTCTCACACGCAAACGCACACACACACACACACACACACACACACACAGGCGCGAGGTAAAAGCAGGATGACAGGTCTGGATGGCTGTTGCGGGCTGTCAGCTTGAAGTAGAGAGAGTAGGAGAGAGGGCCCATCAGCCGAGCTGTACATCCCTACATCCCACCCAGACAATACCCCCCCCCCCCCACACACACACACACACACCACACCACCACCACCACCACCACCATCCCCCGGAACCAGCCTCGTATTGCTAGCAGCTTTGCTGCTGGCGAAAATTAATTACGCTTCTATTTATGGAGGAAGCTATTGCCGTTGCGTCTGCATGCACGCTTGCTTCCTATATCCTATCCCCGATCCCTAGCCATCAGATAATAATTGCACGCGTGTGCTTGTAAAGAATGACTGTGTGTGGGTGAGGGTGGCATGGATGGATGGGTGGATGTAGTGTAGATGTGGGTGATATTTTTGTTAGCTCGCCAAAAGAATGTTAATTGTTATTGCAGTGTCATCTTTTTGTTTGAATGTAAGCATTTGGTGTGGGGGGTTTTAAAGCAAGTCGAATTTTCTGAAGAGCCCTGTATGTTGTTGAAACTAGAATACTGAAGTTGGAAAAGGAAGCCAGAAACACAAACATACTATGCAGATCAACACTCACCCCTGTCACACAGTCTTGATTCATTGCGTTCTTTTTCCTTCTTGGCTTTATCCTCTACGAATATTGAATGCATATGTTTTTTATTGTGTAGAAATCACGATAAATATACAAAGCGATAGAGGTTTATATTGGGGAGAAACAAAAAACAACCCAGAAGGAACCGAGAAATGGAGGAGGGGGTGTTGATCTGCATGTTTGCCTTACTTTGACTGATTAAACCTGCGCGCTACACACACGCGCGCGCACACACGCACACACACAAGAACACTGAAATCAAACCCACTATAAAAAAAATGTCGGTGGGTATAACCGTACTTGCCAACGCTTATTGAACCCTTTCCTATTATCTAATATCTTTCTCAAATCCTATCTCATCCCGTGCTGCGCATCTTCGTCTTTGAACCCCTGTATATAATTATGTCAAAATAATTGCCGATAAACGGCAGGTGGACATTACTGGAAGAATAAGAAGATAGAAGAAAAACGCATTACAGATTGTAGGAACAAAAAAACAGGGCAGGTAAAGGAGCGCAGCGTGAAAACAAAATGTCTATAGCAAAATGGAGTGCTTTGTTTATGGGCAAGCAGATAGCACTCCGGACTATGACTGTGTGTTTGTATGCGTTTTGTGTGTGTGTGTGCCGTTAGGCTAGGCTACTTCCCTTACTGCCGACTGACTGTTCCCGTGACCTTGAGAGCACTGGTTAGGTTAGGTATGTGGGCCCTACAGCTACTGTGGCAGGCACGCATCCCTCTTGTTTTGTGCGCGCGCGCGCGCGCGTTTTGCGCGTAGCAGAAAAGAAAGGGCAAGATCGTGTGTGTGCTTCTTTCTAAAATCATGAGACTGAGCTGGAGAAACGGTCGCTCCCTATGTTCCTAAACGCTTCTACCAACCA
Organism: Phymorhynchus buccinoides; assembly: GCA_017654935.2. Taxonomy (NCBI): domain Eukaryota; kingdom Metazoa; phylum Mollusca; class Gastropoda; order Neogastropoda; family Raphitomidae; genus Phymorhynchus; species Phymorhynchus buccinoides. The sequence continues at coordinate 22,238,527 of CM065686.1, forward strand.
CCACGTTCAAACGGTTGACAGCGTAGCAAGCGCAGCTCTAGACTAAGCCTATCGGTCGGTCGGTCGGTTCTGTCTGCTCGTGTGTGTGTGTGGTGAAGTGTGTGAAGTGAAGGGAATAGAATCTAGGCCCAGAAGGCGGAAAGAAACCTTGCGCTAGGCCTAGGCCTACTCTGCGTAGGATCGTATCCACTTCAGCACGCACAACAGGCCGTACACACTGTCTAAAAAACCACATCAGTCTATCAGTGCAGTTGGCCTAGCGTGCCGTGCCTACAGCCAGACTAGCTAGCTACCGAAGCGGATATAATACAGTACAGTGTGTTGACTTCTTTTTTTTTGGTTCGCTCTGTGCCACAAAGCAAGGTGCGGTGTTTGATGACGTTGATAGCTTCTTCTTTTGGCCTCTCAGGAAAAACCTAACACGTGAGTCATCACCACAACACCGCCTCTTCTTTTTCCTGTTTCGGGAAGAGAGAGAAAAGCGTTTAATGTCAGATAATGATTATACGTTCGTGGCCTTTATTCAATAGTTATGGGTTGTTGTTTTTCTTGATGAGAAGCCCAGTTCGTTTCATATTAGAAGTTTGTTTCCACTTAGGGAGTTTGTCTAGTGTGCTTTTAGCGAGGGTGTAATTTGTAAGATAGATTTTGAGGTTTTTTCTTCGTATGGTTTTGAAGTGTGTGTTATCATGTCTGTCTGGCCAGTGGTTCATTCCATCCTACGTGGAGATACCGCGCCCCGGAGGACTTCCAGACAGCTCACCGCCAAGGAGAACAACAGCCAGCCCCAGGTGAGGCCCGCCATTTTCTCTTCAGTAAGGCTCCATGTGCTTGGCCTAGTAGTAGGCCTAGTAGGGAGTGGTATTCTTTGCTCTTGTGGAGCTATTCCTGTGAATATGTGAGTGTGTCCATGTGTATTTTGTGTGAAACATATTTGGTCGTTTTGTTTGTTGTCAGATTACATTTATCAGCATTGTCATTTGTGTGTGACTGTGAGTGTGTGTGTTACTCTGTGTGTGTGTGTGTGTGTGTGTGTGTGCGCGTGTGCGTGCGTCAGTCGGTGATCTCAAAACACATAGCCACTCAAGAAAGGCAAGCTAACGGTACTAAGGTGTACATACAACCGTGGTCGGTACTAATGTTAAACAGTCTCTAACAATCTTTTTCCTCTGTACAAATATTGGTCAATCTTTCCTTTGTTGTCGTCTGAGGTTGTAGACGTTTGTGCTTGGTTTTTGTGTCCCTGAGTTGTGTGTCTGTCCTTCACTTTCTAATTGTGATTGTCTTTGTTCTGTCTTCAGTGTGGCAGTGGTCCGTCTTTTTACCCAAAAAACCTCTGTTGGTACAACAAATTTGTAAAATTCCGATTGGTACCCCAAAAACCTGTTGGTACCCAAAAAAACCGAGTCGCATAAAACTAAAAAAGTTAGGGATAGGGACAGGTTAGGGATAGGGTTAGGGATAGTAAGATGGGAGCAGGAAAAGACAGACAACATAAAAATGTCCTGATTATATTGGTTTTGTCAAGTTTCCTTGTTTTTTGGGGTACCAACAGAGGTGTTTTGGGTAAAAAGACCCAAAAATGTGTGGCAGCGACAGTATGATGAAAATGTTTCACCAATATTTGGGCTTTTTCATGCTTTTGTTTGTTTTTCTTCTCGATAGTATCATGGTCATTGCTCTGGCTTTCGTTTTTTGTTTGTTTTTTCTCAATAGTATCATGGTCATTGCTCTGGCTTTCGTTTTTTGTTGTGTTTTTTTCTCGATAGTATCATAGTCATTGCTCTGGCTTTCGTTTTTTGTTTGTTTTTTCTCGATAATATCATGGTCATTGCTCTGGCTTTCGTTTTTGTCCGCGTTCTACCTTTCAATGTTTGAGAGCCCCCCCCCCCCCCCCCCCCCTAGTGTTTATCTGCTTGCCATTTTGATTTCATATTCATTGTCTGTGTTTGGCATATCACTGTGTGAACATGTTTCTCAGTGCCTTCCTTTCAAGTCGCCTTTGTTCTGCCTTCCAGTTCGAATTGTATTTTGTTCCACTGCTGTTGTTTCCGTAATTGTATTTTGCCTCTGTCTGTATTTTAGGTTGATTATGGGCTTTTCTTGATCAGTAGATGCAAAGATGACAATGAAAATGCAAAGTATGGTTAAGAGTTTCTCTGAAGTTGTTGGGTTTTTTTTTAACTCATAGGAACCTTCCACTCTTAAGTTATAATTTGAGTGATTGCAAGGTGTATGCAATGGTAGTACTTAATTTGAAAGCTCGTCTTATTAGGAAGTAACAATACACGTTTCAAGTTGTAGGCTGTTTGAAAGTTGAAACGGGATTTATGGCTAGTTTGGAGTTGGACCATTTTCAATTATCTTTTTGCGCGTGCTGGTTGGTTGTTAATGTTTGTTCGTGGGTGATAACTGAGACTGGCCCTTTAAAAAAAACCAAAATGTTTATTTGAGGTACTCGATACAGACAGACCCACAATCCATGATTTCAGCCAACAGCCATGACCTTGCATTAGTCACGAGAATCGCTGTGCATGCCGTCATCGCACTCTGATGAAACCTAATCAGCGGGAGAAAGGGTCGGGTTACTTGGTGTTAGCGGAGCGTGCATGCATGCTAGCAAGCAAGTCAGTCGATAACACGGCCACTATATTTAGCTCTCTCTCTCTCTCTCTCTCTCTCTCTTCTCTCTCTCTCTCTCTCTCTCTCTCGGCTCTCGCGGCTCTCGCGGCTCTTTGTTCACACACGCCCAGTGGTAGTAGTAGCTCAATCAATGATTTCTGAGAGCTCTCTCTTTCTCTCGGTGCCAGACATGACTGATATGATTGCCAGCCAACCTAACCGCCCTGGAAGGAGAATGGTTTCCATGTGATGCCTGCTGTTGGATCCATGGAGCCTGCTGCCTTTGTTTGGGCGGTAGTGCTTGTAGCAAGAGGCTTGAAGTATAGTACTGCTGGCTTTTTTGTATGACCACCGCCATTGTGCAACGATTCTGAACCCTGTATTGACTGGCACAACGAGGCCTGGGCACGCTTTCTTGCTTGGCTGGTTCCTTCTTACGCCAGTGTTCGCTAATCTCTACATGCATTGTATCCAATCACCCCCACCCACGTTTTCCCCACAAGTTTCTATCTTTATGGCGTGTTTAGGCTTGCGAGGGGTTTCCTATTATTGCTTCATTTGTCAGTGGGCTTTTTTTCTTTGGAAGATCATTCAATGCCTTCTCATGTTACTCATGTTTGTTTAATAGCTTTTGGGGGGGGGGGGGGGGTGGGGGGGTGGGGGTGGGGGGTGGGCGGATGCAACCTCTTTTGTTTGCCATACATTATAGGACCAAACAATGCACAATACAGACAAGTGTGGGTGTTACTGTTTGTTTGCGTATTAAAAAAAAGATTGATTGTAGGAACTAGGAAGTAGTAACCAGGATTGTTTTTGATAAGCCTCTAGTGTGTGCACGCGCGCGCGCGCGAGTGTGTGTGTGTGTACACCTTGCCACATAATCGTCTGACCTTTAGGCTTATGCAAAGCAGTGTTTGAAAAGGGGGCTCGAAAAAAAGGGGGGGGGGGGGGGGGCTTTTCTTAATCCGTTTACCACTTCTTCTCTTCTTTCTTTTTTTGCACAAGTAAACGCAAGATCTTACAAAGAAAGCGACTCTTGATATGATGAGTGATCATAATTATTAAGAAACTGAATTTGCCCCTCAATTTAATTGTAGCATGATTGTAGATTTTGCTTACAAAAGATACTAAGCTTGTCAACAAAGATGTAAGAGGGTAATTTAATTAGCGTATCGATAGTCCCATGAAACGGTGATGTCGGTCACGGTGTGAAAAAAAAGAAGTGACCTCATTTTGTTATGTACTGCTGTTTGTCCCGTGACTATAGAAGGAAACATGATGCGTCACTAGCATAACGGTCTGATTTAAAAATTAAAATAATACAATTATTTTGAAGCTGTACACTGCAGCAAAAAGCTTTCTACTGAGTGTCTTTGACTGCAGTACCATTTAAATCTTCCCTGTGACAAGGCAATCGAGAACTGTTTGAAAATATAAATGGCTGCATCTGAACGGCGAACGTACGCCACCGTTCACAGCAAACCAGTTTGTTCTAGTGTTGCATTCACTAATGGTAGCTGAATCAATAAAGGGCCCCAGGCTACCACGTGAAACTAGGATCAGCTTTAGTTTCCTCCCGACAT
>CM065686.1:22245231-22350231 GCA_017654935.2 Phymorhynchus buccinoides
CCCGCTTCTTATCGACTTATGCATGAAATAAGTACTAGTATACAATGCCTTAGTAAGTGTGTTATCTCCTTGAATTTGAACTCTGGTCTGTCAGTCTCAACGATAAACCAACTTCTCTTTACTATGTACTAGTAAAGTACTGGACTTTTTAGTATTATACAGTGTAATGCCACTTTCATTGTTTTATTAATCGAAGAGACAACAGGATGCATTCGCAACAGACCTTGCTTGAATTTTATTACCAAGAGTTGAAAGTATGGAGCGTGTAAGAGGATTGTCAATGTTATACATGTTTATTGAAAATCAGAGGAAATGGGCAGCTCCAACTACTCCATTTTAGGTTGTGAGAAAGTATATTAATAATTAGTTTTTAGTATTTCTCATAACACGACTCAACTGCCACAACATTCTTGTGTGCGTGTGTGTGTGTGTGCGTGTGTGTGTGTGTTTATGAGAAGGTATAGCTTTTGGTATAAAATACACTTTTAAAATTGTTTAGCGGTGGTGTTTTTGTTTTCTTTTATAAAGAAAGAGAGGTAGCAGTTTTCGGTAGCTTGGGGCACACACACTAATAAGAGATGGGAACAGTAGGTGGAAGACCGATGATTGAAGAGATCTGTCATCTGTCAACCTGTCCTGTATGGATGGATAAGGAGGGGGGGGGGGGGGGTTGCTAGGATTTGAAGGGGCAGTCAGTGAAAGGGACCAGTCATCTGTCATAGCTGTGTCTGAACTCGAGCCTGTCATTCACGTGCTTCCCAAGGCTAAAGGGACATGTCACATGATGTTCCCCTTTACTGTATACATGTATCCTGTGCCTGTCGTTTGTTTTTCTTCTCTCCTCCAAACTGAGTTCCTGCTTGGACAGCCGACAGATCATCAAGTCAACTATCCATGTACACTGAATCCGCGCACAGACAAGACAAACGCATAATGCACTCATACTGATCATGAAAGAACGAACGGACATAGATAAGGGCCGGTATACATCTCGTGTGCTGGCTAATACAAAGCATCTGTTTTGTGTCAGTCTGAGTATTTTTCACACCTGCTGCCATGTCATTCACACCGACTGGCGTGCGTCGTGTACGCATTTGGTCTGAAGACGCCCATGTTGTTTGGGTCTTGGGGAAGGGAGACCAAAAGAAGCAGACCTGCTTGTGTCAGCGAGTCAAAAGCAACAAGGCGTGGTGCCATTTGTCAAACATGTTGTGTAGTACCTACTACACTGATGGACACCGAGCTTAAACTTGAAGCCAGTCAGAACAACAGTAAAATGTGCGTAGTATCGTGTTATCTTCTAGTCGTACAAAATGTAGGGATGTTCGTACAGGTCAGCTTGAACCTCTGCAATAAACGCACGCACACCTGTCGGCACCCGTGGTACTGTTGGCTGGTGAGTGAGGAAGGACATTCCACACTGGCATGATAATGAATGATTTACTGCCTTTGTTCTTGGCGAGCTCGTGTAGTACTGAACGTGTGAGGGATGATTAAACACCGACTCGTACCAGACCACAACCCAGCCCATCTAGACAGGTCGGCTATCTGGTACATGTACTTTCAGTGATCGTGCTAGGAATGTTGAGAACCAGTCCCATCAGCGACAAATCGCCCAACAACCAGTGTCAAAACCAGTCACAGGGGAAACAGAATCCACTGAAAACTACAGAAACACACAATTTCAAAGCATTTGTTAAAACAATGTATCAGTTCTAGCAAAAATGTATCAGTCCCAGTGATGCACCGAGGATCCAAAAGTGATAGGACAAACTGTCCTGAGACAAGATAAATCAGTAGGACATTGTCCTGGGACGGTATTCATGTCGAGATAGCATGAGACTTAGCATGATGCTAACTTAGAAGCTCTTCCAAAAGTCCTATTAAATCCTATAGGACATTGGAAGAGCTTCTAAGTTAGCATCATGCTAAGTCTCATGCTATCTCGACATGAATACCGTCCCTGGCCCTTGAAATTAATGGACAAAGTGTACCAGTATTAACAATTTCATCAGGACATTATTTTGTCCTGACAGGGGAGAACACATTAAGACATATTCAATTTTAATAGGTCAATGGCCTATGACCGGGGCCTTGGGACATCACTGCACTCCCTGGGACTGACAGGTCCTTTTTTTCCCCAGTATTTTGGTTTTGCAATCAGTATTTTACTAATAATTGCCAGTTAACGCGATCACTGACTTTAAATAATAAAATAATTATTGATAGCATTTCTATATCGCCTTTCTATCATTATTTTACACTCAAGGCGCTTCCATTCACTGATACACACGCAGTCACACAAAACATTATTACCCAATAATTCACCCAATAATTCGTGTTGAAAATTTTCTGAGAAGCGAAAGGGTAAGGGCCAGTTTAGGATCATTTTCATGAAACTGAAAGAAGCAGACTTTGAGATTGGGGGTTGTAAACGTGGGGGTCTAAAGTTGGAATTGCCGATATGCATGCCCTGTTGTACTGGTCACAGAAGTGCTGGGTGGGATAAACAAGATACTATTCTTGAAGAATGTAATGCAATGATTTGGGGGATATATGATGAAACTTCACCTTTTGAAAAGTCAACAATGTAATACAGTGATTTAGGGGATCTGTGAAAGTTCGCCTTTTTAAACGGTAGAGCTTAGAATCGGTTTTATTTTTTTCTCTTACGTGTTGAGAAAGAAAATAGGCTACCTTAGTGATATTATGGATGACATGGTATTTGAGACAAACCATTAGAATACAAAGAACCTGTCTGTTTCGCTTAAAAATAATGACACTCGTTTTAATGTTATTTTGTTTTCTGTATTGTTCGTCTCACGTCGTGATGAGGTCAATATAACACGCCTCTCAAAGTCGGACAAAACTCGTTTGTGTGGCAGTGACCATTGTTTTCTTTGAGAGGTGATTTCGCACTATATTGACAGATCGTAATGTTCGTAACTTGGTTATCATCGCGACCCCCCCCCCCCCCCCACACCCCTCTTTAATATGTGAGTCCCCCTCCCCCTCTCTCTCTCTCTCTCTCTCTCTCTCTCTCTCTCTCTCTCTCTCTCTCTCTCTCTCTCTCTCTCTCTCTCTCTCTCATACGTGCATATTTTCATAATCTCATACATAATCTATCCGTCTCTCTTTCTCTACCCCCCCCCCCCCCCACCCCCCCCCCCCCCCACACACACACACATCTTCCACACACAAACACACACGCACACACAATCGGTGAATCCGAAAAGTCCGTAGTACAAGTAGGTAATTCCGTGTGCCCTAATTTCGGGAAATGACGGCATACGCATTGTTGTCCTCGGGAAGTCAGCCTAATAAGAACAACGCCAGCTGTTGTTTAAGTTATTTACTGTGTTTGCATGCCATCTGTGACCTCAAGTGGATGAGATGGATGGATGCAGAGGGGGGGTGGGGTGACATCATGCGCTCGCACACTCGCTCCATATTAATATTGCGGATGTGACGAAGAACATTCAGTCGATCACACGGTGTGTGTGTGTGTGTGTGTGTGTACGTACGTGTGCGTGCGTACGTGTGCGTGCGTGCGCGCGTGCACTTGACGTTGGCACACAGCCACGATCAATAACGGAACAGTTTGTTGGCAAATCGAAGGACGATTTTATAAAGATGGAATTTGCAGTGAGCTATAAATGTCCGTCAAGGGTCTTGTGTAAACGTTGTATGTGCTGCAGCCTTGAGGGGATCGTTAACCTGTCATTTTCGTAGTCAATCATATAACGTAACTAAAGTGGTCTTTACAGAAGACCAAGGAAAATGCTGATCAACAAGAAACGAAACTGAGGCACTTTCTTGTTATGCTCACCCCCTTACACGCTCTCTCTCTCTCTCTCTCTCTCTCTCTCTCTCTCTCTCTCTCTCTCTCTCTCTCTCTCTCTCTCTCTCTCTCTCTCTCTCTCTCTCTCTCTCTCTCTCTCTCTCTCTCTCTCTCTCTCTCTCTCTCTCTCTCTCTCTCTCTCTCTCTCTCTCTCTCTCTCTCTCTCTCTCTCTCTCTCTCTCTCTCTCTCTCTCTTCTCTCTCTCTCTCTCCTCTCTCTCTCTCTCTCTCTCTCTCTCTCTCTCCTCTCTCTCTCTCTCTCTCTCTCTCTCTCTCTCTCTCTCTCTCTCTCTCTCTCTCTCTCTCTCTCTCTCTCTCGCGCGCGCGCGCGCGCGGGTGTGTGGTGAGCACAAAGCTAAAAAATAGTACGTCGATGGTGGTGAGTTGAGTCAAGAATAATTGAGTGTGTGTGTGTGTTCATATTCGTTCTCTCTCTCTCTCTCTCTCTCTCTCTCTCTCTCTCTCTCTCTCTCTCTCTCTCTCTCTCTCTCTCTCTCTCTCTCTCTCTCTCTCTCTCGCACGCACGCACACGCACAAACACAAACCCCCCCCCCCCCTCCGTCTAATATCACGAGAAGTGGATAGGCGTTAAATGAAAGACCCCACACGTGTGTAAAACACCTTCTTTCCTCCTTATTTGACAAACGTGTCGTTGTGTGCGTTCAGTTCATTTGCATGTGGCGGGGTGGCGGGTTTTTGGTAAGGTACACATACGTACAAGGTAATGGAGCGGAAAAGCCCGACGAATAGGAAGGAATAAGAAGGAAGAGGGAGAGAGAGCTGGGGGTGGGGGGGGGGGGGGGGTAGTGCCAGGTTAGCAAGGGCCGGGGGTCAGGTGAAACAATAGGTGTCCTTTGTGAAAAGGGGGCGGCCTCCCCAGGAAAGGGGACGCCAAGTGACAGGTGCAAGACGCGGAAAGGGAGGGAGAGAGGGAGATAAGAGGGTACCAGTATCAGCCACATTCATCTCTCTCTCTCTCTCTCTCTCTCTCTCTCTCTCTCTCTCTCTCTCTCTCTCTCTCTCTTATGCTTTTTTTTTTATTTTACCTTCACTCTTTTGTGACCCTATAACCCAACCTTCTCCTTTTCCTTACTACCCTGCCTGTACTGTTCTAGCTTCATGACTAAGACCTCGGCTATTTACATTGTCACGCGCGCAGACTATCCCCCTCCCCCCTCTCTTTTCTACCCCCCCCCCCCTCACCTTTAGTCCCTTCACTCTATCCCACATTGTGGCGTAGCCAGATTTTTTCTTTTCTTTGGTGGATCTTTTCTCCCGCCATACCAAACCATCTCTCTCTCTCTCTTCTTTTACTTCAAACGTTACTAATGCCATCTCTTATGCCTAGTTTTATCTTCTCTCTCTCTCTCTAATGCTCTCTCAGCTTATGCTCTCTCTCTCTCTCTCTCTCTCTCTCTCTCTCTCTCTCTCTCTCTCTCTCTCTCTCTCTCTCTCTCTCTCTTTCTCTCTCTCTCTCTCTCTCTCTCTCTCTCTCTCTCTCTCTCTCTCTCTCTCTCTCTCTCTCTCTCTCTCTCTCTCTCTCTCTCTCTCTCTCTCTCTCTCTCTCTCATATTCCCATGTTATCTTATAATGTGTGTGGTGGTTGTTTTTTTGTTTTTTGTTTGTTTTGTTCTTCCTTAAAATTGGGTTTATTCTGAAAAATTGTCATTGTCTCAAAATGGTTTCCCTTTTTTCGTACTCAATTTAAACTACCAATTCAAGTTCACCACTGTTAAGTATTATCCATGTTTGCTTTAAATCCCATTTTTGATTTCTTTTTCAATTATTTCATGTGCCAATTTTTGTTCCATTTTCTTGACTTGATTGTTTTATGTCAAATTTTCTTTGCTTGATGCATGGCATGAATGTGTGAGTGAGAGGGCAAGGTGTAAAGAAGCTATTGTAGCTTATCCTTTTTACCCTCAATAAAACATTCGTAATAAAACATTCGTATTCTCTCTCTCTCTCTCTCTTCCCCAACGTTCTTGTTTCTGGAGATAAGCGAGCGACCTTGGCAGAGAGAATTGTTGTTTACCACTACATACGTACACAACGCCTGAAAATAGACTGAAGCAAATCGTTAGTGCTGCTCCGATTCGGCTTTAAAAAAACCATAACAATTATTACATATATTTACCTGGCAGCGTTGACAAAACCCAGCAATAGCAAACTCTGCAGCAACAGAGTACTACAGAGGCACGAGACAACAACGAAAGAAGCAGTAAGACGGTGTTAAAGACCCACCACGTCACGTGTCAAAATCACGGTTTTCTCTCTTATAACTGGTAAGAAATCTTCCTAGCATAAGAGGGAATGTGACACGTGACGGGGGGGGGGGGGGGGGGGTGTCTTTAAAAGGTGGCCCTAATCAATACTTGAGCCGTGATAAACAACTGGTTCGTGACGAACGAACGCAGTTCAGCGCGGTTAGTTAGTAGTAGACACGAGCAGGGTAGAGAGAGGGGGGTGGGTGGGATGGAAGGAAGGTGAGTAGGCAGCAGCATGCAGCAAGCAGCATTGTACGTTGGGTCCAGATCGATACCGAGATAACGTCACAATGTATTGATCAATCGATTCTTCCTTTTTTCCCTTTCACTCCGTGTGTGTGTGTCAACGAAGGCCGTTGTAAAAAAACAAAAACTGGAGCTTTTTTTTTTGCATGTTGCTTAGGTGTTTGCGTTTGTGGAGCTGAAACAGTTGCGTCCACTGACCCTTTCCCTCGATTTCTGTATCCTGCTGATACGAATCGGAATAAAGGTAATATTTTTGTTATCATCCGTCATCAAAATTGTGTACCTTACACACAATTATGAACACATTCACACACATGTTTATTTATGATATCAGCACGAGAGGGCTGTTCTCGTGTTGATAGGGCAGGCGTGGCTGGTGCATCTCCGGGTCGCATCAGAACCTTCGGAGGTCCACTCCGCATACAGTTGTGGAACTGCCTTGAAAAAAGAAAATGTTTGGCCTTACAATATTTATATGTTTACCCGCCTATTCTCAGTACTGCACATTAGAACTGAACGGATAAAATGATGACTTGGACGTTCTCGGTTCTTCTTTCCACTAACACCCGCAGATGTGTGTTGCCTTTCTGTACTTTGCATTGATCCTGGTTTCTCTTTTTGTCCAAAGTACAGGTGTTGGTTTTGACGAGAGGCTACTATTTGTAGACATGGGCCATGCATGATTGAGGAACGTTGGCAAGGAGTAGGAGGAAAATCGTGAATCTTGTCGACATCAGAGTGTTGGTGGTGACCCCACTCATCCGATCACAGAAGTAGTAGCCGAGGTCGCGCTACTGAGGTGCACCTGTGAGTGGGGGAGGTCAAGGTCGGGTTGAAAGCTTCTCCCGAGTCAGTGCCCGCAATAATACGACGACGGCTCATTATCTCCCACTAGGCTACCCCTTCCCTTCTTCCCCTTTTCCTTTTAGTTCTCCCTCGAGGCACTCTTTCATCGTGTGCCTTTATTCCCCCGCAAAATAGAGGTCCACTCCACCTTCCGTGTTGGAGACAACACACTTATTGTTCGACCAAGAAAGGCCTGTTTTCTGTTCGACGCGGTTTCCCTCCATTTTCTATCTGATCCTATCTTATCTAGAGGACACGAGGTAAGATTACGCGTCTGAAACGAACCCATTGTGATTCTTGCGTTCTCAAAGCCACTTTTAGAGGAACACCGAGCTAGGATAGTGGTGTAGATAGCAAGTCGTTCAGATGGCGGCCCAGTCCTTCCTAGCCGGATCTTCTAACTGGTGTGATGACCTCGATAGATTAGTTTCGTTTCGTAACTCGGCATGCTCACTGTTATTATCTCTTTAACTATTAGGCGAGGCAAGAAGCAAAGGATCAAGTGTTTTTTTGGAGGGCGTCTCTTTCTAGGACAGTGTTGTAATGTTGCCCACGACAAGTGCGAGATAATAGGGCTGTGTTCAACTGTTCGTAGGACTGCTGTTCAGATACGCGAAATCTGCTTTATTTGATGAGAGGGTAATAGCCTAGTACCGGAGAACAAAAAGCGATGCGCGAACGAGAGAGAGAGAGAGAGAGCAATGCCAATTTGTTTCTCAGATGGTATGTGTTGCTTTTATTCATGTTTTCTATCGCCCGCGCGTATCCACCCCCACCCCCCAATTTTACTATAGTGAAACAAGCATACGGTAACCATAATATGGTGCCAAATTCTTTTAATATTTTCTTACCATTTGTGTCCCACAAAACGTCTGGTTTTCTTACGACAGTAAAAAAAATTGTTCTTGTTGTTCATACACACACACTCGCTCACTAACTCTCACCAGCCCTTCTTAAGACACTCTCTGCTCTCACACACCGGAGGGAGGTAAGGGAGGGGAGGTCTAGAAAGGAGAAAAACAAAAAGTCAGAGGGAGATTGGGGGTGGGGGGGGGGGGGGAGGGGGGGGGGGGAGAGAGGCTAGAAAGGAGAAAAACAGGCTAGGCCTATGTAGTATAGCGAGCGAAAGCTGGAAAAAGTGTGTTGTAGATTGGCGCAGTATAGGCCTGGTGGACCCATCCCCACGGAAGCTTCCTTATCTCTGACAGCTGCCACTGCCATCGTGCGTTGTGCGTTGTAGAGGATGAGCTTGCAACCACCATCGCCCCCCCCCCCCCCCCCCCCCCCCCCATTCCTTTTTCTCCCCCCATCAAATCAAACACACTTCTCATGACCGTTTCCACCTGCCTTCCCCAGTACACAAGCGTGCAAGCAAGCAAGCTGCTCAGCAGCTGTATTTCCCATACATTCCGTGCCAGTACATAAAACAGCTCTTCAGAATTCCTCAACTTCGAGTACAACTGCATCATAGTTATATTAACGGGACAACCCCCCTTTTTTTCTCGGTTAATCGCGTAGTAGGGGTCTTTCGGATTGTTTACAATTTGGTGTCATGTTTTTTCGATGCTGAACAAAAAGGGGGTTTGGTTTTTTAAAGTGGCCCACATTTCAGCCATTACTAGTAGCAGTGTAGTCTTCAATTGTGCAGATCAGATCTTGACATGTTTGCCCTGCTCTCTAAAGGAGTGTCAATAATGTTTTGCCGTTGTGTGTGTGTGTGTGTGTGAGAGAGAGAGAGAGAGAGAGAGAGAGAGAGAGAGAGAGAGAGAGAGAGAGAGAGAGAGATTGCAAATCCACAGATTCGTCAGTTTTTATTTTTATTCCTTCACTTTGTGTGTGTTGTTTCTGTGGGTTTTTTTTTCTTTATTTGTAAAGCCGTACAACCCCATAATACGATGATTTTTGTTTTTTAAAAAGTGGTTGAGGGGGGATGGGGGGTGGTAAAGGAAGAAAAAATCGAGTCAATTGGAGGGGAGAGAGAGAGAGAGAGAGAGAGAGAGAGAGAGAGAGAGAGAGACTCAACTCAAACTCAAAATGGTTTAATGTTTAGGCCTGTGAAGCCCATAAACATACAGAGTTCAGAAAACTATGTACAAACAAATCCAAATGGCTCATCTACTTAACTATTCAGTTTAAGGGGACGCAATGAGAGAGAGAGAGAGAGAGAGAGAGAGAGAGAGAGAGAGAGAGAGAGACCGTGGGTGGGTTTGATTATTGTGCAGTGGCTGCATGCCCAAGGGCGACGTGGTGGTTGCTATGTCAGCGCTTTTGTGACGTTTTGAAAGGACAGGCTGGAGGGAAACGGTGATGGAGGAGGAGAGGAAGGTTAATAAAGGAAAAAGGGGGTTGGGGGGGAGAGAGGGGGGTTGGGGGGATAGAGGGGTGGTGGTGGGGCTGTATGCATGTGAATGTGACTGGCAAAGCCAAGCCAGAACGACGACGACGTTCGTGTCGCCCTGTCAACTTCGCTGTATTTTTTATTTTTTATTTTGTCACACAAGGCAGAAAGGAGAGAGAGAGAGAGAGAGAGAGAGAGAGAGAGAGTGACTGTAGTGTACTGTAGTGTACGTGTGTGTGTGAGAGAGAAAGACAATGTGCGTCTCTGTCTGTCTGTCTGTCTCTCTCTCCCCTCCCTCCCTTCTCTCCACTCTCTCTCTCTCGTTGTGTGTGTGCGTGTGCGTGCGTGTGTGTGTGAACTTACTGAAGTGGGAGGGAAGCGGGATTGGTGGTACAGGAAAAGGGCTCGTTGTGTGTGTGTGTGTGTGTGTGTGTGTGGATTGGTGGGACAGGAAAATGGAATATTGTGAAGAAAACAGCGACATACACCCAACGTAATGCCATTGTTAATATGATTATGTCTGTCTGGTTGTTCTAATTCCAATATTGCTTCTCCGCACTGTTAGAAATGCATTAGCAATAAAACATGCATAATTATGATGCGCATAACATGTCAAAACAATTTAGGAGAAGAAGAAGAAAGAAGAAGGAATGTGAACGCGAACAGCTCCACCACTTTCTTGCTTGGAAATGAAAAACCATTGTATAGTTTTGTGAGGTAACTACCACTTCTAGTATAACCACTGAACAGACACGGGTTAGGGTTAGGGGTTGTTGGAGGGTACTAGGCATTCAGGGCGTTGTGATTCTTTTTAAATTAAACGGCAGACAGAGAAGGAGAGGGGTGGGTGGGCGTGGGTGCGCTTGGCGTGAGATAGGAGTTTGTAAGGCTTATTCCAAGTAAAGGTTTTGAAGAGCTTCCAGAAGCACACTTCTTTTTTAAGCCACGTTTTAGCATTTCTTAAGGACAGCGGGTGGTGGTGTTATCTACCATGCCATATGGTATCTGTCAAAGTCATGCACAAGATGCATCGTAACTTTGTCTTGAGAGAGTACGAGTGGTGTGGGAAACTAACGTGAAGAGATCCATTATATTACACGCTAATAACAGCAAGGGGCGAACGAGAGAAAATCCGTTCAACGTCCTCCGGTCTGAAACAGACATATGTGGGACATTAATAGATATGAAGATGGTGGGAACGGTCCTGGAGGCAGTGCAACACCAGTAACGCCCCGATTTTTTTTTTTAACAATACAGATAAGTATAATGGGCGAACGAATAGTTAGACGGACGCATTTAAATGACAACCTTCACCTTGGACTGAGCTTGCGTAGAAAGACGGCAGTGTTTTAAATGGTGTGTGCAAACGTAAATGTATACGACACCCGCCCAATCCCTGGGACCCATTATTAGGACAGGGGGGGGCTTTTTTTTTTGGGGGGGGGGGGGGGGGGGTAAGCACATTGGTGGGGGGGGGGGGAGGATTGATGAGGTAGGAGAAAATCCTGTTGGGTGCAGACGCGGTAGGGTTAGTTCGGTGGGTGGCTATAGAGTAATGGGGGCCAACTGGGACGTTCCTATCGAATGACACTGGCAGGTCATGGAAGACGACCGACGTTGCTCTTACCTGTATAACAACCATACCACCACCTTCATTCTTCAGCGAAGGCTTGTTTGCTCAGGAGACTATTATATGGAGGTTATTTTTAACGCTGTCAGCTTGCTGTTGGCTCGTTCTGCTCCGTTACCCCATCTAACTTGCTTCTACTAGGCTACCTGCTTTTTATTTCTGCATGCTGCAATAATAATACTTTTTCTTTCCACTTGCCTTCCTACTACATGTACTACCATCCCTGTCGTTCGTTTGGTATGGGGGGGGGGGCATGGTTGGTTGAAGAGTTTGAGTGTGCTTGGTTTCCTACCTCGTGTGAAAAACAGGTTGAGTGTCTGTGTGCAAAGAAGCGTTTCTAGTTTAATGTAGAGGAAAGGAAAGGGAGAAAGATAAAATTGAATTGAATTTCCTTTAATTTTGATATTTAATGGATGGAACGAAAACAGGACACACATACACGCACACACGCACATACACACACACACACACACACACACACACACACACACACACACACACACACACACACACACACACACACACACACACACACACACACACAGAGTACACCATTCTTCTTATTACGCTTTTAAAGGTCAAAGAAAGGTTCTGTCCACATAGCGGGATTCGAACTCTTAACTCGGCTTTCGTACCGGTGTTGACTTTCTCACCAGAAATCCCAAGCATTTCCGATTATAGATGGAAACTGTGTACGTCCTTGGACTAAATTGAACGCGTGGACATGCGAGTGTTTCATCAATTAAACTGGTGACCTTTTCTGTCAAGACGACTCCTCCGATGGAAGTAAACATTGATCGAGGGCAACAAGGGAGGCGTTGGTAGTAACAGGAACTGCTGATTGTGAGGTCATGCCGCGCTCTTCAAGCGATCAACAAGGATAGCCCCTGGCTAGTAGTGACCTCTGCGTGTAATGTACGTCAGATTGCGGGTACTGGTCAGTTGTTTCCTCAGTTGAACTCGGCAACAGAAATCAATCATGCATGACATAGCTCTGTTCAAAACTTGTGGTATGTTTTCACTCAAGACTCCAAGCACTTGATTATTTTGACCAGGTTTGACTCCCATGCAAATGCCCCCACATTGAAAACGAGACAGACTTTGAAGAGCAGCCTCATTTTGAGCTTGGGGAATTTGTATGCGGGTCAAACCTACCCAGAAAAAAACCAAGGGACTTAAATCTGCCGGGTCAGTGGGTCTTTAATGGCGGTGACCGTAGATAAAAATGTTTTATGCCCTTAGAAAATTGACCAGACTTTTTACTTGACTAATCAGTGTAACGGTCTAGTGATGAAAGAAACTAGGACTGAAGTGGTCTAGGGAAGGGTTTCTATTAAAAACAAAATGAGCGTATCCAGTTTTGATCCATCGATTTCCGAGTACATTCATTTATTTGCCTTTTGGTTGGCAATGAAAATTGTGTGGTGGTTTTGACCGAGTTTCTTCATCACTTTATGAAGGCACACGCCCTATCAGACAAAGGTGATATTATTGTTTATTTGATTCACGGATCTAAACTAAACTCCCAAGTACAGTACCTTATTGAGGAGAGACTGTTTTACGTCCTCATGACAACTGCCCTTTAGAGGGACGTCACGTGTTCTGCCCTTAATTTTAGGAAGTTCTACTAAAGCTTAAGTGGGAAACTAAACGTTGTTCTAAATTAAGTCAATCGGTTTACTCATTATTTAGAAAGTAACAACGTTTAGTTTCCCACTTAATGCTTTAGTAACTCAATTTAGAAAGTAACAGCGTTTAGTTTCCCACTTAAGCTTTAGTAGAACTTCATAAAATTAAGGGGAGGTGCGGTGATCTTTCGTACTGTAACCAGTGATATAGGCCTAAGGCCAAGCGATACGACGTCCATGTGACAAAAGCAAATTTATTTTCACCACTGAACTTTGGGTTATCTGCTCACGGCAACTACTGTACCTACTAGGCCCTAGGCCTACCAGGCTACCAAACTTCTTGCTGAAAAAGGGGGCTCCGATTTTTAGCGGTAAGCACACCCACCACCCACTATTTTCGTCTCCAGCTTTTATTATTGATGGCTAGAGTATAAAGCACAGAAAGCAGTCGACCGATATGGCCAAGCCTTTTAGGTAACCGCGCCTGTTGTGTTGGAAAAGGCCATAATGTAACGGGCCAAGTAAAGCCTGGAGAGAGCCCCAACGGGCCCTGTAAAAACGGGGGACCTGTGGTGATTAGGTCAGGGCTTACGCGGCCACTGACCACTCCTTAGACCAGAAACGCCGGTCAAGTTGATCCCTTGATCAATCTGACGTGGAAATCAATCTCTCTCTCTCTCTCTCTCTCTCTCTCTCTCTCTCTCTCTCTCTCTCTCTCTCTCTCTCTCTCTCTCTCTCTCTCCCCCCCCTCCCTCTCCTTCCCTCGGGCCACTTCCACAGCAAACATGGTTTTATCCTCGTGTGGTTGAGAACCCAGATTTTGCTCGGGCGTGCTTATTGCTTATGTGCTGGGTCACTCGTTTACCTTGTCGACCATTACCTGTACATTTCTAGAGTTCAAGAACTTGAGTGAATTTCAAAATGTAGTGTTTGGTTGAACTTGGAGCTGTTGTTTGAGTTTCTCTCGTTTTATACAGTGGACGGGTAAGGAGTTTTTGTGTCTTGTCACAAGTCAGTAGTTAAAGAAAATGAATTAATTATTACTTACTAATTGTTTAAAGTCTCCATACGGTGTACAAAAACTCTTTTAGTAGGATGGCGGTACAATAAGTCACACACACACACACACACACACACACACACGTGCAGAGAGAAAGAGAAACACTGAGAGAGACGCGCGGGCACCAAAACTAACATTCTGTTTTAGATCACTTTTTATACAGCTTCCTTGGTGGAGCCTAATAATCGTAATTGGTAAAACGTTTGTGTCTGTGAATTCTGTGTGCTTTTGATTCGAGTGTCGCAGGTTCGTTCGTTGGATGATGATGATGATGAGCTGGCTGTACTGGTTGTTTACCTAGGGTTTCCAGTGTGGAGCTCCAGTAGTTACAGGCATCAGAATTGTCAGAGGATCAGCTAATTTCAGAGGATTGAGAATTTCTGACAGAGGATTGGCCTCTTCTGTCAGAGGTTTTGACTTAACCCTTTCACCGCCAATGTCGCATTTTTGCACCACAATGATTTAACACCCATGTCACTAAAAGGCATCAAACCAGGGTCTGTTATCCAAAGACCCTATTTTCTTAACTTCGGGAGGTAAGGATAGGCCTAAAGTTATGCATTTCACAGAGTAATTCCCAATACTGCAGATACATTTTTTGTACCCTGTTCAGTGTAATGGTATTTATTTGCCAAAAAATATGGCTGGCGGCGAAAGGGTTAAAATTGAGTGTTATCTTTTCTGTTAAATAGCATTTTAAAGTGATACCTCACCGCATAAAGCCTTTTTAGCCATGTTGGGAATTGATTTCAGTGTTGTCCCACTACAGTCTGGGGCCTTGATGGCCCTTGGACCGCGGTTTTCAGAGGATTGGACTTCAGACTATTCTGATGCCTGTAGTTAAAACCCTGGAGGGGAGACTTGATTACGGTTGATTGCTACTCCAAACACAACCGCTGGTTGAATAATGCAGCCAGCTCATTGATAGATCACGTTCGGTGGTGGCTTCGTTACTTTCACCTCATGTCTGACCCCCATCCCTACCTAACTTCCTTTCGCTCTTTTCTGTCGCCCCACTTTTCCCACGTTCTACCTCTCTCCACCTCATCAGGAACGTCACGCACATTCGAGCTTACTGTATGTGTGTGTGTGTTGTGTGCTTTGGTTTGTTGCTGCGCTGGAGTTTAGGCTGGGGGAGGGGTGTGGGGGTGGGGGGTGGATGATGACGAGATGATGTGTGCAGTTGAATGGGTTTAGTTGGCCTGCTGCCAGTAAAGCATGTGTTGTAGGAGGTGAAACAAGAAGCCAGACTGAACTGGTATAAGGTATAAGGTACTTTATAGTCGGAGAGGCGTCTCTGTGAATGAAATTCGGGTTGCTCCCACCGGAGAACGCATCGCAGCCAGAGGTGCGCCACCCTCTTTTTTGTGTGTGCGACTGATGAGGAAGGAAAGGTGTGGGTGGTGTAAATTTTGACCAAATGACATCTTTTTCGTTGCCACTGGGTTTAACGTGTGCTAAGTGCATGGGCACACGGGACCTCGGTTTATCGTCTCACCCAAAAAGACTCCACGTTCAGACCGTGACGCCTAGTGCAAAGTGAGAGCAAGAAGCTAGTCTTCTTGGTGAGAGCAAAAATCCTCTGTATCCAGGTTCGAACTCGGGGTTTACTTGACACGAGGCGAGCGCGTTACCTCTGTGCCACTCTCTACAACCTCTGGTAGCTGCTTTTGGGTTGAGTTCCCACAATAAATACAGTATGTTGACATTCCTTCTGGCCTGCAGTGCCCCTGCGTGCTGTGTTGTTGCCTTTAGCTTGACGGGCCAGACTGCCAAACGCCACACAAGGTCACTCACTGGATGGGGGGGGGGGGGGGGGGGGGGGGGGGTGTTCAGAGAGGTCATGTTCATGGAAGGTTGGGGAAGGGGGGGGTAACAATTGTGGAGGAGGGGGGTGAGGCGGTGATGGGGGGGGGGGGGGGCGGAAAGGCCAAAGTTCACTTGTTCATTGTTTCGTCTGCCTCTTCGTTATGTCCCGCTATTTCCTCCCATCTTTCTATTCTCTCTCTCTCTCTCTCTCTCTCTCTCTCTCTGGTCTCCGCTATCACAGTTGTCAGTTATGTGTCTGTCGACCGAGACTGGGGTCTGGAGTTAAAACGGGGAAAGGTGGAAGATAAGAGAAGGATATATGGAGTGGTAGAGTAGAGGAAGAGATATCTCTTTCTTTCACTTGTGTCGTGTTTCGTGTAGTTAGGGGCTAGAAACTAGCGAAGTAAAACCTGTACCGTCGGCTCAGTGTTGTAAGAGAGTGTGCATACCGTCTGCCTGCCAACTGCTAACACTTTATGTGTACATGTATGCATGTCAACTGCTGTGTTGATTCTGCTTCTTAGCCCTGCTGCTGATCAAGAACAGTGTGGTGGTGGTGGTGGGTGTCCTTTCAGTCAGATTATTTTACAGTGTGTGTGTGTGTGTGTGTGTGTGTGTGTGTGTGCGTGCGTGCGTGCGTGCGTGCGTGCGTGTGTGTGTGTGACACAGAGAGACAGAGAGACTGTGTGTGTGTGTGTGTGTGAGAGAGAGAGAGAGAGAGAGAGAGAGAGAGAGAGAGAGAGAGAGACACACACACAGAGAGAGAGAGAGTCTGTGTGTGTGTGTGTGTGTGTGTGTGTGTGACACAGAGAGAGAGAGACTGTGTGTGTGTGTGTGTGTGTGTGTGTGTGTGTGTGTGTGTGTGTGTGAGAGAGAGAGAGAGACACAGAGAGTCTCGCAGATAGATACTGTGTGTGTGTGTGTGTGTGTGACAGAGAGAGAGAGAGAGAGAGAGAGAGAGAGAGAGAGAGAGAGAGAGAGAGACTGTGTGTGTGTGTGTGTGTGACAGAGAGAGAGACTAGCACTGTGTGTGTGTGTGTGTGTGTGTGTGTGACAGAGAGAGAGTGTGTGTGTGATGAGAGAGAGAGTGATGTGTGTGAGAGAGAGAGTGTGTGTGTATAGGTAACTTTTCAGTCATGGATTAAACGTTGTTGTTCTAGAACATTGTTGGGTTTTTTTGGGGGTGGTTTTTTTTCTTGCTTTTCTATGGATTGTTTGTCTCTTCCTAAGTATTAAGCGCCTCTGTCCCGTGTTCGCTGACATTACTTTGCCATTAAAAAAAAGAAGTGATTATGTGTGCGTGTTCATGTATGCGTTGGGTTAGTCATATCACCTGTCAACCCACGCTGACCTTCCCCACCCCCCCCACCCCCCTTCTATTCAGCATTTTCCGGTGGGGTGCGGGGGTGAGGGGTGCTATGCTGCTTGTGTGTCCTGTCGTTCGCTCGACTAGTTAGTCAGTTAGTGAGTCGGTTCATAGGCGTTCGTCTGTCTACTTAGCAGTAGTAGAGGTGTGCTGTGTTGTGTAAAATTTCAAAAGTATGTGTTTTGCCTCTTGGCTGGCTTAATGGACTCGTTGCGCTCTCTGTTTCGTCAGATCACCTAGTTTGTGGCAGTCCTGCTGTATAAAAAAAAGATGTTGGTGATTTATTTGCTTGTTTTATTATGCTTGGCATAGAATGAGGGTTGGTTGATGGTTTAGTCCCACATGTGCTCTTCGCATGTTTTGAGCAGACGTTAAACCTGACTTGTATTCCTTCAAAATTCAGACCTGTTTACTCTACTCTTTTGGAGTAGTATTCTACTCAATTTGGACCTCTACTACTCTTCAACAGTGAAAAAAAAGAGCTCTAATTACTCATTTTCAGTGAACATTGTTTTGATGGTTTAATAATGAAGAGGACTACTCATTTCACACCAAAGCTACTCATTTCAGCTATCCAGACTACTCAAGACTTGTGTAGGGGGTAAAAATGAGAAGCATTGTTTTGTTATTGCCGTTATTGCCGTTCTCCTATTGGAAATGTGTTGTGACAGCACCAGAACAGAAGCCGTCGTGTCGCGCGCAGTAAAACGACTGTCATTAGGAATGTGTATGACAGTCCGTGCTAGGCTGTAATAGGGCATTTGCCGCGTGCCTGCGACCTTCAATTTCACCGAGTTGAATTTAGAGAGTTGAACTAGAGAAGTCAGCGTAACTCGGGCAGAACTAGTTCGGGCAATTTAGTAGTCTTGTATAGAATACGAAGTCGTGGCAAATGCCCTATTAACAGGTTTTGTTTCTCAGCGTGTGTGTGGCCGAAAATGACAGGACAAGAAGAATCAAATGTGAATGTGGTTTTTTGTTTTTTGTTTTTTCTCCAGAGTTCGTTTAGCCGACGTCAGGGTCAGTCCCAGCCTGCCCAGTCTGGCAATTCAAGCAGTGGTTGTGGTGGTGGTGGTACTGGTAGCAGTTGTAGTAGCAGTAGCAGGCAAGGGACGGTGACCTCCAGGACTCGCCAGGGACATCCTCAACCACCCCCTCCCCCTCCCCAGTCTACAGCCACCACGCCCGTCATCCACACTTGTCCCCAAGTGGTGTTGACACATACCATCTCCACCGCTAAACAAGGTAAAGCACTTTGTGTGTGTCACTGTGTGTGTGTGTGTGTTTGTTTTCGTCTTGTCTGTAATATATTGTTCTGCGTGTAGCTGTATTTTTCTCCCCTGCAATTAAAGGAGGATTGTATTCAAAACACTATAGGGCTCTTTTTAGCTCACTCGAATACCTTTTATCATAGGTGAATATTTTGTTAGCTTTAAATAACATTTTTATTAGGGCCAACAGTATAGCCAGCCCTCCAGAATAGCACGCGCACACACACACATGCGCGTACACACACGCACACGCACACGCACACGCACACACAGAGAGGAATATTAGAATGTATAGATACAATTGAAAACAACCGTGGAATACTCATTATGATAGTGACTGAATCAATCTTACGAGATCAGTGAAAATGCTGGAAAGGCTTTGTGGACAGAAAAGCCCTGTCATAGGCATCTGGTTTAGATTTTATTCCTCCCAATCCTGTAGCAGTTAGGAAACCTGCCAATCAATAATTTCATAAGGTCTTTTTTTTTTTTTTCTCCAAGCCAAACTACGAACCGCCTGGTTCCGTTCTGTCTGGTTTAGAGTGTTGCCTTTTCGAACATCTGACCGTTGGCACGCGAGCTGTATATCAGTATCCTGTATGTGTGCCAGTCATACGATTTTGAATGAACAGCCCGGCTTTCTGAATGATGAATGCTGTTTTCATTAATGTAATGGCTAGATGCTAAAAGCATTTCCCCTCCCCTCCTCTGCTATTTTCTAACCTTCCAGTTCACACACACACACCCTTCCCCTGCAACTTTCCAATCAGATGAGTGGTGTGGTGCGTTCGTAATGTCCCGTGGGAGTGTTGGTTTTTTTACAGGCAAGCTTTCTACTAGAGCTGAACATGACCTGACTGGTTATGTACGAATCGATAATCTGCTGCTCCCGGCAAGTCACGAAGATGACTCATGGTTTTCATGGCTTGATCTCAGCAGCGCCTGACATGTATGTCAGAGAGCGATGTAGACAGCAAATAGAAACATCGTGGTTTGCAAAGAAGGTCAAGTCGTTTGGGTTGTTGTTTTTTCTTTCTCTCCCCACACTGTTTGTTGCTGAGCGCAGTTGAAGATAATGTTATTTCAAAATGTGACAGCTAATTGCCTAAATATGCAGATGCAGACAAGTAGTAGTAGTAGCAGTAAAGGGACTGGCTTCTGCCTAAGCCTCGCGGCTTATAAAATGTCCCATCCAATTTTTATTATTTCTTTACTTAGGTTGCATTTGCATGAAATAAATAACCCTTCTTTTTTGTGTTGACTTCTTACTAGATGTAGATTGGGGAATTTCGTTTTTTTATCATCCTTTAAATTTGTTATTGATTACCTTCTTTCTTTCTTTTTAAATTAATGTGAAAGAAAAACCAACATTCGGCTGTGGAAATGTGTGCGTGTGTGTGTTAAAAATTAAGTTCTGCTACTAATTAGTGCAGGCTTGACAGTTGATGGGGGGATATAATGGACAAAAGCTATCGGGATGAATTAATATGTCTGCATCGTTAAAACGTTATCCGATCATGGTCCTTTTTCTATATATACAGTAAGAACTTGGCATAACCTTGATCCATTCCTTACTGTTTTGAATTACATAACTGTTCATGTGTTGACCGTTTTAAGCTAACTTTGACCCAAATCCAACTACATGGGTATGAATTTCACACTGTAGAGTTGCAAGCGCAGTCGAAACGTCTTGTAGTTATGGGCCTAGATACTCATCAGCCTCCCCCTCTCTGTCCATGTCCGTGAATCATGAAACAAAAACATCTTGCCACTAGTCGGGCAGGCTAGTGTTTGTGTGATAGCTTTGCTGGGCTAAGTTGGCATTTGGCCAGGTCAAACCAAGCAGTCTTGTGAAGAGACCTCTTCGTTTTGTGTGTGTGTGTGCGCGCGTACTGGTTTTTTTTTGTTTTAAGAGTTCACACACACACACACACACACACACACACACACACACACACACACACATACAGTGATACACACACACATGAACATTTTTACTGGGTTCTAAGCAACATCCTGCCATTCTCGGGAACAGGATATAGGATTATGATCAGCCAGGGATTATTTTCATAAAACTGAAAGAAGAAAACTTTTAGATTGAGAGTGGTAAGCATGAGGGAGGTGTCTAAATTACAAGTTTGCCGGTGTGTGTGTGGTGACTTGGCTTGGTTGAAGGTTGTTGGCAGGTCAGTCAATAACTGCCTAAGCTGTGCTAGTTGAAGTCTCCACTTGTGATCAATATAATAAGCACACACAGCTCTTGGCTGGCTGCCTAAGCTATAACCCCCCCACCACCTCCACCCTATCTCTCCCATAGCTTTATCATCTTTTTCATTTACGCACACGCACACACACACACACACACACACACACACACACACACACACACACACACACACACAGATTATAGTGGCAAGCTAATTCTGTTTCCTTATGTCATACAGTAAAAAAAAATTGAAGAACTGAAATTTTATTTTGAGATAGCCAATATTTTCAATTAATTAAAAAGACTTTTCAACATAGAGATTAATATGATACTGAGACCCAAACATTATTTTGAGTTATCCAGGGTTTTTTTAGTTATCCAGTGTTTTTTGAGTTATCCAGTGTTTTTGAGTTATCCGTTTTTTGAGTTATCATTTCTCCACTGTAAACAGTTGTCGAGGCCAATAGATGATGTAATGCTGCCTGTCTTACAAGAGGAAAGAAAGACGAAGCGGGCGGGGGGGGGGGGGGGGGGGGGGGGGGGGGGGGGGGGTACTACTTTTCACAGTGCAGTCTAGTAGGAGTAGAAGGGCAGTACAGGGCTATCATGTATTTTGATCCCCCCCCCCCCCCCCTCCCCCCCCCACAACTCCCCAATGTTTCGCTTTGAAAGTTTTCACCGAGAAGCAACATTCTGCCAATTTGGGGAAAGGGATAGAGTTTGGATCAGCCTAGGATTATTTTCATAAAGCTGAAAGAAGCAGACTTTGAGATTGAGGGTCGTAAGCATGAGTGGGAGTGTGTGTGTGTGTCAATAATTAAACTACATCTTTGCTGATGGACAGTTGAAGGGGAGGGAGGTTTAGGAGAAAGAGAAATAAGGGTGGGTGCAACTTTTCCTGGTATACAAGGATTTCCTGTTTTTGAATTTTACCAGAAAAGGAATGTCCTTTTTTGGTAATTTGTCAAACAAGATGGTTGTGTGTCTACTGTATTTTTCAAACACTTTAAGATAAGCATTTGTATAAATTGTGGAAAAAGCAAACTAAAATACCTTCGTCAATCATTTTTTTTCTTCAGCTGCAGAGGGACATTACCCCTAGACCATGGCCTTTCATTTTTTTTTCATTTTGTGTAGTTGCACCCATGAATAAGCTTATATAATAATTATGCAGCCCGGTATAATTGAAGTGCACGAGCCAAGTAAAGTCAGCAACAAACGGCCCATGTAAGTTGTAAGTGTGCCCCTCATTTGGGCTGACTGCCATTTCTGAAAATAACAACTCTTGCCCCCCCCCCCCCCCCCCCCCCCCCCCCCCCCCCCCCCCCCCCCCCCCCCCCCCCCCCCCCCCCCCCCCCCCCCCCCCCCATCTCTCTCTCTCCTCCTTCTTCTTGTTCTCTCTGAACCCATAGGAGGCCGCCATTTCTTTTGGCCATCAATCTCCTTGACTTGGCAAGCATTTTATGAGGCAGGTGGCCCCCAGTAGAGAGAGCTTGCTTGCTAAGGCTTTCGCCTTCACTCTTTACAGAAAATGTGTCCTTTCTCGTGAATCCTACAACAGTGTTATTAGTCAAGGATTTACACCAGCAGGATTTGTTAATTTGCTGTACCGATAGCTGTTTTTGTTGTTGTTTTTTTAAGCCGGAGATCAGAACCTTATGTTTCTTAAAGTGTCGGGGAAACTCAGTTTTGGGAATCTTGTTTCCTATTTTTCATTCAGTTCCTCTCCTTTACACAGGGTTTAGATGCAATTCACTCAGAATTTTGGAAGGAGGTGTTAAAAACTGTAACAATGCTGAACACAGATGTACCAGTAGCTGGGTTTTTTGTTTGTGGCTCAAGCCACAAACCTATAACTCACTTTGTCGGTCTGTCTGTCTGTCGTTCCAAAATTGTCGCACATTTGACAAAATTGTCGCACTTCAAATCGAGGCTACACTTCAAAATTAATTGAGGCCGCTTTTTAAAATGATGTATTTTAAAAGCGTACAAAATAATAAACATACGTAATACAGACACTACAACAGACACGACGAGTATGCGGTGCTTCTTTCGATGAGTATAAGTAGGATACGTAGTTTTAAATGTTTTCCAAAAGATATAAAAAGTTACGAAATGGTGCAGAGATAACATTCTGGTTTACAGATTAAAATTATTGAAAAGGCAGGGGAGGTGACTCATGATTGGAGTGGTAAAAATAGACCGCGTGCCACAAACTATTGCGATTTCGCGCTTGTTTTATGTACAATTTCTGATACAAGTGAAGTCTCTCAGTCTGTGTCAAAACAACCGTTTGTCTCTTTTTTTTTTATCTTGTTGACGAGAACGGATGATACTAATGATACTATCGTTGATAGTGATAGAGGCTCGACCTAGTTTTAAGCTGTTGCTCTATCTACAGTATTACTTGAGTATATATATTAGAGGGTATGTAACACTGTGCTGTGCTTCTTTTTTCCTTCTTTTTCTTCTTTTTGGGGGTTCTTTTTAGCCGGCAAGATAGTGTGTATATAACAGTTGTTTTCTCTTCTAAAACAAGAAAGAGTTGATTATTTTAGAGTGTATGACGTTGGTAGATTGGATGATTGGTAGGCTATGTGTGTGTGTGAGTGTATGTCTTGGTTGGTACATAAGTTGGTTGTTCTCTCTTGTTGAAGTGCTATTCATAGGTATGTCATGGATTAATGTATAGCCTGTTATAGTTATATATATATGATTGAAACATTTATGTGAAGGGCAAACACGAAAAAAGGAGATTATTAACCCTTTCGCCGCCAGCCTTTATTTCAGAAAAAAACCCACCATAAACTTAACTGGGTAGAGAAAAAAAAGTATCTGCAATATTGTGAATTCCTCTGTGACATGTATAACATTAGGCCTATCCTTACCTCCCAAAATTAAGAAAATAGGGTCTTTGGATAACAGGCCCTGATTTTATGCCTTTTAGTGACATGGGTGTTAAACCTTTCAGGTGCTAAAATGCGACATTGACGGTGAAAGGGTTAAAATGATTGGATGAACTGCGCTGTCATGTTGAAAGTGGCTTTAATTGAGGGAGGTGGGAATATTGTTAGATTTTAATGATGTTGTTGTTGTCGTTCCCTGGCTTAAAGACTCCAACTCCAGGGATCAATCATCCCAACAGCCGAGGCGGTAAAGGTCAAGATGTGCCCCCCCCCCCTGTATTTCTCGGTTAATTCCATTTTCCCGTTTTTGCCTTTCTTACCAAACATAAAGCTGTATTTTATGAACCTTTTTAGCTAATAACCTTTTTGGAATACTAACCCTATCCCTAACCCTAGGCCATTATCTAATAGGACCCCCCCCCCCCCCCCCCCCTATGTATTGCAGTACATGGCGCCATTTGTCACAGTCGTGATTCATTGCGTTTTCCCGTCTTATGGGGGGGGGGGGGGGTAGGGATAGGGTTAGGGTTAGTATTCCAAAAAGGTTATTAGCTGAAAAGGTTCATAAAATACAGCTTTATGTTTGGTAAGAAAGGCAAAAACGGGAAATTGCAATTAACCGAGAAATGCAGGGGGGGTGGCACATCTTTACCTTTACCGCCGAGGCAATTGAACACTATGGTATAAATGCCCCAACTAGGGATGAAACATCACGTGTGTGTGACCGTTTTTGATTACCCCGCCACATGGGCAGCCACACTCCGACTTCGGAGGATGTTAGATGTTAAT
The DNA here is from genome assembly GCA_017654935.2 of Phymorhynchus buccinoides. Taxonomy (NCBI): domain Eukaryota; kingdom Metazoa; phylum Mollusca; class Gastropoda; order Neogastropoda; family Raphitomidae; genus Phymorhynchus; species Phymorhynchus buccinoides. The sequence continues at coordinate 22,269,434 of CM065686.1, forward strand.
CATTGCTGCAGTTTTAAATTTTGCCTCTGGCTTGAAAGAGAGGGTTGTATTGTGTGTGTGGTGCTGTTGTGAGGGTGGAGGGGTGTGGTGGTATGAGAGAAGAAGAGGGATAAAAAAAAAAGTGTGAGAGGTGGGTTGGGGGCATAAGTGTGTCTCAAAATAGCTGCCTTGAACAACGTGTGGCATGGAAATGTGGCCAGTGACCTCGATGAATACTCTAGAGGTTGAGAGAGGACCCACTTGTATAAATTTGTAGCAGGCTGTATATATGTAATATGTATGTATGTCTTTAGGGATAAAATGGCAAAGTGTGTGTGTGTAATGTGCGTGTGCGTGAGTGGGTGCATTCATCTCAATGATTGCTTTGGAGTCCTTCAACAGCTATTGACAGCGGAATGCAATGAGGAGGACGTTTCACTTAGTCATAGAGTGGTTGTGTGGTTTTTAGAGCCTTTGTACAAAATTAATTAGTTTGCATTCGAAAGCCTTATCAAAGAAAACAGGAAAAGTTTTATTGATTTTGTTGTTGTTGTCAGCTGAAGGTCAGTTTTAAGCCTTATGTAGCCTTTTTTCTCTCCTGAAAATGACTGATGGATATATTTTTTATTACCAAGTTTATAGGTTCTAAGCTCTTGTTTAATAAAGTAATAGTTGCACACACACACGCACGTACATGCACACACACACACACACGCACACACACACACAGTCTCACACACACACACACATATGATGTTGAATCTTAACATCTAGCTGAGAATTTACCTTGTTGCAAATTCATTGCTCTCTGTATTTCACATTCATATATTTATGCTGATTGCAATAAATGTCACCACAATACCTGTTTCATTTTCATTTTATTTTTTTTGCTGTTCAGACGAAGTCAAAAGTGAAATACTCCTATTTTTGTGAACACTTACAATATCTCCCTCTGTGCTTGACCTGTGTTGCCAGAGGCTGATTGTTGAGCGTGCTTGGTTGTTTCAGCGTCAGGTCAAGACAAGGTCAACAACCGCAGTAGCAGCAGCAAGGGCCAAGCATCTGAAAAGCGCAAGCGCAGTGGTAAAGGGGACACTGCTGCCTCCTCCTCCTCACAGTCTGAAGAGGCCAGGTCAACCTCCCCCAACAAGCGGTCCAGGAGCTCCGGTGTTGGAGCAGAGCCTGACAAGGAAGCCTGCCCCGCTTCCAGTGCTTCCCCGGCCCAGGACAGCGCCGAGAAGTCTGCCGACTCCTCCCCACGGACGTCACTCACCCCCGACTCTTCTCCTGGCAGCCGAGACAAGGCAGACAATAACAACAAGCCTCTGAGGTCTAGCAAGAAAGGCAACAGCAACAGCAGTGGTAATAAACCAGTGGTGTCTCCTCTTCCCTCCCCGGGTGAAGTGTCGCCTCCTAGCAGCGTTGTCGTGGGTGTTAGCAGCAGTGGTGTTGCTACAGCAACAACCACAACTACTACTACTACATCCGTTTCTTATGAAGACAACCCGCCTGTGACGTTGGTCAGCCATGAAAAGAGTGAGGAGAGTAAGGAGAACCGAGGGAACAGTGTTAACACTTCCAGCCTAACGCAAACTGCACCAGCGTCTAGTACGGACACCAGCAGCTCTGTCAAGACCTCTGTGCTAGTCCCTTCTCCGGCAGACCACTCTCACACGGCGTCTCCTCCGGACAGGAGAGATCCCTCGAAACAAACCAACAAAAGCCAGAAAGTCTCCGGCGAAGGCAAAAGCAGCAGCAAAAGTGGTGGGCCAGCGAGGCATGGCAGGAGCGTGACTCCCACCTCGCAACAGTCTGTGATCGTGCAAAATGCAGGCCCCCAGCCACCACCCACAGCCCGTCCAGCGGGTGACAAACTGAATCCGCACCTCAGTTCAAGCGAGAGCCATTGTGGTTCCCGGCGACAGCCAGACCCTCCACTTTCTTTGGATTGTGGTCTAGGAGAGGAAGAAGGGGATACTATGCACTTCAAAAAGCAGCTATTGTTAGCGGGTGGAAACAACAGCCCCAGTGCCAGCACAGTGCCAGCCACCTCCATCTCGGCCAGCATCGATGTCAACCGCTCTGTCACAGACCAGCTCACTAAGCTGGCCAAAGCCGAAAAGATAACGCTAGGCAGTGATGGCAAGACAGAGTCAGAGCCCAGCACGGATGCAGCGGTGGCAGGGACTTTCTCTGTGACCTCAGCGTCCCAGCAAAAGAGTGAACGTGATAACAGGTTGTACGATTTTATGGCCGATCGGAATAAGGAATCCAGTGCTTTTACCAGTGTGAGAGCAGGAACGTTACCCAGCAACAGCACTACCTCCTCGGAAGAGCGCGCCGAGTCCCGCGCCAGTGACAGTCAGGTGTCGTCGGGTTTAGGCGACGACAGACGGCCCGGATCGAGGCTAGACGATCTGCGCAGTGCCAAAAGCAGCCCCACATCCAGCCCCCTCATTCTGGACCGCAATGAGCCCATCAACATCTACCGTGACCCGGAACTGATGAGCAAGAACCCAGTGCGCAGTGGTTTGAGCGTGGCCACGATCCACAAAACGATGAGCGGGCCTGGGGGGTACCCCACGCCACCGGGCGCCGGGGTGCCGGCCCCTCCGCCAGGACTGACCACCTCCACCACCCTGGCCTCCCACCCCAGCTCCATGTCCCGCTCCCTCATCACCACGGGCCTGCCCTACCACCAGCTTCCCCCCTCGGCCCTCCCCCCCCACCACGGGCTGCCCCTCTCCCACCACTCCTTCTCCCAGATGGACGCGCTGACCGCCCGGGAGATCGCGGCGGTTCAGCAGCAGCAGCAGCAGCACCAGCAGATAGCGGCGCTGCAGCAGCAGTACCAGAACGCGGCGCAGCTGATGCACCCCATGCCCTACCCGGCCGCCGCCGCTGGCCACCGCCTGGAGCTGCTGTGGCAGCAGAAGCTGCCCCCGGGGCCCTTGACCCCCGCCTGGCTGCTGGCCAAGCACCCGGAGGGCACGTTCCCCGAGGGCGGGGTCATCCCCAGGGAGCACCTGGAGCGCATGGAGCAGGACCGGATAGAGCGCGAGCGCCTGGAGAAGAGGCTCGAGATGGAGCGGGTGGAGCGGGACCGGGCCGAGCGCGCCGAGCGGGAGAGGAGGGAGAAGAGGGACAAGATGGAGAGGTGAGTGCTTCAGCCAGAGTTGGGTAAAGTTGGAGTTTCAGCACATGCACGCGGACACACACACACACACACACACACACAATTTTCACCGAGAAGCCATTCTCAGGATTTGGATAGTGTTAGGCCGTGTACACACATAAGCGGATATTCCATGCGGAAACCCGTGCGCAAACCATAAATAAGCAAAACGAAGAAGGGAAAAGATTTGCGCACATGTCCGAATTTCCCCTATATGCGTACACTTTTATCCTTCTTTCTTCCACTTATTTAGGGTTTTCCGTACGGAACTTGCGCATCTAATGTGAACCCGGCCTTAGGATCACAGGGCTCCCAGGGACCCTCATTTCGGGGTCTATGAAGCACTAAAATTCTACAGGACCCTCTAAAAGAATGTGCAGGGGGTCCCAGGGATGCACTAGAAAAAAACTTTTTGGCATTCGCTATGCCACCGGGACCCTCTATCCCGCCTCTAGGACCCTCTATGCTGTAAGTGAAGGAGTCCCTGGGACCCCTTGTTTTGCGGGACGATTTGGAGCCCTGGGATTAGCCTGGGGTTGTCATGAAGCTGAAATAACGATTTTGAGATAGGAGGGGGTGTTGAAACTACAACTTTGCTCAGAATTGCTGCAAGAAAGCACCGTTGCATCATCACTAATAGCAGGGCCCACGATTATGACAGACTCGGATATTAATAATGCAGGCACATTCCAATGAGGGCACTGTTATGAGGAAATGCCACATTTTGTTCTTGTCATCACTTGACTCGCTCAGCTGAATGAAATAATTACACTGGTCAGAGAATTTGAGTGAATGAATGAATCTTTAATTTCATGTCTTTTCTCATGAATGGTGATTTTAGACAACATGCAAAACTTGAACCAATTTTTAAAAAAAGATATACAAGCTTAAAAGCAACAATTACAACAACAACAAACAAAGCAAGACATCTACAGTCAGAGAATTTGGTTGTGATATCGATGATCAGATGTATACTTTTTTTTTTTTCATTCATACAACTCTGGCAAATAAAAAAGAAGTGCTTCCAGGTCTTCCTACTCACTCTCTGTATCTGCTCTTGAATAAAATATATAGTTTACTTTGCATACTACAAAAATGTGTTTACATTGTTTGGAAAGGTTTTTATTTGATCTGGATTTTTTTGTCACTATAGTCATACATAGAGAGATTGATTAGTTGAGCGGGTTATATTTATAGGGGGGGGGGTTGAAGTGAATTGGGGAGGTGGTAGTGGTGTTTGATGCTCTCTTTGTTTCTTTCTCTCTGAAACAAGAGAAATCAATAGGACAATGTTCTGGCTCTTGCAGAAATCAGTAAGACTAAGCATGCCAGTGTTAACATTTTAATCAGACATTTGTCACAATGTTACATTTTGAATTTTAATAGGTCAATGGCCTATTGGGACATCACTGAAGCATATGGGAGGGGATGCTCTTAATTAGACAGTTTTGTTGGTGTTATATTTACTTTCACTAGTTTTTAACTGAAGCAGTTTTTACTTGTTTTATAGCATTATTTATGCAGGGTGTTTTTTTTAATGAACACCAAAACAACATGTAGACCAGAACACAAAAATACTTTTACACAAAATCCCATGTGTTGATTTTCTAACTCATGGTATTTGAAAGAATGTTTTTGGTTGACTAGATCTAGTCAGTATACTTTTAGCGATTAGTTTTTTTCATTGAATAACAGATCATGTGTACCAAGCACAATGTACCATCTCAACTAAAGTTTACCAGGGCAGATTGTCAAAATGCCAAGTGGAAAAGAACACATGCCATGCTAATTATCACTATAATCAGCTGTTGAGTCAGGATTAAAATTGCAAAATGGCTGGCTGGGTTCTGGACTGGGCCACACCACAGCCACTTACTTAAGTTACTAGGTTTGATAGATTATGAGGGTCTGAAACATAGGTCTGTCTGGGTGGGCAAAGAGCAGAAGATTAGCTAGCCAGCTTTGACTTGAATACCAGCCAGGCCAGTCATGTTTGTGGTGTGACTGTTGATAGAGGCGGTGTAGCTAACAGTAGCACACAGGCCTGGAGTGGTAGGTCTGCTCAGAGGGAAGGTTATCTACCGCAAGGAAATGGGTGGGTGTGTACACACGGCACCACACAGATTTCGGCAAACATATTTTAGTGACACCACCCCCACCCACCCCTCGTGTTTACAAATCTCAAGGCATGCTTCTAGCAGTTTTATGAAAATAATCCGAGGCCTAAGGCATGCTTCTAGCAGTTTTATGAAAATAATCCGAGGCCTAAGGCATGCTTCTAGCAGTTTTATGAAAATAATCCGAGGCCTAAGGCTGATCCTAATCCCCTTCGCAAAATCAATGGCGGAATGTTGCTTCTCAGAGAAAATTTTCAATGCAAAAATTTGAGAGGGGGGGGGGGATGTAACTGCCCAGACTCCACTACTACTTGCTTGTGCCCTATGCTAACCGCATTGACAAGGGTTGACAAGGTCAAAATGGGCAGGGTGGGGTGGGTGTGTATAATGGAGCACTGGCTTAGTGAAGGAGGAACACTGTGTCACAGTGTGTGGTAATTACAACATGTATGCTATATATATTAACGTCTTGACAAACAGGTATGGAGTTTGGCCCATCTACACACATTGCTTAACTCATTCGCATCGCAACGATTTTGAATTATTAAAAAAACTCACAAATCACTCCAGCCACACACACAAGCAAAACATACATAAACAAAAGGAGAAATGAAAGATTACGGGTTTTTACTTCAGGTTTAGACATAGGGAACTGGTGGTAGGTCAGACTTTTTTATATATAGATTTTGTTTCTTAGCTTTACAAAACATACATTGGATACCAAAAAAGTTTTATCAAAGCAAATTATATATATACATAAGCAGAAAGTTTAACCCTTTCACCGCCAAAGTCGCATTTTAGCACCACAGTGATTTAACACCTATGTCACTAAAAGGCATCACATTTGGGTCTATTATTCAAAAACCCTGTTGTCTTAGTTATGGGAAGTAAGGATATACCTTACTTTACATATGTCACAGAACAATCCCCAATACTGCAGATGGATTTTGTTCTCTACCCAGGTAAATTTAATGGCAATTTTTGGCTGAAATATGGCTGGCGGTGAAAGGGTTAATGGTGTGTTTGTTTTTTCTTCTTAAATTTTTGATCGTTTATAGATTTTATATAGAAAAACTCTACACCGATTGGTTCCCCCCACAACAAACGACTAGGTAAAGGTAAAGATGTGCCACCCCCCATGCATTTCTCGGTTAATTGTATTTTTCCGTTTTTGCCTTTCTTACCATACATAAAGCTGTATTTTAGGAACATTTTCTGCTAATTACCTTTTTGGAATACTAACCCTAACCCTAAACCTAACCCTACCCCCCACTATGTACTGCAGTACACCGCGATTTGTCACAGTTGTGGTTCGTTGCGTTTTTCCGTCTTATACGGTGGGGGGTAGGGTTAGGGTTAGGGCTAGGGTTAGGGTTAGTATTCCAAAAAGGTTATTAGCTAAAAAGGTTCCTAAAATACAGCTTTATGTATGGTAAGAAAGGCAATAACGGAAAAATACAATTAACCGAGATAGGTAGGGGGGGTGGCACATCTTGACCTTTACCAACGACTACAAAAGAGAATGAAGCGAGTGTGCACACGGATTTACTTCCCTTGAAGCAGATGCATCAAATTGACAGCTATCTATTGTCCGGAACGACTTGAATGAGTTAATAATCATGATCATACGCACAGTCTGTTCTGTTTACTTCTTATTTCAAGATTTGAATAAATCATGTTATCATTGAGCTACGGGTCGGGTCATTCCAACTATTTTGAATGAATCACTCAAATCAGGTTAGTTAGATTAGAGCTTTCGGGTCATTGTACGTGTTACTGTTAGTGTTAGAAGTTATTTTGTGAAAAGGCGCAATTATATGCGGCAAAGCATAATAGGTCGAAAATCATTCAATCGAGAGAAAAAAAGAAAAGTCAAAGGAGCTTTTGTTCAAGAATGTCATAAGAAACATTATTTTAATTTAAGCTTCTTTTTAAAAAAAAAATTGTATGCGCTGTGTTTTCACTACAGGTGCAAAAGCAGCTAAAAGTGGAATACTTATGATAATAATGATCCTATTGTTTAACTTGATAGATAATTTACAAAACAATTTAGACAGTTATCTCACAAGCTTACTTTTTTTTATATTTTGAAGCCTTAAGTTATGTAAAAAACAACAACATTGTGGGTTTTTTACTCTCTCTCTCTCTCTCTCTCTCTCTCTCTCTCTCTCTCTCTCTCTCTCTCTCTCTCTCTCTCTCTCTCTCTCTCTCTCTCTCTCTCTCTCTCTCTCTCTCTCTCTCTCTCTCTCTCTCTCTCTCTCTCTCTCTCTCTCTCTCTCTCTCTCTCTCTCTCTCTCTCTCTCTCTCTCTCTCAAACACACACGCGCACACACACATCGACCCTATGTCCAACTTCTTGCAAAGCATGATTTGTTGTCCATTTTTCCCTATTAGTTTTGTTTCCATTTTTAATGCATGCAAATGTGTTTCTTTGCTTGTATTGTGCTTGTAGGAGACCACACTGTAATTTCACCTAACGTGATAATAAAGTATTTTTGACTTTGACTTTGACACTACAGTACTGTGTGCTTATGAGAGAATAGGGAGAAATGTGCCTACAGTGAAGTAATGTGAAGGACAATTAAGTTAAATTTGCACTGTGAAATACATCTTCTGGTGACGGCTGATAAGGTGTCAACAATCACAGTAACGTGAGCCTACTTGTCAAACGCTCATGCTCTTAAAAAAAAACCCACAACCTTTTTCCTTCCCTGAATGTTTTTGTTGGGCCTTAGCTGATGCCTGTTTACTTGCTACAAAAGATTTGTAAAATGTACATGTACAACTGTAGTAATGTAGATAATCTCTCTCTCTCTCTCTCTCTCTCTCTCTCTCTCTCTCTCTCTCTCTCTCTCTCTCTCTCTCTCTCTCTCTCTCTCTCTCTATTTCTCTCTAGATCTCTCTCTCTATCATGCACACACACATACACACACACACACACAGAGACCACATGTGTGCACAAGCATATTTACACACACACACAGTACACATATTTACACTGTGACACACAACTCACGCACACGCACACGCACACGCACACACACACACACACTACATGTGCCCACAAGCACATTTACACACACATATTAGTAAGTACACATACTTACACTGTGACACACCACTCACATGCATGCACACACAGATGCAGCATGCACACGCTCAATTTATGCATGCACACCACACACATGACAAGTTGATTAATGCTTATTATTTTCAGTACGAATAGCCAAACTTTATTTAGTGCAGTCTAGACTAAAAAAATAAGCTGTAATGACATGAATATTGATATTAGACGTTTCCTTAAATTACTGTTGTCACTGTCCAAAAGGTGGTTACATTTACCCATACCTTGACACACACACACACACACACACACACACACACACACACACACACACACACACACACACACACATGTATCCTAACACCCACTCATGCATAAGTGATAAACCACAAAAAATTGCCAGTCATTGTGCTATTTCCATAAAGATTTCCATTTTTGTATAGGCCTCAGGCTGTGTGAGGTCTGTCTATTCTTGACTTTTGTTGCTCTCTCCAGGGCTCCCAATCCTCCCGCAAATTAAGGGGTCTCCTTCACTTACAGTACAGAGGGTCCTAGAGGCGGGATAGAGGGTCCCAGAGGCATTGTGAATGATAAAGAGATGTTTTCTAGTGCATCCCTGGGACCCCCTTGCACATTGTTTTAGAGGGTCCTTTTGACTTTTAGTACTCCATGGACCCCCAAATGGGGGTCCCTGTCTCACTTTTTCTGTGATATTGTGTGTTTGTCACTTTGTGTCCAGTTCAGTGATGTCCCGAGGCCCCGGTCATAGGCCATTGACCTATTAAAATTTAAATTGTCTTTTTGTGTTCTCCCCTGTCAGGACAAATGTGTGATTAATTTTTTAACACCGGCACGCTTTATCTTATTGATTTCTGCAAGAGCCAGAACATTACCCTGCCTGTTGATTTATCTTGTCTTAGGACAGTTTGTCCTGTCACCTTTTGATCCTCAGTACATCACTGGTCCATATCACTACACCCTTCTAGTCTAAATTTCAAAAAAATAATCCAAATAATTGTCTTGCTGGGTATGCATGATATGTGACTTTTGAGTCTATTCCTTGACTGTAGCATAATGAGCAGTACAACCACAGTCTAGCATATATGCAACTTTTTTTCTTTCTATTTGCAGAGAAAGGTTGGAGAGAGAGAAGGCCGAAAAGGAAAAAGCGGAGAGGGAAAGAGCGGAGCGTGAGCGTTTGGAGAGAGAGAGAGTGGAGAAGGAGCGCAAAGAGAGAGACAGGCTGATGGAGCAGAGGGAGAGAGAATGGGAGCACCAGCGGCACCAAGAGAGAGAGAGGATTCTTCGCGAGTCTGCCGAAACCAGTGCCCAGGCTGCGGTGGACGAGCATTTTGTGGAGTCTTTCAACAGAATGCCTAAACTCAGGGTGAGTAAGCTCTCTGATCGCGTTATCTGGTAATCATCAGTGAAATACTGACCGGGAAACCAAAACTCTGAACAAAATTAATTTGACCTGTCAGTCCCAGGGACTGATACATTTTTTTTACTGGGACTAATAAATTGTTTAACAGAGGCTTTGATATTGTGGCTTTCACTGGTTTTGTTTCCCTGGGACTGGTTTTGACACCGGTTGTTGGTGGACATTGTCACTGATGGGACTGGTTTCAAAATTCCTAGCGCCATCACTGACATATATATCTGTTAGTGTTATATTACATGTTTATATACACCTCGCACGTTAAACGCTTTTTTTTTCTACGCGATTTTTCGGATTGAAAAGGGAATCTAGAGTCGCGCGCATTAATTTTCTTCTGCCTTTGTGGAAATCGGACATGGACTGAAAACTCCCGGAAACAATGTAAATAGATATAATATCTAAAGCGTGCGCTATTAGTAAATTATGAAACACTGTGAAACATTCTGATCAAGGACAGGAGTTTTCACAATGTGCTTTTTACAGCACCATTTTGTTACAGTCTTGTGCAGGTATGCCTCAGTTGTAGAAGGGGTGTTCGCTTTCTTTGAAATTATTAATAAGTGTGTTCTTCTGATCCACAATGCTGTGATTAAGATTTTTCAGAACATTTCTATGATAATTTTTAATTTAAAAAAAAAAGTTGGTTTATTGTGATGTATTGAAGTTTTCATGTTATTATTGGCATTTTTGTTTTTGTTATTGAGATGGCTCCATTAGATAATTGTGAATATATGCAACTTTTTGTGTGTGTCAATAATTATAAAATCTCTCAGAAAGTCAGATTTTTAATCAGTGCCCAGAGGCGTGCACTGCAAAAATTACAGACTCAGTTTCATTAAGAAAAATTGTGATATTAACCCTTTCGTCGCCAGCCGTTTTCAGCCAAAGAATACCTTCAAACTTAACTCGTTAGAGAAAAAAAAGTATCTGAAATATTGGGAATTCCTCTGTGACATGCATAGCATTAGGGCTATCCTTACCTCACAGAATTAAGAAAATAGGGTCTTCAGATAACAGGCCCTCATTTGATGCCTTTTCACTAGTGACATGGGTATTAAACCATTGTGGTGCATAAATGCGACATTGGCGGTGAAAGGGTTAAAGAAAACGGTAAATCCCAGGACTCGTGTATATATATTTGGCTCTTTTCCAAACTCTTTCTTTTCTTTTCTTTTATTTTATAAATGTGACAGATTTCGATTGAGATACAAGCTGTGTGAACTGTACTGTGAAAGCTCAATAACATCTGTCACCAGTTGACACAAAAACATGCACTAGGATATGTCCAGAGTTCACTGACTGCACTAGTTCATTTCATTTCTTTGTTATGGGTATGAATTGCTTTCATCTTCTTGTTGTTGTGTTTTACCTGATTTGCTTGAGACATAAGGACGCTGAGTGGAGTTTATTTTCTTCATCAATCGCTCAGACAGGGTTTTTTTGTCGTATGAGCGCAGATTCATCATGCTGCCATTATGCGCCTAACTAAGAAATAGTTAGGCCCGGCATGTCCGTTTGGAGAAAATCTGTGTAAGAGTTTCTAGAACAATGGCAGGAAAATGGACCAGAAAGATAGTAGATAACAGTTAGCAAAGGGAAAAGAGTCAAAGGGAGTCACAGATTAGAGGAAGTTGCAAGCACAGAACCTCCAGAATGTGGGGGAACTATATATGTACGGAAGAGCCCCTGGTATCCCCGCGCGGGGGGGGGGGGAGATTACGTGGACAATTGAAGTAGCATGGCATGTTTCTTTGATGATACAGTGGAACCTCCCTTATAAGATCTTTTAAAAAATCATCCAAAATAAGGTCTTATAAGGGAGGTAATTTTAATACTTACAAAGAAGGGCAATGTGGGAGGGAGTATTATGATGGGAGGTTTTATAAGGGAGGTTCCACTGTACACACCGTTGAAGTGGAAATGGCAGACCTGTTTACCCTCCCGGCTTAGCCGGAATTATCCCGTAAATTTGCAAAAATTCTGGGTAAAATAATAAATTCCGGGTGAACACTGAAAATCCCGGGATTTAAAAAAATGGTCTATTATTTGTTTTCGTTTGTATGAAAAGACGCAAGGGTTGATCGAAACCTTGGAGTTCTGAGACACGATTTTTCATTGGTCCGTGGACCCCCCTCAACCAATGATAGTATTTCTTGTTGGCAGAGATTGTAGTTTTGCGCCAAACATGTCGTCAGACAAGTCAACCGCAGGCGGCAAGCACCAGAAATCTTCGACAAACGACAGCAGGGTGAAACGGCCAAAAGTGTTGCAGAAGTTTTCTCAAAAGTATTTGAAAGTACCAGGAATAACAAGTTCGCGTTTGGGAGACGAGCATGCACACTGCAAGTACTGCAACGTGGACTTCAAAATTATCGCGAGTCGTGTACCGATGTGAATTCTGGTGTTTTTTCCCTCAAATTCCGGGGTTTTTTCTGTGGCAAATTCCAGGTTGTTCATTATAGCAGAGTGGCACAGTGGTATCGCGTTCGCTTCGTGTCAAGTAAACCCGAGTTCGAACCTGGGTACAGGGGATTTTTTCCTCTCATTCTGCACTAGGCCTTAACGGTCTGAACGTGGAGTCTTTCGGATGAGACGATAAACCGAGGTCCCGTGTGCCCATGCACTTAGCATACGTTAAACCCAGTGGCAACGAAAAAGTTGTCATTTGGTCAAAATGTACCCCCCCTTATCAGTGACAAAAATCGCATGAAAAAAAAAAAATTGGGTGGCGCGCCTCTGGCTGCGACGCGCTCTCCAGGTGGGAGCAACCCGAATTTCACAGAGACGCCTCTGTGACTATAAAGTACCTAATACCTAATATAAGGGTAAACAGGTCTGACGTGGTGTCTGTGGTGGGTGTGCAGGGAGTGGGTGTTGCTCCCTGGGTCAAACCGTCCATCACCAAAGGCACCGGCAAGGGACACTTCAAGCTGGAATCGGACAAAGCCATGGTTTTGGAGGATGACCGCATTAAAAGGGTCAGTAGTGCTGTTTGTCTGTGTTAGTCAAATCATGGATTGTTGTGCTTACCGTATTTTCCTGACTATAATTATGGCGCACCTTTGTATAAGGCGCACCCCCCAAATTTAACCCAAATTTCAGATTTTGTTACTATATTTTCTTACTATTTCATCAGTCATATTATAAGGTGCAGGGGTCTGAGTCTTGGAAAAAAGTATCGCCTTATAGTCCGAAAAATATGGTAGTTAATACAGTGTAATCATAATCATATACATGCCATTTAATTTTTTTGTAGTTTTTTTTTTACTCTCTCTGTAATTTATCAACTTAGAAATCAAAAGGTAACAACTTCTGAAAATATCAGTGAAATAAGGCATTTTCAATTTTTTGTATGTGCTGAAATATTGACTTAATTCTTCATATTTTTTCTCTCTTTAAATTGTGAAAGCGTTTGCGGTAAGAAAGCAGGATTCAATAAGGAATCTAAAGCTTGGCTGGGGGTTATTCTGAACCATTCAGGGTTGCAAGAAATAGCAAATCCAGCATCTATGATGAAATTCTGCTTAACATCCTCCGGTCTGGAACAGACACGGGACATTAGTACATTTAAAGATGGTGGGAACGATCCTGGAGGCAATGCCCGAAGGCAGTGCAACACCAGCAAAGTCCCAAATTTTTAACAATGCAGATCTGTATTGATGCAGCTTCTATGCTTGCATTCTATGGACTTATATGGACAAGGGAAATGTATTTCATGAAACAGGAAAAAGGATTAGAATAACATCAACCTGTCACAGAATGAGTTTGTTTTTCTTTACATTTATTTACTTGATCATAATGTCTCACCTGGAGCGATCTGATGGCTTCTCGTTGAAAATAAACATGAAACAAACCCACCGAGTTGCACAAGGACACGAGTGAGATAGATTTTTTGTGTGCAGAAGTGTAATTACCAAGCGAAAGGTTGAGTTCGTGATGTTCTCTTGTGTGCTGTCTCCCTACCTGGTTTTGCTTTGCTCTGGAGGGGCAGTGGGTGGATGCCTCGTGCCTCCATATGGGGAGCTGGACGATCCCCGCCCCCGTCCACGAGTCTCTCCCTGTGGGGATACCAGGGGGGGGGGTGTCTTTCATAAAAATAGTTCCCCCACCTTCTGGAAGTTCTGTGCTTGTAACTTCCTGTAATCTGCCTCTTTGACTCTGCCTTTTCCCTTTGCTTTCTATCATCTACTATCTTTCTGACTTATTGGCCCATTCTCCTGCCTTTTTTCAATAAAATCTTCCAAATAATTTTTCTCCTTTGAGCTCCGAAATCGGAATGTGTCGGCTGTACGCAGCGGGGAGACCAGTGAAAACTGAAAAACGGACACATACGTACCTTACCCATTATGGCAATATGGCCTGGGAACGCAGAAAAAGAAGCAGAAGAAGCTTTGCTCTGGAACTGTGTGTAAGCCGTGAAAGGGACGCTAATGACTAAAAGGTCTGGCAGCGGGGAATCAATACTCAGCCAGGAAGAACAGTTGCCAGCCTCAGACAAAAGTACTACTGTGAATAGAGAAAAGAAAAATAGTGGAGGGGAGGGGAGAGCAGTGTGGAATCGATTGTAACAGACCTAGTCTAGTCCATTGATCCTTTCTTGGGCTGGAGCCGTTTGAATGAAGGAGAGAGAGTCACGGACAGAAAAAAACCATTTCCTTCAATAGTTCAGCGATTTGGTAATTGGCTTGCCAACTTTGTATGGTAGTAGTAATTTTGAATCAACTTGTATTGTTGACTAGGTAATTAACTTGAAAGTGTATGTGGTATAGTCAATGAAGCTTATGAGAACAGTGCAGAATCTTATTGATTAATGCAATCTCTTGTCGATAAATGTGTGTGTATGTGAGTTATTTGTATATATGCATTGTTGCTGGTTTGTGTTACACTATTTTTGTTGTGTACTTGTTGATGAATATTCAATTGTGAAGCGCTTTGGGCTCATTTGAGGTAAAGCGCTATATAAATGTACTATTATTATTATTATTGTTTGCGAGTCCAGAGTTTGAATAACATTATCAGTAATGGATAAAGTGTTTTTGTTTTTTCTTTTTCATGATTGTTAATTTGTTTGATTGTTTTTGTCTTGTGTGTGTATGCTTGTGTACTCTGTGTGTGCATGTGTACTGTGTGTGTGCGCGCGCCCTGTTAATACACAGACATTGTATGTGGTTTGTTGCAGGAGATGGACCAGCAGCGTGCCATGATGAGCGAGGACAAGCGCTATGCCGTGTTGGAGCAGCATCAGCAGCAGCAGCAACAGCATCAGAGGCCGGACACCAAGCCTGAAGTGCTGAGCACCAAGGATGGAAAGCCCTTGTTCGGCTACCCTCCCTACCACTACAGCCTGTACGGCTACCCAGCGCAGCAGCACTCCACCATCACCACAGAGCAGCTGCAGAAGAAGGGTCTGGCTCCGGCAGCAAGACCCCTGAAGGACGAAAAGCCCATGTACCCGGGAGGACCCGCACCCAACCCTTCCCCTCCCCGCGGCGGTGCTCACATGGTGGGGGGCTCGGTGCATGCTCCCCCCAAAGACATGAAGATGCAGAACTCGGTGATTGTGGAGAACAAGGTGAAGCTGCCCACGGCGGCTCATTCCCACCACCCGTCTTCTCTCTCTTCCTCGTCGTCGTCCTCGCCGCGTCCCCAGCCTCGCCCGGCCCACACACCGGAGCAGCGGCCAGACCGGCCCGTGTCTTCCTCGGCCAGCCTGACCAACCCCGGCCTCCCCCACCACCTGATGGGCCAGGCCATGGCTGGCGCAGGGGGGAACAGCTTTGGGTCCCAGTCCCCCCACCACTCCACGGCTTTCCGCGCTCTGGACCCCAAAGCCATGTCCCGCTCCCAGAGCCCCTACAAGGTGATGAGCGCCCAGTCCGCGGCGGTGTCCACTCAGCCCCAGTCGGTGGCCGGCGGTCAGCCGGAGCCCATCAACTTCAGCAGCAAGGCTAAAGGGCCGGGCGGGCCACCCGGTTCCTACCCCACCCCGGCCATCGCCCAGCCTCCCGTGTCCCTGCCGGCGTCCACTGCGTTCACCTACAGCATGATCCAGCAGGGGCTGGTGCCCAACCCCATGTACAGCCAGGGCTCGCTCACTCCCGCCATGCAGATGGCGCGCTCTCAGCAGCAGCAGCAGCAGCAGCCCACCATCACCGCTGTCAGCACCTCCTCCCTGGCTCCCCACCCCAACTCTCAGCCTGGCAGACCCAGGCCGCAGTTCAGTCCGCCCGGAGCTGGCAAGCGGAAGAGCAACGGTACCGGTCGAGACTCTGGCTCGCTTCAGTCCAAGCGAGCCAAGCAGGTGGCTGCTACCACCGTGTCCGACAGTGTGAACATGGGCAGTTCTGTGTCTGTGCCAGTGACAACCCCGCAGATTCTGACCAATCCCTCCCCGTACACTACCAGCAGCAGCAGCAGCGCTAGCAGGATGCCTGGCCCATTGACAGCAAACTCCGGTCTCACCCCTTCAGGATTCATGGACAGTTTCCGCTCCTTTGTGGAAAACACTGTGCAGAATGCATTCCTTCAAGACGAGAAAACCAATCGTGACAAAGAAGAGAGAGATTCCTTGCACAAGCTTCCAGAACTGAAGCAGCAGCAGCAGCAGCAACATCATCATCAGACCCAGCAGCATCAGCAGCCGCAGCCACCCCCACACCTTCAAGCGCAGCATCATCAGCAGCATCATCCTCAGAGTGTGAGTGTTGTGGAGAAGCTGGACAGCGGTGTGGTGGTGGTAGGCAGGGAGGACGTGTCGTCGCGGTCCCCGGCGCAGTCCGGCTCGTGCCCGCCCTCCTCCCTGCACATGTCCAGCAGTAGTCTGGCCTCCATCACGGACACCATAAACCGCGTGGCCAACGGCCAGGACACGGACAGCGACACCCTCAGCGCCCCCAGCCCCCCTCCCTCCTCCCACACACCCCGCCTGGACAACAACGCCAGCCCCCAGCACAGGAGTAGCAGCGGGGGTGGGGGTAGTAGTGGTGGCTCCAGCAGCGCGCCCAAACTGAAGAAGGCGTGGCTGTTGAGGCACAACGACGACGAGAAGCCGTCGACGTCCCCCACGGTGCCCTCCCCTCTGGTTCTTGCTCAAGACGATTCCAATTCTAGCCAGTCCACGTCCAAGGAGGTGAAGCAGTTCCTGAAGACACCCAGCGCCGTGGTGGATCCTACAGCCGTGGCCAAGGTGAACGGGGACGTTTCCCCCTCGCCCTCCGTCACAACAAACTCCACCAACAGTAGTAGTGCCATGGGCCAGAGCCTCCCCAACGGCAATCTCTCCTCTTCCGATCTCCAAAGCACCAACTATGAATCTACCTCTTCCGCCTCCGAAACAGAGATGCAGGTTGGTTTGTTTTCATTTCGGGGGGGGGGCGTGATTTCTCTCCTAGTGTGTTCGTTTTTCTCTTTTACTCTTTCTTTCTCCCTCACGTTTTCACTTTCTCAGACCTGTTTAATCTACTCTTTTCGAGTAGTATTCTACTCAATTTGGACCTCTACTATTCAAAATTGAAAATAATGCTCTAATTACTCATTTTCAGTGAACATTGTTTGATGGTTTCATGAATAAAACTACACATTTTGAGCCAAAACTATTCATTTTAGCTATCCAGACTACTCGAGACTTGTGTAGGGGGTAAGCAGGTCTGCTTTCTTTTCAGTTTTTGTGTGCCTCCTTTTCTTATAGTTGATACATTGTTTTCTTTATTTGTATTCAGTCTCTCTTCTTTTCCCAGACATTTGCAATATGTGTCATCTTCCTGATGCTATCTCATTTGATGTCCTATTTGAAAAGTAAAAGTTGTGGGTTTTTTTCTTTTCTTCTTTATCATTTATTTGTCTCTTCCTTATGATCATCATCACTTGTCTTCTTTTGTTTGTTGTCGCGTCTCTTTCTTCCACCGTTTTAATGAGATTTGATCAAAAGCAATCGTGAGAATAAATGCGAAAAATGGGGGAAAACATGTTCAGTTCCTTCCTGTTTTGGTGCGCCATTCCGCCAACTGTTGTCATAAACGATTTTTCTAATTAGCGTCTCGTATAATGTAGTGTGATATTATTAATAGCACTTTACTCTTCTCGTTCCAGCTGTGCGCTGCAAATACTTGAGTTGTAGGTCATGAATAATTTATATTCATTTCTCCTTATACAGTGGAACCTCCCTTATAAGACCTTCAAAAATCATCCCAAATGAGGTCTTATAAGGGAGGGGTCTTATAAGGGAGGCAATTTTAATATTTACAAAGAAGGGCAATGTATCAGAGAAGCAGGTCTTATGTGGGAGGGAGTCTTTTAATGGGAGGTCTTATAAGGGAGGTTCCACTGTATACCGACAACCACAATTAACATCATTTTAAATCATTTGTTGTGGTGATTGTGTGAGGACTGGTGACGATGGGAGAAAAAGGGGAAATTCTTACTCAATGCTAGTTTGGTCATTCATACTCACGGGACTATTGTTTTCTTCTGATTCCATTATTGGCTTATATGTTTCTGTCACTCGTAACTTCCTGGTTTACTTTTGTTTTGTTTCGTTTTACACTTTAGCCAACTTTCTTTCTATCCTGTGAACACAAAGTTGTTAAAAGATAGAAAATAACACTGATTTCACTTTCTGTCTTGGTCTAACAGTTAAAAAAAAAAAATCGATGTGATCGTTTTTGTTACATCATTTTTAGGGATTGAACATTAAACCAGTTCAAAAAGTGGTCAGTCCACATTTTATGGTTGCTCATTCACGACTGGAAACCTTGAAGATTAACTATTAGTCTGACGCAGTCCATAAAAATATATAGCATTGTGACACATTTGAATTTTTTTTTTTTTTAAAGCCCCATACTATTGAATCAAGAGATCTAGAACGTTCCCAGCATTAGTAATAGGGCATTTGCCACGTGAGGGTGACCTTGAATTTCACTGAGTTGAATTTAGAGAGTTGAATTAGAAAGGTCAGCGTAACTCTGGCAGAAAGAGTGTGGGCAAATTAGTAGTCTAGTATAGAGAAGGAACACTCGTGGCAAATGCCCTATTGCCACAACTGGTTTTGAGACTATGGTGAACAGGAGGAACAGCTTGCCTTATGTGTCAGGCAGATTACCCCACCCCCCACTCCCACCTAACCCATTCACTCCTCACTCCCAATCTTCCTACCTCCACCCCTACTACTCCACCCTCCCCCATTATCTCCTCAGTCCTGGCAGGGTTTATTCCCCTTCCCCTCCTTTCAACCCCTTGATTATGCACACAGCTGCTCCCCCCCCCCCCCCCCCCCCAACTACCCCAGCCCCCACCCAACCTGTCACTCCCACCCCACACACCCCTTCCTCCCCTTGTCAGTACAGGCTGTGGAGTAATCCATCCCTCCACTTCAGACACATCTGTTCAAGCTGTTATACTTTTTAGGGGGTCGTCTCAAAAGTGTTTCCCCCCATAATATTTTCAGACTTTAAAACAAATAAAATGAAATACTTCAGGGGTTCAGTACGAAAAGGATCTTTTCCTCTGAAATGGCAATGCCTATTGGTTTAACTTGCTTTTAATGTGTCTGCACGCAAGCATATTATGCTTGATTGAGAAGGTGAATGTGGTCTATGTTTCTTTTTAGAATTTTCATATTGTATCTTGTTCTCTAGTGTAATTGTGTGTGCGTGCGTGTGTTTGTGTGCGTGCGTTCATTCATATGTGTGTGTTAGCATAATTATGGCTATTTACGTATATTTCAAATATAATGTACAGTATGCATGTAATTATGTAATTTTTATTTAGTTGTTTATTATTTGCTTCATTGTCAATTTAGTTACACATATCTTTTTCATATTCTTATATAAAAAAAATGTAACCTCAGTTCTAAGTAATGTACTATATTTTATCTCTCCAACTCTAAGGGAAAAAAACCTTGTCTTCTTGATCTTTTTGTTTTGTGTGCTGTGCCAGTCTAGTTAGCATTGTTTCTTTGTTGATGTGACCTGTTATTGACCTGTCCTTTTAGACTTCAGTACATGAAAAATGTGTGTGTGTGTGTGTGTGAATGAGAGAGAGGGAGAGAGAAAGAAAGAGAGAGAGAGAGAGAGAGAGAGAGAGAGAGAGAGAGAGAGAGAGAGAATTAAAATACATTGGAGAACGGATATAACTAAAAAAACACTGGATAACTCACAATATTTTTGGGGTCCCAGCATAACATCTAGACTTAGCTATGTTGAAAAGTCTAAAATTTCAGTTCTTTCAATTTTGACTTAAGCGATTTTTACTGTAGAGTTACAAGGAAGTTAATTTTTTTTAAATTATCTTTCCTACACAATGAATATTAACTGATTCATTCATTTTTAAGTGAAACATATGCAGATCATTGACAAATTGATCCTATGATATTGATATGGCAATTTTTTAAATTTATATTAATACAGTCAAAAATGTGTTTCACTAAAGTAACACACACACAACACAACAACAACAACACCACCAGTATTTATACGGCACTGAATCTTGATAGAAATCAAATCAAAGCGCGCACACGCGTTAGCATTCATAACGCATTCAAGCAAAAATGCAATACAAAGCGAACACACACGTATGACATAAATATAAATGGTATACATCAGAAACAGACCTAAAGGCAAGAGATAGAAGAGAAAGAGAGTGGAGCCTCAATGACTGGGGACACACACACACACACACACACACACACACACACACACACACACACACACACACACAGAGTGTCAAAAATGTGTTTCACTAAAGTCACACACAGTGTCAAAAATGTGTTTCACTAAAGTCACACACACACACACACACACACACACACACACACACACACACACACACACACACACACACACATTTGCAGTGTCAAAAAATTGTTTCAACCAATCCTTTTATGGTCTGTTTTGGACAATTTGCCTATTTCAGTATTTGTGGATTGGTGTGGTAGTGTGCAAGAATTGCTTCAGGACATTATGACTAGTCATGTGCACAGAGCAGAACTTTAGCCTAGGGGGCTGGCTGACTACTGAAGGAAGACAATGCTTCACACAGAGCCCAGTCACTACAACATGCTAACTAGTGTCAGATATTAATGAAGGGAACACTAATGTTAACCCTTTCGCCGCCAGCCATTTTTCAGCCAAAATATACCATTAAACTTAACTGGGTAGAGAAAATAAAAAAGCAATATTATTATTACGAATTCCTCTGTGACATGTATAACATTAGGCATATCCTTACCTCTCAAAATTAAGAAAATATGGTCTTAGGATAATAGACCCTGGTTTGATGTCTTTTAGTGACAGACATGGGTGTTATTAACCCTTTCATGGCCAGCCATTTTTCAGCCAAAAATTGCCATTAAATTTACCTGGGTAGAGAATAAAATCCATCTGCAATATTGGGGATTGTTCAGTGACATATATAATGTCTATCCTTCCTTCCCAAACCTAAGATCTTTGGATAATATACTCCAATTTGATGCCTTTTAGCGACATAGGTGTTAAATCACTGTGGTGCTAAAATGCGACTTTGGCGGTGAAAGGGTTAAACCATTGTGGTGCATAAATGCGACTTTGGCGGTGAAAGGGTTAAACCATTGTGGTGCATAAATGCGACTTTGGCGGTGAAAGGGTTCAACCATTGTGGTGCATAAATGCGACTTTGGTGGTGAAAGGGTTAAACCATTGTGGTGCATAAATGCGACTTTGGCGGTGAAAGGGTTCAACCGTTGTGGTGCATAAATGCGACATTGGTGGTGAAAGGGTTAAGCCTGTCCTAAAGGCAGGGGCAATACCAGTAGCGAAGTACAGTGTATGTTGTTGGACTTTGAGCTTTGCAATAACAACAGTAGTGTTCCTCTCAGTAATGTACGACAGGGAAGGATATTTATTTCTGGGTCTGACCTAAATCCAGGAAAAGTCCCTGTAGTGTAGGGCCTGCTACACTACATACGATCCGATCTCAATGCGATGCGATTGTGACGGGATTCATCATATATTTCATGTCATCACATACTTCCGTCTAAAAATAATCCTGCTATTTTCGCTCACTATAGTACTCAAGTAGACCCAGTACATGAATTTCATGTGAATCATTTGCCTTAGCATGAGGCTGTGTCAGACCAGTTGACATAAGCTAGAACGCCAAGGCTACATCAAAATGTTGTTATGCTCTGAATGGTTGTGCGGGGATTGTCTTAAGCCATGACAAGCTCCCAGCATAACATCATCAGTCTAAAATCCCCCGAAGACGGAGTGTGGCTGCCCACATGGCGGGGTAATAAAAAAACCCGGTCACACACGTAATGTTCTCATCCCTAGCTGATGCATTTGTACTGAATTGTTCAAGTGCTCTGGCTGTTGGGATGATCCCTGGAGTCGCTAAGCCATGGAACAACAACAACATGTGAATCATGACTCGTATTGTCAAAATCGCATCGCGTTGAAAGCAAATCGTATGTAGTGTAGCAGGCACTTATGGTTTGTGTGTAATTTAAATCCTTTTCTAAACAACTGTTAAAAGGGCTGAAATTTATTAACTGTTAGTGTTTGTTTTGCTTTCTAATGATTTATTGTTTGTTTGCCTTTAATGTTCTTGTTATGAATGTAAAGCGCACTGAGCTCATGCGAGAAAAAGCACAATATAAATTCCCATTATTATTATGATTATTATTATTAGATAGAAAATTGTTCTTTGTCTTTTCCACCCTCCTCAGTCGAGGGTCATTACCGTCAAATGTCGTTCATGTCCATTTGTGAATCTGTTCTCTCTTAAAGTTAAATGCTGTTTTGTCTGTTTGACCGGACCAGTTTCTTGTGAAACGCTATTCTGAATCATTTCAGTTTTCATTCATACTGGTTTTAACTATGATCTGTTGTTAAAATTAGACCGAAAGTTCTTTTTACTTTTGCTGGGCAGGATCCTGGACTGGACTAATAAAATTATGCACTAATGCAGTGCACTATATGTTATAAATAAGCATTGAATTGAAAAACACTACACCCACCAACACAAGACAAGATGTATCCTTATGTGAGCACTTGCGTCGAATACACTCTCTCTCTCTCTCTCTCTCTCTCTCTCTCTCTCTCTCTCTCTCTCTCTCTCTCTCTCTCTCTCTCTCTCTCTCTCTCCTCTCTCTCTCTCTCTCTCTCTCTCTCTCTCTCTCTCTCTCTCTCTCTCTCTCTCTCTCTCTCTCTCTCTCTCTCTCTCTCTCTCTCTCTCTTCTCTCTCTCCCCCCTCCCCTATTATCTAATATTGTAAAATTATCAATTGATTACTTGTCTAAAGTTTTTTGATGTATGTGTCTGAAAGGAAATGTGAGATTGTTGATTTATATTTCATGTTGTCCTTGTTCTTAGAATTTATTGCATTTTATTGTTACATTGTTTACTTTTGAACCATTTGAGTTTGTTTTGTAATTTATTTACTTCATATGTCATTATTTTAGAGGACCTGATGAAAAGAAGCAGTTATTTATGTTTACTCAGTTTATCCTCATTAAAAAAAATTGAGTTCTCTCTCTCTCTCTCTCTCTCTCTCTCTCTCTCTCTCTCTCTCTCTCTCTCTCTCTCTCTCTCTCTCTCTCTCTCTCTCTCTCTCTCTCTCTCTCTCTCTCTCTCTCTCTCTCTCTCTCTCCCTCTCTCTCCTCCCTCCCTCCCTCCCTCCCTCCCTCTCCCCACATTTGAAGGTTGTTGAGGAGTTAAAACCAACAAAGGAAAGGCGATAAGTGCAAGCAGCATGAATGACATTGGAGGATCCCTTTGTCAATAGTTTCATATGGGGGCATGTTTTTTAGGCAGATTATTCCCCAGTTCAAGTTGGTGTGACTATTGTAATTCACAGCGAGTTAGGGTAGGTTTGGGGATGGTTTTGCAAGGTGTGGTGACATTTTTTGTTTAATGAAAAGTTGTTTACCAAGTTGAATGTGCACACACACACACACACGCACACACGCGCACACACGCACACACACACACACACACACACACACACACACACACAGAGAGAACATTGAACAATTTATTTTCCGAGGATGAAGATTTGTAGTCAAAGCCTATTCTTTTTTTTTGCTGTCCCATCTTCTGGGCCGTTGCTCCCACGCTGCTCATTCCGAGTCCAACACGCAGCCACACCGGCTTGTTCAGGTCGCATAATCCGAGACCAGCAGTCCAAGGGGAGTGAATGTATGTTAGGCCGTCAGGAGGCAACCAACCGAGGAGACACTGCAGTGCTGCTGAGTCACTTCGGTGGTGTTCAGTAGAGCCTGTTCAGGACACCACCTACTAAGCCCCCTACTGACGACACTATTCTCTTAGTCGCGGAGCCAGTGTGAGTGAGGTCCTCCTCCGAGGGCGCCACCATGACCGTCCACTGACAGCTCCCCAGAATACACTGATCCCCATGACTTTGACCCGAATGCACCAAGGCATAGACTGGATTGGAAGCAGAAACTGAAGTCACCATGAGAGCAGGGCATGGAAAGCCACATAATTTGAGACATTTTTTCTTTTTAATGATTGATGGAAATGAGGCGGACGACTATGATGATGATGATGTTATGGACTTCTGAGACTACATGACAGGGCTGTATTCTACGCTTCCTTTGATAATGATATCCCGGCGTTAACCAGGCCCGAGAACTACATACACCTGCAATGTTGGTCTTGAAATTAGAGCAACACTCTCAGAATCGCATCCGTTAAGCGGATGAAGCTCGACTGTGTGGTTTCAGTCTTCCCATTGAGCCCATAGCCACTCACTCTGGGTAGAGTCGGTCCAGGACCGAAAAAACCCTTGCATCTGATGGGGTTCGAACCCGTGACCTCCCAGCCAGTAGTCTGTGACGCTAACCACTACGCCACGGTGGCTGGTCAAAGTATTATGTCCATGATAGAGGGGGGGGGGGGGAGAGAGAGAGATTCTCAAGAGAAATTGCCATTCTGCTTCATAATTTGTCTTACATTGACCTTTAATCTCAAACACAATTGTTGTTTCTTTGATGCAGACCACACCCAGCCCAAAGAAACGTTCAAAGCCAAAAAAGACCAGTTCATCCGGCAAGAAAGCCAAGACGGAAGAGAAGGCGCCCTCGCCTGCCGTACCCTTGCAAGCGACCAGTGGCGCCCCCAGCAATGCGCGCAGCAAGAAACCCGCCAACAAGCGAACAAAAAACGATAAAGACAACTCCAGAACAAAAGAAAAGGTAAAATTGCTAAGTTTGTGTTGTGTTCTAAGCTAAGTGCATGTAGAAAGTGTTGCTCTTTCGCTCTTTTATAGCTTGGTTTGGGCCAATTACCTGTATTGCGTTGGGACTTAGTGGGGGGGGGGGGGGGGGAGTTTGTAAGGATGATTGTGACTTCGAACTAGAATCTTAGGAGAGTGACTGTCAGTGTCACTTCATTATATATAGCGTGATCTGTAGTCTACACAGGTTTCTTTTTATCATTTAAAAATGCGAAATTATTGAAAACACTTTGCAGGGAAAAGAGAGGAGGGGAGGGGGTAATTTGTTTGTGTCACATGTTATATTAATGCACATTTGTTACAACTTTAGTTTCTATTTTTACCTTGGAAAAAAATCAAAGGAATCATATTTTTTTTAAATTTAAATTATGTCTCTTTAAAAGTTTTTTTTCATTTATTTCATCCCTTTATGCTGTATAACTGCAACGACGATTCATTATTATCATATTTATTCTACCTCTCTATGAAAAGGTGCCCCCGTCGGACGTGCGGTCAGCCTCTCCCGCCTCCTCCTCCTCCACCCCCACCCCCAGAAGATCCCCCGCCCCTCCACCACCCTCCTCTTCGGCCAATGGAGGAGGAGGGGTCAGCCGAAAAGAGGAGAAGCTGTCCAGCAGGGCTGCCCCTTCAGGGGTCAAGCATTCCGGAGGAGGGGACAGCAGCAGCAGCCCGCCCTCCCCGCCCCTGTCGCAGACCTCGGGCAGTCAGGACGGGGAGAAGAGCTCCTCCCCTGAGACCGTGTCCACCAAGGACAAGGACAAGAAGAAGACCCGGCGCAGCAAGGACCTCAGCAAAGACTCCTCCTCCTCCGCCTCCAGGAATGGCAAGCAAGGTGAAGTTTCCAAGCAGTGTGGCGGTTGTGTTTGTGTGTTTTGTTTGATTTCACGTCTTTCAACTTGAGAGTGTTTTGGGATGATTGATTATATGTAGTTGAGTTGGCCAACTGTTTTAGCTGTCAAAGGTTTTAAAATAAAACCGAAAATTCGCTGCCACAACTACGGTGTTGTTTTTATTTATTCTAGTCTTAAATGATTACAGTGGAGTCCGGGTAAAACGAATTTTAACGGAACACAGACTCAGTTCGTTGTATCAGGATTTCGTTATACATGTACATGCACAATGTATGTTGAAAACAAAAACCGTTCAAGCACTCGCCAATGATAACCGAAAACATAAACTTGACCAGTTTGGATCGTCTGTCTTAATCACGGGATGTACAAGGCTTGAAGTAGTTCAGCAGTGTTGTCTGACGCTGGTCTGTTTTGGCACACTTTTCAACAAGTTTGTCCATTAAGTGACAACGCATCACACAAATTTAGTTTGTTATAGGCTTTCACGAACTTTTCGATCTTTATTTTGAGCGCGAATTGTAAAGCGACCTTGAGAAACCGAATGATCTGTAGGAAGCCTAGGCCTAGCAGACGACCCAGTGTGAATCTAAATGAGTTCACGCATGCGCAGTTCATATTTTCCAACTTCCTTCCTCTTGACAACACGTTCTAGCTTGGAGTTTGAAGGCCTAGGTTTTTGCAGCGCATCGCACAGGCTGAGTTCGTTATAGGCTATTTTTCCAAGTAAATAAAATTATCCTAGGGCGTAGAACATGTGTTCGTAAAAAGCGGATGTTCGTTATTTCAAAAGGATTTTTTGTTCGTTATACCCATGGCTTTGTAAGTGACAAATAGAAGGGCATTTGCCGGGAAATTGAAGTCAGTTCGTTAATCGCGAAATTTCGTTAAAAGCGAGTTCGTTATAGTTGGACTCCACTGTATATATAATTGTGTTTAAAAAAACATTCAGCTTACTACGCAAGTCAGTGATTTGACTGAAAGTATTAAGGTGTGTGTGTTTTGTGTTGAGGGTATTGTGAGAAAACGATGTTGATGATGTGCATCATTTGTGCACTATAACTGTTAAGTCTGGGTCTTTTTTTTTATGTAAAATAGAAAACTTCGGCTTGGTTTCGTTTGCTTTTGTAATAATTTCATCGCAGTAGTGAATAAGCTCGGTTATATAAAATCAAATTCTGTGATTGTGACATTTGTTTTTGGATTGCATTTGCATGGTAGTCAGTTATTTTGTTTATCAGCTTTATCACTCTGTGAGAAATGCTTTGCCTTGAACGTTTAAATTTTTTTTTATTATTTTAAAAATTATTATTTTAAAATGGTATCTCAAAACATTGCTGCGTTGTCTCATTGTGTGGTTCTAAACCCTTTCAACGCCAGCCATTTTTCAGCCAAAACTTTATCTGGGTAAAGAAAAGATGATGTCTGCAATATTGGGGATTCCTCTGTGACATGCATAAAATAGGCACTGTCCTTACCTCTCAGAATTAAAGAACATAAGGTCACCAGACCCTCATTTGATGCCTTTCAGTGACGTGGGTGTTCAAATCATTGTGGTGCCAAGAGGCGACGGTGATGATGGAAGGGTTAAACGTAGGGTAACTTATTTTTTCCCCGCAGGTTCCTCTTTTAGTCCATGGTTGAGGGTGTTCGTAAATTTTTTTTAAAAATCCGAAGTATACCAACCAGCTAAACTTGGGCGTTTTGTTTTGTTTTTCTTCAAGGTTCCTCTTTCAATGAGCCGCTGCTCAAGTGTTCGGTGGCCACCCTCAAACGGACGGGCGCTCCCTTCCTGCAGAACGGCCCTTGCAGCGAGGTCACCCCCAAGCTGTCCAAATGTCGGGAGTGCAAGATGACCCCCAACCAGCGCAGCAAGAAAATCCCCAACATCTTCTGCAGGTTCTACGCCTTTCGCAGGTGACCGCTTATTCTGTGGATTCTGTTGTATTAACCCTTTCGCCGCCAGCCATTTTTCAGCCAAAATATACCATTAACCCCTTCACTGCCGAGCCCGGTTCCGGGGCAACTATTTGCCAAGTTGTTTTAGGTTGCCGAGTCTATCGCAAACATTTCTGAATAAAAGTGCATATAACCTATGCTTTTCTGAAAGGGAATTGAATATACTATCATTTGAGAACACTCTCACACGCATTCAAACATTCTGCGGAAAGCATATGGATAGAAAAAGGGAAACTCTTAGAATAACCCTATGACGAATATTTCCGTGACGGGGCAGTTTATCGGTTGACGGAAATATCCGTGATGGGGCAGTGAAGAGGTTAAGCTTAACTGGGTGGAGAAAAAAATGTATCTGCAATATTGTGAATTCCTCTGTGACATGTATAACATTAGGCCTGTCCTTACCTCCCAAAATTAAGAAAACAGAGTCTTTGGATAACAGACCCTGATTCTATGCCTTTTAGTGACATGGGTGTTAAACCTTTGTGGTGCATAAATGCGACATTGGTGGTGAAAGGGTGTCGATCTTTTCAATCTTTGACTGACTGATTGAAGTAAGCCTTTCTTGTGTTCTATGCCTTTCGCGGGAGAGAGTTGTTTTGTTTACTGTTTGTGCCTTGAAACGTAGAATTTCAAAACTGCTCTGGGGCAGTGGGTGGATGCCTCATGCCTCCATACGGGGAGCTGGACGACCCCGACCCCTACACGAGTTTTGTCCCTGTGGGGATACCTGGGGGGTCGTTCGTAAAAGTAGTTCCCCCACCTTCTGTAAGTTCCATATGGCCTGGGAAAGAAAAAAAAGAAAAGTGCTCACTTTGTTTTCACTTGTTTGCATAAACTTGACTTTTTTTCTTTCTTTTTTATAGGTATACTATTATGAATAGGTTTTTGATAGGTATACTATACTACTAATTATACTGGAAAAAAAGCATAAAATTGTATGACTTCTTCCCCTTAAAATTCACGTTTAATATGTATGCCTGCTTCTGCAAGTTTATGTGATAAGAAAGACCAGACCAATGAAAACCAATAACTTTGTGTGTGTGTTCATAAGCAATAACGGTTCCTTTTGATCTATGAGCCACACCATATGTTGTCTGATAGACAGTAAGCATGTTTGCGCCATGAATGCCTTGCTGAGGGTACACAAATAACCGCGACCTGTGTGTTGTGCTGCTTGCAGGTTGAAGTACAGTGCCAAAGGAGCCGTCACCAACGCAGGCTTCTCTGAGTTGTCCGACGCTGTTCCTGACGACATTGAACCCTGGCTGCCCAGATTCCCCAGTGCGTACAGCAATCCTTTGTTTCTCTCTAACTTGTCCGGCTCTCATTACTTCTTAGCAAGGCGCTTAACGGCAGTATGACGCATCTGCGCTCAAATGACAGGTAAACTGTCTGAGCGAACGACAAAGATGAAGAAATCAAGGTCTCTGCTGGTCATGCTGTGTTGTTAAAGACCCACCACATCACGTGTCAAAATCACGGTTTTCATGTGTTTTCCCTCTTATAGCTGGTGAGAAATCATAAGAAATCTTCCTAGCATAAGAAGGAATGTGACACGTGACGTGGGGGGGGGGGGGGGGGGGGGGGGGGTGTTTAATAGTAAGGTCTGAAATGATTTTGACAACTATTTGCCCCTACTTAAGCCAGGGCAGTCAAAATGAATTGTTTTTTAATTATGTGTGAAAATAATAAAAGCCATGCTTATCTGACCAAAGATTGGAGAAGTGGAAATTATTAAATGGATTGCTGCTGCTGTTGCAGTTTCAGAACCGTTGAGCGATGCATAAAGTGGCTCTAGGTTAACAAACAGAGAGCATGTTTAGCGTTGATGTATGCGTTGACAGGCGTGGGCTGAAAGCTTGTGGAATGATGTTGGCCACTGAAGTGATGACTACCTGTAAATAAAATGTCACTGTATTGCATAGCAACAATAAAAAAAAAAAAAAAAGATTGATTATGGGTACCCAGTGATGTCCCAAAGCCCTGGTCATAGGCCATTGACCTATTAAAATTGAAAATGTCCTGTTATGTTCTCCCCTGTCAGGACAAATGTGTGATTAATTTTGTAACACTGGCACGCTTTGTCTTATGCACTGGCACGCTTTGTCGTATTGATTTCTGCAAGAGCCAGGACATTGTCCTGTTGATTTATCTCGTCTCAGGACAGTTTGTCCCTATCACTTTTCGATCCTCGGTGCATCACTGGGTACCAGAACTCTCCCTTTTGTTTAGGGACTTTGGGCTTTTTCGTAAAAATAATTCCCCCACCTTCTGGAAGTTCTGTGCTTGTAACTTCCTCTAATCTGCCACTCTCTTTGACTCTGCTTTTTCCCTTTGCTTTCTGTCATCTACTATCTTTCTGACTTATTGGCCCATTCTTCTGCCTTTAAAAAAAAAAATTATTCCAAATAACTTTTCTCCCTTGAGCTCCTCCGAAATCGGAATGTGTCGGCTGTACGCTAGTGGGGAGACCAGTGAAAACCGAAATCCGGACACATACGTACCTTATCCATTATGGCCATATGGCCTGGGAACGCAGAAGAAGAAGAAGAGAGACCAGCGGGGAGACCAGTGAAAACTGAAATCCGGACACATATATACCTTACCCATTATGGCCATATGGCCTGGGAACACAAAAGAAGCGAGAGACCAGCAGGGAGACCAGTGAAAACCGAAATCCGGACACATGCATACCTTACCCATTATGGCGATATGGCCTGGGAACACAGAAGAAGAAGAAGAGAGAGACCAGCGGGGAGACCAGTGAAAACTGAAATCCGGACACATACATACCTTATCCATTATGGCCTGGGAACGCAAAAGAAGAAGAAGAGAGAGACCAGCAGGGAGACCAGTGAAAATCGAAATCCGGACACATGCATACCTTACCCATTATGGCCATATGGCCTGGGAACACAGAAGAAGAAGAAGAGAGAGACCAGCAGGGAGACCAGTGAAAACCGAAATCCGGACACATGCATACCTTACCCATTATGGCCATATGGCCTGGGAACACAGAAGAAGAAGAAGAGAGAGACTGGCGGGGAGACCAGTGATAACCGAAAACCGGACCCATTATGGCCATATGGCCTGGGAACGCAGAAGAATAGGAAGAAAGGCCGAAGACAAGGTGAAGGGGATGTGAACACAGAAGAAGAAGAAAGGCCGAAGACAAGGTGAAGGGGATGTGAACACAGAAGAAGAAGAAAGGCCGAAGACAAGGTGAAGGGAATGTGAACACAGAAGAAGAAGAAAGGCCGAAGACAAGGTGAAGGGGATGTGAACACAGAAGAAGAAGAAAGGCCGAAGACAAGGTGAAGGGAATGTGAACACAGAAGAAGAAGAAAGGCCGAAGACAAGGTGAAGGGAATGTGAACACAGAAGAAGAAGAAAGGCCGAAGACAAGGTGAAGGGAATGTGAACACAGAAGAAGAAGAAAGGCCGAAGACAAGGTGAAGGGGATGTGAACACAGAAGAAGAAGAAAGGCCGAAGACAAGGTGAAGGGAATGTGAACACAGAAGAAGAAGAAAGGCCGAAGACAAGGTGAAGGGAATGTGAACACAGAAGAAGAAGAAAGGCCGAAGACAAGGTGAAGGGAATGTGAACACAGAAGAAGAAGAAAGGCCGAAGACAAGGTGAAGGGGATGTGAACACAGAAGAAGAAGAAAGGCCGAAGACAAGGTGAAGGGAATGTGAACACAGAAGAAGAAGAAAGGCCGAAGACAGGCTGAAGGGGATGTACTGAAGGACGTTGTTGTGTGTGCTGTGTTTGACAGTCGAGGAGCCTGCGCTGGACGTGGAGATGGGCAAGTTCATTCTGTCCAAGGTGGGAGACAAGTTCTGTGAGCTGGTGGAGCAGGAGAAGGAGGCCAAGTCCCTCTCCGGCATGGATCGTAAGTCACATCAGAGTGTAGAGGTGGCAGCGTGCTCGCTTCGTGGGTACAGGGGACTTTTCCTTCTCACTTTGCACTAGGCCTTATGGTATGAACGTGGAGTCTTTCGGATGAAGCGATAAACCGAGGTCCCGTGTGCCCATGCGCTTAGCATACGTTAAGCCCAGTGGCAACAAAAAAGTTATCTGGTCAAAATTTGCCAACCCCACCCCCCTTTCCTTCCTCATCAGTCACACAAAAATCGCATGCAGAAATTTTTTTAAAAGAAATGGGTGGCGCGTCTCTGGCTGCGACACGCTCTCCAGGTGGGAGCAACCCGAATTTCACAGAGATGCCTCTGTGACTATAGAGTACCTAATAATAATGCTTCAACGGGAAGCAGTGCTATATTAACAGACCTGTTTACTCTGCTCTTTTCGAGTAGTATTCTACTCACTTTGGATCTTTACTACTCTTCAAAATTGAAAACAATGCTAGATTCTACTCATTTTCAAGTAGTATTCTACTCGATTTGGATCTCTACTACTCTTCAAAAGTGAAACCAATGCTAGATTCTACTCATTTTCGAGTAGTATTCTACTCAATTTGGATCTCTACTACTCTTCAAAAATGATGCTAGATTCTACTCTTTTTCAGTGAACATAGTTTGATGGTTTAATGAATAAAACTACACATTTGTAGCCCAAACTACTCATTTCAGCTATCCAGACTACTCAAGACTTGTGTAGGGGGTAAACAGGTCTGCTATAAGTCCCCGTCTCTATGTCTCCCTGTCGTTGTGTTCCCATCTCATTGTGACCCCACCCCGGTCTCTATGTTTCCCCATGGATTCGGGGATAGGGTTAGGGGTTAGGCCGTGTACACACATAAGCGGATATTCTATGCGGAAATCTGTGCGCAATCCATAAATAAGTGAAACAAAGAAGGGGAAAAAGATTTACGCACATGTCCGAATTCCCCTATCTGCGTAAACTTTTTTCCTTCTTTCTTCCACTTATTTAGTGTGTCTGCGTGTCTTGTTAGCATGCTTACACTTTACGTAATGATTAGTACGATTATGTGTGTTTCTCTCTCTCTCTCTCTCTCTCTCTCTCTCTCTCTCTCTCTCTCTCTCTCTCTCTCTCTCTCTCTCTCTCTCTCTCTCTCTCTGGCTCTTTCTTTCTCTCTTGCTCTCTTTCTCTCTCTCTTTCCTCTCTCTCGTTATTTCTGTCTCTCTCTCTCTTTCTCCCCACCCTCTCTCTCTCTCTCCCACTCTCCCTCAGTCTTTGCCTGTTTGTCTGTCTGTCCTGTCTCTATGTGTATGAGAGGGTAGGGTGGTGTAGCGGGGTTGCTTGCTGTTTGTGTGTGCTTGAATTTTGCGTGAATCTGTTGATTTTAATATTGGAACTGTGATCTTTTATTGCATACTGTTTAACTTTTTACATGCCACCACACGCACATTTCCCTTTGATTGGACGAATAAAATATTGTGATTGGTTGTGTGCGTTTTGCCAGCTCCCATCGTGTGGAAGAGGGCGGTGACAGGCGTGCGGGAGATGTGTGACGTGTGCGACACCACCCTGTTCAACATGCACTGGGTGTGTCACAAGTGCGGCTTTGTCGTCTGCCTCGACTGCTACAAGGCCAAGATCAAGGCCGCGCAGGGCGAAGGTAAATCGTGTTGGCAAGCTTGATTGCATGGCACTATAGGTCTCTTGTGACTTGTCCTCCCCCCCCCCCTCCCACCACCAGGGAGAAAAATGGACAATAGCTCAATAAATGAAGGCTGTAGTTGCTTGTGGGTTTGTTGTTGGTTCTTGTTGCTGTAATGATTTAAGCAAGTCTGTTTAGGCCTAAGCTGTATCTTTATTTATGATTGTTTTACGAGCAACAAGCCAAGTGACTTCAGTCAGAGAAATAATCTTTAAATATCTATGTTAATTGGGCATTAAATGAAGTATGCAGTGACCTCAGTCAAAGAAATAATACTTAAATATCTATGTTAATTGAGCATTAAATGAAGTATGTAGTGAAAGGCTGTCTTCAGACACAAAAAAAAGGAAAAGGAAATGTCATAAAATGACACAACATACAATTATTATTCTTAGATTGAGGTCACAGAATGATACTGAAGTGCAACTTTTTTGTGTGCATAATTTTGCTATGGCTTATTTGGTGTGGGTTTTTTTCATTGTCTTTTTATCTTAAAAATCATGTTGTCTCTTCTTTTTTTTGACCAGTTTCCTTCTGCATGTCTTTTTAGTCCAAACTTTCCAATGAAATGTTAGTGAATAGGAGGAGTAAGGTCATGTTTAAATGTTTACAATGATGTTTTTGTATTCTCATTCAGACGAGGATGACTGCAAGTGGTTGACATGCAGTTCCAACCGTCAGCCCCACGACACCAGAAAACTCATGCTAACGCAGATCATTCCCAGCGATGGTCAGTTCTTTTCTCTCTTCGCCCCCCCCGCCCCTCTCCCCTCCTATTTCATAGCTGTATTATACTACTTTTTGAGAGCGTTTTTCAGGTTATGAGTTACTGAATTATCAGGAATTGTAATGCCGTATTGATTGGTAATCGTCAAGTCATTCTCTCTGTTTCATTCTTTTTGCAAGAGTGATCGAGAACATCGGATACTCGGAAATGATTTCTATTTCTCCTGACGTACCCTTGCTCATGTACATTTCACATGCTCACATTCATTTACAGAAATGCTCGCACTTACAAATGATCACATTTCACATGCTCACATTCATTTACAGAAATGCTCACACTTACAAATGATCACATTTCACGTACATTGAGTCATGTTTATGGGCTATAGCCAAAAACATTTTGGTGCGTTTATCGTTAATATTCTGAAACTGTGTGTGCAGCTTTGTGGGAGCTGGGTCGTCTGATCCACGCAATACGACGCAAGTGGTCCATTCCTGCCAAGTGTCCCTGCGGTCAGAACGCTCTGGATTCCAAACCGGCAGGCAAAAATGGCCTGAGCCCAGTAAGTTCCCCCCTCTGCGTCACACAAACTGTATTCGATGGCTTGGACTCAAAATGGACTAGCTTTAGACAGCCCATTGACATATTGAAATTATTGCGATAGCTAATAATTTGTATAAAAAAACTGCAGAAATATAAAAAGTCTGATTCCCGTTTTATATTATTTGCAGTCTTTTTTAATGCAAGTTCTTAGCTTTTTCTAATAATTTCAATAATACGTCACTGGGCTATCTAAAGATAGTCCGTTTTGACTCCAAGCCATCGCATTATTCTCTGTAGCCCTCCATTCAGTGTGAATAAAGAGGATGCTTTTAGTTTTCTTTCTTCCTTTATATTTTCTTCCTGGCAGTGTGTCAAGCTTGTGGAGGGAGGTATGTGATGCCAACTTTTCAGCGGCCGCCATTTGTTAAGCTTGATGATGCAAAGCAGCAGGTGGTGGGGAGTCCATGGGTACAACACCAAAAGGATCTGCAGTAATGATGGGAACCGATGCCTGTTTACTCCCCCCCCCCCCCTCTCCCCCATGCATTCTCCCAAAGAGAAAAGCCGGGTGGGTAATTTTAAATGGCACAAACCCAAGGCAGCGAAATTGGGAGGCATTAGAGCTGAGAGTCGGTCGGAGGGCGTGCTGGAAACCGATGCGCACTTAAGTTTTGAAAATAGACCTTCGGTTTAACTTTCTCTCAAGTGTTTGGGTCCTTGGCCATTTTTTTCGGTGGATGTCAAACTGTCAAAGATGTGAACATTCATTCGTCTTGGACAGAAGATTTGAAGTTTGAGATTTGTTTGCTTCAGTAGTGAACACCTTGAGATAGTGATACAGAGTTTGCAATGTTGTGTTTTTCCCCTCAGTAGTAAACACCTTGAGATAGTGTGATACAGAGTTTGCAATGTTGTGTTTTTCCCCTCGGTAGTAAACACCTTGAGATAGTGATACAGAGTTTGCAATGTTGTGTTTTTCCCCTCGGTAGTAAACACCTTGAGATAGTGATACAGAGTTTGCAAAGTTGTGTTTTTCCCCTCAGTAGTAAACACCTTGAGATAGTGATACAGAGTTTGCAAAGTTGTGTTTTTCCCCTCAGTAGTAAACACCTTGAGATAGTGATACAGAGTTTGCAAAGTTGTGTTTTTCCCCTCAGTAGTAAACACCTTGAGATAGTGATACAGAGTTTGCAATGTTGTGTTTTTCCCCTCAGTAGTAAACACCTTGAGATAGTGATACAGAGTTTGCAATGTTGTGTTTTTCCCCTCAGTAGTAAACACCTTGAGATAGTGTGATACAGAGTTTGCAATGTTGTGTTTTTCCCCTCAGTAGTAAACACCTTGAGACGGTGAAAGTTATGTCTATCTAAGTTATGTCTATGTAAGCGTGGTGGTATACATTCCTGGTAGAGCGCCCCCCCCCCCCCCCCCCCCCCCCTCCCCCCAAAGCAGTGTTGAAATCAAAGAGATAAGCACACACACACAGGGTACAGCTCAGAATGGGTCTGGCACATGTCCAGCTGGAAGGTGCATTTCTCTCTCGCTCTATCTCTCCACAGAGTTCCCAAGCCCTCGCTGGCACTGCCTCTGGCATGTGCTATCTCTGACTGAGAACCCCTGCAGCATCTGTGGCTGGGAACTGTGCCAGAACCTGCTCAAAACAATCTCTTCTCTCATCCTATGTCTGTAGTTTGTCTGTCTGTCACTTTCTTTTCTACTCTCTCTCTCTCTCTCTCTCTCTCTCTCTCTCTCTCTCTCTCTCTCTCTCTCTCTCTCTCTCTCTCTCTCTCTCTCTCTCTCTCTCTCTCTCTCTCTCTGTCTGTATGTCTGTCTGTCACTCTGTTTTCTCTCTCTCTCTCTCTCTCTCTCTCTCTCTCTCTCTCTCTCTCTCTCTCTCTCTCTCTCTCTCTCTCTCTCTCTCTCTCTCACTTGTCTGTATGTTTGTCTGTCTGTCACTCTCTTTTCTACACTCTCTCTCTCTCTCTCTTCTCTCTCTCTCTCTCTCTCTCTCTCTCTCTCTCTCTCTCTCTCTCTCTCTCTCTCTCTCTCTCTCTCTCTCTCTCTCTCTCTGTCTCTCACTCTTTGTCTGTCACTCTCTCTCTCTCTCTCTCTCTCTCTCTCTCTCTCTCTCTCTCTCTCTCTCTCTCTCTCTCTCTCTCTCTCTCTCTCTCTCTCTCCCCCTTCTGCACTCTCTCTGCCACTTATTCCATCTTGGCCTACCCCCACCCCCACCCCCACCCCCACCCCCCCTTATCTCTCTCCCCTCCCTCCACACCCCACCCTTCTCTAATCAAATAAACCTTCAGACTTCAGACAGACTTCTCCGTTTCCAGTTCTCTTTCTCCTCCTGTTTCTCTTTGTTTCTCCTCCCACCGCTCTATCTCCTTCCATCCTTCCATAGATCTGTCTTGCTGTGCACTTTAGGCCTGCATCCACTTAAAATTCAGCTAACGCTGCCAGCAACATCTGTGACTTGTGTGACGTAATGCCGTCTCAAGATGAAACATCCTGGAACGAAAAGAAAATCACGAGAACATTGGTTGTAATGGTTGATAGAATAGGGGGGTCTTGGTTTGAAACATCTTTTGGTTTTTTTAGTCCCCGAGCCGAAGGTTCGGGGAGCTATTGTTTCTGTCTGATCCGTCCGTCCGTCCGGCTATTCGTCCGTTTTTCTCAAAAACTATTCAGTCTATCATCATCAAATTTGGTATACTAGTTTGCCAAGATGCAAGCTATCCACTGATGTATTTAGTTTTACATTAAGGTCAAGGTCGCGCCAGTTACGGGGTTCAAACCCCAAAACACATAATCGCTAATATCTCACGAAGTTTTGCATGTATTTCAATGCAGTTTTTTTCACAACGTTTCTTGATGAATGGTCCATAACACAGTTGTCATGAATTTTTCTGTGCGCATGATCGTGCGCGCTCAAATCACGGGTCCGAACCCTAAGGCTATATATCAAAAACTATTCGGTTTCGTGCTGTTTTCATGCGTTTCTATGTAGTTGCATGCTGTTTTGATGCGTTTTTATGTATGTGTACAGCTGACACATTCCGATTTCGGAGCAGCTCGGCGATGCTGCGAGGGGACTTTGCAGCCGCACGGCGTAGCACTTGTTTTTTTTTTTATTTGGCTTTTTGTTTGGTTTTGTTGTTGTTGTTGGTCTGTTTTGTATATGATTTTTGTGTGCAGAGCATTATCTTCTACAGTTCTCTTTTTTAGCATCCATGTATTATGTACTGTTTTATTTCATTATCTCGTCTATTTATACGTGTGAAATATTTTGTAGATCACAGTACATGCATAATCAGTTAATACTATAAATAAATGTAAGCTGACTGATGTCTTGTGAATCTTCCCAGTCATGGGAGCTACCATTCTTATTTTAGAAAACTCGAAGAATTGATTAACTTCCATTTAACAACAAAAAAGACTTCAAATAACACAAACATTTAGATATCCTTTTTATTATTGCCTTTGCTAAATCTGGGACTAATAGATTTGAATAACCCGTGCAATTTTGGTTTTCCTCTGTTGCAGCAGCTGATGAAGAAAATAGTGAATGGCATGGGTGTCGGGGAGGAAGGCAGCAACAAGAAATCTCGCAAGGCGGCAGCAGCAGCAGCAGCGGCGGCGGCGGCCCTGGAAGAGGAGAGACTGGAAGGGGACGAATTCAGCCAGGACAAGCTGGCTCTCCTGGCCAGCGTAGCCCTGGGAGGGGGAGACAAGGCCTCCAAGCGCTCCAAGCTGGAGAAGCTGGCGGAGGAGGAGTTCGGCGAAGACGGGGACAAGAAATCGGGCTGCTCCACGCTCCGCGAACTCCTCACCAAAACCGCGGGGAAGGGCAAGGTCCCCAACGAGAAGAAGTCCAAGCCCCGGTCGTCGGGCAGCACCTTGGACGACATCATCCAGTCGGTGGTGGAGAAGAGCTGCCGGGACATGGACACCCCCAGCCAGACGTTCAAGTTCCTGCACTACACCCCCCGGCTGGGCCAGTGGAACCGGGAGCTGCCCATCATCGCCCACAACCTGACGGAGACCTCGGTGCTCTACCCGGACGTGCCCCACTCCTGGCTGTGCGACGGCCGCCTGCTGAGGCTCCACGACCCGCGCCACAAGGGCAACCTCAAGATCTTCCAGGAGCAGTGGAAACGGGGACAGGTCAGGGACCTTATCATATAGTAATAATGGTTAGGTTGTGGTAGTGCTTTTCCTGATGTTTATTTAATTCAAGGCACTTACTTACTCTCAATCTTACAGATACAACTCCATATGGGGAGCCAGGAAGCGTTTTTTAACTTGTTGCTCACAATTGATGGCACACGCTGACTACGTTGTAGGTAGTCTACACCCATTAAAAACATGAATGTCAAAGAATAGACAACCTACAAAGAAAACAAATCGGGGGGGGTGTAATTATAAGATTGGTGATGTTCATTCAATGTTGAAAATAACTGGTCGCTTCCATCTCAAATGCTTTAAAATAATTTACTTTTTTTTTCCCCCTTAGTCATGCTTTGCCATTTCATCTACTGCATTCCCCCAAAGACAGAGTGTGGCTGCCCACGTGGCGGGGTAATCAAAAACGGCCACACGAAATATTCTCATCCCTAGCTGATGCATTTGTACCTTAGTGTTCAAGTGCTTCTCGCTGTTGGGATGATCCCTGGAGTCTTTTAGCCAGGGTAAGCCAACCAACCAACCAGCCATCTAGTGCATGCTCTTTGTGCTGTCCATGTACTGCAGCTTTTGCTCACGTGTCTGCTTGATGTATGTGTGCACAGCCCGTGCTGGTGTCCTGCGTGCACAAGCTGGTCAACAGGAACCTGTGGAAACCAGAGGCCTTCAACAAGGAGTTTGGTCGCCAGGACAACGACCTGGTCAACTGCCGCAACAGCAGCGTCATCGTGGGCCACCCCATGAACGACTTCTGGGAGGGGTTCGAATCCATCGAAAGTGAGCACAATGTTTCTACTCTTTACCAACACTGAATCCTTAGGAAACTGAATCCTGAGTTTGATTGTTTTTCCTATTGTCTTAAAAATGTGCATGATATGGGAGTAAAAAGAGGCGAGATTAAATTTTATCGTCTTAAATGAGCCTTTCTTTTCCAATATTGTTTGTTGTAAAAAATACTTATTGACTGAAATGGCCAATTTAGTTTGTAAGAATTTTTTTATGGTGTGGTTTTAGAGATGGAAGGTACAAATTTCTTTATGTTAGTTATGACTGATTTAGATTATGTAATATCAAGAAACAAGAATCGAATGACTGGTTTTAATAGG
Organism: Phymorhynchus buccinoides; assembly: GCA_017654935.2. Lineage (NCBI taxonomy): Eukaryota > Metazoa > Mollusca > Gastropoda > Neogastropoda > Raphitomidae > Phymorhynchus > Phymorhynchus buccinoides. Next base: position 22,309,392 of record CM065686.1, read on the forward strand.
GCATTTGCCGCGTGCCGGCGACCTTGAATTTCACTGAGTTGAATTTAGAGAGTTAAATTAGAAAGGTCAGCGTGACTCGGGCAGAACGAGTGCGGGCAAATTAGTAGTCTAGTATAGAGAACGAAACTCGTGGCATATGCCCTATTGATTAATTGAAAATTCCAACCCTTGTCCTCCTCAGATCGGCTGCTGGACGAAGACGACGACCCCATGCTGCTGAAGCTGAAGGACTGGCCTCCGGGCGACGACTTCTCGGAGCTCCTGCCCGCGCACTTCCACGACCTGATGCAGGCCCTGCCTCTGCCCGAGTACACGCGCAGAAACGGCAAGCTGAACCTGGCCTCCCGCCTGCCAGACTTCCTGGTGCGGCCCGACCTGGGCCCCAAGATGTACAACGCCTACGGGTCGGCCAGGTTCCCCAAGGAGGGCACCACCAACCTGCACCTGGATATTTCCGATGCTGTCAACGTGCTGGTGTATGTCGGCGTTCCCAACGACGGGCCCAACTGTCGAAAGGAACACGAGGAAGGTGAGCGCAGTTTGGATCGTTGGTTTTATGTGGTTTTTTGTTTTGTTTTTCTTCTTCTTCTTCGCCTCAGGCAGCCAACTTCATCAGGTTGAAGATTCTGCTGCACTTCAGAGCTTGTAGTTTTTTTTTGGGGGGTAACATGAAACGTAAACAAATTTAACGTTTATATGTTTTTATTTCGACACTATTTATTTGTAGAATTTATTGAGAATGATGCTTTGTTTGTCTCACTTTGGTTCCGACCCACGCACTGCTAGGTGATTGGTATCGTACTTTGGTTCTGACCCTCGCACTGCTAGGTGATTGGTATCGTACTTTGGTTCTGACCCACGCACTGCTAGGTGATTGGTATCGTACTTTGGTTCTGACACGCACGCGTACTTTGGTTCTGACCCTGCACTGCTAGGTGATTGGTATCGTACTTTGGTTCTGACCCTCGCACTGCTAGGTGATTGGTATCGTACTTTGGTTCTGACCCTCGCACTGCTAGGTGATTGGTATCGTACTTTGGTTCTGACCCACGCACTGCTAGGTGATTGGTATCGTACTTTGGTTCTGACCCACGCACTGCTAGGTGATTGGTATCGTACTTTGGTTCTGACCCTCGCACTGCTAGGTGATTGGTATCGTACTTTGGTTCTGACCCTCGCACTGCTAGGTGATCGGTATCGACAATTACTTTGGTTCTGACCCTCGCACTGCTAGGTGATTGGTATCGTACTTTGGTTCTGACCCTCGCACTGCTAGGTGATTGGTATCGTACTTTGGTTCTGACCCTCGCACTGCTAGGTGATTGGTATCGTACTTTGGTTCTGACCCTCGCACTGCTAGGTGATTGGTATCGTACTTTGGTTCTGACCCTCGCACTGCTAGGTGATCGGTATCGACAATTACTTTGGTTCTGACCCTCGCACTGCTAGGTGATTGGTATCGTAATCAACTTTGGTGGAGGGGGGTTAATTAGAGAGTATTCACCCTTTGTTCAATTTCGTTATCTCCTCTCTTGGCCTCACTATTTCATTCTTTTATTTATTTGTAAGCTTTAGGTTGTTTTAGTTGTTTTCTTCTAATGATTTTGTCACAGGCATTTTTATGATGCTTCATTTCACTCCTGCTTTCATACCACCAATCTTACCTACCATCACTTGCACCTAACCTACCTACCTCCCTCCATCGCTTCTCTTTTCTCTCACATACTTGGTATTCATTGACCTGGTGCCGTGCTGGATTTGCATACTGTCCCAACGCTGTCATGTTTCATTTGTGGAACTGCCAGATTTCATCGAAAAGAAGCGAGAAAAAAATGAGGTTAATGTCACTATCAACACTTTAGCTGTCCTCCGAAGTCGGAGTGTGGCTGCTCACGTGGCGGGGTAGTCAAAAACAGTCACACGTAATGTTCTCATACCTAGCTGGTGCATTTGTACCATAGTGTTCAAATGCTTCGGCTGTTGGGATGATCCCTGGAGTGTGAATGAAAATTCATTTAACGTCCTCCGGTCTGAAGCAAACACATATGGGACATTAGTAGATATAAAGATGGTGGGAACGATCCTGGAGGCAATGCCCGGAGGCAGTGCAACTCCAGGAAAATCCCGATTTTTTAACGATACAGATGTATATATAGCATATCTTAGATCCCTGGAGTCTTTAAGCCAGGGTAAGACAGACAGACAGACAGCCAAACACTTGAGCTGACGACTATCGTGGGTTTTTTCCTCCGTACAGCGGCAGTCCGTGCCATAGATGATGCGGGCTGCGACAGCATCACGAAGCGTCGCGTCAGGGAGGTGCATGAGCTGCCCGGGGCTCTGTGGCAGATCTACGATGCCCATGACGCCGACAAGATCAGAGACTTTCTCAACAAGGTCAGCGCTTCTCATCGACTTTCAACTGTCCACTTTACCCGAAAATCTTTAGCATATTTCAAGCGTACACTTTATTCGAAAATTTTAGCATATTACAAGCGTCCACTTTATTCAATATTTTTAGCATATTTCAAGTGTCCACTTTATCCGAAAATCTTTAGCATATTTCAAGTGTCTACTTTATTCGAAAATGTTAGCATATTTCAAGTGTCCACTTTATCCGAAAATCTTTAGCATATTTCAAGTGTCCACTTTATCCGAAGATCTTTAGCATATTTCAAGTGTCCACTTTATCCGAAGATCTTTAGCATATTTCAAGTGTCCACTTTATCCGAAAATCTTTAGCATATTACAAGTGTCCACTTTATCTGAAGATCTTTAGCATATTTCAAGTGTCCACTTTATCCGAAGATCTTTAGCATATTACAAGTGTCCACTTTATCCGAAGATCTTTAGCATATTTGAAGTGTCCACTTTTAACAAAAATCTTTAGCATATTATTTTCAAGTCACTATCAACACTTTAGCTGTCCTCCGAAGTCGGAGTGTGGCTGCTCAATTTTATCAAAATTTGTTGGCTTAGTTCTTTTTTTTATAAAGTCCAATTTCACTGATTTTGTTTGAAAAATAATAAAAAGATGTCCAGTTTATATATGAGGATCTTTGGCTTGGTTAAAAAAAAAGAAAAAAGTCCAGTTTGACTGGCAATGTCTCAGAGAAGTAGGTCTTATGTGGGAGGGAGTCTTATAATGCCAAATGGGAGGTCTTATAAGGGAGGTCCCACTGTAGTCAAGTAGCAAGGGAAAGTACATGATTTTTTTTTAAACACATTTTTAGGTTGCCAAAGAGCGTGGCGAAATCATCGAGCCGGACCACGACTCTATCCACGACCAGAGCTGGTACCTGGACGAGGAGCTGCGGGACCGCCTGCTGAAGGAGTACGGGGTGCATGGCTACACCATCGTGCAGTGCATGGGGGACGCCATCTTCATCCCCGCAGGGGCACCACACCAGGTATGCACACCTGTTTTCCCTACAGATTTCTCCGTAATTATTACGTTTTGAGACCTCCGATTACGCTATTACGGTCAGCAAAAACAAATAAATCTGCATTTCCGCTGAACGAGTGCTGAAAAAAGAAAAAAAAATCGAAAGAAGGCATGGCATTTTGAGCCGTACTCGCTACTGTGTCGTATGCTATCAAAAGTATCGCTTCGAGTGATGTTCCTTGAATGAATACTTCCGGTTTATTTCTTCATGCCGCCATTTTTCTAGGTACGAAGTGCAATCTGAAGGCATGTCGAAAACGCAAGCGGATGATTCCGACTCCTCAACTCAACCAAAATTTCGGCAGTTGTCGAAGTTGGGTTTGGATGGGAAGTTGCAGCATGCGTGTACGTTGGCGCCCCCCCCCCCCCCCACACACACACACACACACACACAAAAGGTTTGACGACAGCGAAAAATTCTTGTGGAAGGAATACTCGGCCAGCAAAATTACGGACAGATGCCTGAAATTACTGATTTCAGAGCTTGGGATTGCTGACAGTGAAGATTTTGGGTAAACAGGGCTGATTTTTAATCCATTTCTTATCAGAGATGAGATTTTTCCTCCAATTGGAGGATTTCCTCCTCTTTGATGGCCCCAGGAGTCATTTCTGAGATCGCGGTAAATCTGTTGAGAAAATTTGGGGGGGAGGGATCAAGTTTTGTGTGGAAGCGAAAATGTGGCGAAAAGTTTGATGGATATTGTGCTCTCATTTGGTTCACTCTGCCTGTCTGTTTCTCTCTGTGTCCGTCTCTGCCTGTCTGTTTCTCTCTGTGTCCGTCTCTGCCTGTCTGTTTCTCTCTGTGTCCGTCTCTGCCTGTCTGTTTCTCTCTGTGTCCGTCTCTGCCTGTCTGTTTCTCTCTGTGTCCGTCTCTGCCTGTCTGTTTCTATCTGTGTCCGTCTCTGCCTGTCTGTTTCTATCTGTGTCCGTCTCTGCCTGTCTCTTTCTCTCTGTGTCCGTCTCTGCCTGTCTCTTTCTCTCTGTGTCCGTCTCTGCCTGTCTCTTTCTCTCTGTGTCCGTCTCTGCCTGTCTCTTTCTCTCTGTGTCCGTCTCTGCCTGTCTCTTTCTCTCTGTGTCCGTCTCTGCCTGTCTCTTTCTCTCTGTGTCCGTCTCTGCCTGTCTCTTTCTCTCTGTGTCCGTCTCTGCCTATCTTTTCCCTTCTTTGTTTCACTTATTTATGGATTGCGCACGGGTTTCCGCATGGAATATCTGCTGATGTGTGTACACGGCCTTAGGGATTTGGGGACCCTCTCCAACGCCCAGTTTCCTGAAAGTCCTGGCCAAGAGAGTGGGGATGTCCCCTGGACAAAGCTTCTCTCCATGTCGCCCCCACTGCTATCTGAAAGTCGTGGTCTGAGTGCCACACTGTTGACAACGACAATGTATGCATTAAAATAAGACATAAGACTGTTTATTGTCCATAAGCGCTTAGAGCTTTAAGATTAAGCGCTGTAAAAGTTTTCTTTATAGATAAATAAGTAATACAAAAAGTACATGGGAACATTGTTTATTCCTTTCTCTGTGTCGTGTAATCTTATCTGTGTTTGTCTGCTATGAGAGTTTGTTGGAGGGTGTTTGTCTGCTATGAGAGTTTGTTGGAGGGGAACGGTTATTTGTTTGCTTTTGCCATGCTCATTTGTTGTTTACCACCACCCCCACCCCCCGCCCCCTACCCGTTGTTTTTGTTTGTTTGACTGTTGGTTGGGTTTTTTGTGTTGTTGTTTTTTCTTCAAATTTTAAAGCACGGTTCTCAATGTGAAGTTTTTGGTGCTCAGGGTGCATTGTTTAGGCTGTAGCAAAACCAGCTTTCATACAGTATCTGTATAATCTAGATTACCGTAATAGTGAATTCTTTCTTTACCTACAAAGACAGGTGCTCCTCATGCATGAGTAAACAGACTTTAGCTCTCCACCTGTCCCTGCTTTGTTAAGATATTTCACCTGTCTCACCCAGGAAGAGAATAGAGGGGGGGGGGGGGAGGAAGGGGGGGGGGGGGGGCAGGAGGAGGGTTAGCTTTTTATTTCCTGCCCTGTCAAGGGCTAAGATTACCACTCAGTGGCCTGGCAGTAATGAGGGGAGTGATAGGAGGTTGGATAAGGAGAGCAAACAGAAGAGTGGGTGGAGACTGGAGGAACATGAAAGGCCATTGTTGTGAAGCCCCATGAGCCAGGCAACTTGTTACTCAATCTTTATTGTGTTAACTTCTCTGTCATTCTGCCTTGCTGACTGACTGACTGACTGGCTTGTGTGCTGGTAGTAAAGGCCAAGACCAGCCAAGCATGTTGAAAATGGGAGCCCTCCCCCTCTTCCTCCTTGATCAATGTAGGCAAGAGCTGACTAGTGTAAAGACAGAAAAAAACACCCAGTTTGTAGGTGAAAGAGGGAAGAATGAAACTTCGGGAGGTATGAAACTTCAGGAGAAGAGATCTGAGAACTGGAGTGTGTGTCCAACAAGCATGTTGAACAGGGGAGCCGCCCCTCTTCCTCCTTGATAATGTAGGCAAGAGCTGACTAGTGTAAAGAAAAAAGAAAAAACCAGTTTGTAGGTGAAAGAGGGAAGAATGAAACTTCGGGAGGTAAGAAAAGAAGTGAAAGGAGGGGAAAGAGATCTGAAGCCTGGAGTGTGTGTCTGTCCAACAAGCTTTCTTTACTGGAAACCCCAGCATAGAAGGTCCTGGGAGACTAATTTCATGGGTGAACAGTCAGCAGACCAGAAAGGAGACAGCAGTTAGAGCAAGTAAGAGGGCAGGTGGCCTAGGACAAAGGCCTGCTGTCATGGGGCTGGGAAGGGAAGGGAGTGGAGAGATAGGGAAATGGAGATAATGGAATGAATGACTGAATGACACACTGCCCTGGTTTCCTGCCTGGGCCTTCCTGTAAGGAAACCCAGTGTGTGTCAGGCCAGTGTGGTCTCTTCATTACTTCAAACAATGAGCCCAGACACTGCAAGGTCAAACGCCTCCTGAGAAAGTAGAATAGTCAGGAGCTAGTAGCACACAATGTTTTAACTTGGAATATTTCAAAAGAAAGCTTCTTTGGAGTGAAGTATTATGTAGGCTCCTGTAAGTTTCAGGACCAGCATGTATATAGAACTGTTTTGGTTCAGGTTTGGGTGAAGTACAGATTGTGTCAGTTTCTGAAACGGCAGTTGTCATGTATGGAAAGAAAACGGAAAGCTTTTTTCCCCTTTGCTGAATTTTAACTTTGTTTGCCATGTATCGTAACAGTTGACAATTTATCAAAGAAAACGGCATCCAGAATCAACAACTTAGCTCTAAATATGGTACAGTGGAACCTATTTTATAAGACCTTAACAAATCATCCAAAATGAGGTCTTATAAGGGAGGGGTCTTATAAGGGAGGTAATTTAATACTTACAAAGAAGGGTAATGTCTCAGAGAAGTAGGTCTTAAATGGGAGGGAGTCTTATAATTGGAGGTCTTATAAGGGAGGTTCCACTGCACTCTTTATTTTTTAGCTATTAACGTCTGTTCATAGATGTTAAAATTCTGAATTAGCAGTACACTGGATTAAGTCCTCCAGTGATTGAGTCAAGCAAGAAAACCGTGGAAACTGATAATTCAAAAATTGGTACCACCAAAAATATCCAATCATTCACAACTGTTTGGTCCTTGTGGCTAAAAACATTTTTGGTTAAATCTCAAAATCTCAACTGTTTCCAAATAAAGTCCTTTTGCTTTTCACTTACCAGATTTCAACTGTTGTAATAGGGAATAGGTCACACACATGCAGAGAAACTTGGCACGATACTAAACTAAGCAGTATTTGGCAGGTCAAGCAGAAATGCCAAAGCAAACAAGGCCTGTGCCATGTCTCTCAGACCTGACTTCCCCACCACTCTCCTTTGTTTGATTTATCTCTCCATTCTCATCCCTCTCGGCTTCTGCATATACATATCTTCAGCCTATTTATTTCTATTTTGCTCCTCCCTGAAAGTCCCCCCCCCCCCCCCCCCCCCCCTACTTTTTGCCTGCAGGAACACAATGATGATCTATGCTCAGTTTAGGTGCAGCAACATTGCTATCGTTGCACAACTATAGCTACAACGTCCCTCTCCATCAGCTGCATTTTATCACAACAATTTTCGCCTTGGCTTAAGGCTGTGTTGGACCAATTGACATAGGCTAAACACCAAGGCTACATCAAAATGTTGTTATGCTCTGCATAGTTATGCAGGGATTGTCTTTAGCCATGACAAGCTCCTAGCATAACATCATCAGTCTCCAAAATCTTCCAAAGTCGGAGTGTGGCTGCCCACATGGCGGTAATCAAAAACGGTCACACACGTAATGTTCTCATCCCTAGCTGCATTTGTACCATAATGTTCAAAAGCTTCGGCTGTTGGTATGATCCCTGGAGTCTTTTAGCCAAGGTACAACGACAACAACAATCACTACAATTTTCTCGGAATGTGTCATGCTCGATTCAGTTGATACTGGTACGTTGAGTATGATGTTGCAGCTCTTAACAGCCAGCCAAGCGCAACTGCATCGAGTTCATTGGCAGTGGCTTAGCAAAGGTATTTGTTAAAACGGGGGCGCTTTTATACCAAGATTATGTTAAGAGTACAGCTCTCCCTCATGTCCCTTTCTGTTGTGTGTGTTGTTGTCCAGGTGAGGAACTTCCACAGCTGCATCAAGGTGGCCGAGGACTTTGTGTCTCCGGAGCACATCAACCACTGCTTCCGCCTCACCCAGGAGTTCAGACAACTCTCCAACACACACTCCAACCACGAGGACAAACTGCAGGTACACCTCTCTCTCTCTCTCTCTCTCTCTCTCTCTCTCTCTCTCTCTCTCTCTCTCTCTCTCTCTCTCTCTCTCTCTCTCTCTCTCTCTCTCTCTCTCTCTCTCTCTCTCTCTCTCTCTCTCTCTCTCTCTCTTTTCCACCTTCCCCAGCTCCCACCTCCCTTACCTGATCTGTTTCTGCAATGTAATCCTGTAAAGCCGGGTGAACCCCATTTGATAGCTCCTCTGGTGCGCATCAAGTCAAGTCAAGTCAAAATGATCTTTATTGAAGGTTACAGAATAAGCTAAAAAGGGTTTTTTTCATCCTGCCCTGCCTGTGTGTGTGTGTGTGTTTGTTTGTTTGTTTGTGCATTCCAGTCTTTTATTTGTTGTTTCTAACATATTTTGTTCCTTCTCAACATTGAGGCTGAATAGTTGTTTCTCAAAGTGTGTTAAAAGTGTGCAACTGCTGTCCCTATTTTTTGGAATGCTCAAACCAGTTTTACTATACTGATTTGTGTATATTGCAGGTGAAGAACATCATCTACCACGCCGTGAAGGACTCCATCGCGGTGCTGCGACAACTGGACCCCGATGACAAGAAATGAACCCAGCCACAGGACCCACGGTGACGCTAACACTCCAGTCGTCTTCGCTGTGATTTGGGGCGGCGCCGACAGACAGAGCGCCAAGAAAGCGAGTAAAGCGAATTGAAATCTCCCACACGGATGAATGTCCATGTGGCACAGGACCCCAGACTCCAGACCACATCCTACAGTACTGTCCAACCCACCATGCTCTACGACGCCAGACCTGGCCGGAGGGGAGTGGAGCTACGGGTGCAGCTGTGGGGCAGCCACCACCACCTGGAGAAGATGGTGGACTTCGTCACGAGGACCGGTCTTTAAGTCTGACGCAACCAACAACATTGAATGCAAAAGAAAGCAGAGCCTTGATATGAGCTGCTGTTCACCTAGAAAGCTGGCTGCAGCGGCAGATTGAGAGGCCAGCGGAGGTTGGACTGTTCGACGGCAGCAAATTCCTCAAGTTCATCCTCTGTGACTTCAGCAAGAGTAGTTTCCAGTCGTCTTCTCTCTTCCTGTGCCATTCTAGAGTGAAGCTAGTGATGAGAACGTGCTTCTTTCTGTTGATGTATTTCCCCTGGGAACCAAGAGGGGTGATGGATGGTGCCCGGACACCAGATGGGCCTGTCCTGGGCCTGCCCCCATGCGCTGTGTGTGATCCCTTTGTTCGTGCGTCAAGGGATTGTTTGGTGTTTGATTATTATCCCAGGGCTGTCCATAGACGGCTCTTTCAACTCCAGCCTGGCACCCGGCTGCTGGTGTAGGGATCCATCTTGTGCGACGACAACGACGACAAGACAGTGAAGTTGGACCTCTTCCAAGTCTTTCCCAATAGCTTTTTTATTTTTTTAAAGAGAGTCTAAGCTGTAGCATTTTCGGTGGTGGACAGAGCGAGATGCTGGCAAACAATGTGACGTAACAGAAAATGAAACCCGAGTCAAGTCTCGAGGAGCTGTGTGGAATAAAAGCCTGTGACCTTGTGCTCAGGTGACTCGAGGATAGTGTACTTTTCTTTCTTTTTGTGTGTTTTCTACTCTGTGAAATTCTGGCTGCTCTCGCCGGGAGAACGCGTCACCACTGGCGCAGCGCCACCCATGAGTATGGTATGGGTATGTGCTGGGGCAGCAATGAACTAGAAACTAGCTCAATGAGCAGACAGCGGTGGGAGGAGCACTGGACTGTGGTGCATACAGAATCACTGTATTGGGCAGCAATGAAACCACGCCAGCCAGTCTCCCCCCTAGGCCACCCTTTTCTTCCTCACTGTTCAAGCCAGCATCTTGCTCATTACATTCAGTGTCAGGGAGGGTCAGTATACACGCTGTCCCTTGTTGAAGCAGCAGCTAGGAGAAGGGAGCACAACAAATCTTCACATTGGATAGTGCTGTGTTTCACTCCTCTCTCCTCTATGGTGGCTGGCTTGTATGTCGCCAACACCCATTTTGCTCAACCAAATCCCAAGTTATCTATAGATCTATCGGCCAGCTTTGTGAAACCGTTGTTAACGTGCACTCTTTTATCATAAAGTTCTTATTTCTTTCACTTTTTTTTTTTTTTTTACTGTGAAGTTGTGCGACACACTCCGAGTTAAAAAAAAAGGGGGAAAAAGAGTTGGGTGTATTAAGGAACAAAGCACCAAAATGTGAGTAAGCGCATTGTAGAGTGATTGATCCTTCTTACGATTTGCTTCTTCCCCGTGACAGTGATGCTGGTGACGGAAAACAGACAAGATATACGTTGTTGACAGTACAGATGTACTGTCGGAGTGAGTGACAAAGTTTTCTGCTTTCAAATTTTATTTTTTTAATTTTGTGTTAGATTAGTGTTAGTCAGAACTAGCAGTGACTGTGCAGCTGTGTGTGACTGCTAGGCTTCATCTCCTGTCCTGCATTATCTGTCCACAGGGTTTAAAAAGAGGACAGCCAATACCCCGTAGTACCCAACATTGTGATCGTTGCTTCTTTTCACCAACTTGTGGTGGTAAGCCTAGGACTATCAGTTCCTAATAGCGATTTTTACATAGAATCGTTGTTGCAGAGAGATCTATCGCAGAAAGAATGAATGGTTGTACTCGGAAGAGGGAATGTTACCTTTAGTCAGAATTGGAGGGGGTGTAGTTTGCCTGTGTGTATGTATGTACGTACGCATGAGATAGAGAGATTGCGGCGTGATTGGGTGTGTGGGTATGATTAGGTTACTACACCGTTTGACTCCTTGAATGTGATGTATACCTTGCACGATGATTTGCAGGGTATAGACGTTGATGTTGTTGTTATACCTTGATATCTCTGTCAATGTAAAGCTGTGTATAGGAAATGTACAAATTCTATAAATAACAAACGCTTTCGTGTATTGATATATATTTGACTGTATAAGTTGTGTGTCCAAGCTTTGGACAGGGGGCAGGGTGTGTTTAGTGACAAGAGCTATGCCGCTTTGTATATCTGTAAAATGTCTTCAATAGTTATGTGTAATATGAGATATTGATAAAGCAGAAAGTATAAGCAGTGGCACCCAAAATGACAGATTGTCTCTATCAACATCGTACAATATGAGTATATTATTATTATACGTTTCAAAACGCTTATTACCATTATATTCAGATAGTTAACAGTGCTATTCACACTGCTTGTGTTAATGAAGCGATTAACCTCAGGAAATCGACTGTGTGTATGTAGATCTTCGTAATTACTTCATTGCTGGTCAGTAGCACGCTTCTTTCTTCAAATTCAAACTTGAAGCCTTTGTATTATATAATAAAATGCTATTTTCTTCATCCCTTTGTTGTAAGCTGCAACCTTAAAACAGTGAAAAGGGACGGAAGAACCAAAAAACACTGCCAGAGGTCGATAGTGGGTGCCAATGTGCCCGGCATTACTTAACAAGGACACGGATGCAACCTTGCCTTGGATACGAGGCACCTGTTTTTCCAAATTTTGACCACCCAAAAAATTTGATTCAAAGCTCATTTCGTTACTGTTCCAAGCAACATCGCTCTTCAGTTGAGAAGAAGCAAATAGCAGCCGGAAGTTTTAGTCGCAATAGCTGCGTGCGAAATTGCTTTGTCAACAAAAGGCGTTGCTATCGATCGTAAATCTTTGCTAGTGTTTACTATCAAGAGGAGAATCACGAATCTTTCTCACAGACAGCGAGAGTGATAATAATTGCGTTTCATGGAAGTGGAGAAGGGTGTTAAAAACGGTTGGTTGTGGATGAAGGAAACGAGTAGCGATGATAAGGACCGGGTATATAACTACGCTGTATAACATACACACACACACACTCACTCAAAAGATGAAGTTGACATGTTCACAATCTCTCAGTTTGCACACACACACAACCATGCAGCAGCATCATACACACAATGAACATACTAACACACACACACACACACCACCATGCAGCAGCATCATACACACAACGAACATACTAACACACACACACAATCATGCAGCACACACAATCATGCAGCAGCATCATACACACAACGAACATACTAACACACACACACAATCATGCAGCAGCATCATACACACAACGAACATACTAACACACACACACAACCATGCAGCAGCATCATACACACAACGAACATACTAACACACACACACAATCATGCAGCAGCATCATACACACAACGAACATACTAACACACACACACAACCATGCAGCAGCATCATACACACAACGAACATACTAACACACACACAACCATGCAGCAGCATCATACACACAATGAACATACTAACACACACACACAACCATGCAGCAGCATCATACACACAACAAACATACTAACACACACACACAACCATGCAGCAGCATCATACACACAACGAACATACTAACACACACACACAATCATGCAGCAGCATCATACACACAACGAACATACTAACACACACACACAACCATGCAGCAGCATCATACACACAACGAACATACTAACACACACACACAACCATGCAGCAGCATCATACACACAACGAACATACTAACACACACACACAACCATGCAGCAGCATCATACACACAATGAACATACTAACACACACACACACACAACCATGCAGCAGCATCATACACACAACGAACATACTAACACACACACACACACACACACACACACAATCATGCAGCAGCATCATACACACAACGAACATACTAACACACACACACAATCATGCAGCAGCATCATACACACAACGAACATACTAACACACACACACACACACAATCATGCAGCAGCATCATACACACAACGAACATACTAACACACACACAACCATGCAGCAGCATCATACACACAATGAACATACTAACACACACACACAATCATGCAGCAGCATCATACACACAACGAACATACTAACACACACACACAATCATGCAGCAGCATCATACACACAACAAACATACTAACACACACACACAATCATGCAGCAGCATCATACACACAACAAACATACTAACACACACACACAATCATGCAGCAGCATCATACACACAACAAACATACTAACACACACACAACCATGCAGCAGCATCATACACACAACGAACATACTAACACACACACACAACCATGCAGCAGCATCATACACACAACAAACATACTAACACACACACACAATCATGCAGCAGCATCATACACACAACAAACATACTAACACACACACAACCATGCAGCAGCATCATACACACAACGAACATACTAACACACACACACAATCATGCAGCAGCATCATACACACAACGAACATACTAACACACACACACACACGCACCAGTCACAAACATTCCACCCCTCCCTCTCTTTAATTCCAGGTGAATTAGGTGAGTGCAAGTAGTAATGTACTTACTTACTCAGATGAAAAAAACAATAAAGCTTTATACACTCAAGCATAAGAAAGGAAGATTACTTGAAATGTGGCTTGAAAATTTACTCTGTTTTTCTCTACATTTTTGTTCTGTCAACTGTAAATTGTAATCTTTGGTATTTTTTCAATACAAATCTGCCATTCATTCAAGGTGATAAAAGTGTTGAATTCTCACTTTACAAGCCTGGAATAAGGTTCAAATTGAGTATGATTTTGCTTTTTCTTCCGCTTCAGGGGGGCGTTGCCCCCTAACCCCCTGACTCTGCCCCTGTACCATGCCAGGGGCCTAAACGGCCCCTGGACCCTTTGCCTTGCCTCTTTTTTGGATTCTCTCCAGTTGCATCCATGCAAGGATCAGGAGGATCCTTGGGAGTGGGATCGAGGGAGGCTCTGTGGTTTTCTGCGAGTAACCAGTTCAAATGTCTGTACATCTGTCGCTAGTGTCAGACTCAGAGCGGCACGTATTTGTCATAAAAAAACAACCACCTCGACACGTTGGGATTTGCCCATTGACCCCTCACTTTGAGCAGCCACGGAGTCTGAAAACAGTGTGAAGCTCTGATAGATCTACATTTGGTTTTGAAGACTTCAGTTGTTGCTCAAGGAGTGGGGAAAGAATGGACTGTGCTGTACATAAAGACCCCCCCGCCCTTGCTTGGTTGGTTGGTTGATGCCGTTTGTTTGTGATCCATTGTCCTAGGTCAGGGCTGTGAGAAATTAACAACCCTATGCGGGGATTTGATTGTTTAAAGGATTATGATGTCACGATGCTTTTTTTCGTTAATGTGCTTTGCATGTCAGACCCAGTTTCTTTCAACATTTGTCACGGAAAATAGTTGATTAAATACACTAAATGTATTATATGTCTGTATTATATGTATCTTTTGGATTGCTGCGTCCTGCAGGTGTGTGTCGCTTTAATTCACCGTAGAGCCTCTTATGGGCAGGATAAATAAATTATTGACCTTCTCTGACATTGTGATTTGTGTGTACATACTTGGCGATGCTCTTTACACGTTTTTGTTGTTGTGTACATATATATACATACACAGATGACTTATATCTCTTGTTGATCTGTTGTTCGGCTTTGAACTTTTTCGTAGGTCTTGTTTGTTCCCATGATAGTGTCTGCTCCCCCTAATTTTCCTCCCTGTATTTTGACCGTGGGACACGGTCTCTGCTTCAGCACTGTGTGGGCTTCCAATTAGTTGGAGAATAGTCCATTACTCGACGGGCAATTCAGGCCAGTCCATTCTGGGTTGCCCGCCTAATTCATGCTTATGTCATCCAAGGAGGGCAAATGGAGAGGGGTCCGTTTATCGTCAAATTGGTGTTGCTTCCTTCTTCTGGGCTTCTTTTCACTTTCCCCCATTGGGGGGGTCGAGGATTAACTGGGGTTTTTTTTTTAAACATTTGTTGAGCTAGTTCTTTTTAGTGTTCTTTCATTGTTGAGCTTGTTTTAGTTTGTTTCGAACGTTTCCTTGATAATATAATTGTTCAGTTTGCATCATCGTTTTACCTGCCTAGTTGGTTTCTTCCTTGGTTAAAAATCTGTCTGTTATTGTATGGAAATGACGCTAAGCTGTTTTTGTTGTTCCTCAAGCCATGTTGCCTGTTTTTGAGTTAGTTTGACAAACACCGTTGTTAACACAGAAACTGTGTTGGTCTGCTTTCTTTCTTCGCAAATTATTCAAAAAGTTTTACCAGAGGCTTTGGTAGCAATGACTTTTTTCTTCTTTTTTCCCCCAAAGATACTCAGTTCTTTTCTTCTTTTTTTGAGTTATGCTGTGTTGATCTATTCTATTATTATTTCTACTGTAGAAGTTTCGTAAAGAAAAGAAAAAGATTTGTTGTTTGGATTCCAAACCTTGGGTTTGAGAGGTTTGTGGGTGAAAATTGTAATGTGTGTGTGTATCCGGTCATGTACACCGTAGTTCTGTTCCGTATGTTCAGTGTCTGAGTATGTGACCTATTTTTGTAATATTTGGCTTCTTAAGGCTGCTGGGAAGACACAGTCGCCACGGTAACAAAAATAAGAGTTAAAAAAAAAAGAATAATTAGAAGGAGGGAGATGGGAAGGGCGAACGTAAAAAGAAAAAAAAAAGAGGGATGGGGAGAAATTGGATACGCATTACGAGTACAATTGCTAGAGTGATTTTAGCATTGTCTTATGATGATCATTTTGAAAATCATACAAAAAAATAAAACAATTTGAAATTGAATCTTTTCCTGGATGTGTGCTGTAAACATGAGTGGAAAGTTTGTGTTTGTTTGGTGGTTGTTTTTGTTTTTATAAATTTTAGCGTATGCGTGTGTGTTTTCCAGTCACGGCAGTCACGCTGTCCAATGTTTTGTTTCCTATTTATTGTGTGTGGAATGTTCCCAAGCAAATGCTTCTACTCCTGTCTGTTCTGTTCCACTGTCTTATCTTGCCATGTGTGGAATTTGTGTCATCTGTGCTCACAAGCGCAGATCTACTTGACTTTCACCTAACCAAATGCAAAATCTATTATTGCCTTCACACAACTTTTGTTTATTCTGTTTCAAAGTGTGTTGATGAGAGAGAGAGAGAGAGAGGGGCAGACAGGCAATATCCACGGGCGGCTGACGCCAGCACTATTTTAGCGGCACGCTAACCAACACTGATGGCTAGCCATACCAGACGACGAAAGCCTCATAACCACCACCACCATCACCATCGATCACAATCGATTCACATACATACATGTAAGCAGTAATGGATGACAACCGAAAATAGTGTGTTGTATTTATCTGATTTCTTAAACGGGAGCAAAACCATATAAACAATAAAGAATATAGAAAAAAATGTGAAATAAAATTCTGCATCTTATGCCATAGAAATGTGCCTTTTTATATAAACGAGAATCTGTACCCTTTTCCTCTTCTTCGATCGCTCAGTTTCCTGTCAATTATGAGCGCAGATGCGTTATGCGCCTAACTAAGAAATAGTTAGGCTCAGCAAGTCCGACTTCAGCTGGAGGAAATCTTTTTTGAAAGTGTTTCTTGGAGAGAAAAAAAGGGCAGGAGAATGGACCGGTAAGGCAGAAAGATAGTAGATGGCAGCAAACAAAGGGAAAAGGCAGAGTCCAAGAGAGTGACAGATGAGAGGAAGTTGCAAGCACAAACTTCCAGAAGGTGGGGGAACTATTTATACACAACGCCCCCCCAGTTTCCCCACGGGGTGTGTGTGTCCTTTTCTATAACCTTGCAGTATTTAGAAATTAATGTAAGAAGAGAATTGATCTGAACGTAAACAAACAAGTTTGGAAAACCTTACAACAGAATTGTCAACAACAACAACAAAGAAATGAAATGGACCCATCATTGCTGTTCAGAAAAACAATGGTGAACTTCCCTATGTGCATGGGTTGTTGTTTTGTGTGTGTGTGTTTCCTGCCTGTCTGGAAAACTAGAAGAACAAAAAACAGGACGATGGCATCAGCAAGAATGACCTACTCTGCTTGGAAATAATAATAAAAAATCCAATTACGCTTCTTCACTCACTCGCACACACACATCCGTTGGATAATAAATAAAAATAGAAAGTGTGTGTGAAAGGAGGGGGGGGGGGGTGTCAAGGAGGTGGAAGTAGGTGGGGGGGGGGGGGGGGGTGCCACGGTCTCTTCCATCAAGTGTGGATCGATACTTCTGCGACGGAGTTGGATGTGGATCGAGTGGGCGAAAAGGAATTGAACGTGGGAGGAAGAGAGAAAGAAAAAGGGAGATGGGTGAATTTTAAAAAAAGATAAGGAAACTTTGGAGGGATAACAAAAAAAAATGGTGTGTGTGCGAAGAGGAAACGGAGAGGAGGAAATGAGGTTAGGGTGTGTGAGGTGGGGATTGATAGGGAGCAGTGGGTTGAGAAGGAAGAGGGAGGGGGTTAGTGTGGCACAGAGAGATGAGATTGGAGCCAGAATTTATCGATTGAGCACAACCCCAGGCATAGCAGGCGTTTGCTGTGAGTAGATGGGGGTATGGTGGGGGTAAGGCTTGGTGATGGTGGTGGTGGTTATTATGAGGCTTTCGTCGTCTGGTATGGCTAGCCATCAGTGTTGGTTAGCGTGCCGCTAAAATAGTGCTGGCGTCAGCCGCCCGTGGATATTGCCTGCCTGCCTGCCTGTCTCTCTCTCTCTCTCTCTCTCTCTCTCTCTCTCTCTCTCTCTCATCAATGTCAACGATCTTTCACTTTGATGCTATGTGACTGACTCTCTCTCTCTGTGTCTGTCTCTGTCTGTCTCTCTCTCTCTCTCTCTCTCTCTCTCTCTCTCTCTCTCTCTCTCTCTCTCTCTCTCTCAACGTCAACGACCTTTCACTTTGATGCTTTATATGTGACTGACTCTCTCTCACTCACCCCCACCCCACCCCCACCCCTAGGCCCAGCCTAAATTCTTATCCTTGTAAAATAAAGTGTCTGAAGTCTGAAGTCTCTGTCTCTCTCCTCTACGACCTATTAATTGACTGTCTTGAGCAACAGACATTCCAGAATTGGTTTCTGCCAACTAAACTAAACTGGATCCATATATACACAGTTACAGACAGAACACCACACTCTCTCTCTCTCTCTCTCTCTCTCTCTCTCTCTCTCTCTCTCTCTCTCTCTCTCTCTCTCTCTCTCTCTCTCTCTCTCTCTCTCTCTCTCTCTCTCGTATTTTGTCTGTTCTATTTGTTTGTTTGTGTTAATGGCAAGTATGAAAAATGGCTACTCTATGTCAATACTTTTTTAACCGTTGTAAAATAAAGGTTCATTATCATTATCTCTCTCTCTCTCTCTCTCTCTCTCTGTGTGCCTTTTTATATTCAAAAAATGAAAATAGGCCTACTGTCAAGTCATTTTCTCTGTCTGTATAAGGCATTTAAGCGGCGAACTGCTATGTGTATGTAGAATTATCTAGCCTTTATTGCTTTTGTTGTGTTGTGTTGTTTGTTTACCCCCATTCTAAGGGGGCTATGGCCTTTACGAATAAAATCTCTCTCTCTCTCTCTCTCTCTCTCTCTCTCTCTCTCTCTCACTCTCACTCACTCACACATACACACGCACACAAATGCTCCAATCAACTTCTTGTCACCCTATTTCTCCGATTCCACTGACTTTCACAACACTGGTCCACTCCTGCTGCTCCCTCTGTCTGAATTATTGATCGGCCTTGAAGACGGTTTCCTCTGTCATGGGTATGTCTGTGTGCCTGACTGTCACGCACACGCACACGCACACACACACACACTCTTCACATACATGTATGGAAACAGAAAGAGGACACGCGCGCGCGCGCGCACGCACCCCCCCCCCCCCCCCACCAAAACAAGATTACTATAATGTGAATGGAGAACAATTAATGAGCTCTGTGTGTGTGTGTGTGTGTGTGTGTGTGTGTGTGTGTGTGGTGTTGTTGCTGTTATTGTGTGTGTGTGGTGTAAGTGTGTCAAGTCAAGTTAAAATTTTATTTCCAGATGGACATCGAATAAGCATTGCATTATGCTTCTTTCTTTTTTTACATCAAGCCATCCATAACAAAACAGAAATCAAGAAATATGCGTGTGTGTGTGTGTGTGTGTGTGTGTGTGTTAGAAGTGACGCATCAGACCCCCCCCCCCCCCCCCCTCCCTCTCTCTGTGGCGTGTGTGCATGTTTGTTTGTTTTACCTCCGATTCCTGGAATTTTACTCAAACGTTCCCAAAGATCAGTATTTTCTTTTTTTCCACATAAATTCAAGAGTAAACCCAAAAGAAAAGGAATGAAAACACACACGTTGAATTATTTTTCAACAAAGTAGGCATACAGGGGGTGGGGTGGAGTTGTGTG
Source organism: Phymorhynchus buccinoides (assembly GCA_017654935.2). Taxonomy (NCBI): domain Eukaryota; kingdom Metazoa; phylum Mollusca; class Gastropoda; order Neogastropoda; family Raphitomidae; genus Phymorhynchus; species Phymorhynchus buccinoides. The sequence goes on from CM065686.1 coordinate 22,328,871, forward strand.
TGTGTGTTGTAACCTGAAATAAACAATTATCTCAATTAAATACTGTGGTACAATCCACGATAATAAGTTTGTTTATCATATATATATACAATATACGAAATAAGAATTTTAATGCATTTGTTGACAAAAAATTCGACTAGGAAGAGTTACTATCCCTGAACATGGTCTGATCGTTGCAAGAATGACGTGTGTATAGCCACTGTGTATATAATACAATAAGCTCTTCACTGGCAACACTTAGGTCACGATTATATCTGTATTGTTAACAATTCGGGACTTTCCTGGCGTTGCACTGCCTCCGGGCATTGCCTCCAGGATCGTTCCCATCATCTCTATATCTACTAATGTCCCATATGTGTCTGTTTCAGACCGGAGGACGTTTAACAGATTTTTCTTCACGGGCAACATCCTTCGGATGAGACCTAAAACCGAGGTCCTGTGTGCGAACGCACGCACAAGATCTTGCGCGCACGTTAAAGCCCATTCCACTATTCGGTACGAGTAGGCCGTGTGTGCCGGTGGGATGGATGACACAAATTCACATAGCACGCATCCTGTGCGCTATTAATGGTCTGAATGAAGATCGGTGAGTGCGGGGCAGGATAAACATCCCCAACTTGAAGAAAAAGAAGAGAAGAACATAGAATGCACCGTCAACTGAATCAAACAAAATGGAAGAGTGAAATCCAAATAGCAACTTCTCAATGTTATGCATCTTCAGGATCTTGTCTAGGCCTACCATTATTAACAGTAGCCGGAGTAATTCTAGTTCCTTGCAAAGGGAGAGGAGGGGGGGTAATCCTATAAACATGAAATTTCAGAAGTTGATGAAATTCTGCTTAGCGTCCTCCGGTCTGGAACAGACATAATTATGGGACATTAGTAGATAATAAAGATGGTGGGAACGATCCTGGAGACAATGCAACACCAATAAAGTTCCGAATGTTTAACAATGCAGATGAGTATTAATTGCTGTTAATTTCAGAAGTTGAATGAAAATCCGTTTAACGTCCTCCGGTCTGAAACAGTCACATGTAATTGACGGATGATATGGACAATTATACTAAATTTTTAGATGAAAAGGAAACTTTTGATGTGGTATATTTAGATTTTCGCAAGGCTTTTGACTCCGTCCCACACGAACGATTGCTATTAAAGCTTCAGTCTTATGGTATAGATCATTAGATGGGAACATATTAAGATGGATAGGAAATTTTCTTACGGGCAGAACACAAAAGGTACGAATAAATGGTAAATATTCTTCTGAAGCAGCAGTGTTGAGTGGCATTCCACAAGGTAGCATCCTAGGCCCCATTCTGTTCACTATTTTCATGAATGATCTACCGGATCAAGTAGAAAGCATATGTAAAAAAATTGCGGACGATACTAAAATATACAATACTTCAAAATATTATAAAACAATTCAACATAACATTGACAGACTAATAAACTGGACAGAGAAATGGAATCTGTATTTTAATGATAGTAAATGTAAGGTGATGCATTTAGGAAAGAATAATCCAAGTTGCAATTATGAAATCTCACATGGTACTGACAAACATATTCTAAAAACTTGCAAAAAGGAAAAGGATCTTGGAGTCATCTTTGACTCTGGATTAACATTTGATAACCACATTAATACGGCTATTGGTAAAGGCAATAAAATGCTGGGCCTAATTAGAAGAAGTTTTATTGGGTTAGATAATATAGTATTTTTAAAACTATATAAAAGTTTGGTCAGACCTCATCTAGAGTATGGAAATCAGGTTTGGAGTCCGTTTTTAAAAAGGCAATCGGCAGCATTAGAAAGGGTCCAAAGACGAGCAACAAACTTGATTAAAGGCGTTAGTCACCTTGATTACGAACACAGACTAAAAAAGTTGAAATTACCATCTCTGAAATACAGAAGAATTCGTGGGGATCTGACAACAAAATTTTCACAGTGATAACAATACTAATAAATCTTTGTTCCAGCTAACAACTGACTCAAGAACCCGCAACAGTGATTTAAAAATACTAACCCAGTATAGCCGAACTAATTTAAAAAAAAAAAAAAAATTCTAACAGAGTAACAACGTTTTTTAAACGAGCACAGAATCTAATACATTTTAAAAACCTCCTTGGTGGATACACCAACATATCAAAACTACAATACGAGCATGACTAAAAGGCAGATTTGCCGAAAACAAAATCCTCTCAGCTGTGCAAAAGTAAATGACAGGACAGTGAAGAGGCCGCGAGGCCTAATGTCCTAACTACCTGACCTGACCTGATGTGGGACATTAGTAGATATAAAGATGTGGGAACGATCCTGGAGGCAATACCCGGAGGCAGTGCAACTCCAGGAAAGTCCCGAATTTGTAACGATACAGATGTATAATTATGATGAATTTCAGAAGTTCTAATTGAACTTGTTTATACACCACAGTACTGTGGCTCTTTCAAATATAACCAAAGTCATGACACCTGCGTTCCATGATTGCTTGCGTCGTTCGAGGTCAACTTTGTTATAAATGTATACAAACACAATGCACTGACGTCATGCTGGTAGGGCCAATGTCCTTTCAGAATCAGTGACCTGCACTTGGATGCAGATAAGATCCCCGAGACAAGCGTGCTTCGCTCGACCAAGCTGGATGGAATGACGTTAGACATGGTCAGTCCCCCGGGAGGGGAAGACGGGTACCTTTCAGTACACTGAATAGCTGTCCCACCCGGAAGTTCTGTGCTAGCAACTTCCGCCGCCACTCTTTTTGGCTCACTCGTGTTAACGAAGTTAACACAAAGTGAGTCTAGCATTCGTCTCATGGGCAAATTTGACTGACATTTGCTTTATTTCATGAGATAATTGGGGTGGGCTTCTTACCCGCCCATGCGCTTTTTACCCCGTCTTCCCCTAGGTTTTCTTGGCAGGGTGGGTGGGTGGGAGGGGAGGGGGTGTTAGGCTGCTGGTACAGAGCTGATAATGATGATTGCTTGATGATACTGGGTGCTTGACGCTTTATTATTCATGTGAGCTCTCCAACTATGACCACACCCGGGATAGCAGAGGAGATAACTGCTATTCTGGAAACTGAGCTGGGCTAGAATTTGGTCATCATCATAATAGAGATTCCTTCAACCTGGACATTGTGGAAGGTCCCCAAAGGCTCCGGCACTAAGAGCCAGCGAGAGTCTTACCCAACAAGGGCCGAGTTCACAAAAAGACGACGCTGTGAGTTGATTTTCCATGGAGGAAGAAAACTTGGCAAAGATGTTGTTTAGGCACCACCCCCTCTCTCACAATTTAGCATTGAAAATTTGTCTCCGAGGATCAACTTTCTTCCATTCTCGGAAAAGGGACAAGGTTAGGATGAACCTAGGATTATTATGATGAAACTGGAAAGAAAAAAACAACAGACTTTAATACTGACCTTGATACGGGGACTGTTGGTTAGTCAAGCTTTCGAGCTTAGCTCTTTTTCCAGACTGGAAATAACCCCCCTCCAAGAATCAAACAGTCCCCCCTATCCAGGTCAGTGTTTGTTGTCCTGATCCAGCAGTCAACAGTTTCCTCTTCAACAGACTTTGAGATTGAGAGTCGTAATGATGAGGGGGGGGGGGGGGGGGGGGGGGGGGGGCGGGGGTATCTAACCTGCAGTTTTGGAAAATCAATATTTTTTGTTCATGTTTTCAACTTCCGTTTTCGCTTATCCATTGGCAGAAACTTAGTAATGTCACCAAAAGATGAGAGCCATTAGAGTAATGGGCCTGAATGCTTTACAGACATTTCAAACAAAATATTATTAAAGGAGCACTCTGACGGATTAGTTTTTGCAAGAAACACGTCGAGATCGGCAGGAAAACTGACACCCTTTACATAGATCGCAGCACTCACTTAGCTTTGGTTTTCTAGAAATCAAACCGTCAAATCAGCGATTCCTCCTTGGCGGAGGTGCTGGACGTCAGATTTTTTTCAGTGAAAGACCTCTTTTCTCAGCCCGCCTGAGTCGCTTAGACCCAATCACGAAATTTCAACAATACAAGCCTTTTTATTCACAGTTTACCAAACAAAGGAAATAGCTCCAATTTTTTTTTACTGCACTACAAAGAAAAAAAAGCTTCAACCACTCGAGTGTCCTCCACCCACCCCGTCCAAAATGGTTTCTCTCTCCGGCAACTCCGCCAAGGAGAAATCGCCGTTTTGACGGATTGATTTCTAGGAAACCTGAGCAAAGTGAGTGTTCCTATCCTTGGAAAGGCTGTCTTTCTGGTGATCTCGACGTGTTTCTTGCAAGAACTCATCCGTCAGGGTCCACTTTAACACAGACGGCTTAATGACGACACCACAACAGCAGTCATTTGCAAAGTCTGTTGACCACGCATTTTACTAAAAATAAAAATACAGTATTAAATAAACAGACAAGAAGAAACATTTCTTATTGGATAATCATAATTATCGTTTCCAAAACGCATTTTTAGTTTTTAAAGTAGGCTAACCAATATTGCTGGATGCTCAGGCTGAAACTTCCTCTGCGTTCCCAGGCCATAATGAGTAAGGTATGTGTCCGGTTTTCAGTTTTGACTGGTTTGCCCGCTGCGCACAGCCGACACATTCCGATTTCGGAGGAGCTCAAAGGAGAATTTTTTTTTTTTTTTTTTTTTAAGGCAGGAGAATGGGCCAATAAGTCAGAAAGATAGTAGATGACAGAAAGCAAAGGAAAAAGGCAGAGTCAAAGAGTGGCAGATTAGAGGAAGTTACAAGCACATAACTTCCAGAATGTGTTGGAACTATTTTTACGAAAGACCCCCCGGTATCCCCACGAGGAGGGATGCTGAAACAAAACACGTTTCCCTCCGTGCACAGAAATAGAAACCTGTGACTAATAATTTGTCTGAGCACCCTCGATCCTCCTTCGCTACCTCTCCCTCTCTCTCAGATAAAAAGAAAAACGTTTGTTGGCTACTCGATCTGTCGTTGTGCCAGGTTCTAGGCTATCTTGCTATCTTGTATTTTAACACCCCCACCCCCTCCACGGACACACCACCTCACAAGGACCAGTGCAGTGCTCAATTCCAGAACAATTATAGGGGAAGACGGGGTAAAAAGCGCATGGGCGGGTAAGAAGCCCACCCCAATTATCTCATGAAATAAAGAAAATGTGAGTCAAATTTGCCCATGAGACGAATGCTAGACATTAACGCTCGTCTCATGGGCAAAATGAGACTGAAATTTGCTTCATTTCATGAGATAATTGGGGTGGGCTTCTTACCCGCCCATGCGCTTTTTACCCCGTCTTCCCCTAGACATTAACGCTCGACTCATGGGCAAAATGAGACTGAAATTTGCTTCATTTCATGAGATAATTGGGGTGGGCTTCTTACCCGCCCATGCGCTTTTTACCCCGTCTTCCCCTAGACATTAACGCTCGACTCATGGGCAAAATGAGACTGAAATTTGCTTCATTTCATGAGATAATTGGGGTGGGCTTCTTACCCGCCCATGCGCTTTTTACCCAGTCGCTTTTTACCCCGTCTCCCCCCCCCCTTCCCCCCCCCCCCCCCCCCCCCCCCCCCCCCCCCCTATATGTCCACGTAACACCCCCCTCAAAGTTTTGCATTGAAAATTTTCCCCGAGAAGCAATATTTTGTCATTCTCGGGAAAGGGATAGGGTTAGGGTAAGCCTAGGATTGTTTTTTTTTTATTAAACTGAAAGAAGCAGATTTTGAGATTGTGGGTCGTAATTCTCGTAAACATGAGGAATGTCTGTAGTTTGCTAAGTAATAGGGCATTTGCCACGAGAATTTGTTCTATATACTAGACTACTAATTTACCCGCAGTCGTTCTGCCCGAGTTACGCTGACCTTTCTAATTCAACTCTCTAAATTCAACTCAGTGAATGTCATGGTCGTCCTCACGTGGCAAATGCCCTATTCTTTTCCCCTTCCCCCCTTATACTGGTCCTGTTTAGGCCCAACATTTAGTTTAGTTGTGTGTTTTTGTATGATTTTTATGCAGGTTTGTCAGACACCATTACACGCTTGCCTATCTCGCCTCCCTCCCCCCCCCCCCCCCTTCCCTTTTACTAAAATATCAGACTACTGTTGATTTTGAAGACCCACCAGGTCACGTGTCAAAATCACGGGTTTCGCGTCACTGTTTTCCCTCTTAGAGCTGGTAAGAAATCCTGCTTTGACCAGGTTTGGTTCCCATCAAAATGCCCCCAAATTCAAAGCGAAACATCACTTTAATGAGCAGCCTCAATTTCAAATTGGGGGCATGTGTATGTGGGTCACGGCCAGAAAAAAAACCAAGGGACTTAATCGTGGTGCGTCAGTGTGTCTTGAAGCCACACATCAGCATTTTTACAGATCCTCTTATCTTCTCTTCATTAATAGAATTTCTGTTCTTTTCTCGGGGGGGACGTCTTTTTTCAATTAATTTAACTTTTTTTTTTAATCCTTGTTCTTATCTTGAGTTTTTTCTCCAATGCTATGAACATCATTCTCACACAACCTCCTATAACCACTCTCCTTTCTTGTCACAGTGGCTATTTCAAGTGCCCCAAATGGCCCTTTGGCCCAGAAGGCGTTACATCTCTCTCTCTCTCTCTCTCTCTAGCCGCATAAATGAAACTACGACACAAACCAAAACACAACAAGTGCTATGCAGAGTGGCGTTGTTTTATTGACGAGACAAAACGGAACACGTAATATTTCAACAAAAATGACTTTTTCAAACAACATGGACAACAGTACTCCCTCTCCACAGTCGAGCAGTAAGTTTACATAAATAAAGATTGTGTTCTTAGTAGAAAGTCCCACAGAAACCAATGCACATCAAACGAGGCATCCCACCACCAAAAGGAGACACTGCAAAAGTGCGGAGTTCTTCCATTTGCCTAATTCAATGGTGCTAATTGTTCTGATTTAAAAGAAAAAAAGAAAGAATTTTTTTTTCACTGCCAAAGTCACAATTTAGCACTACAATGGTTTAACACCCATGTCACTAAAGGGCATCCAATCCAGACCTGTTATCCAAAGACCCTTTTTTTGGGGGGGGGGGGGGGGGGGGGGGGGGGGGGGGGGGGAGGGAGGTAAGGATAGGCCTATTGTTATTCGCCGTCCGCATGCAAAAGAGACGTAACTCAAAATTGGTGATCTTCGATTTGTCGGAATTACCAGTTGATCTAGACAAGCTGCATCATCTAACAAAGCTGTAAAACAACAATTTGCAAAGAAAAAACACCGACGGTGACGCTAAAGGAACAAAAAATGACGTTATGAGGCCTGAAATTACAAAAATATTGAGGCTTAATGGTATTTTGGGCTGAAAAATGGCTGGCAGCGAAAGGGTTAAATCCGGACATAGGGTTCTAAATGCTTAGCGCTGATTTCCACTTCAGTGTAGCTTTAATTCAGTCTCCTGTCCCGGCTCGCACATGCCTCACAAGTCACCTGAGAACCCATGCCTCGACCAAAACACATACCCACTCTCTCGGCCAACTAAAAGGGGGTTCAGAACGATGTCCCAAGGCCAACTTGCCCAAGGCGGCAGTACATATGTTATATAATAAGACACTCACATTTCAAACCGAATTGTTTGATGTGAACCTTTATACGAGTGCATTGTCCTCTGTGTATGTATTAACACAATACAAATATGTACACACACACGATACAATGCAACACAAGACAATACCCTGAAAATGTTTTAATACAATAGGCCTGTAACCAGCTTTCTGCATCCCCCAAAAATGGGTAGGCGCTGCACTTGCGGCGACGCGCTCTCCGGGGGAGAGCAGCCCGAATTTCACAGAGATAAGGCGGATGCGCGTTTCGCGCATTTGCGAAACCGCGCAAATGACACGGCCGCCTCGGTTGCCGTTGCCATCGCCCCGTGAGGGCTCACAGCAAATTTGAAGCGATTCGGTCGAAAAACGGCGGAGTTATAAGGCCCGTCAGACACAGACACACACACACACACACACGGACCGTTGGCTTTTTACTATATGATTAATTAAGCAGAAGTACTCTGGCACGTACGCTTCTGGCATGCCAGGTGATATTGTGACAGAGTAATTGAGCAAACACCCCTGACCAAGCAAAGTGTAGTACCTAATGAAGCCAACTCCGATTTCCACACAGCACGTGACCCAAAAGAAACAAGACATTGTTTGTCCATTATTCGCAGGTAAGGTTACTGCTTTTACACGCTAGCATCTTAATTCTTGTCCTCACGTGTAAATAAAAGGTCACATGTAACTCACTCGGGACTGGCTGAATTATTTCCCCTTGTTCTGTGGGGACTGGGCATTTGACTAGGTTCGTAAAACAATCAGCCAAACCAAGTTATGAAGAGTTAGACATCAATATTTTCAGAAAAGATGAGCAACACCATGCACTGAACGATCGTAAAATATCAGATTCCATACCTTCGTCGTTTGCCTCCTATTGACGAAAACAGCACATAGAAAGATAGGAAATTTCACATTCCGATCTTTGACCCCCTCCCCCCCTCCCCAACCAAAGCTGAATGTAAACTATACTTATGCAATGATTGGTGGATTTTAAGTGCGGCGTGGATCCGGCTCATTCGTCCCGAGTGAGGTATAAAAAAAAAAATCAGAGACCAGATTTGGATACAGGAAAACCACTTGAAAAATAACGCTGCAGCTCTGAAGATGCCACAAACCCGTTTCTTCTTCTTCAGAATCTTCATAATGTTGAAGGCGGATGCTCTATGAAAGAACCCCACAAAATAACTTTTGAAAAAGACTATCACAATTTTTGTTAAAAGTCTGAAAAAAGGAATTTAGTGGGACTTAAATCATTCTTTTCTGAGTTGTTTTGTTCTCTCAAGCCTTTGAAGAGTGTATTTCAAAAGACGTAGCAAAAGACAACACCCATATATCACCGCCCAGAATTACCCCCCCCCCACACACACACACACACATACACACCATCATCATCATCGTCGTCATCGTTGATATCATTATCATCATTCCTCCGAAGACGGGAGTGTGGCTGTCCACGTGGCGGTGTAATCAGAAAACGGTCACACACGTAATGTTCTCATCCCTAGCTGGTGCATTTGTAACGATAGTGTTCAAGCTGTTGGGATGATCTCTGGAGTCTTCAAGCCAGTGTACGACAACAACATCATCTTCTGTACATGCTAAGAATAGCGCTGACAGCAGCAGCATGCCACTCAGTGCAGAAACATACACAAAGAGTGAAAATATTAGTAGAGCTGTGTGTGTGTGTGTGTGTGTGTGTGTGTGTGTGTGTGTGCGCGCGCGCGCGCGCGTGTGTATGTGTTTGTGTGTGGAGGGGGGGGAGGGGGGGGTTAGCTCTAAAGTGGGGATGGAGGTAAGGTTTCCAAAGCGGGACGGAGACAGGTGGACTAATCTTTGCCTATCGCATGGCTGACCTCTCGTACCTTACCTACATTAACATTATCTTTCGCTCCGCTTGCCCCTTTCGTGACTAGGGGCCGTGTCGGGCAGTTGGAGGTTCATTGTCTCCATCTATCCTGATCACTTTTTAGTCCCCGAGCCGAAGGTTCGGGGAACTATTGTTTTTGTCTGGTCCGTCCGTCCGTCCGGCTATTCGTCCTTTTTTCTCAAAACTATTCAGTCTATCATCATCAAATTTGGTATACTAGTTTGCCAAGATGCAAGCTATCCACTGATGTATTTAGTTTTACATTAAGGTCAAGGTCGCGCCAGTTACGGGGTTCAAATCCCGAAACACATAATCGCTAATATCTCGCGAAGTTTTGCATGTATTTTAATGCAGTTGTTTTCACATTTCTTGATGAATGGTCTATAACACAGTTGTCATGAATCATTTTTTTCTGTGCGCGCATGATCGCGCGTGCTCAGATCACGGGTCCGAACCCCAAGGCTATATATAAAAAAAACTATTCAGTTACGTGCTCTTTTGATGCGTTTTTATGTAGTTACGTGCTGTTTTGATGCGTTTGTATGTATGTGTACAGCCGACACATTCCGATTTCGGAGTAGCTCGGCGATGCTGCGAGGGGACTTTGCAGCCGCTCGGCGTTGCACTTGGGTTTTTTGTCTGACGCCTAATCACGCACACACACTCTCACCCCGCCTTCTCCTTATTTGTGACCTAGCACCACGAAAGGGGCATTAAGTCGCTGGGTTAGTTTCTCACAACAGGCTGGCAAAGTCGTCGTTTTTTAAAACAAAGTGAGTCTATAGTATCGTACATGTTCGGTTGTGTGTCTGTGTGTATGTATGTGTGTGTGTATGTGCGTGTGTGTTGCGTCCGTGGCCCCGACCTTTAACCTTAACTCAAACCTTAACGTTGTCATTTTCTCTAAACATATAAGGCGTTAGAGGGTTAAAGTTAGCAGGATACTTGATTTTGACGTGAGCCTTCAAGTCACGACGATCAAAGCAGTCAGATACATTGATAAAGAACAAAATAAAGATAATCATTTGTTGCAGAGATTACTGTTGTGCAACCTTTAACCTTGACTCAGTCACACTCTTCAAACTAAAGAAGACTCACTCTCCACTGAAACTTTAACGTTGTCATTTTCTCAAAAAAACATAAGATGTTAGAGGGTTAAAGTTAGCAGGATACTTGATTTTGACGTGAGCCTTCAAGTCATGGCGATCAAAGCAGTCAGATACATCGGTAAGGAACAAAAGAAAGAAAATAATTTGTTGCAGAGATTACTGTAACTGTTGTGTTGTACCGAGTAGGAGATCTAGAAGACTCTCCATTAGATATACAAAAACGCTCTTTAAAAAGAAACACAAGACTTCAGGTGTGTACAAATAGGTACATTTTAACGTCGTCAACTTATATTTTCTGTAACAAATGGATGTACCGAGTGTGTGCGTTGACGGCCCGGTTGTTTAGCTTTATTTGCGCCTTTGAGTAACGGTTGTTCGTGTTCATTTGCACATCATCTCTGCGCATAACTTAGCCTATGCACTTCCGGCAACAAGGCCTAGGCCTAGAGTCCATGCCTTACCTCATAATCAAGACGACGTACTTAACATTTAGCCCACATTCATTTCAGTCTTGAAAAAAAATATACGGAAAATCCAGGGTTCGTCGATTTCACTGCCTTCGACGTACGAATCCTTTGTTAGGCCTAGACGATTGATCACCATGAGCAAAGACTGTACAGGGGAAGATAAACATGGATGAGCTTGCTGGCTGTGACCTTGACCTTTGCTTTGTGGCAGGGGGGGGGGGGGGGGGGGGGGGAATTAACGAAACGAAAATAAAATATTAGGACTAATATAAAATATCTTACAGAAATGTAGATGATGTGGAACAAGTTTTCATCGCATGAACAATCAGTTTAAAACAGTAACAGATCACGCAACTTCAATTATTAATTTTCTAAGAGTAAGAGGCTTAGACCCACAGGCAAAGACTAGGCCTACTACAGGTGTCCGTAGACCCCCCTTACCCCGGCGGGGGGGGTGGGGTGGGGGATTGGTCACTATGTTTTTTCTGAAAGCTCGGTCAATATGCTTTTCAATTTTACTTGTTTGCCAAAAATAAAAATAGGGCTCCACTATGTTACATGCGCATACATATAATTAAATTTTAAAGAAAGGGGTAGGGGTGCTAGAAATAATTTTAATTTACACAGTAAAATAAAAATTAATTCTGTTTTCAGATGCACAAGTGTCTACATAACAGTATTCTCTCTATACAGGCATGGGAATTGTCATGGGAATTCCCATGCCTGCTATAGTAATAAAAATCAGACGTGAGCCTTGCCTCTTGTTTTCTTTCATATTTATATAGGATAATGTTTACTATGGTCTCTAAGTGGTCTCAAGTTATAAGTGTTTTAAAAATAGTAGGTCAATGTATTTTATACAGCTGGGCTGCGTTTTCTCAAAATGACCGACACCCAACCTACTAACTTTAAATGCTCATACCTCGGGAACGGAAAAAGATACAAGAATGGTTCTTGTATCATTAGAAAGAAATTTGTCAGAAGTTTTCAAATGTATAATTTTCTCAGAATGGTCAGTTTGACACTTAATGTCCCTTTCGTAGTGCTGGGCCACATTTACATTCATCCTCGCCCCCTCCATTACCTACCCTACCCTTTTCCAGCTGAGTATGTTTTTTGCTAGAATTTTTTGTTGTTGTGTCTATCCTGTCCTGTAGTGGCCTCGACCAAGTTTTCTAAAACACATCGGGTTTTCGTAAATTGGACACACGTGAAAGGTAGGGGAAGACGGGGTAAAAAGCGCATGGGCGGGTAAGAAGCCCACCCCAATTATCTCATGAAATAAAGAAACTTTCAGTCAAATTTGCCCATGAGACGAATGCTAGACATTAACGCTCGTCTCATGGGCAAAATGAGACTGAAATTTTCTTCATTTCATGAGATAATTGGGGTGGGCTTCTTACCCGTCCATGCGCTTTTTACCCCGTCTTCCCCTAGTAAGCCTAATAAAAGTGGGATGTAGATTTTACTATTATGATATGCCTGGTCATTAGTTTCAGTGGGTGACAGAATTGGAATAGTGTCCCGTGGTCGTGGGCGTTGTTATGGGATCAAATCAGCAAGGTCGCTATTGACGTTTTTAATGGTGTTTTGTGGGCTGGTGGTGTGACCAAAAATGGGGAGTGGGGGGCTCGGGGGAGGGGGGTGGGGGTTATGGGGAGGGTCTATTGTTTGGTGGCATGCGTGCAAACAGAAGAATCTGGCAAACCGTGACCGCCCAGATAAGACACGCAAGGTAGAACATGACACGTGCAAGGGAGACAGGACTAACGTTGAGATTGAGTGGGTGGGGTGGGGGTGTCTGTCTGTCTGTCTGTGCGCGCGCAAGTTTTGTGTGTGTGTGTGTGTGTGTGTGTGTGAGAGAGAGAGAGAGAGAGAGAGAGAGAGAGAGAGAAGAGAGAGAGAGAGAGAGAGAGAGAGAGAGAGAAACACTTCTACACTATCATGCAAGACATGCGTATGCCAGTCAGTCGTTCCCGACCATGACTGCTAGATAGATAGCTGAGGGGGGGGGGGGGGGGGGGGGGGGGGGGGGGGGGGGGGGGGGGGGGGGCAGATGCTATTCCGGCAGGCCGGGCTAGAATGTGTTTATAGTGGAGATGCCTTGCCCAGGGTACACCCCCACTCTCCACCAAAAGGATTTGAGGACTGGTGTTGGTCTGGAAAGCACTTAAGTTGTTCATGACTCTTGTGACGCTGTACAGATACACTAAACTCAATCAATAAATTGTTTATGAAGTTTTGACCAATGATCACGTTTTTGCGAATCAAGTTCCTCTAAGCTGCTGTCATCGTGTCTCGGTGCTGATTCCTAGTCTCCTATGCTTTGGACGTTCACTCATTCGTTTCCCCCCGGCCGTGGGCTTCCACCTTGTCGTGGTGGGGGAGCTTTAAACTAAGAGTAGCCCCTCATCCCCATTTTATCATTCTCTCCATCCTCATTTACAATTTATGACATGCCAGGGTTTTTTGTTTAGTTTTTATTGTTCACTGGCTTTCACGCGTGAGACCTTGCGCACTCGAGTGGGCACATGTTCTGCAGTGCATATTTGCTATGGTCTTTTATATATATTTTTTTTTTACTAGGATGTGTTTGCTATCCTTTCTTACTTTGTTTTAACCTGGATCCGGTAAGTAGAGTGGCTCAACGTTTCCAGCACTGTGTGAAATTATGAGCTACAGGGTACAATGATGAAGAAGCCATGTGAATTGTAGCCATTGTTTTCTTCAGGTTTTTGGACGTTAAGAATCATTGATGTGTGTTTTGCTATACGTGGTCGAACTTTACGCGGTGACAGTCCTGAGATAACCATAGCTGTTGACGGGACTATAACAGACTAACTAACTAACTAACCAACCAAGCATTCGTTTCCACCAGTTCAGAAAGCTCTTTTGCTGTCTAAGCTTTCAATCAGTTATTTTGCAAAATACAACCTGTTAATCAATAATCAGACAGTGGCCCGCCGCAGGAGGCTACAAGTTGATCAGAGACGATTTAATATTGTCAAGTTTTTAATTAATACCAAAACAAAATGTTGAAAAGGTACGGTGGAGGTAAAATAGCTGAATCCCCGCTGGGCCCGAAAACCTGGCACAGAAACAGGATTTGTTTTCAGTCAACAAAGATTCTGACTAGGCTTACATTCTTTTTCACTCCACCTTTTTTTTCTTTAACCCTTTCACCGCCAGCCATATTTCAGCCAAAAAGTGTACATTTAATTTTACCTGGGTAGAGAACAAAATCCATCTGCAGTATTGGGGATTCTTCTGTGACATATAAAATAAGGTCTATCCTTACTTCCCAAAACTAAGACAATAGGGTCTTTGGATAATAGGCCCCAATTTGATGCCTTTTAGTGGCATTGGTGTTAAATCACCGTGGTGCTAATATGCGACTTTGGCGGTGAAAGGGTTAAAAAAAGAAATCATTCTCTGACGCGATCTGCTGATGCTATATACTGAGGATACGACATGGATGAAGGGAAAAAAGGATACTAAGAATCAATGTCAACTTGCACTTACAACCTGTTGTGAATGTCGGCACCTGATCAAATTCCAGCTTAGAGGTTACGGAGTTACATAGGTAGAGCCCTATTACAAAGGTGAAGAGTTCACTTAGTGAAGAAGAGGAAACTCGAGTTCGCTTTCAAGAAAACGCCTTCTTGTAAGTTTGGAAGATTCGCATCGACATTTTTTTCCAGAACAAAGAAAAATGGTCAATACAGATCAAGGAAAGGTTATATTTTATCCGTTTAACCCTTTCGCCGCCAGCCATTTTTTTGGCAAAACAATACCATTAAACTGAACAGAGTAGAAATAAAAATGTATCTACAATATTGGGAATTCTTCTGTGACATGTATAACATTAGGCCTATCCTTACCTCCCAAAATTAAGAAAATAGAGTCTTCAGAAAACAGGCCCTGATTTGATGGTTTTTAGTGACATAAGTATCGAACCATTGTGGTGCAAAAATGCGACATTGGCGGTGAAAGGGTTAAGAACGAAATAGAAGCAAAGCTCATGATCCACTACAGGTCAAAAGCCAAAAGCTTTCTATTTATTGGGTGCAAAGACCTTTGACAAACAATGATTAAGGCAGAACTTAATAGGGGGAGCACACCCCCAGAGTTAGTGGCACAGGTTTTGTCTGGATGGTGTCGAGTTTCAGTACCAACAGCGCTCTAATGGGACGCTAACATGCACGTATCTATGATTTTAGAGGGCAGAGCGTGCCAGGAAATATGATAGTCTTTTGACATGGTCATAAAGTCAGAAATGCTGTCCTCAATGTAGTTGACAACGGAGACACGTAATGAGGGAGTGTGCCGAGGGAGCAGTATCGTCTATGTATATAAGAGTATTCTTTAGTTTACTCAAATAGCTTTTAGCATTGGTTGACACCCCCCGTGGGATACCAGGGGGTAGGGGGTCTTTTTGTATACGTCTGTGTGTGTGTGCGTTTCATTTAACGTCACTGTATATCCACTTCTCGTGATATTAGAGAGAGAGAGAGAGAAGCAAAGCTCATGATCCACTACAGGTCAAAAGCCAAAAGCTTTCTATTTATTGGGTGCAAAGACATTTGACAAACAATGATTAAGGCAGAACTTAATAGGGGGAGCACACCCCCAGAGTTAGTGGCACAGGTTTTGTCTGGATGGTGTCGAGTTTCAGTACCAACAGCGCTCTAATGGGACGCTAACATGCACGTATCTATGATTTTAGAGGGCAGAGCGTGCCAGGAAATATGATAGTCTTTTGACATGGTCATAAAGTCAGAAATGCTGTCCTCAATGTAGTTGACAACGGAGACACGTAATGAGGGAGTGTGCCGAGGGAGCAGTATCGTCTATGTATAAGAGTATTCTATATTTCGCCCTTAGTTTACTCAAATAGCTTTTAGCATTGGTTGACACCCCCCGTGGGGATACCAGGGGGTAGGGGGTCTTTTGTATACGTTGTGTGTGTGCGTTTCATTTAACGTCACTGTATATCCACTTCTCGTGATATTAGAGAGAGAGAGAGAGAGAGAGAGAGAGAGAGAGAGAGAGAGAGGAGAGAGAGAGAGAGAGAGAGAGAGAGAGAGAGAGTGTATGTGTGTGTTTCATTTAACGTCACTGTCTGTCCACTTCTCGTGATATTAGATTGTGTGTGTTTTCATTTAACGTCACTGTATATGTCCACTTCTCGTGATATTAGAGAGAGAGAGAGAGAGAGAGAGAGAGAGAGAGAGAGAGGAGAGAGAGAGAGAGAGAGAGTGCGTTTCATTTAACGTCACTGTCTGTCCACTTCTCGTGATATTAGAGAGAGAGAGAGAGAGACGAAGAGAGAGAGAGAGAGAGAGAGAGAGAGGAGAGAGAGAGAGAGAGAGTGTATGTGTGCGTTTCATTTAACGTCACTGTATATCCACTTCTCGTGATATTAGAGAGAGAGAGAGAGCGAGGAGAGAGAGAGATGCGTGTGTGTTTCAAAGTATTTCACTTCTCGTATATTCGAGAGAGAGAGAGAGAGAGTAGAGGTAGAGAGAGAGAGAGAGAGATAGAGAGAGAGAGAGAGAGAGACAGTTTCATTTAACGTCACTGTCCCTGTCCACTTCTCGTGTGATATAGAGAGAGGGAGAGAGAGAGAGAGATAGAGAGAGCAGATAGAGAGAGAGAGAGAGAGAGAGAGAGAGAGAGAGAGAGAGGAGAGAGAGAGAGAGAGAGAGAGGAGGTGTATTGTGTGTGTTTCATTTAACGTCACTGTCTGTCCACTTCTCGTGATATTAGAGAGAGAGAGAGAGAGAGAAGGAGAGAGAGGAGAGAGAGAGAGTATGTGTGTGTTTCATTTAACGTCACTGTCTGTCCCCTCGTTAGAGAGAGAGAGAGAGAGAGAGAGAGGAGAGAGAGAGAGAGAGAGAGAGAGGAGAGAGAGAGAGAGAGAGAGAGAGAGATAGTGTATGTGTGTGTTTCATTTAACGTCACTGTATATCCACTTCTCGTGATATTAGAGAGAGAGAGAGAGAGAGAGAGAGAGAGAGAGAGAGAGAGAGAGAGAGAGAGAGAGAGAGTATGTGTGTGTTTCATTTAACGTCACTGTCTGTCCACTTCTCGTGATATTAGATTGTGTGTGAGTGTGTGTGTGTGTGCGCGTGCGTGCGCGTGCGCATGCGTGCGTTATACATTCGTGGTAATTATACAGCACTATCGTCTATATATAATCATTCTATATTTCGCCCTTTACTGAAATAGCTTTTATCATTGGTTGACATCCCCCGTGGGGATACCGGGGGGGGGGGGGTCTTTTGTATAGTTCATTCACCTTCTGGAAGTTCTGTGCTTGTAACTTCCTTTAATCTTGCCACTCTCTTTGACTCTGCCTTTTTCCTTTGCTTACTGTCATCTACTATCTTTCCGCCTTACCGGTCCGATTCCTGTTGTGGTTTTTTTTTCTCAAGAAACACGCTTTCAAAAAGATTTCCTCAAGCCGAAGTCGGACTTGCTGGACCTATAACTATTTCTTAGGCGCGGCATAACGGCAGCATTTATTGCAATAACTAAAGTAACAGCAATGTCCCATATATGGCCTTTGGCCAAGAGGACGTAAAACAGTAATCTTCGTTCGTACGGTAGCATGACGCTTCTGTGCTCATAATTGACAGGAAACTGTCCGAGCGATCGAAGAAGAAGAAGAAGAAGATTGGCTGACAATAGTCTGTAGTAAGGGCTAAATGTAAAGAAAGAGCTGCACAATGAAACTAATAATGAATTTCTACAGTAACGGGAAACCTTGGCACGGCTTGGTCTTTTGTGGAAGATTAGGCCTACGATTCTCAAAGTAGGAAGCGTTCGCACAGACTTTTTTTGGTTGTATACTGGTAAACATCTGTATTGCTAAAAAGTCGGGACTTCCTCCAGAATCGTTGCCACCATCTCTATATCTATTAATGTCCCATATGTGTCTGTTCCAGACCGGAGGACGTTAAACAGATGTTCATACTTTTTGTTCTCATATTTCTCTCTCTCTCCATCCGTTGTTGTTGTTGTTGTTCTGATTATTAGTCCCCGAGCCGAAGGTTCGGGGAAGCTATTGTTTTTGTCTGGTCCGTCCGTCCGTCCGTCCGTCCGGCGTGCCTCCGTCCGTTTTTCTCAAAAACTATTCAGTCTATCATCATCAAATCTGGTATAGTAGTTGGCCAAGATGCAAGCTATCCACTGATGTATTTAATTTTACATTAAGGTCAAGGTCGCGCCAGTTACGGGGTTCAACCCCCGAAACACATAATCGCTAATATATCGCGAAGTTTTGCATGTATTTTAATGCAGTTTTTTCCACAACATTTCTTGATGAATGGTCTATAACACAGTTGTCATGAATTTTTCTGTGCGCGCGTGTGCGCATGATCGCGCGCGCTCAAATCACGGGTCCGAACCGGCCCACGGCTATATATAAAAAAAACTTCAGTTACGTGCTGTTTTGGTGCGTTTTTATGTATGTGTAGTACTACAGCCGACACATTCCGATTTCGGAGTAGCTCGGCGATGCTGCGAGGGGACTTTGCAGCCGCTCGGCGTTGCACTTGGTTAGTCTGTTATAGTCCCGTCAACAGCCATGGTTATCTCAGGACTCTCACCGCGTAACGTTCGACCACGTATAGCAAAACACACATCGATGATTCTTAACAACGTCCAAAAACAACAAACAAAAAAACCCAATACAATTCACGACATGGCATCTCCATCATTGCACCCCGTAGCTCATAATTTCACACAGTGCTGGAAACGTTGAGCCACTCTACTCTACTTATCGGATCCAGGTATAAAAAAAAACCCAGTGAAAAAGGATAACAAACACATTCCTAGTAAAAACAAAATATATAAAAAAGGTCATATAGGAAAATATGCGCTGCAGAATGGGCAACATGTGCCCACTCAAGTGCGCAAGGTCTCACGCGTGAAAGCCAGTGAACAATAATAAAAAAAATCGAAAAAAACAACACCCTGGCATGTCATAAATTGTAAATGAGGATGGAGAGAATGAAAAATGGGGATGAGGGGCTACTCTTAGATTAAAGCTCCCCCACCACAAGGTGGAAGCCAGCGGGGAAGTGTTGTTCTGGAATCTTGATTCTAGATCCAGTTCTTTAGGCTGAGGCGAATGGAACATTTATTTTCACATTAACCCTTTCACCGCCAGCCATATTTCAGCCAAAAATGTCCATTACATTTACCTGGGTAGAGAACAAAATCCATCTGCAGTATTGGGGATTCTTCTGTGACAGATATAAAATAAGGTCTATCCTTACTTCCCAAAACTAAGACAATAGGGTCTTTGGATAATGGACCCCAATTTGTTGCCTTTTGGTGACATAGGTGTTAAATCACTGTGGTGCTAAAATGCGACTTTGGCGGTGAAAGGGTTAACACACCTGGATAAACACACACACACACACACATATCCCTCATTCCATTTACTTGCGTTCTTACAGAAATATATAAAAGAAAGACTTGAAAATGTAAGAACATGTTCACATAAATACCCCCCAAAAGGAAGGAGGGAGATGAGAGATAGGAATGAGCAGGGGGGAGGAGAGGGAGGGGGGGGGGGGGGGTGGAAACAGGCCGGAATTCCGACAATGTTTCGGAACTTCCATTTCCAACTAACTACCCGGTTCTCTCACTCTTGCCGGGGAGTTTCTAACTCTTAAGTGAATTTTCTCCTTGACAGGTCTCGCCATACTCGTACTGCTTGAGAAGCGGAAGAAGAGGACAAGAAAAAAGATTGCCTCTTCTCTTCTAGTGAAGAATGAATATTGGATTTAACGTCCTCCCGGTCCTAAGGACTCACGATGTGGGACATTTCGATTGGGGAATCTCTTCTAGTAGATTGCCAATGCTTTTATACCAGACATGCATACTGAATATACACGTATGCTACTAGGGTGAGGAGGGGGGGAAAGGGGAGTGAAGGGGGTGGGAAAGGGAGAGTGTGTATGAAAATATTTGACCCCCCCCCCCAAACACCCTAAAAACCTCACACAACCACCCATGTTCGATTATTGCAGGGAGAGTGGGTCACACGCATAAGGAGATGCTGTTTGTTGTTTTTGTTCCCCAGCTTAAGAAGAGAAAAAATTAACCCTTTCATCGCCAATGTCGCATTTTAGCACCACAATGGTTTAACACCCATGTCACTAAAAAGCATCAAATCAGGGCTTGTTATCAAATCAAATCAAATTCACTTTATTATCTCCCAAGGAGAAATTTTGTTCAGGTGCCAGAATAACAAAGACATCGACATTCAGCATGCATGAATAGGAGCAAAAGTTACACATAATACACACTTAAAGATACACATTATATGTGGATACATACACGTCTAAGGATAAGCATGCATAGTTTCTTTTAACACGATGAACCACACATTTAAACCTAAAAGGATCATGAGTTTAGGAGGTGGATGGATCTGGGGATGAAGGATTTCAATATCTGAAGACCCTTTTTCTTAATAATATAGTTAAGGATAGGCCTAATGTTACACATGTCACAGAGGAATTCCCAATATTGCAGATATTTTATTTTCTCTACCCAGTTTATGGTATTTTGGGGCTGAAAAATGGCTGGCGGCGAAAGGGTTAAACGTTCTGGGGGCACACCCAGTGCCACGTGAACATTTCGCATGGCCTTGGGTGGGAAGATTACGTGTATGGCTGCTATTAGTTTTAAAGGGCCCCCACCACATGGGCGGCCATACTCCGACTTCAGGGGTCACATGCAAGGAGAGGACACACTAATAGGGGAGAATGGTTTGGAGGTGAAGAGGGGAGGGAGCAAAGGCTATCTTGTAGTTTAGACACCCCTCCCCCACATCATCATTTTCGCATTGACATTTTTTTCTCAGAAGCAACATTCTGCCATTTTCAGGGAAGGGATAGGGTTTGGATCAGCCTGCAGTTACTGGCACATAACTGAAAGAACCTGGCTTTGAGTTCCGGAGTCGTAATCTTCTTCTTCTCGATCGCTCAGACAGTTTCCTGTCAATTATGAGCGGAGATGCGTCATGCTGCCGTCATGCGCCTAACTAAGAAATAGTTAGGCCCAGCAAGTCCGACTTCGGTTGGAGGAAATCTTTTTGAAAGCGTTTTGTGAAAAAAGGCAGGAGAATGGACCCCGGTAAGGCAGAAAGATAGTAGATGACAGTAAGCTAAGTAGGGAAAAGGCAGAGTCAAAGAGAGTGACAGATTAGAGGAAGTCACAAGCACAGAACTTCCAGAAGGTGGGGGAACTATTTATACAAAAGACACCCCCCCCGGTATCCCCACAGGAGGGAGTGGTAAACACAAGGAGGGTGTCGAAACAACAACTTTGCTAAGAGCAGAC